>CM051237.1:17206422-17806422 GCA_027917425.1 Gastrophryne carolinensis
CCTTCCTCCCCCCCTCACCATATACATTAACCCCTTCCTCCCCCCCTCACCATATACATTAACCCCTTCCTCCCCCCCTCACCATATACATTAACCCCTTCCTCCCCCCCTCACCATATACATTAACCCCTTCCTCCCCCCCTCACCATATACATTAACCCCTTCCTCCCCCCCTCACCATATACATTAACCCCTTCCTCCCCCCCTCACCATATACATTAACCCCTTCCTCCCCCCCCTCACCATATACATTACCCCTCCTCCCCCCTCACCATATACATTAACCCCTTCCTCCCCCCCTCACCATATACATTAACCCCTTCCTCCCCCCCTCACCATATACATTAACCCCTTCCTCCCCCCCCTCACCATATACATTAACCCCTTCCTCCCCCCCCTCACCATATACATTAACCCCTTCCTCCCCCCCCTCACCATATACATTAACCCCTTCCTCCCCCCCTCACCATATACATTAACCCCTTCCTCCCCCCCTCACCATATACATTAACCCCTTCCTCCCCCCCCTCACCATATACATTAACCCCTTCCTCCCCCCTCACCATATACATTAACCCCTTCCTCCCCCCCCTCACCATATACATTAACCCCTTCCTCCCCCCCCTCACCATATACATTAACCCCTTCCTCCCCCCCTCACCATATACATTAACCCCTTCCTCCCCCCCTCACCATATACATTAACCCCTTCCTCCCCCCCCTCACCATATACATTAACCCCTTCCTCCCCCCCTCACCATATACATTAACCCCTTCCTCCCCCCCTCACCATATACATTAACCCCTTCCTCCCCCCCCTCACCATATACATTAACCCCTTCCTCCCCCCCTCACCATATACATTAACCCCTTCCTCCCCCCCTCACCATATACATTAACCCCTTCCTCCCCCCCTCACCATATACATTAACCCCTTCCTCCCCCCCTCACCATATACATTAACCCCTTCCTCCCCCCCCTCACCATATACATTAACCCCTTCCTCCCCCCCTCACCATATACATTAACCCCTTCCTCCCCCCCTCACCATATACATTAACCCCTTCCTCCCCCCTCACCATATACATTAACCCCTTCCTCCCCCCCCTCACCATATACATTAACCCCTTCCCCCCCCTCACCATACATACCCCTTCCACCCCCCCTCACCATATACATTAACCCCTTCCTCCCCCCTCACCATATACATAACCCCTTCCTCCCCCCCACCACACCAACCCCTAACCCTCCCCCCCCCTCACCATATACATTAACCCCTTCCTCCCCCCTCACCATACATAACCCCTTCAACCCCCCCCCCTCACCATATACATTAACCCCTTCCTCCCCCCCTCACCATACAACCTACCCCCTCCTCCCCCCCCTCACCACCTCACCAACATTAACCCCTTCCACCCCCCCCACACCATATACATTAACCCCCTTCCTCCCCCCCTCACCATATACATACCCCTTCCTCCCCCCCTCACCATATACATTAACCCCTTCCTCCCCCCCCTCACCATATACATTAACCCCTTCCTCCCCCACACCAACCCCCAACACCCCCACCCCCCACCTACCCCCCACCCCCACCATACATTAACCCCCTTCCTCCCCCCCTCACCATACATAACCCCCCCCCCCCCCCCACACCAACCCCTTCCACCCCCCCCCACCCACACCCATAACCCCAACCTCCCCCCCCCCACCACCATACATAACCCCTTCCTCCCCCCCCTCACCATATACATTAACCCCTTCCTCCCCCCCTCACCATATACATTAACCCCTTCCTCCCCCCCTCACCATACATTAACCCCTTCCTCCCCCCCCTCACCATACATACCCCCCCCCCACCATACAACCCCTTCCTCCCCCCCTCACCATATACATTAACCCCTTCCTCCCCCCCCTCACCATATACATTAACCCCTTCCTCCCCCCCTCACCATAACATTAACCCCTTCCTCCCCCCTCACCATATACATAACCCCTTCCTCCCCCCCTCACCATACAACCCCTTCCTCCCCCCCCCTCACCAATACATTAACCCCTTCCTCCCCCCCCTCACCATATACATTAACCCCTTCCTCCCCCCCTCACCATATACATTAACCCCTTCCTCCCCCCCCCACACCATACCTACCCTTCCTCCCCCCCTCACCATATACATACCCCTTCCTCCCCCCCACCATATACATAACCCCTTCCTCCCCCCCTCACCATATACATAACCCCTCCTCCCCCCCTCACCATATACATTAACCCCTCCTCCCCCCCTCACCATATACATAACCCCTTCCTCCCCCCCTCACCATATACATACCCCCTTCCTCCCCCCCTCACCATATACATTAACCCCTTCCTCCCCCCCTCACCATAACTAACCCCTTCCTCCCCCCTCACCATATACATTAACCCCTTCCTCCCCCCTCACCATATACATTAACCCCTTCCTCCCCCCCCTCACCATATACATTAACCCCTTCCTCCCCCCCCTCACCATATACATTAACCCCTTCCTCCCCCCCTCACCATATACATTAACCCCTTCCTCCCCCCCTCACCATATACATTAACCCCTTCCTCCCCCCCTCACCATATACATTAACCCCTTCCTCCCCCCCCTCACCATATACATTAACCCCTTCCTCCCCCTCACCATATACATTAACCCCTTCCTCCCCCCCCTCACCATACATAACCCCCCAACACCCCCCCCCCCCACCAAACCCAACCCCCCCCCCTCACCAATACATTAACCCCTTCCTCCCCCCCCTCACCATATACATAACCCTTCCTCCCCCCCTCACCATATACATTAACCCCTTCCTCCCCCTCACCATATACATTAACCCCTTCCTCCCCCCCTCACCATATACATTAACCCCTTCCTCCCCCCCTCACCATATACATTAACCCCTTCCTCCCCCCCCTCACCATATACATTAACCCCTTCCTCCCCCTCCCCACACCCTCACCCCATACATTAACCCCCCTCCCCCCCCACCATATACATTAACCCCTTCCTCCCCCCCCTCACCATATACATTAACCCCTTCCTCCCCCCCTCACCATATACATTAACCCCTTCCTCCCCCCCTCACCATATACATTAACCCCTTCCCTCCCCCCCCCCACACCATATAACCCCCATCCTCCCCCACCCCACCATACCATAACCCCCATCCTCCCCCCCACACCATATACATTAACCCCTTCCTCCCCCCACACCAAACATACCCCCCCCCCCCCAACCCTCCACCCCCCCCACCCCAAACATAACCCCTTCCTCCCCCCCCACCATATACATAACCCCTTCCTCCCCCCCCTCACCATATACATTAACCCCTTCCTCCCCCCCTCACCATATACATTAACCCCTTCCTCCCCCCCTCACCATATACATTAACCCCTTCCTCCCCCCCCTCACCATATACATTAACCCCTTCCTCCCCCCCCTCACCATATACATTAACCCCTTCCTCCCCCCTCACCATATACATTAACCCCTTCCTCCCCCCTCACCATATACATTAACCCCTTCCTCCCCCCCCTCACCATATACATTAACCCCTTCCTCCCCCCCTCACCATATACATTAACCCCTTCCTCCCCCCCTCACCATATACATTAACCCCTTCCTCCCCCCCCTCACCATATACATTAACCCCTTCCTCCCCCCCTCACCATATACATTAACCCCTTCCTCCCCCCCTCACCATATACATTAACCCCTTCCTCCCCCTCACCATATACATTAACCCCTTCCTCCCCCCCCTCACCATATACAACCCCTTCCTCCCCCCCTCACCATATACATTAACCCCTTCCTCCCCCCCTCACCATATACATTAACCCCTTCCTCCCCCCCTCACCATATACATTATAACCCCTTCCTCCCCCCCTCACCATATACATTAACCCCTTCCTCCCCCTCACCATATACATTAACCCCTTCCTCCCCCCCCTCACCATATACATTAACCCCTTCCTCCCCCCTCACCATATACATTAACCCCTTCCTCCCCCCCTCACCATATACATTAACCCCTTCCTCCCCCCCTCACCATATACATTAACCCCTTCCTCCCCCCCCTCACCATATACATTAACCCCTTCCTCCCCCCCTCACCATATACATTAACCCCTTCCTCCCCCCCTCACCATATACATTAACCCCTTCCTCCCCCTCACCATATACATTAACCCCTTCCTCCCCCCCCTCACCATATACATTAACCCCTTCCTCCCCCCCTCACCATATACATTAACCCCTTCCTCCCCCTCACCATATACATTAACCTCTTCCTCCCCCCCTCACCATATACATTAACCCCTTCCTCCCCCCCTCACCATATACATTAACCCCTTCCTCCCCCCCTCACCATATACATTAACCCCTTCCTCCCCCCCCTCACCATATACATTAACCCCTTCCTCCCCCCCCTCACCATATACATTAACCCCTTCCTCCCCCCCTCACCATATACATTAACCCCTTCCTCCCCCCCTCACCATATACATTAACCCCTTCCTCCCCCTCACCATATACATTAACCCCTTCCTCCCCCCCCTCACCATATACATTAACCCCTTCCTCCCCCCCTCACCATATACATTAACCCCTTCCTCCCCCTCACCATATACATTAATCCCTTCCTCCCCCCCCTCACCATATACATTAACCCCTTCCTCCCCCCCTCACCATATACATTAACCCCTTCCTCCCCCCCTCACCATATACATTAACCCCTTCCTCCCCCCCTCACCATATACATTAACCCCTTCCTCCCCCCCCTCACCATATACATTAACCCCTTCCTCCCCCCCTCACCATATACATTAACCCCTTCCTCCCCCCCTCACCATATACATTAACCCCTTCCTCCCCCCCCTCACCATATACATTAACCCCTTCCTCCCCCCCCTCACCATATACATTAACCCCTTCCTCCCCCCCTCACCATATACATTAACCCCTTCCTCCCCCCCCTCACCATATACATTAACCCCTTCCTCCCCCTCACCATATACATTAACCCCTTCCTCCCCCCCTCACCATATACATTAACCCCTTCCTCCCCCCCACCATATACATTAACCCCTTCCTCCCCCCCCTCACCATATACATTAACCCCTTCCTCCCCCCCACCATATACATTAACCCCTTCCTCCCCCCCTCACCATATACATTAACCCCTTCCTCCCCCTCACCATATACATTAACCCCTTCCTCCCCCCCCTCACCATATACATTAACCCCTTCCTCCCCCCCTCACCATATACATTAACCCCTTCCTCCCCCCCCCTCACCATATACATTAACCCCTTCCTCCCCCCCTCACCATATACATTAACCCCTTCCTCCCCCCCTCACCATATACATTAACCCCTTCTTCCCCCCTCACCATATACATTAACCCCTTCCTCCCCCCCTCACCATATACATTAACCCCTTCCTCCCCCCCCTCACCATATACATTAACCCCTTCCTCCCCCCTCACCATATACATTAACCCCTTCCTCCCCCTCACCATATACATTAACCCCTTCCTCCCCCCTCACCATATACATTAACCCCTTCCTCCCCCCCCTCACCATATACATTAACCCCTCCCTCCCCCCCCTCACCATATACATTAACCCCTTCCTCCCCCCCCCTCACCATATACATTAACCCCTTCCTCCCCCCTCACCATATACATTAACCCCTTCCTCCCCCCCTCACCATATACATTAACCCCTCCCTCCCCCCCATCACCATATACATTAACCCCTTCCTCCCCCCCCTCACCATATACATTAACCCCTTTCTCCCCCCTCACCATATACATTAACCCCTTCTTCCCCCCCTCACCATATACATTAACCCCTTCCTCCCCCCTCACCATATACATTAACCTCTTCCTCCCCCCCTCACCATATACATTAACCCCTTCCTCCCCCCCCCCCCCTCACCATATACATTAACCCCTTCCTCCCCCCTCACCATATACATTAACCCCTTCCTCCCCCCTCACCATATACATTAACCCCTTCCTCCCCCTCACCATATACATTAACCCCTTCCTCCCCCCCTCACCATATACATTAACCCCTTCCTCCCCCCCCTCACCATATACATTAACCCCTTCCTCCCCCTCACCATATACATTAACCCCTTCCTCCCCCCTCACCATATACATTAACCCCTTCCTCCCCCCTCACCATATACATTAACCCTCCTCCCCCCCCCCATCACCATATACCATATAGGGAAGAAGAGCCCAACCAGGGGAGGAGAAGGAGGTAGGCTCCGGCGCCATCTTGCCTGGGTGGAGGGGGCGGGAGTCATAAGTGCCCTGACTGGAAGCCATCCTCAGGCTGCTGCTAAGCTTAAAGTGGACCAACACCCTGCCGTTTTTTTTTTTTTTTGCCTTTTAAATATATGCCAATACTGCTGCCGGACCCGTTATCAATAATAAAGGGAAAATAACTTCCCTCTAATGCTCCAGTGCTGCGTCGCTTCCTCTAGAATCTCTCGCCGCCATCTTGGATTTGCTTGTAAAAGGAAGAGATCGTCTGACCTGTTCCCAAAGCAAATCTCGCGCATGCGCAGTAGGTAGGTGAAGCGCTGCTTGCATCGGTAGCGAGCGGCGCTTCACCTGACCTAAATCGGCGCTACTGCGCATGCGCTTTTTTTTCCCTACCTAGGTACGAGAGAGGCCACGCCCACCCGATGACGTCCAGAAGAGAAGCTGAAATCGCGCGAGAGAGGAGGAAACCGTATCCACGAACAAGGAAGAGGGACAGCATGCAAATGAACGGACAGGGAAGAGAGACAGCATGCTAATGAACGGACAATCAAGATGGACAGCATGCTAATGGACGGACAAGCAAGAGGGACAGCATGCTAATGAACGGACAAGCAAGAGGGACAGCATGCTAATGAACGGACAGGGAAGAGAGACAGCATGCTAATGAACGGACAATCAAGATGGACAGCATGCTAATGAACGGACAAGCAAGAGGGACAGCATGCTAATGAACGGACAAGCAAGAGGGACAGCATGCTAATGAACGGACAAGCAAGAGGGACAGCATGCTAATGAACGGACAATCAAGATGGACAGCATGCTAATGAACGGACAAGCAAGAGGGACAGCATGCTAATGAACGGACAAGGAAGAGGGACAGCATGCTAATGAACGGACAATCAAGATGGACAGCATGCTAATGAACGGACAAGCAAGAGGGACAGCATGCTAATGAACGGACAATCAAGATGGACAGCATGCTAATGAACGGACAAGCAAGAGGGACAGCATGCTAATGAACGGACAAGCAAGATGGACAGCATGCTAATGAACGGACAAGCAACAGGGACAGCATGCTAATGAACGGACAAGCAAGAGGGACAGCATGCAAATGAACGGACAAGCAAGATGGACAGCATGCTAATGAACGGACAATCAAGAGGGACAGCATGCAAATGAACGGACAAGCAAGAGGGACAGCATGCTAATGAACGGACAATCAAGAGGGACAGCATGCAAATGAACGGACAAGCAAGAGGGACAGCATGCTAATGAACGGACAATCAAGAGGGACAGCATGCTAATGAATGGACAAGCAAGATGGACAGCATGCTAATGAATGGACAAGCAACAGGGGACAGCATGCAAATGAACGGACAAGCAAGAGGGACAGCATGCTAATGAACGGACAATCAACAGGGACAGCATGCTAATGAACGGACAAGCAAGAGGGACAGCATGCTAATGAACGGACAAGCAACAGGGACAGCATGCTAATGAATGGACAATCAAGAGGGACAGCATGCTAATGAATGGACAAGGAAGAGGGGACAGCATGCTAATGAACGGACCAATCAACAGGGACAGCATGCTAATGGACGGACAAGCAAGAGGGACAGCATGCTAATGGACGGACAAGAGCTGGAGGGCGGGACTTTTGAAGAATCCAGGCGCTGCGAGGGACAGAAGGCTGCAAAAGTCATCAAAAGGTAAAGTGTCTTTTATGTTTAACTGATCAGAGACATGTTGCTTTGGAGGGTGTTGGTCCACTTTAAGAGGAAAGGAGAGTAAGGGCAGTGGGGCTGCAGTGTGGTGGAAGAGTGAGCTGCTGCCATATGTGGGGCGATATCCCCCCGATATCACCCTCCCCTACAATTATCAGCTAAGTGATCCTTGTCACAAGAGGACTTCAGCCCTCAAAACGTCCGCTAAAAAAAACAAAGGTAGATGCTGAACGAAGGGTTTCCAAAAGAATTTCCTGCTTTTTATACTTACTGGTACTGACTACATGTCTCAGAATGCTTTCACTGTAACTGTACATACAGATTGCCCTCACCCTGAATAAGAGCCTATTTTGTATGTCCCCCCCGTCAATACAGATTGCCCACATTAATCCAGACCTTCACCCTGAATAAGAGCCTATTTTGTATGTCCCCCCCGTCAATACAGATTGCCCACATTAATCCAGACCTTCACCCTGAATAAGAGCCTATTTTGTATGTCCCCCCCGTCAATACAGATTGCCCACATTAATCCAGACCTTCACCCTGAATAAGAGCCTATTTTGTATGTCCCCCCCGTCAATACAGATTGCCCACATTAATCAGACCTTCACCCTGAATAAGAGTTTATTTTGTATGTTTCCTCCCCTGTACATACAGATTGGCCACATTAATCCGGACCTTCACCCTGAATAAGAGCCTATCTTATATGGTTTCCCACACCCTGTACATACAGATTGGCCACATTAATCCGGACCTTCACCCTGAATAAGAGCCTATCTTGTATGTTTCCCCACCCTGTACATACAGATTGCCCCACACCCTGATTCACCCTGAATAAGAGCCTATCTTATATGTTTCCCACACCCTGTACATACAGATTGGCCACATTAATCCGGACCTTCACCCTGAATAAGAGCCTATCTTATATGTTTCCCACACCCTGTACATACAGATTGCCCACATTAATCCAGACCTTCACCCTGAATAAGAGCCTATCTTATATGTTTCCCCCCCTGTACATACAGATTGCCCACATTAATCCGGACCTTCACCCTGAATAGAGCCTATCTTATATGTTTCCCCCCCCTGTACATACAGATTGCTCACATTAATCCGGACCTTCACCCTGAATAAGAGCCTATCTTATATGTTTCCCACACCCTGTACATACAGATTGGCCACATTAATCCGGACCTTCACCCTGAATAAGAGCCTATCTTGTATGTTTCCCCACCCTGTACATACAGATTGCCCACACCCTGATTCACCCTGAATAAGAGCCTATCTTATATGTTTCCCACACCCTGTACATACAGATTGGCCACATTAATCCGGACCTTCACCCTGAATAAGAGCCTATCTTATATGTTTCCCACACCCTGTACATACAGATTGCCCACATTAATCCAGACCTTCACCCTGAATAAGAGCCTATCTTATATGTTTCCCCCCCTGTACATACAGATTGCCCACATTAATCCGGACCCTCACCCTGAATAAGAGCCTATCTTATATGTTTCCCACACCCTGTACATACAGATTGGGCCACATTAATCCGGACCTTCACCCTGAATAAGAGCCTATCTTATATGTTTCCCACACCCTGTACATACAGATTGCCCACATTAATCCAGACCTTCACCCTGAATAAGAGCCTATCTTATATGTTTCCCCCCCTGTACATACAGATTGCCCACATTAATCCGGACCCTCACCCTGAATAAGAGCCTATCTTATATGTTTCCCCCCCTGTACATACAGATTTCTCACATTATAAATCATTCTAACTGCAGCTATTGCATTTTTTTAACCTTTTAACATCCAACATCACTTCAAACATCCATTTGTGGCCCGTGGAGGTTCAGGCTGCCTGCAGACAGGAAGTGTCTTCTGAATATGCCGCTCTGCATTCTGGGATTGCTGACCTTTTCCTGACCTCAGCTCTGCTGTTTCTATAACTTGCCCCCCTGCATTTGCCCACCCCCCTCTTCCTCTCCTCACTATGTGATGCTTCTGAGACAAGATGGTGGCGCCCGTATCCTAGAGTCCTGAACAGAGTTGGAGCCCAGTGGGGGGGGGGGGGGGGGGGGGGGAAGAATAATAAGCGACTAAAAACTTAAAATATATTGATTTTAGATGCTGGGGAATAGTTTTTTTAAGGGTTTGGGCTTTTCATTTAATGATGCTGAAGGTCCGGTTTAACTCCAGCCGAGAACCCTGCCAGTAACCCTTTAGCTGCTGGTACACAAGATTACGATCCCCTTATCTGCAGAGTTTGAATTAGAGCAGATGGGGTTAAACGTGTCATCTGTGCTTTAGCCAATCAAGCCATTAGCAATCCAGAGTCAGGAAGCCTACGATATGTACTCGAAAACCACTAAACACATGGTTGCTACTGAAAAAAATGTTATTTCATAACACAAAGCTGCAAACAATAATGAAAACTTTTAAGAAGGCCATCGAAAGTGGACCAAAACCCATGGAGATCGGCCCGGGAATCTATAAAATTCTGGGGCCGATTGATTCCCTCCCCCCGGGGCATCCAGAATCAGGATGCCCCGCTGTGTGAAACCCCCCCAGGTCGCCCATAGACTCACCTTCTTTCCCGGTCCAACAGCAGATGCGCGAGCAGCGATAGAATGCTATCCCTCTAGCAGGGCGCGTACACGTGCCAGGCATCTGGGAATGGCCGGCGTGGACACACTCCTTGTTAGAGGGTAGTGGGAGATGTGGTCGTCGGTGCTGCGTGCTGATTGGATGAGAGGCCGCACATGCGCCTTAAGATCAGGAAGAGGCGCGATTGTTCAGGCGACCTGGGGGGTTTCACACAGCGGTGCATGCCTTATCGGGAGCCCTGGCAACAAGTCCTGGGGTTTGGTCCACTATAAGCTGCTTTAAGTAAACAGCGGGGCACACATGGTTCTGGGTTCCTTTCTGACTTATAAGGGTCGATTCAAAGAAACATGTAACAGCTTTGATTTAGGTGCCGATCATCCTATTTTTCCCGTACGCTCGTGCGTTCGTATGAACTTGCGAGTGATTCTATAAGCAAATACGCTTCTATCCTAAAATGTCCGTCCGTTCGTATGGCAGTTCGGGAATCAGACCTATGTCAGTTTCCATCCTGAATTTTCCGTTTCATTTCTCAGGTTGCAACATTGGTTTTGCCCTTTTTCCTTTTTTGTCTGGACGTAAATCCTTCTGATCTTGCGGCTGCGCACTACAAACTTACCTCATTAAAGTGCATTCTAAATATTTGGTCTTTTGTTTTTCTTTATTTCATTCATTTTGTAGTAACCAACCATTAATGAATGCATTTGCATAAGTAAATCTTACTTTGTTTAATTTTTAGTTAACTTGCATTTTTTACTTGTGGATTTTATTTTAATATTTTGGCTTCAAATGGTACAACTTAAAATTTTGTGTGTGGTTACCCACACCCTCTACATACAGATTGCTCTCAAATATAAAAAAACACCCAGCAACTTCTGCATGTTATGAGCCTAGAAACAGCCAAGATGGTGGCTCAGGTATTATCGGGCAGCCTGCAAACAGAAAGGGCCTTGTGACTGTGTTGCTCTGGATTCTTTGATTTCTGACCTTTCCGTGCCCCCAGCTCTGCTGTGTCTGTGCAAAATACAGCAGTAACCCACATCCTGCACTTTATCCCGCTCTCCTCTCCTCAGTAAGTGTGATGCATCTGACCAAAGATGTGCTTAAATAATTAAACAAAGCAAAGGTAAACAACTACACCAATAAATGCAATCTAAAAATATTATTCTAGTACATCAATTTAAAAATAAATAACAAAGGACATAAGTTTCTTTAATAAATTGCAAAATAAAGGTTTACATGCAAAGGACTAATTAAGGTCCACATTAAAATGCTTTTATAAGGCATACATGAATCAGGTATGCATTGCTATACAATTTATGGCCTCGGCCATGCTGATACATGCAGTTCATTGGAGCTCAAGACGCGCAGACTCCTCCACATAGCCAAAAAACCTGTTCAAGAACAGCAATCCGACTGCTAAAAGGTGTCGGCAGTGGCTTTCTTTTAAAACGGATTTAGAGGTTGGAAAACTGTTCTCTGAATCACACCTAAACACATCCGATTATCCTAAGTTTTACGTTTTGATCCTAAGTTTTAGGATTTGATCCTAAGTTTTACGTTTTGATCCTAAAATTTAGGAACGAACTTCCGATGATCGTAAGAGCATATACGAATTCGTACGTAGGCTCGTGCGAGTCGGAAATGGCCAAAAAAACAGGAAAAAATGACTAACACCCACCCAAACTTACGATTCTCGATCCGAAATCAATTAACTTTTGCTCTTTGAATCGAGGGGATACTCTACCTTTTTTGGAGATTTTCGTTTTTAACTAGGAAGATTAAAAGTTAATCTTTAAAGGACAAGCCGGATTGCTTACTGGTACTGACTCCTTGTTAAAGGGTAGTGGAGGATGTGGTCGCCAGTGCAGCACATGGGATGTAAGACCGGGAAGAGGCGAGATTGTTCAGGCAACCTAGGGGGTGCATGTCTGAATGGAGCGCCTTGGGAACAAGGACCAAAACCCAGGAGAGTCCCGGGCTTTGGTCCACTTTAAAGTGGACCAACACCCAGGGGGGATCGGCCCGGGAATCTATAAAATTCCCAGGCCGATCAGATCCCTCCCCGCGGGGCATCCCGATTTAGGAGGTGAAACCCGCCAGGAAGCCCAGAAACCTTACCTTAACCCCGTTCCAACGGCGCATGCGCAGGCTACGGCCGCGTCTCGCGCTTCCCTCTAGCAGGGCGGGCGTTTGTGAATGGCCAGCACGGGCGCGCTCCCTGTTAGAGGGAAGCACGGGACGCGGCCTCCAGCGCTCAGAGCCGCTGTGGTTGGACGCCGCTTGTATGTGCACACCACAGCGGCTCTGAGCGCTCTGATTGGACGAGCGCCCGCGTAGGAGCATGGTGAGGTGAGTGTTTCCGGGCGTTCTGGGGGGTTTCACATAGAGGGGCACCCCACCGAAGTGGACCAAAACCCAGGATAGTCAAAATCCTGGGTGTTGGTCCACTTTAAGTAAACAGCGGGGCACACATGGTTCTGGGTTCCTTTCTGACTTATACTCTACCTTTTTTGGAGATTTTCGGTTTTAACTAGGAAGATTAAAAGTTAATCTTTAAAGGACAAGCCGGATTGCTTACTGGTACTGACTCCTTGTTAAAGTGTAGTGGGGGATGTGGTCGCCAGTGCTGTGTGCTGATTGGGTCAGAGGCCGCAAGACCGCGAAGAAGCGAGATTGTTCAGGCGACCTGGGGAGTTTCACACAGCTGGGGCAAAATTGGGGCGCCCTGAGGACAAGAAGTTCAAAACAACCAGCTCACCCAATACCATCCAGAGCGCGGACTTCGAGATCCCTTGGTATAGTCTCAAGCAGAATTCACATAGTTGGTTGTCCAGGTCATTAATGGATTAAAACGTAGCCTTTAATTCAAAGGTTAAAAATTGCATTAATCCATACACAGAAGTTTCCATAATCAAGCATACATCTTGCAGATAAATGAAGTTCCCAATCCCACCACAGGGACCTTGTTACGCTTTTCAGGCTGAACGCAGCCCTTAATCATACCATATCATATCAATATCATAAGCAAATGATTAAGGGCTGCGTTCAGCCTGAAACGCGTAACAAGGTCCTTGTGGTGGGATTGGGAACTTCATTTATCTGCAAGATGTATGCTTGATTATGGATGGTGTATGGATTTAACCTTTGAATTAAAGGCTACATTTTAATCTATTAATGAGAAGTACAACCAACTATGTGAGCCCTGGGGACAAGGACCAAAAGCCAGGATAGTCCAAGGTTTTGGTCCACTTTAAGCTGTTTAAAGTAAACAGCAGATGTGAATTGGAGCTACGCCCAGGAGATGCCTGTAAAAAGGATTCTGAGAAAGCAAGTTTGGTGACTAGTAAAACGTCTAAAGGAAAACTACCAGAAATCGAACTGCCTGAAAAGATTTCTTCACATGTACTATGTCCTGGATAAATGCATGGGTTCATTATTGGGTCTGCTTTGTGTGTGTTTGCATTACAGTATGCCTTAGCTTCCGTTTACTATTTTGTTAAGTGTAGGTCTACCTTTCATCATCAGGGTTTACACAGCCGGGAGGCGCCTGGTCGCTCGCGGTGTAAATATACAGTGGTATAGGGGTTGGAAGAGAACAGTAATAATTTTGCTCATATATAAATATAGGGATATACAGCAAAATAGTTCATGGCATGACATCAGTGGGAAGCTGCTCAGAATATCTGCAGGCCTAGGTTGCCGGGCAGGAACTGTATTCGCAATAGATAGCATCAGTATTCTGACACTAAGCTGCCTGGAAATTCTGATATGTGTCCAACTACAGGCCAGCAAAGCAGGTTGGGACAAGTTCAGAGTAGCCAGATGAGGAAAACCAGTCATCAAAGACGAGGAAGACCAGAGATCAAAGGGATAGTGGGGATATATCTGGGGGAGAGGTGGCAGGAAGAGGGGGAGAGAAGGCAAGAAGGAGAAACTGCTAGCGCCTTGCTATAGACCCGGGGAGAGACCACCCACTGAGGGAACTGAGAGGAACTGTGGAGACAGGCTAAAGGAGAGACCCAGGCAGGTAACTTAGCGATAGCTGCTACTGATGTTGTGCCATAGCTAACACTGGTCAGTGCGGCCAGGGAATATCACTGTGTTGCAATCACTAACCATTTCTTCTAGCATTGTTCTGGGTGTCTATTTAACTTGTGTTGTTCTTTTCTTTTCTGCATGGTGTGGTAAATTGTATCAAAATGTCTATTTCTCCCCTGCTTGACTGTATAAAGCACAATCCGGGCCGGGTTTTCAGGACCCAGGTCACTTCGCCAATTCCCTAACGGGTTGTTACATGTTCTAAGGCCCTCCACAAGTGTGCACGCTGATTACAGGAGAAGCCTGTATAAGAAGAGAGCACACGGCCTTTCCTTTGTCTATGACCAGCCTGTTGGAGTGAGCCCAGGCTGAGCTGCAACGTGGTGAAGGATAGCACTGGACATTGAGCAGAGGGCTGATACGCCCTGTAAAGTGGACTGGAATTGATCAGCTTGCTGGAGTACCCAGCCCAGGACTATTTGGTTGGTGAAGTAACCCTTTTTGCTTACTGCATTTATGCTGCAATCTTTTGGACTATCTACTGAACTTTGCTGAATAAAAGCCGTTTTTGCTGTTCAAATCCATTGTCCGTCACTGCTGATTGTTTGCCCGCTTACAATTGGTGGAGGATGCGAGGGGCACAGTGACTGTTGCTAGGGGCAACGGAGTGACAAAACGCACTGCATTTTGGTTGTCGTTGGCGAAGGCAGCAATCAAGATGTCTCAACAAAAGAAAATGGAGGAGGTGATAAAACACCTAATACAAGCTGACCTCCGGCAGGACCAGGCCCTGGCACAACAGCAGCGAGCACAGGAGCAGGCCCTGGTACAACAGCAGCAGGCCCTGGCACAACAGCAGCGAGCACAGCAGCAGGCCCTGGCACAACAGTTCCAAATGCAGCAGCAGACCATGGCTAACCAGCAGGAGACAAATCGCCTGTTGATTGAACAGATGGCCGCGCTTAGAGAGACTGTTGGTGCCAAAGTTTCACAACCGGAGAGAAGCTCGGTTGAGACGGAGGGGGCGAGAAGAACCGTTCAGCGGGTTTTACAAAAGCTGACCCATGAGGATGATGTGGAGGCCTACCTCACGGTGTTTGAGCACATGGCTGAGAGAGAGCAGCTGCCAGTCACGGAATGGGCTGACGTGATTGCACCGTTTCTGTCAGATGAGCCGCAAAAAGCATATTTTGATCTCAGGGAGCAGGATGTGCGGGGACTATGCCAAGCTAAAAATACCCTGCCTCGAGAAAGAGACACACGTCTCGGAACGCGTGGGCTCGTTTAAGGAGGGGGGACGCTGTCTGCGAGCTATAGACACTTGGACGGATAAGTACCTGTTTCTGTTTGCACTATTTTTTGCTATTTATTTGTGTGCTCATTGTCTTAATGATAAAACTATTATGTTCATCTGCACCCATTTGCTCACTATGAATTGATGTACTATTGGGATAAGCACATAGCACTTTATTAGATAGAGTAGGTATAGTTTGTAAGTTTCATTGGGTTTTACATTGCACTTTATATTATTCATACTTATGATGGCAGTAAGGTTCAGCAGCGCCCCCTCCTGGCAGATGAGATTTTAGCATGTCTTATATGTTTTTTAATTATGTGCCTGTGATGTAATTAGTTATGTTTTAGAATTTGTAAAATAATAAAATCATTCATTCACTATATATTTGGTGTTGTGCAGTTATAAGACTCTGTTGAGTTCACTATGGGGAGTTTCTTTAGTGAGGCATCTCCCGCCCTTTAGCCATTGACTACATTGAGTCATAAACAGAGCATTGCACCACATTTGATTAATAATCACATTTTACTGGTGCCAGCTCTATTTCTTCTTTTTTTTTTTAGTAGTTCCAAGCTAAAAATGGAGATCCTTGCTCGCCTGGGAGTCACGCCAGCGGTTCGGGCAAGGCGAGTAGATGTATGACCTAATTCATCTGGTCCAAAAGTGGTTGGAGCCAGAGCGTTTGACCCCTGCGCAGATCATCGAAAAAGTCGCGGTGGACCATTTTGTTCGGGCACTGCCGCCGACGCTACAGCAATGGGCTGGACAGGGCGACCCACAGACTGCTGAGCAGCTAGTTAACGTCGTGGAACAATTTGTCGCGACTGAGGACCATAAGTAGCAGCTGCCCCTAATCAGATCAGTTTTCTTTCTTGCAGTGGCAAGATGACTGTGGAAGATTAGGTGCTCTCAAGGATATTAGCGGTAAGCGGGGGACTGAACCCTGTCGGCTCGCTACGGACCTTACTCCCACGGCCCCTCAAGACCCTTGTTATGCCTCCACAGCATTGGCTGTTTTTGGGGCCGTGAAGGTATGGTGAAGCGCCGGGGTCTTGGGGCGCTTGCAGAGTGTATATGCTCTGGGCTGCAGGCTTCTCAGAAAGCAAGTCAGCCGCAGGTTTCTCTCTGGTGTACCTGCTGAGGATATTTTTATTTTTACCCAACCCTTCCTTCTTCCAGTTTAGGTAGGCTTTATTTAGGAAAGGAAAGATTTTTTTCTTTGGTATATGCCTTTAAGAGCTTGATTGAGGTCACACAGGTGGAGGTGGAGTATACCAGAACCACCTGGCTGTTCACTCACTCTCCCTCTTGTGCTGGAAGGAGGTGGATGTGCTGTTTAGCAGGTAAGAAGTCTGTGACCTGTGCTATGCCCCCCTCCCCTCGCACTTATCTTCGGGTGTGCATTAAGGACGGCTGTGCGCTCTTTTTTCCCCTCCTTAGCAGCGCAGCCTATGTTGTAGCCGGGGCCTCCTACCCCCCCCCCCCCCAAACCCTGATATGCGCGCGGGGCGCCTCTCCCCCAGACCTCCCCTCTTCAAGATTTCAAGCGGCCATTCTATGGCCAGGGGGACATGCGTGTAGGAGGTTTTGTGAGTTGCAGGTGAGGCCTGATTTAGTAATGTGCAGTTTGAGTCTGCCATCTCCCTTTCAGGTTGAAAACTAGCAGCAAGGTGAGTGGAGGTTTTGTGAGTTGCAGGTGAGGCCTGATTCATTAATAAGTGCCTGTGTAGTTTGATTCTGCCATCTCCCTTTCAGGTTGAAAACTAGCCGCAAGGTGAGTGGAGGTTTTGTGAGTTGCAGGTGAGGCCTGATTCATTAATAAGTGCCTGTGTAGTTTGATTCTGCCATCTCCCTTTCAGGTTGAAAACTTGCAGCAAGGTGAGTGGTTATATTGTTATAGAATATAAGGATTTGACTTTGGTTTGGATTCTTTATATCAATCCTTTATTAAACAATTTTAAATATTTTTAAATATTGTTAAACTTTTTTCCAAGTGTCTTTTATACTAATGATCATTATATTTATTTTTTTTTCAGTATTAGTTTTTTTTTCTCTTTAATAATAATTAGTGTTCTGTTTTTGTTATCAATTTAATTATTTTGTATTTACTCATAAGATAATTATTTTATCGCTTTTATTGCTTTTATTTATTATAATATCATTACAATGTCATTATAATATCTTTAAGATATTACTATAATACTCTTATATATAAGCGATTAAAGGCAGTTCATTTCTTGAAAGAATGCTTTTAAAGAAGGAAGAAAAGAAAAGAGGGAAAAAGATCAGTTATTAATCCATTTGCCTCCTCTTTTATTTTTAGATTTGGAAGAAGGACAAAAAACAGGGTTGCGGTTCCTCCCGGTCCCTTTTTTAGGGGATTGGTTCAGGCTCAGGCCCTCTTGGGTCGGTTGGCCTATATATATATATATATATATATTAAAAAAAAAAAAAAAAAAGATATATATAATAAACACCATGTGGGAGGCATTGGGAGCAGGAAAAGATCTGCCCTTTGTGCAAAACTGCATCCTCTAGGCAGCTTTTGGCACAGTATGTTCCGCCTGCGCCGTTATGATCGGCCTAGATCACAACAGAGCGGCTGATCGAGTATCTAGCACAGCGAATGCTGGAGGGAGCACGGCGGCTCATCCATCCCCTGTTTCCCCTCAAGGGGGTGAAAGCAGTGATGGACTAACAGGTTTTGCTTACAGGCTGAATAATCTGGAGAGGCAGTTGTCTTTGGTTTTGCCAAACGGGCCACCTATAAGAAAAGACATTTAGAGCCTGTGGCAGTAGTTGCCTCCTTCGGTGAAGAAGAGGATGAGGATTATATGGACGAGCAGGCCTCTGAGGGCAAGCTGCAATCGGAAGAGGATAGTAACTCCATTTTGTTTTCATCCGATGAGGATCCTCTCCTTGTGAATGAGACTGAAGGTCTACTTTCGGTAGTTTTTGTTACCTGGAATATCTCCCCTCCTGAGGTTGTGAAAAGAAAGAAGGATGATCTGTTTAAGCCTGTCAGGCAAAGCAGGTGTTCCTTGAACAACCACACTTTTCTAGGATGTTTCTTAAGGAGTGGGAAAACCCTAATAAATTACAGGCCATTCCTAAGATTCTAGATGTCAGATATCCTTTCCTGGCAGACATAATCAAAATTTGGTCTTATCCGCCTGATGCGGACTCCCCTGTGGCAGGGTTATCTAACACTTCAGTGATGCCATCCGCTACTATGGGATCCCTTAGAGATCCCACAGAGAAACATATGGATCAGTTGGCCTGCCATGTCTTCGCCATGATAGGCTCCCTTCTCCGCCCGGTTTGTGCCACGGCCATTGTATCCCTGGCGTCGGGAAAGAAGATGAAGAAGAAACTAGCCAAGGCCAGGTCGCGCAGGCTGTCCCAAGAGTCCAAGGACTTTAAGGACTGTTTGGACTTTAATGCATTTGCCATTACTGCAATGGAGGATGCAGTCAGGTTGGCAGCCAGAACTTCTGCCCTCCTTGTGGCATTACGCCGTTCATTATGGCTTAGACAATGGTGAGCGGACGCCGCCGCTAAAAAGGCACTGACGGATTTACCCTTTTTAGGGAGCAGACTTTTTGGGGAAAAGCTGGACGGTATGGTTAAGGGGCAAACTGCCTCAGAGAAAAAAATCGACTAGGCCTTTTCAGAGGTCATCGTCTTTTCGGCCCTTCGGAGGGGCAGAGGGGCCTTTCGGCCTTCCTCCCGCAAGAATTTTTGGGGTAGAGGAAGAGCGCGTAATAGGGCAGGAGGATCCTGAAGAAGTAGGCCTAAACCTCCAGCCAAGTCCACTTCAGCATGAGAGGGCGCCCTCACCCGAGCGGGTGGGGGGGGACGGCTTTTGCAGTTTGCTCATATCTGGAGGCGCCGCGTAAGGGATCAGTGGATCCAAGAGGTAGTGTCCTCAGGTTACAAGATCGAGTTTGCAGCCAGACCGCCCGCAAGGTTCCTTCGGTCAGGGGCATCCCGGAACCAGTCAAAGCTAGATGCCCTGAAGTCCGCAATTCAGCATCTTCTTCAAAAAGGGGTAATTGCTCGAGTACCCTTTCAGGAAGGTCAGGGGTTTTTACTCCAACCTGTTTACAATCCCCAAGAAGGATGGGTCAACTCGTCCCATTTTTAGACCTGAAGGATCTGAACAAGTATATCCGCGTGAGACACTTCCGCATGGAAACGGTGAGGTCAGCTTTAACAGTAGTTCGACCCGGGGATCTTATTACCATAGACATAAGGGACGCATATCTGCATGTGCCAATTTTTCCGGGACATCAAAGATTCCTGAGGTTTGCCCTGGAAGACGAGCATTTCCAGTTTGTGGCACTCCCGTTGGGGATATCCTCGGCTCCAAGAGTTTTCACTAAGGTTTTGGCAGGTCTCATGGCAATTTTCAGGAGCCAGGGGATTTGTATTGTCCCCTATCTGGATGATCTTCTAATATCAGCCGGATTGCAGCAGCAGATCCTGAAGGACACACATATGATCCGATCGGCTCTGGATGAATTCGGCTGGGTGATCAATTACCCGAAGTCTCATATCACTCCGGCACCAGTAAGGAACTTCTTAGGTTTGATTCTGGACACCGTCCAAGTCAAGGTGTATCTTCCAGAACAGAAGACTCGACTAATCCAAGATCAGATAGTGCTTTCTGGCTTGCCGACAGCCGACTATTCGGCTGGGTATGAAGTTGATGGGCCTGATGGTGGCCTGCTTTGAGGCGGTGCCCTTTGCTCAGTTTCACATGAGGCCCCTTCAATGGAATCTATTGGCGAGCTGGGATCGAGTCCCACAGTCGCTGGATCAGATCTTTGTACTAACGCCCTTGGCAAGACATTCCCTTCTGTGGTGGATGGACCCTCTTCATCTGTCTGTAGGCAGGTCCTTCTTGACTCCACAGTGGCAGTTCATTGCCACGGATGCCAGTCTCACAGGATGGGGCGGCATTTGGCAGACTCAGAAAGTCCAGGGCCAATGGGGACCGAGAGAAAATCAGCTTCCCATAAATGTATTGGAATTAAGAGCCATCGGGCTAGTTCTTCAGTATCTGACCCCCAGCTTGAAGGGACAGGCAGTCCAAGGCCAGTCGGACAACCGGACGGCGGTTGCTTCTATCAATCATCAGGGGGGTACCCGGAACAAGGGTGCTCTTCGGGAGGTAAGCCGGATTCTGATCTGGGCAGAGGAGAATGTTCCCTGCATCTCGGCAGTTTACATCCCGGGGGTAGAAAATCAGGAGGCCGACGCTCTGAGCAGGAAGATTCTGCATCGGGGAGAATGGTCCCTCAGTTGGAAGGTTTTTTCAAGCCATTTGTCTTCGCTGGGGACGTCCGGAAGTGGATCCCTTTGCATCCAGACACAATCACAAGCAGCCGAGATTCATGTCCCTGTCAAGAGATCTTTTGGCTATAGCCACGGACACCCTTTCGGTCCCTTGGACAAGGTTCAAGCTCCTGTACATTTTTCCCCTGTTTCCGCTTCTGAGTCGAGTACTAAGAAGGATAATTCAGGAAGGAGTACCTACCATTCTAGTAGCTCCTCATTGGCCAAGAAGAAGTTGGGTCTCAGACATAACAAGGATGGCGGTAGACCAATGGCGCCTACCGATCGAGCCAGATCTTCTCACTCAGGGGGCGCTTCGGCACCCGAATTTACAGATGCTGGCTTTGACGGCTTGGCTATTGAGACCACGATCCTAGCTGAGAAGGGATTATCGGCTAAGGTCATTCATACCATGATTCAGGCCCGGAAGAAGTAGTCTTCCATGATTTATTACAGGGTCTGGGGGTCATTCATATCCTGGTATGAGGCTAGGAATGTCTCATGCAGATTGTATTCAATTTCCAGAATTCTAGAATTCCTTCAGAATGGCTTAGAAATGGGTCTACAATTAAGCACTCTAAAGGGACAGGTATCTGCCTTATCCATTTTTTTCCAGAAGTCTATCGCTAGTAATAGACTCATTAAGACTTTTTTTCAGGGAGTCACTCATGTTCGTCCACCACGCAAGTCTATTCTACCGGTGTGGGACTTGAATTTGGTGTTGACGGCTCTTCAGGGTGCTCCCTTTGAACCTATGATTGATTCTCCAATAAGCATTTGACGCTTAAGGGAATATTTTTAGTGGCAATCTCCTCTGTGCGGCGTGTTTCAGAGTTAGCCGCTTTATGCATGAAGTCTCCTTATTTTGAGTTACACAGAGTCAAGGTAGTTTTTCGTTTTAAGCCTGATTTTTTACCTAAGGTCATCTCTCCTTTTCACCTTGATCAGGAGGTACTATGCCCAGTTCCGGCTAATGCTAAGGAAAGGGCGCTTCATTCTTTAGATGTGGTTAGAGCCATCAGGTATTATTTGGCAGCTACAGATGCCTTCCGCAAGACGGTTTTTCTTTTTGTCATTTCAGAAGGACCAAAAAAGGGGGCTTCCGCCAGCTAAGGCCGCTGTCAGTAAGTGGATTAAGCAGGCAGTAGCTAGAGCTTACTCGGCCAAGGGAAAAGAACCCCCTTTTCAGGTCACGGCCCATTCCACTAGGGCCATTGGGGCTTCCTGGGCTTTTCAGCATCAGGCTTCGGTGGAACAGGTTTGCAAAGCGGCCACCTGGTCTTCTGTTCATACTTTCACCAAGTTTTACAAAGGTGGATGTTAGAGCCTCAGCTGACGCTGTTGTTGGTCGGAAGATTCTACAGGCAGTAGTGAAGTGAACTTCCTGCCGTTCTGCATTAGAGGATCCCGCCCATAGATGGCACTGCTTTTGGAGATCCCAAGAGTAAGGAGTGTATGGAATGGATTGGAAGAAAAAACACAATTCTGTGAGATACTCACCTGTAGAATTGGTTTTTCTGGGAATCCATTCCATACACTCCGGCCCACCCGTTTTTTGTGGGTCATGTTATCTTCCGATGCTTTTCTGATGGTATGTTTAATCATTTTTGATTATTAATTCAGAGCATTTAAAGAGAGAGAAGTTATATATAAGATTATATATATGTATAGAGATTTATGAAAAAAAATAAATAAATAAAAAAGAGAATATAAGTAATATGACTTAATTTTGAGAGCATTTTTTGGTTGAGTTTGATGTGTACTAACATGGACTCTTATTGCGGCCTCCCGGCCTGCCTCTAAATTATTTACTGCTTTTTAAGTAAACTGATCTGATTAGGGGCAGCTGCTACTTATGGGCCGGGAGGGCCGCGCCTGTTTCTTTCTTGCAGTCACGTGATCAGCAAGGAGGAGGAAACCCAAGAGTAAGGAGTGTATGGAATGGATTCCCAGAAAAACCAATTCTACAGGTGAGTATCTCACAGAATTGTGTTATTGGACTCAGGTAGCCGGGTAACTTTGGCCAACCTGGTGCATGGTGGTTGCAAACCAAAGAAAAAGCCGAGCGTGCTTTGCATCCACGGGGATGTCGTGACTTACCCTGTTGCAGTGGGTACGTTTGAGACACCCGCGGGAACACTGTCCCATGAGGTTGGCGTAGTAAAACGCCTGGGCTATGATGTCGTGGTTGGGTGGGATTTCCCCTTGTTCTGGCCCTTGTGGGAAAGGTGTATCCCTCCTGCCAACAATGGAGTACCCCCGGCAGACCTGGTAACCCTCCCCGTTAAGTCCGTTAGACGTGTGGTCCCCAACACATTATGTAATAGGCCGACCAGGGTGAGGGCCTGTAATCAGGGTGACCGAGTGCAGAGAATAGTACCCCTGGCTGAAAAAGTGAACTTTAAAGCGGAACATAAGCCGGGGAATGTAGTCGCTGTGTCCCGAACCCACTGTATGGCCGCTGAAGGTTGTCAGACCGTGGGTCTGAAGAAGAGGGGGGGAATATGTGGTAAATTGTATCAAAATGTCTATTCCTTCCCTGCTTGGCTGTATAAAGCACAATCCGGGCCGGGTTTTCAGGACCCAGGTCACTTCCCCAATTCCCTAACGGGTTGTTACATGTTCTAAGGCCCTCCACAAGTGTGCACGCTGATTACAGGAGAAGCCTGTATAAGAAGAGAGCACACGGCCTTTCCTTTGTCTATGACCAGCCTGTTGGAGTGAGCCCAGGCTGAGCTGCACCGTGGTGAAGGATAGCACTGGACATTGAGCAGAGGGCTGATACACCCTGTAAAGTGGACTGGAATTGATCAGCTTGCTGGAGTACCCAGCCCAGGACTATTTGGTTGGTGAAGTAACCCTTTTTGCTTACTGCATTTATGCTGCAATCTTTTGGATTATCTACTGAACTTTGCTGAATAAAAGCCGTTTTTGCCGTTCAAATCCGTTGTCCGTCACTGATGATTGTTTGCCCGCTTACAATGGTTTTAACTATACATTCCCTGTGTGATGTTTGGCTCAGAATGTTGTTTGTGATGTAAATCCACCCATTAGGGGCTAGTATATGTGGTGTTGCATGTAGGTCAAATTGTATTTTCCTTTGGCATTTTCACAACAATATATCTCAATATTGAGACTGCGGACACGTAGCAAAAAATGGTCCCACGGGTTCCACTGGGGGATCCATTTAAGCCTCAGCATTTTCCGATTTAAGGATTGATTCTACCCGGCAATAATGTGACCAGCATTATTTGACTGGACTATGAGGAAGGGATGTCAGATTGGTCATTGTATTGAACTGTGGAAAATATATGCTGTACCCCACCTCCCTTCCCCTTACCCCCCTAAAATCTGATTATAATATATATCAATAATATTTACTATCTGTCTCAGTGTCCTTCGTATTTACCGGAAGTCCAAAGAATCTACAGTCTTTTGCGTGTATTGATAATATTGATATTGATAATATTTATATAGTTGTTTGCCTATTTTAATCGAGTTGGGCAGGATAAATATATATAATATTATTGATATTTTAGTTATTCAGGAGTAAAATTGTTTAAATAATTTAAGAGCCATTCAAGGAGATATTGTGTTAAATTGTTTACAGCGGGGATGGGTGTCTTTGCCTTTTGTTGATGCCTTTTGTTCAGCGAATGCAGGATTTATTCTACATGTCTATAATGTCTCTCCCACCCTTAGATCCACAGCATTTTCACCTGCGGGAGAATTCTCGCTGCAGATGGTTCTTAGGGTGTGGTCTAGGGGGTCATTTTGAGCGTTGTCAGTGTTCTGCCCTGTCCCCAGATAAGGATGTTGTGCTATTCAGCAGCCCTCTTGTTTGTACAGGAGCAGGGTGTGGTTGAAACGGAAATATCCATCAGGACCTGGGGTTTTCCTTTTGGGTCTCCTGCATTGCTGGATTGTGCAGGATTAGAGGATGTGGGCAGGCCATCCTCCTCCAGTGACGTGCTCATGGCGCCCCCTGGACACAGGTAAGAAGACATTTAAGCAGGTCATGACTACTATTATGCATTCAAAAGACTACGGGCATAAGAACCGTGTGTGCTTGAAACAGGGTTAATTATTGGGTCCGCTTTGCGCATGTGTGAGTTAGAGCATGCCTTAGATTCTGTTTACTATCTTGGTAAGTGTAGGTCTAGGGTCATCAGGGTTTAGACAGCCGGGAGGCGCCTGGTCGCTCGCGGGAATGAGTTTCTGCCCTGCGCTTTCCTTCAGCGTGTCGCGGATGCAGGATTTATTCTACATGTCTATCTTGTCTCTCCCACCCTTGGATCCACAGCTGGAGAATCGTTTCCGCTGATGGTTCTTAGGATATGGTCCAGGGGGTCATTTTGAGCATTCTCAGTGTTCTGCCCTGTCCCCGCCCCCCGGCCATAGATCAGTATATTAGCCTGTTTCGCCAGCCCTCCTGTTTGTATAGGAGCAGGGTGTGGTTAAAACGGAAACATCCATTAGGACTTGGGGTTTCCTTTTGGGTCTCCTGCATTGTTGTATTGTGCAGGATTTAAGGATGTGGGCAGGCCATCCTTCTCCAGCGACATGCTCATGGTGCCCCCTGGATACAGGTAAGACGACATTTAAGAGGATCACGACTACCATTATGCATTCATACGACTAAGGGCACAAGAACTGTGTGTGCTTGAAACGGGATTCATTACTGGGTCTGCTTTGCAAGTGTTTGCGTTAGAGCATGCCTTAGCTTCTGTTTATTATATTGGTAAGTGTAGGTCTAACCTGCACCATCAGGGTTTACACAGCCCGGAGGCACCCGGTCGCTCGTGGGGATGGGTGTCCGCCCTGCGCCTTTCAATTAACGGATGCAGGATTTATTCTACATGTCTATCTTGTCTCTCCCACTCTTGGATCCACAGCATTTTCACCTGCGGGATAATTCTCACTGCAGATGGTTCTTAGGGTGTGGTCCAGTGGGGTAATTTTCAGCATTGTCAGTGTTCTGCCCTGTCCCCAGATGAGGATGTTATGCTGTTTCGTCAGCCCTCCTGTTTGTACAGGAGCAGGGTGTGGTTGAAACGGAAAGATCCATCAGGACCTGGGGTTTTCCTTTTGGGTCTCCTGCATTGTTGGATTGTGCAGGATTAGAGGATGTGGGCAGGCCATCCTCCTCCAGCGACGTGCTCATGGCGCCGCCTGGACACAGGTAAGAAGACATTTAAGCAGATCATGACAACCATTATATATTCATACGACTAAGGACACAAGAACTGTGTGAGCTTGAAACGTGTTGTGATGTCGTGTCGTTATTGTAACCTGTGACATTTTAAAAGGATACGCCAATCCAATTGGCATTACTTATGCCAATTACTTGCTACGGTTTGTGGAAGATTGCCTGAGCGCTGGATATTTTGTATCCTGTAGGTTTATTACTCACCTGGAACAGCTTGTAAATGAATATCCTCATCTTTATTTTTCACCACAACTTCCTCCTCAGTTTTTACATTGCTCACTGTACGGTCTATGGGATCTGTGAAAAAAGAGGAGAGTGACGCCCCCTGTACCAAAATGTACGACACACACCAGAGTGTTTGCGAAGTGACTGAACAGGAGGAATACGGAAGCTTTTTCTATAAAAGGTTTATTACTCACCTGGGCTGATCTGTAGAGGAATTTCCTCCTCTTTATTCTTCACTAATATTTCTTCCACGGTTCTAACTATAGCGTCTCCGGGGTCTGTGAAAGAAAAAGGAGAGCGACTCTCTGTACTAAGACATATGAGACACACTAGAGAGTGACTGAACTATAGAATATTTATTACTCACCTGGGCTGATCTGTAGAGGTATTTCCTCATCTTTATTCTTCACTAATATTTCTCCCACTTTCTCAGATTTCATGGTTCTCACTATAGCGTCTCCGGGGTCTGTGAAGAAAAGGAAGACATATGGTACACACTAGAGCAGGGGAACTTAACCACTTCTTGTAAAGGTCCATTTAGGAGGCATCTGGTGAGAGGAGAAGGTCCGGGCCGAGGGCAATCTGGGGGGGGGGGGGGGGATAGTTAGCAGCTGTAAGGAAAAGGGATGGATAGACAGGACAGGAAGGGCAGGGAGGGATGGAGAGAGTGTTGGGAGTAGAGATGGATGGGCAGAGCTGGAAGATAGGGATGGGGAATGGATGGGGCAAAGCTGGGGGGACAGGAATGGGTGGGACAACATCGCAGATCAAGGGGGGAAGCTCTGAGCACAGCAACGCAGAAGCAACTGAGTGCAGGGCTGTCAGGGCCGGGGTCCAGAAATCTGGTGCCGAGGTCCGCATTCGAACCCCGGTCCGCCAGTTGAGTATCACTGCACTAGAGAGTGACTGAGATATAGAATATTTATTACTCACCCGGGCTGATCTGCAGAGGAAATTCCTCTTCATTCTTCACAGATACTTCTTCCTCCTCCTCAATTTTCATTATAGCTCCTCTGGGGTCTGTGAATAAAAAAAAAAAAAAAAGAAGCTACATATAGGAGAAATAGCAGCTACATTAAAGTGGACCAAAACCCAGGATTTTAACTATCCTGGGTTTTGGTCCTTGCCCCCGGGGTGCCCCGCTGTGTGAAACCCGCCAGGTCACTCAAACAAACGCACCTCTTTCTGGTCCTACGGCGCATGCGCGGCCGCTCCTCCACTCAGCAAATTCGAGTTTAAAGTGGACCAACACCCAGGATTTTGACTATCCTGGGTTTCGGTCCACTTCGGTGGGGCACCCCGATCGGGGGTGCCCCGCTGTGTGAAACCCCCCATAAAGCCCCGAAAATTCACCTGACCCCGCTCCCACGTGACCGCTCCAGCGAATCACCGCCGACGGACAAGCGAGTGCACCTGCCGCCGCCTCCCGCGCGTCACTCTTACAGGGAGCGCGCCCGCGCCGGCCATTCACAAACGGCCGGTGTGGGTGCACGCCCTGCTAGAGGGACGCGCAGGAGGCGGCGGTGGCCCGCGCAGGAACGGGTAGGATCTGTGGCCTTCCTGGGGGGTTTCACCCGCGGGACATACCGATTTCGGATGCCCCGCGGGGAGGGATCTGATCGGCCCGGGAATCTTATAGATTCCGGGGCTGATCCCCCCTGGGTGTTGGTCCACTTTAAGTTTTAAAGTTTCAATGCACCACCCCCACTGTATTTTTTATGTTTGATATATATATATATATATATATATATATATATATATATATATATATGCCTTAAAAGGAGCCTCCAATAATGTATATCCAAACACAAACACACAAGATGTGTGGCCCCAGCTGCCACCGGAGAAAACCTCAGGCACCACCAAATCAGATAGCTTAAATCAGAAAAGTATCATAAATGAATCAATATTTATTAATGGTTACACCATCACATATATATTAAAAACAAAATCCAATAGCAGGGACAAAAACAACCATCCCTCCTCCCCTTTAGAATAAATCCCTATCACACAATATATAGTACATAGGTATAAAGTAACAGTGCAATATTAAAGTGTTAAGTACTGAACTAAAAAGTGATACAGTGCTACAATATAACAATTAAGAAATATTTATCCCATATAAAAAGAGAGAACAAACAGCCAGCCAAATTGCCCCAAGAAAGATTGTTTGTAAATGGTTAAAGTGCAAGATATCACCAAGTTGAAGGGTTGGAGGGGTCCCTGGTAGATCCTGGCGTCCTGATCCCCCACGCGTTTCGTGAGACAAGCTCACTTTTTCAAAGGTGCCAGAGCTCTCAGCAAGCTCGGTTACGCTCCGACCCCTTTGCCCAGGAGCTCGTCTGAGTGCCGCATCGCCACTACCCTCTAACATGCTCCCCCCGGTGTTTCTCTATGTCTTATGTTTTTTAGATTGTTTTTAGTGTATAGTGTATGTTTAACTTGGCTGAACTTTACCCTGCTGGATAGGCCCGGCAATCTATAAGATTCCCAGGCCGATCCGATCCCTCCCCGCGGGGCATCCGAAATTGAGATGCCCCGCTGTGTGAAACCCCCCAGGAAGCCCGCTAACCTTACCTCACTCCCGGTCCACATCTCGCGCTTCTCTCTAGCAGGGTGCGTGTTACAGGGAAGCGCCACCAGCGTGCTCGGGGGCGGCGTGGTAAGACGTCTCATTGACGCGCATATCACAGCGGCTCTGAGCGAGCTGATTGGACAAGCGGGTGCACAGGAGCAGGGTGAGGCGAGTTGTATATAGTGATCTGGGGGGTTTCACATAGCGGGACACACCAAAACCCAGGATAGTCCAAATCATGGCCGTTGGTCCACTTTAATAAAGCTTTTTCATATTTGTGATAAGAAAGGTAGTGCCACTTATTTTTTGCCCTGGATAGGATTAGGAAGTGTGTGGGACCCCCTATATTTTTTTGTGTGCATTAGATGTTTGTCCTATCCCATAGTATGCACACCAACCTTGCCGCTTGGTGGTGCAGCTTCAGCTACTTCTGCAGATGTGTGTGACCGAGTCCTCTGTTTATAACCAGACCCACATTAATCCGGACCTTCACCCTGAATAAGAGCCTATCTTATATGTTTCCCACACCCTGTACATACAGATTGCTCACATTAATCCGGACCTTCACACTGAATAAGAGCCAATCTTATATGTTTCCCACACCCTGTACATACAGATTGCTCACATTAATCCGGACCTTCACACTGAATAAGAGCCTATCTTATATGTTTCCCACACTCTGTACATACAGATTGCAGGGTGGGGGAAACATATAAGATAGGCTCTTATTCAGGGTGAAGGTCCGGATTAATGTGAGCAATCTGTATGTACAGGGTGTGGGAAACATATAAGATAGGCTCTTATTCAGGGTGAAGGCCCGCTTTCAGTCTTTGGTCTGATGGGTCAGCATCAAAGCTAGTTTTTGCAAACCCGCAGCCAAAGCCACCACAGGGCAGGACGGAGAGTCTAGAGCAGCAAAGCCTCCGCAGTGATGGGTGCAGAGCTGTCACTGCACATAAGCCACCAAGCACAGCCGCTGGCAGCTCAATGCAGGGAACCAGCCGGGCCACTACACTCCCCCCCACCCAGAATGGCAAAGCAGGCGTCCCCGAGCAGCACGCACCCGCACAAGGGACTCCATCTGACCTTCCAGTAAGTAGGCGGGTGCCAGACAACCACCAATCAGTTACTTGGCTGGACTATATTATTTTATACTGTATCTGGGGCCTCCAGCAGATTTTGTGCCCAGGGGCCTCCACCACGTTTAAAGTGGACCAACACCCAGGGGGGACCGATCAGATCCCTCCCCGCGGGGCATCCAAAATCGGGATGAAACCCCGCAGGACGCCCAGAAACCTTACCTTAACCCCGTTCCAATGGCGCATGCGCGGGCCACGTCTCGCGCCTCCCTCTACCAGGGCGCGCATTTACAAATGGCCCTGTTGGAAGGAAGCGCGAGACGTGGCCTCCAGTGCGCTCAGAGGTTGCTCAGAGTGGTTGTCCGTCGCTTGTCCGTACATACCACAGCGGCTCGGAGCGCTCTGATTGGACGAAGCCCGCGTAGGAGCGGGAGTTATTTAGGGCAATCGGGGTGCCCCGCAGGAGTGGACCAAAACCCAGGATAGTGAAAATCCTGGGTGTTGGTCCACTTTAATCCGCCGCTGACCAGGGAGTCCAGGTAAGTAATAACGGTGATGTTCTCTGGTGAAGGGTTGGCCGTGAGCTCCTCCATTTCCATAATGCAGCGGATCTCTGTGACCCAGAGGAAGGAGCAGCCTCCGATTTCCACAGTCTCAGGATAACCGGACCTTCACCAGGATTTATTGAAAAGCCCAAATCCTTAAAAAAACTATTCCCCAGCATCTAACATTAATATATTTTAAGTTTTTAGTCACTTACTTTTTATTCTTTCCTCCACTGGGCTGCAACTCTGTTCAGGACTCTAGGGTACGGGCGCCGCCATCTTGACTCAGAAGCATGCAAGAAAATAGGGTTCCCACACACCCCTGGATCCTGCCAAGAGTAAGAAAAAAGTGGCACTACCCTCTGATATATAAAAATAAAAATATATGTATCAGAGGGTAGTGCCACTTTTTTCTTCCAGGGGTGTGTGGGAATCCTATTTTCTTGCCTGTTGTGCTTGTGCATTTTTTAGTGAGCACACCGAATCTTATAGAACCCGGGCCGATCCCCCTGGGTGTTGGTCCACTTTAAAGGCTCCGAAAATGCAGTTGATGCAGGTAGGATGACTTTTAATGTGAGCAATCTGTATGTACGGGGGGGGGGGGGGTACATGATAGACTCTTATTCAGGCTGAAGGTCCGGATTAATGTGAGCAATCTGTATGTACAGGAGGAAACATATAAGATAGGCTCTTATTCAGGATGAAGGTCCGGATTAATGTGAGCAATCTGTATGTACAGGAGGAAACATATAAGATAGGCTCTTATTCAGGATGAAGGTCCAGATTAATGTGAGCAATCTGTATGTACAGGGTGTGGGAAACATATAAGATAGGCTCTTATTCAGGCTGAAGGTCCGGATTAATGTGAGCAATCTGTATGTACAGGAGGAAACATATAAGATAGGCTCTTATTCAGGATGAAGGTCCGGAATAATGTGAGCAATCTGTATGTACAGGGGGGAAACATATAAGATAGGCTCTTATTCAGGGTGAAGGTCCGGATTAATGTGAGCAATCTGTATGTACAGGAGGAAACATATAAGATAGGCTCTTATTCAGGATGAAGGTCCGGATTAATGTGAGCAATCTGTATGTACAGGGTGTGGGAAACATATAAGATAGGCTCTTATTCAGGCTGAAGGTCCGGATTAATGTGAGCAATCTGTATGTACAGGAGGAAACATATAAGATAGGCTCTTATTCAGGATGAAGGTCCGGAATAATGTGAGCAATCTGTATGTACAGGAGGAAACATATAAGATAGGCTCTTATTCAGGGTGAAGGTCTGCTTTAAAAGCCAGTTCTTATAAACCCCCACTGGCATGTCTGGCAAGTGTAAGAGGAACAGTGGCCAGATCCTTCCTAATGGGTTCCTGCCATATATCTGTTATAACCGTGCCCCGAGTCCCAAAAGGAGGCTAATTTCGGACACTCCCAGAATATATGCAGCAGGCTTCCCTCAGCGTTCTGGCACCTCCAACAAACTGGGGCGTGCGATGGGATAACGCTATGTAATCTGGCAGGGGGTATAATTCCAATGCCATAGGAGTTTGTAGTTCAGCTTCTGCAAATTCGAGGACGTAGAGGCCCGATGCGTTATGCCGGAAATATATTATTGACTGTGTGTGATCCTTCCCCCTCATCAGCACCCCCTCGTCCTTTAGACTGTAAGCTCCTCAGGGGCGGGTCTCTCTCCTATTGCATCTTGTATTCAGAAAATCCATTGCTAACTCTGTAACACTGCATCTGTAATAGTCTATGTACTGTATGTCCTCATCCTTTAGACTGTAACTGTAAGCTCCTCATGGGCGGGGCTCTCTCTCCCATTGTATCTTGTATTCAGAATATCCATTGCTAACTCTGTAACACTGCATCTGTAATAGTCCATGTACTGTATGTCCTCATCCTTTAGACTGTAAGCTCCTCATGGGCGGGGCTCTCTCTCCCATTGTATCTTGTATTCAGAATATCCATTGTTAACTCTGTAACACTGCATCTGTAATAGTCTATGTACTGTATGTCCTCATCCTTTAGACTGTAAGCTCCTCATGGGCGGGGCTCTCTCTCCCATTGTATCTTGTATTCAGAATATCCATTGTTAACTCTGTAACACTGCATCTGTAATAGTCTATGTACTGTATGTCCTCATCCTTTAGACTGTAAGCTCCTCAGGGGCGGGGCTCTCTCTCCTATTGTATCTTGTATTCAGAATATCCATTGCTAACTCTGTAACACTACATCTGTAATAGTCTATGTACTGTATGTCCTCATCCTTTAGACTGTAAGCTCCTCATGGGCGGGGCTCTCTCTCCCCCATTGTATCTTGTATTTAGAATATCCATTGCTAACTCTGTAACCCTGCATCTGTAATAGTCTATGTACTGTATGTCCTCATCCTTTAGACTGTAAGCTCCTCATGGGCGGGGGTCTCTCTCCTATTGCATCTTGTATTCAGAAAATCCATTGCTAACTCTGTAACCCTGCATCTGTAATAGTCTATGTACTGTATGTCCTCATCCTTTAGACTGTAACTGTAAGCTCCTCATGGGCGGGGCTCTCTCTCCCATTGTATCTTGTATTCAGAATATCCATTGCTAACTCTGTAACACTGCATCTGTAATAGTCTATGTACTGTATGTCCTCATCCTTTAGACTGTAAGCTCCTCATGGGCGGGGCTCTCTCCCATTGTATCTTGTATTCAGAATATCCATTGCTAACTCTGTAACCCTGCATCTGTAATAGTCTATGTACTGTATGTCCTCATCCTTTAGACTGTAAGCTCCTCATGGGCGGGGCTCTCTCTCCCATTGTATCTTGTATTCAGAATATCCATTGCTAACTCTGTAACACTGCATCTGTAATAGTCTATGTACTGTATGTTTCTACCCTGTCTGTAAGTACTACTTTGTAAAGCACTACGGAAGATGATGGTGCTATATAAATAAACAATAACAACAGTATATTTCCATTGTTCTGCAGTTATAGGCCGGCCCACTCCCCGCAGTTACCGCGGCAACCCCCCGATCCCTCTGTGCCTGTGATAACGCGTAGATTTGTGACGAGGTTCTTTTTGGGGGCCGTTGATGAAAACGTCAGGCTTTGGAAGGTGGTAAGCTCTCTGAGCATTGCGTGTTTAGGCCCTGTCCTCAATATTCAGGGGGCAGTTGTTGCCTAGAGGTAAAGGAGCGGACTTGTGACCGGAGGGTGGCAGGTTCAAATCCTGGTCCTGGGACATGATTGAAGTGCTCTTGGGCAAGGCACCACCTAACCCCCCAACTGCTCCCCGGGCGCCGTAATTAGGACAGCCCACCGCTCTGGGCATGTGTACACTCACTGCACGGATGGGTTAAATGCGGAGGATGAACTCCTATGTGTGCGCAATCATACAATGGCCATCTATGCATTAAAAAAAAAAAAATTATATATATATATATAACTTAAAAACATCTCCCGCATCCCTCCTTTCCTCTCACCTGACACCACTAAAATGCTAGTGCATGCCCTGGTCCTATCCCGACTGGATTACTGCAACATCCTTCTTTGTGGCTTACCAACTAACAGACCGGCACCCCTCCAATCTATCCTGAACTCCGCTGCTCGCCTCATCCATCTCTCCTCTCGCTCCGCCAGTTCTGCGCCTCTCTGCCAATCCCTACACTGGCTGCCAGTCCCACAGCAAATCCTGTTCAAAACTCTAACTCTCACCTACAGAGCTCTCTCCAACCAGGCCCCTCCCTACATCTCATCTCTAATCCAACAATATCAACCTAGACGCAGCCTCCGCTCTGTGACCTTCTCCTGTCCTCCACCCTGGTCACCTCCTCTCATGCTCGCCTCCAGGACTTCTCACGTGCAACTCCAATCTTCTGGAATGCCCTCCCGCACCCAATCTGCCACTCCACAACCCTCAAAACCTTCAAAGGTGCCCTTAAAACTCACTTATTCAGACAAGAATATAATCTGGCCTAACCAATCTTCTAAAGGGCACAAAGCTCAATAATGACTGTTTGTGATCCTTCCCCCTCATCTTCACCCCTCTTCCTTTAGACTGTAAACTCCTCAGGGGCGGGGCTCTTGTATCTTGTACTCTTGTATCTTGTACTCTTGTATCTTGTACTCAGAATATCCACTGTCAAATCTGTAAAACTGCATTTGAAATAGTATATGTACCGTATGTTTCTACCCTGTCTGTAATTACTACTTTGTAAAGCGCTACGGAAGATGATGGCGCTATATAAATAAACAATAATATATATATTGTAAGCGGGCAAACAATCAGCAGTGACGGACAACGGATTTGAACGGCAAAACGGCTTTTATTCAGCAAAGTTCAGTAGATAGTCCAAAGATTGCAGCATAAATGCAGAAAGCAAAAAGGGTTACTTCACCAACCAAATAGTCCTGGGCTGGGTACTCCAGCAAGCTGATCAATTCCAGTCCACTTTACAGGGCGTATCAGCCCTCTGCTCAATGTCCAGTGCTATCCTTCACCACGGTGCAGCTCAGCCTGGGTTCACTCCAACAGGCTGGTCATCGACAAAGGAAAGGCCGTGTGCTCTCTTCTTATACAGACTTCCCCTGTAATCAGCGTACACACTTGTGGAGGGCCTTAGAACCTGTAACAACCCGTTATGGAATTGGGGAAGTGACCCGGGTCCTGAAAACCCGGCCCGGATTGTGCTTTATACAACCAAGCAGGGAAGGAATAGACATTTTGATACAATTTACCACATATCCCCCCCCCCCCCTCTTCTTCAGGCCCACGGTCTGACAACCTTCAGCGGCCATACAGTGGGTTCGGGACACAGCGACTACATTCCCCGGCTTATGTTCCACTTTACAGTTCACTTTTTCAGCCATGGGTACTATTCTCCGCACTCGGTCACCCTGATTACAGGCCCTCACCCTGGTTGGCCTATTACATAATGTGTTGGGGACCACACGTCTAACGGACTTAACGGGGAGGGTTACCCGTTCTGCCGGGGGTACTCCATTGTTGGCAGGAGGGATACACCTTTCCCACAAGGGCCAGGACAAGGGGAAATCCCACCCAACCACGACATCATTTCCCAGGCGTTTTACTACGCCAACCTCATGGGACAATGTTCCTGCGGGTGTCTCAAACGTACCCACTGCAACAGGGTAAGTCACGACATCCCCGTGGATGCAAAGCACGCTCAGCTTTTTCTTTGGTTTGCAACCACCATGCACCAGGTTGGCCCGGACCAAAGTTACCCGGCTACCTGAGTCCAATAATGCCTTTACTGGGCGACCATTCATCTTTAAAGACACAACCTGCGTTTCAGATTTTGACCGCTGACTGGCGGCACAACCGGGGTCTGCCAGCAGGGATCTTCTGCGACCCGCGTCACATTCCATGGGTTCAGGGCCGAGGGGGCAATCCGCGGCTATGTGCCCCCACTCACGGCACCTCCAACACTGGGGACCGCGGAACCTCCTTGCCCGGACGTCTTCCCTAGGGTTAGGGGGCCTCTGGGGGTCAGGGACAGTCTTTTGCCCTCTCACAGCTCTCCACACACTTCCCAGGAGAACTTGTTTACTCACTGGTCTGCCGGTCTTGTCAGGGGCATCTCGAAGTTGGTCCTCGGTCGCGACAAATCGTTCCACGACGTTAACTAGCTGCTCAACAGTCTGTGGGTCGCCCTGTCCAGCCCATTGCTGTAGCTTCGGCGGCAGTGCCCGAACAAAATGGTCCACCACGACTTTTTCGATGATCTGCGCAGGGGTCAACCGCTCTGGCTCCAACCACTTTTGGACCAGATGAATTAGGTCATACATCTGCGATCGGGCAGGTTTATCAACAGAAAAAGTCGAGTTTTGTACTCGCCTTGCCCGAACCGCTGGCGTGACTCCCAGGCGAGCAAGGATCTCCATTTTTAGCTTGGCATAGTCCCGCACATCCTGCTCCCTGAGATCAAAATATGCTTTTTGCGGCTCACCTGACAGGAACGGTGCAATCACGTCAGCCCATTCAGTGACTGGCAGCTGCTCTCTCTCAGCCATGCGTTCAAACACCGTGAGGTAGGCCTCCACATCATCCTCATGGGTCAGCTTTTGTAGGACCCGCTGTACGGCTCTCCTCGCACCCTCCGACTCAACTGGGCTTCCCTCCGGTTGAAGCTGTGAAGCTTTAGCACCACCAGTCTCTCTAATCACAGCTATCTGTTCCATCAACAGGCGATTTGTCTCCTGCTGCATTTGGAACTGTTGTGCCAGGGCCTGCTGCTGGGCTTGCTGCTGTTGTGCCAGGGCCTGCTGCTGGGCTTGCTGCTGTTGGGCCAGAGCTTGCTGCTGTTGTGCGAGGGCCTGCTGCTGGGCTTGCTGCTGTTGTGCCAGGGCCTGCTGCCTGGCTTGCTGCTGTTGTGCCAGGGTCTGCTGCTGTTGTGCCAGGGCCTGCTGCTGGGCTTGCTGCTGTTGTGCCAGGGCCTGCTCCTGCCGGAGGTCAGCTTGTATTAGGTGTTTTATCACCTCCTCCATTTGCTTTTGTTGAGACATCTTGATTGCTGCCTTCGCCAATGACAAGCAAAATGCAATGCGTTTTGTCACTCCGTTGCCCCTAGCAACAGTCACTGTGCCCCTCGCATCCTCCACCAATTGTAAGCGGGCAAACAATCAGCAGTGACGGACAACGGATTTGAACGGCAAAACGGCTTTTATTCAGCAAAGTTCAGTAGACAGTCCAAAGATTGCAGCATAAATGCAGTAAGCAAAAAGGGTTACTTCACCAACCAAATAGTCCTGGGCTGGGTACTCCAGCAAGCTGATCAGTTTCAGTTTACTTTACAGGGCGTATCAGTCCTCGGCTCAATGTCTAGTGCTATCCTTCACCACGGTGCAGCTCAGCCTGGGCTCACTCCAACAGGCTTGTCATCAACCAAGGAAAGGCCGTGTGCTCTCTTCTTATACAGGCTTCTCCTGTAATCAGCGTGCACACTTGTGGAGGCCTTAGAACATGTAACAACCCATTAGGGAATTGGGGAAGTGACCCGGGTCCTGAAAACGCGGCCCGGATTGTGCTTTATGCAGCCAAGCAGGGAAGGAATAGACATTTTGATACAATTTACCACAGTACATACAGTTACATAAGGGCAGACTAGATGGACCGTATGGTCTCCTTCTGCCGTCAACCTTCTATGTTTCTATGTTAAAGTGGACCAAAACCCATGGAGATCTGCCTAGTAATCTATAAGATTCCCAGGCTGATCGATTCCCTCCCTCCCATCCAGAATCAGGATGCCCGGCTGTGTGAAACCCCCCCCAGGTCCCCCGACCGCACTCACCCTTCCTAGGTGCTATGGCGAATGCGCAACCTCTCGTCCAATCAGTGCGCTCAGATACGCTGACAGTCGAATCCCCCGCTACCCTCTAACAGGGAGCGTGCCCCAGGGGCAAGGACCTAAAACCCAGGATAGTCAAAATTCTGGATTTTGGTCCACATGCGCCATAGGACCTAGGAAGGCTGAGTGCAATATGGGGGGATTTCACACAGCGGAGCACCCCCGATCGGAGTTTCCCGGGGGGCAAGGACCAAAACCCAGGATAGTCAAAATTCTGGATTTTGGTCAACTTCAAAGTGGATCCAAAACCCAGCTGAGTGGAAACTCTTGAATATTCACCATCATCACTTCCGATTGGAGGAGAGACTGCACATGCGCCATGGAGCGAGGCGAGGCATTGGACAATCCCGGGGTCTGGCCACACACAACTCGGGATGCCCCTGTAGACAGGGGCTGTATTTACCATTAGGCAACCCTAGGGTGGCAACCTGGAAGGGCACTGCCCTTATTATTATTATTTATTTATATAGCCCCATTTACTAACAAAGGGCGCACCGCCCAAATCTTCCTACAAAATGCATACAACTGTGTGCTCACCCATAAAAAATGCAATCCACAATAATTTGGAGTGGGCGTGCAAAGAACACACCAATCTCCCAAAGGAAGCACCACTACAAACAACAGTACAGGTAGTCCTCGACTTACGACGTTGATCCGTTCTTACGCGGCGTCGTAAACCGAATTTCGACGTATGTCGGATCATACGTTCATACAGTACTGTACCATAATAACAGTACAGTACTGCAAACACTTAGCCTATCCAAACACCTATCCTAACACAGTACCCTACATAATTATCAATAAACATAGGTACAGTAAAATATTGTGCAGTATAGTACGTTTAATGAAATACTGTACTGTAAGTGCTGTAACAGTAATAAACAGTGTACTGTAATAAACAAAGATACTGTAACAATTCCAAATACACATTTAAAATACATACACCACAAGACAGATTTAAAAACAACCAGTATGGCCAAATGTATCTACGGTATATCAATGTGTATGGCCCCTAAGGGCCTCTTAAATAACTGCCCTATGGGTGAATAATATTAATTATCCTAGAATAGTCATAACCCATCCTTTTTGTGCCGGCACAAAACATCCTAACCACATGTAAATATATGTGCAAATTTCATAAAACCAATGCTGCAAAAATATTAATAATATATATGGCAAAAATATGTGCAAAAAAAGTGAATATACAATAAACAAAAATATCAATATATAAAGTGCAAATGCATGAAAAACACATAAACCTAGAACACTACCTAATATTGCACAGGGAAACCCATACCAATAAGACTTTAAAGTGCAGACAATAACAGTATATGATATAAATGCAAGTGCCAGCAGAAAGAAAATAAATGGTTAAATCTCACGTCATAAGATGACACCCAGGGCAACAGTCAGGCCAACCTCAATGAAAAATGTCTGCGCACGCAGCCCCATTAATTTCCGTAGCGCTTTACAAGGTATGAATACAGACAGGGAAAAACATATAGTACAGAGAACAATACAAAATTAGATGCCACAGGTTAAAACAAAGTGTTGTGAGCACAGGAGACAATAGGGAGGAGTGCCCTGCCCTTCCGAGCTTACAGTCTAAAGGATGGGGGTGGAGACAAAGGGGGCGGGGTCACAAGTGGTAGAGCTTGAAAGGATGGGGGTGGAGACAAAGGGGGCGGGGTCACAAGTGGTAGAGCTTGAAAGGATGGGGGTGGAGACAAAGGGGGCGGGGTCACAAGTGGTAGAGCTTGAGTATGGATGCATGTGCCATTGAAGGTTATAGGAGTTGCTTACGCCAGGTCATATGCTTGTCTGAAGAAGTGAGTTTTGAGGGCGCTTTTAAAGGCTTGGAGTGATGGAGAGTGGCGGATCGAGCGGGGGAGTGCATTCCAGAGAAGTGGGGAGGCACGGGAGAAGTCTTGAAGGCGGGAGTGCGAGGAAGTAACCAAGGAAGAGGACAGGAGAATGTCAGAGGCAGAGCAGAGGCTGCGCTTGGGTTGGTAACGCTGGATCAGAGATGAAATGTAGGGAGGGGCCTGGTTAGAGAGAGCTTTGCCCTTACTGCTTGAGTGAAGAAAATAAACTAAAACTCACATAGCCAGAACATTAATGCCTCCTAACAAGCCCCCCCCCCCCCAGCCACAGAAGGATGCAGAGTGTATTTGTGTAAAGGGGGGGGGGGGGCAATGGGTTGAACGCAGACCACAGCATCTCCCCTCCACTGGTGTGGTCATGTGACACTTGTATGTCAGAATGCCCTGATTCCCCAGATTCCCGGGCCAATCAGATCCCTCCCCGCGGGGCATTCGAAATCGGGATGTCCCGCGGGGTGAAACCCCCCAGGAAGCCCAGAAACTTTACCTTATCCCTGTTCCAACGGCGCATGCGCAGGCCACGTCTCGCCCTTCCCTCTAGCAGGGCGGCCGTTTGTGAATGGCCGGCGCGGGCTCGCTCCCTGTTAGAAGGAAGCGCGAGACGCGGCCTCCAGCGCTCAGAGCCGCTGTGGTTGGACGCCGCTTGTCCGTACATACCACAGCGGCTCTGAGTGCTCTGATTGGACGAGCGCCCACGTAGGGGCGGGGTGAAGTGAGTTATTTAGGGCATTCTGGGGGGTTTCACGCAGCGGGGCACCCCCGATCGGAAGTGGACCAAAACCCAGGATAGTGAAAATCCTGGGTGTCGGTCCACTTTAAATAAAGGGGGCGCAAGCACTAAAAGTGCCTAGGGTACCATGAACACGGCCCTGCCTGTAGAGCAGACCAAATTCCCGGTGGGGGTGTGAAAATCCTGGGTTTGGATGTGCTTTAAAGTGGACCAAAACCCAGGATTTATGACTATCCTGGGTTTTGGTCATTTTCCTGGGGGCACGGCGATCGGGGATGCCCCGCTGCGTGAACCCCCCCCCCCCCCAGATCGCCGAAGTCAACTCACCTATTCCTGGTCGTACAGCGCATACGTGGCCGCTCGTCCAATCAGCACGCTCAGAGACGCTGACGTCACGTCGTCTAAAGCCAGAGGCTCTGAGCGCGCTGGCGGCCGCATCCCCTGCTTCCCTCTAACAGGGAGCGTGCCAGGGCTGGTCATTCACAAATGCCTGGCCCTGCTAGAGGGATAGCGGGGATGCGGCTCGCGCATGCGCCGTTGGACACAAGGTAAGTGTATGGGGCGCCCTGGGGGATGTCACAGCGGGGAATCCCAAATCTGGATGCCTGGGGGGGAAGGGATTAGATCAGCCCGTGAATCTTATAGATTCCCGAAGCGATAGCGGTAGGTTTTGATCCACTTTAAAGCAGACCCAAACCCAGGATTTTCACACCCCGCCAGGATCTGCTGTACAGGGGCATCCCGAGTTGTGTGTGTCCAGACCCCGGGATTGTCCAATGCCTCGCCTCGCCCCATGGCGCATGTGCAGTCTCTCCTCCAATGGGACGTGATGGTGGGGAATATTCAAGAGTTTCCGCTCTGCTGGGTTTTGGATCCACTTTAAAGTGGACCAAAACCCTGAGTTTTGACTATCCCGGGTTTTGCCCCCCCCCCCGATTGGGGATACCCTGCTGTGTGACTCCCCCCAGATCGCCCAACCTCACTCACCCTTCCTAGGTCCTATGGCGCATGCGCGGCCTCTCGTCCAATCAGCTCGCTCGGATCCGCTCCCGCCAGCTCGTCTAAGGCGTGTGACAGCCACATTCCCCACTATCCTCTAACAGGGAGCGTGGCATTCACTAATGCCCTGCTAGAGGGATAGCGGGGATGCGGCCTCACATCCAATCAGCACGCTCGGATCCACTGGACCGGGGGAAGAAGGGGAGTTTCCGGGTGGCCTGGGGGGGTTCACACAGCGGGGCATCCCGATTCTGGATGTCCCAGATGGGGGGAAATCAAGCTTATAGATCTGATAGATTCCAGGGCTGTCGGACAGTGGGTTAAAGTGGCAACCTGGGGGGGGTTTTCACACGGGGTGAAGACCAAAACCCAGGGTAGTCCAAATCCCGAGTTTTGGTCTTCACCCCGTGTGAAAACCCCCCCCAGGTTGCCCGATCTCACTGGAGAAGAAGGCAAGCTCCTGGGGGGTTTCACAAAGCGGAGCATCCCCGATTCTGGATGCCCCAGGGGAGGGAATCAATTGGCCCTGGAATCTTATAGATTCCAGGACCATCGGATCGTGTGTTAAAGTGGACCAAAACCCAGGATTTTGTCTATTGCCTTTGCCTCCTGTAAACCCCCCCCCCCCCCCCCCAGGTCGCCCAATCTCATTTAGCCTGTCCCTGTCATTTACCCTGTCCCGCCTGTGCCGCCTCTTGTCCAATCAGCCCGCTCGGATCCACTGGACCGGGGGAAGAAGGTGAGTTTCACACAGCGGGGCATCCCGATTCTGGGTGTCCCGGATGGGGGGAAATCAAGCTTATAGATCTTATAGATTCCAGGACCATCGGAACGTGTGTTAAAGTGGACCGACAGCCAGGATTTTGTCTATCCTCTTTGCCTCCTGTAAACCCCCCCCCCCCCCAGGTCACCCAATCTCATTTACCCTGTGCCGCCTGTGCGGCCTCTCGTCCAATCAGTGCACTCGAATCCACTGGACTGAGGAAGAAGGGGAGTTTCCGGGTGACCTGGGGGGTTTCACGCAGCGGGGCATCCCCGATTCTGGATATCTGGAGGGGATCAGGCTTATAGATATTATTGATTTCAGGGCCGTCGGACCGTGGGTTAAAGTGGACCAACACCCCCCCCCCTGATCGGCCCGGGCCGATCAGCTCCCTCCCCGCGGGGCATCCGAAATTGCGATGCCCCACTGTGTGAAACCCCCCAGGACGCAGACAAACCTTACCTTCGCCGCCGCCGCCACCTCTCGCGCATCCCTGTAGCAGGGCGCACACCCGCGCTGGCCATTCACAAACAGCTCCCTGTAAGAGGGACGCGCGAGAGGCGGCGTCGGCCACAGCTTATCCCTCGCTTGTCCGTCGGCGGTGAGGTGCGCTTTTTTGGGCTTTCGGGGGGGGGGGGGGTTTCACACAGCGGGGCGCCCTGCTGAAGTGGACCAACACCCAGCATCCTGGGTTTTGGTCTTTTTTGCCCCGCATCCCCCTAACAGGGAGCGTGCCCGTGCCGGCCATTAACAAATGCCTGGCCCTGCTGGAGGGATAGCTGGGATGCAGCCGGGAGACAAGGTAAGTGTATGGGGCGACCTGGAGGGGGGGTGTCACAAAGTGGGGCATCCCAAACCTGGATGCCCTGGGCGGAAGGGAATCGATCGGCCCGTAAAATCTTATAGATTCCCGGGCCGATCATGGTGGGTTTTTGGTCCACTTTAAAGTCTCCCGACCCCCCCACACTTCCCCAGGACAAATAGTTATAATAACACTAAGGCGTCTAACGGTCGCCATAGTAACGCCGAGCACTGATGCATCAGTGAGACCAATAGTTATAATAACACTAAGGCGTCTAACGGTCGCCATAGTAACGCCGAGCACTGATGCATCGGTGACACAAATAGTTATAATAACACTAAGGCGTCTAACGGTCGCCATAGTAACGCCGAGCACTGATGCATCGGTGACACAAATAGTTATAATAACACTAAGGCGTCTAACGGTCGCCATAGTAACGCCGAGCACTGATGCATCGGTGACACAAATAGTTATAATAACACTAAGGCGTCTAACGGTCGCCATAGTAACGCCGAGCTACTGATGCATCAGTGACACAAATAGTTATAATAACACTAAGGCGTCTAACGGTCGCCATAGTAACGCCGAGCTACTGATGCATCAGTGACACAAATAGTTATAATAACACTAAGGCGTCTAACGGTCGCCATAGTAACGCCGAGCACTGATGCATCGGTGAGACAAATAGTTATAATAACACTAAAGCGTCTAACGGTCGCCATAGTAACGCCGAGCTACTGAAAACAAAGCCGCAACCTCCTATGCCGCCATCCCACCCCCGAAAATAAGCCCCTCTCTACCTTCGCTGCAGTCAGATCGGGCTCCGTTCCGATTATGTAACTCTCATCCAAGACAGGGAGGCGGGGACACAAGAGCGATATGACACGCCCACCTCGCCGCTCATTGGCTGTCCCGTTTTTAGAGGCGTCGGCGACGTGTCTACAATAAAATGGCGGCAGTTGCTTACACTGGATAGATGAGAGGAACGCAGAGCGGAAGTGGGCGGGGCGGTGATGGCCATGTGACCGGAAAGCGACAGCTGCTGAGGAGATGTCGCGTTTCTGTGACTCGTCTGAGGTGAGTTTCGGGTTTTAACCCCTTCTTGACGCTCGAATGCTCCCTGTGTATTGACCATTAACCCTTTCCTTCCCTGCTGCAAGCATTAACCTCTGTAATAACTCTATAACCCTTTTCATCCCCCACCAGAAGCACATACCTACCAACTTTTCAGAGGGACAGTTGTTAAATTAGGCCACGCCCCTCATTGAGGGATGGATAGGAGATACATTGTAACAGTTAAAACTATATAACACATTTTAAATAGGCAAATTTAATTATTTATTGATACAGATCTGCCTATTAAACCTCAAAGAGGGACAAATAGCAACAACAAGGGACAGCGGGACACTGACTTAAAGGAGGGACAGTCCCTACAAATCGGGGACGCTTGGGAGGTGTGGAAGCATTAAACTGGACCTTCAGCATGATTTAATGAAAAGCCCCCAAACCCTTAAAGTGGACCAACACCCAGGATTTTGACTATCCTGGGTATTGGTCCACTTCCGCGGGGCACCACGATCGGGGGTGCCCTGCTGTGTGAAACCCCCCAGAAAGCCCCGAAAACTCACCTGACCCCGCTCCCACGTGACGCGCTCGTCCAATCGCCGCCGACGGACAAGGAGAGGCAGCGATGGACAAGCTGAGCGCGGGCCGCCGCCGCCTCCCGTGCGTCCCTCTTACAGGGAGCACGCTCGCACCGGCCATTCACAAACGGCCGGGAGGCGGCCCACGCATGTGCAGTTGGAACGAGGATCAGGTAGGATTTTCGGGGATCTGGGGGGGGGTTTCACACAGCCCAATCGGGGGGGGGGGGGAACCGCAGTCAGGGAGCTGATTGGTCCGGGAATCTTATAGATTCCCGGGCCGATCAAGGGAGGGTGTTGGTCCACTTTAAAATACTATTCCCCAGCATCTAAAACTAATATATTTTACAGTTTAAGTCACTTACTTATTATTCATTCCATTGGGCTTCAACTCTGTTCAGGACTCTAGCATACGGGCGCCGCCATCTTGTCTCAGAAGCATCACATACTGAGGAGAGGGGGGGGGAGGTGCAGGGGGGCGGGGTTGTAGCTGTGCTTTGCTCAGACAAAGCAGAGCCAGGGTCAGCAAAAGGACAACAATCCCAAAATGCAGAGCAGCACAGTCAGAGGGTACTTCCTGTTTTCAAGCTGCCTGATGTTCCATGAGCCGCCATCTTGAATGTTTAAAGGCTTATAACAAGCAGTTATATTACATAACATGCAAATCCTGGGCTTTGGTCCACTTTAACCCACTGTCCGACAACCCTGGAATTGATAAGATCTGTAAGCTTGATTTCTCTCCCCCCCCCCCCCATCCGGGATATCCAGAATCTGGGATGCCCCACTGTGTGAAACCCCCCAGGTCACCCGGAAACTCACCTTCTTCCCGCTGCTTGGAAGAGAGGCCGTGCAGGTGCCGTAGGGCCGGGGAAAGGTAAGTGAGATCAGGTGACCTGGCGGGTTTTACAGGGGGCAAAGACCAAAACCCAGGATAGTCAAAATCCCGGGTTTTGGTCCACTTTAACCCACTGTACGACAGTCCTGGAATCTATAAGATCTAGAAGCTTGATTCCCCCCCCATCCAGGACATCCAGAATTGGGGGTGTCCTGCTGTGTGAAACCCCCCATGTCCCCCAGAAACTCCTTCTTCCCCTGGGCCAATGGATGTTTAAAAGCTCATAACATGCAGTAGATGCAGGTAGGATAATTTATAATGTGAGCAATCTGCATGTACAGGGTGTGGGAAACATTTAAGATAGGCTCTTATTCAGGGTGAAGGTCCGGATTAATGTGGGCAATCTGTATGTACAGGGTGTGGGAAACATATAAGATAGGCTCTTATTCAGGGTGAAGGTCCGGATTAATGTGGGCAATCTGTATGTACAGGGTGTGGGAAACATTTAAGATAGGCTCTTATTCAGGGTGAAGGTCCGGATTAATGTGGGCAATCTGTATGTACAGGGTGTGGGAAACATATAAGATAGGCTCTTATTCAGGGTGAAGGTCCGGATTAATGTGGGCAATCTGTATGTACAGGGTGTGGGAAACATATAAGATAGGCTCTTATTCAGGGTGAAGGTCCGGATTAATGTGGGCAATCTGTATGTACAGGGTGTGGGAAACATACAAGATAGGCTCTTATTCAGGGTGAAGGTCTGGATTAATGTGAGCAATCTGTATGTACAGGGTGTGGGAAACATATAAGATAGGCTCTTATTCAGGATGAAGGTCCGGATTAATGTGAGCAATCTGTATGTACAGGGTGTGGGAAACATACAAGATAGGCTCTTATTCAGGGCGAAGGTCCGGATTAATGTACAGGGTGTGGGAAACATATAAGATAGGCTCTTATTCAGGGTGAAGGTCCGGATTAATACGAGCAATCTGTATGTACAGGGTGTGGGAAACATATAAGATAGGCTCTTATTCAGGGTGAAGGTCCGGATTAATGTGAACAATCTTTATGTACAGGGGGGAAACATATAAGATAGGCTCTTATTCAGGGTGAAGGTCTGGATTAATGTGAACAATCTTTATGTACAGGGGGGGAAACATATAAGATAGGCTCTTATTCAGGGTGAAGGTCTGGATTAATGTGAACAATCTTTATGTACAGGGGGGGAAACATATAAGAGAGGCTGTTATTTAGAGTGAAGGACCGCTTTAAAAGAGAGACAGTCCCTCTAAATCAGGGACACTTGTGAGGTATGGAAGCATTAACTTCTTCCTCCCCAGCTATAAACATTAAAGTGGACCAAAACCTACTGTCAGATTCCAGATTGATTCTCTCCCCCTTGGGACATCCAGAATCTGGGATGCCCCGCTGTGTGAAACTCGCTGCTTGGACGAGAGGCCGCGCAGGTGCCGTAGGACCGGGGAAAGGTGAGTGAGATCGGGCGACCTGAGGGGTTTCACAGGAGGCAAAGGGGATAGACAAAATCCTGGGTTTTGGTCCCACTGTCCGAGCCCTGGAATCTATAAGATCTATAAGCCCCCCCCCCCCCCCCCCCATCTGGGACATCCAGAATCAGGATGCCCCACTGTGTGAAACCCCCCAGGTCACCTGGAAACTTCCCTTCTTCCCCCAGTCCAATGGACCCGCTTGGATGAGAGGCCGCACAGGTGCCGTAGTATCGGGGGGACCTGGGAGGTTTCACAGGGGGCAAAGACCAAAACCCAGGATAGTCACTTTAACCCATCGACAGACAGCCCTGGAATCTATAATATTGAATAGATTCCAGGGGCGCTTGATTCCCCACCACCCCCCCCAAGGGCATCCAGAATCGGGATTCCCTGGTCCAACATCGCATGCGCCAGCTGCGGCCGCATCCCTGCTAACCCTCTAGCAGCGAGCTGACTGTCACTCGGCTCCCTTCAGCACTGCCACCCACCTTGCAACCGTGGCATGACCGCGCCACCCATTCAGGAAGGCCAAGTTTGGGTGCACACGCGCACAGCTAGAGGTGAGCGGGGATGCCACAGATGTGGCGAGGGCTCCGGTAGAAGGTCAGTGATTTTGGGGTTCATGGGGGTTTCACACAGCAGGGCATCCCAATTCCGGATGCCCCAAGGACTGGAACTCGGGAGGCCCTGGAGTCTAAGGGTCTAAGACTCTGAAGTTCCTCTTTAAGGGTTGCTAGTTGATTGCAGCTGAGGCAGTTAAACCGGACCTGCAGCCTGGCACAGTTGGAAAAGAAAGGTAGCGGCCATTTTGGAGCTTCCTCTCCCAGCATCTCAGCCATGCTGCTGTCTGGTTTCACTGACAGGAAGCCTAGCAGCACTTCCTGTTTGCAGGCGGCCTGCATATACATGGGACGCCATTTTGTCCTCTAAAATGCACTACAGCAGGAGTTAGAAAGGTAAATAATGTTTATGTGCAGCACCTAAATTGCCCCGGGGAAGGAATGCGTAGGAGCACTGTTTGTTGTGTTAGTCCGGTTTAAGTCCTTTTTGACTGTTGGTCCACTTAACCTGTGAAAGAGGGCCCGAGGAGCGACCTGCTTGTAAACAGCAGTACACACACAAAACTGACATTAAGGTAGACCTAAACCGGAGATATCGTCTATAAGACACCGGTTTGGGATGGCCCACTGTGTGAAACCCTGTCGGTCTTCGGCTTTTCTCACCTGAACAACGAGCCTACGGCACATGCTTGGCCATCACCTTTGGCACCTTTCTCTGTATATGCGGGCATGCATGCCATAACAGAATGGTTGGCGTGGACATGCACATCCTAGAGATGCAGGGGATGCCGTGTGCTGATCGCGACTGCGGCTGGGACTTGGCTTCAGCTTCTCCAGCTGCACATTAAAGGAGCAATATCGCGACAAATGGTCCAATGATAAAAATCCATATAAATGTGGTGGGAGGAGGGGTCACTTATACACCCTGCATCAAGATATCTTGATCTATATCAGGGGTACTCAAATGGCGGACCGCGGTCCGAATCCGGACCGCAGACGCCATTTTTCCGGACCGCTGCCCAGCAGGGTGGATAAAAATCAATGTTTTTTTTTAAAAAATCAAAAAAATCGGATTTTTTTGATTTAAATTGGATTTTTTTTTCAATAAACTGGTTTTTGAGGAAAATATTTTACCATCCAAAGGTTCTTCCATCATGAGATAAAGCTGAGTTGTTTAACTCAGTAGAATAAAGGCTGTATATGTGTAACATTCACAATGCCATGCTCTTCCAGAGGTTTCTGTAGGATTAGTGGGCAGTTTCTCTCCTATATTATCACAGACGCTCGCTTTACTTACGCAGTTCTCAAAACTGAATTGGACTCCGCAGAGGTCCCGGCCTCTTCTTCACAGCAAAAATGTTACAACATGAACAGAGTTGAGAAAAAGACCTTAATCCTATTGTTCTACAAACCTATGACTAGTGAGCTACAGAGGACAGCAGGGACAGTAGTATTTAAGTTTTTCATGTGTCGGCTGGGCTGACAGTCTAAGTTTCTTAAAATATATATATATTTTGTTTAGCCCAATTAGTTAACAAAACATGGATGTTTGTTTAAGCAAATAACTTATGCTGTAATGTTGTTATTGTTTCAGTTGAATAAATCTATTTAAATTGTTATTAAGGTCAGGATTATTTTTCTCCTTCCTAAGTACAACAGAACAGTGGTGTCCAAATATGATTAACCCATTAAACTGGGGAGAAAAAAGTAATATAAAAAGTGATTCTAAAAATCTTCATCTACTTGCATGTAAAATAGCAAGAACTAGTTTAGGTAGAAACTTTGATTTAAATCACTGATTTAAATCAAGCCTTACTGACTAGTGATTTAAATCGTGATTTAAATCAGTTAGATTTAAATCAAATCCACCCTGCTGCCCAGGGCTGTCACATCAGCCCGGGATCCGGCGGTGCCGGTGACAATTGCCGGCCGGGGCTGTCAGTGCTGGGGGCGGGCACATGGGCGTGGCCAGGCCGGGGGAGGTGGAAGCGTCTCGGGCCTCGTAGACGGCGGGGGGAGGAGTGGAGACGAAGAGGCGCGGGAGGAGGAAGAAGCCGAGAGCGCGGAGCTGGCGGAGGCTTCGGGCGGCAAGCAGAGCCCGCTGCACACACCTGGAGGCCCGGCATCAGAGCACACTGCTGCGCTGGCTGGAGGAGCGGCTGGCCCGGGGCGAGGAGACCAGTTCATCGAGCTGCTGAGAAAGTGCAAGGAGGTGAGATTCCTGTCCCCCATTTACTTCATGTGTAGAGTGCAAGCTCCTCAGCCAACCTGAGCAATGAGCTTTCCTGTCCCCCCACCCACCTGTCATTTACTTCCTGCTTCTCGCCCTTCTGTGTAGAGTGCAAGCTCTTCAGCTAACAACAGCTGACATGGGGTGGGGGGTGTAAGTAAGAGTGCATGTCAGCTGTTGTTAGCTGAAGAGCTTGCACTCTACACATGAAGTCATGCACTCTTACTTACCCCCCCCCCGGACCTTCATCCCACGGCAGACCCTGGTAAGTGGACCTCCACTGACCGTAATTGAGTACCCCTGATCTATATCTATCCAGGCTTGTTTTCTTTATTTTAATGGAAGGAAGAGGAAATAAGGGGTGACAGAACCTGTCACCCTGGATAGAACTAAACCTGTCACCCCTGGATTTTATTCCTACCATGAGAGAAGAAAACCACAGGCTTGGCCAGAGTTTTATTTAGTTCGGGTGTGTAAGTGGCTCCTCCTCTCATTCTTCAGGAAGCTGTGACATCATACCGCAGCGCCGGGATTAATCCTGCTATCCATAACACGTGCTAGGGCCTTAAAGTTGACCAACACCCAGGGGTGATCGGCCCGGAAATCTATAAGATTCCCGGGCCGATCACCTCCCACCCCGCGGGACATCCGAGATCGGGATGTCCCGCGGGGTGAAACCCCCCAGAAACCCCAAAAAGATCTTACCTGATCCGCCGCCGCTGCCTCCCGGCGGCGGCGGCGGAAGCGGCTTGGACGTTCCTGTCCCCCGCCTGGACGTTGGCGGGGATTGGCTGCGGCGTTCACGTGGGAGCGGGGAGAGGTGAGTTTTTTGGGGTTTCTGGGGGGTTTCACACAGCGGGGCACCCCCGATCGGGGTGCCCCGCCGAAGTGGACCAAAACCCAGGATAGTCAAAATCCTGGGTGTTGGTCCACTTTAAAGGGGCAGCACAGGTGTTCTGGATTTTTTTAGTATTGACCTCCCTTTCCTATCCTATAAATGAAAGGGTTAATAATAATTGATGGGATTTTGCACCTGCCCTATTTAGGCGGATTCAGGAGGCTAATCCTTGGTGCCTCATACCAGAAATGGCCGATCGGACGCAAGATATCTGCATTGTGGAGCCTATGTTTGATCCAATGGAAAATGCTTCCACAGATGTGCTTAAAGTGGACCAACACCCAGGGGGGATCGGCCCGGAAATCTATAAGATTCCCGGACTGATCAGATCCCTCCCCGCGGGGCATCCGAAATCGGGATGTCCCGCGGGGAGGAACCCCCCAGGAGGCCCACAATCCTTACCTTACCGGCGATCCAACGGCGCATGCGCGAGACGCGGCCGCGTCTCTCGCTTCCCTCTAGCAGGGCGCGCTCCCGCGCCGGCCGTTTTGTGAATGGCCGGCGCAGGCGCGCTCCCTGTTAGAGGGAAGCGAGAGACGCAGCCAATGACAGCGCTCTGGTATGCGCGTCCAAGCGGCTTTGGACGCGCATACCAGAGCGGCTCTGAACGCTGTCATTGGCCGGACGAGGTCACGTGGGAGCGGGGAGAGGTGAGTTTTTGCGGCGATCGGGGGGGTTTCACACAGCGGGGCACCCCCGATCGGGGTGCCCCACCTAAGTGGACCAACACCCAGGATAGTCAAAATCCTGGGTGTTGGTCCACTTTAATGCGAACCAGGATTCATCGAATAACCCGTCAACTGCCCATTCTGGGAGGAGGAGGCCCAGCTCTGCCCTGGTAAGTCACTTTACTGATGTAATATGGGGGCTGTTGTTTTTTGGGGAATTTTGGGTGTAGGATATAGCTCATCTTCCCCATATTCTTTGTCTTGTAGTCTAAGGCCTCGGGTAAAGCTACCCCAAGTGTATCCAAATCCTCTTCTTCAGGATCTAAATCACAGAAGAAGATTAGGAGATGTCCCGTGTGTGAAATAAAGCTCTCGGATTCATATAAGAAACCCCTCTGTCAATCCTGCACGGATAAGGTGGTCAATAGAGAACAAAAATCTGATTTGATGCAGATGATGAAGGAGCTTAAGAATCAGATTTCTACTTCGGCTTTGGGCTAGAAGCTCCCAGAAGGTTCAGGAAACCAGATTGTTTTTTCTGCAGCAACAGGTCCCTTTGATTCTTCTCTATTGGCCGGGCATATGGGTAGATCCTCTTATTTTTCCACTCAAGAGTCAGATATGCCAGACGATGAACGAAAGTTTCTTCCCTTGGGGAGGAGGAAGTTCAGGCCTCCGGCTCAACAGCTTCGTCTAAATGGAAGGGACTTGTTTCCGCCGGGAGACTTACCTTTCCTTTTACACATGATTTATTTATCCATGGGGATAGAAGAAAAAGGAATCGGGTCCTAGGTCAAAACATGATGGGTTTTATCCGGATTTGGCTCCTGATTCATCCTATTCATTTCCTTTTCATAATTATCTGAAGGATATGATTATGGAGGAATGGAAGGATCCATCTAAGAAAATTTTCAGATCCCGGGGTCTAAAGCGGAGATATCCCTTTGCGGAAGAGGTTTTGGGGAAAAAAAAAGACCCATTTGCTAAAGTCTCTAAGGGAGTGGGATTAGCTTTTGAAGATTTTGGGGTACTTGGTGATCCCCTAGACAAGAAGATGGATTTCTTACTTAAAAGAGCCTGGCAAGCGGAATCTAATTCTAGCTTCCACTTGTGTAATTAGGAATTTGGGCTTCTGGATTCAACAATTAAAAGATTGTTTGTTGGAAAGGACTAGTTTGGAGAAAATTTTGACGGCCTTTTTTCAGCTACGGAATTTGTGACAGATGCCATGGCTGAATCAGTAAGATTTTTCGCTCAAAGTATGGCTGTGACCAATTCCATGCGCAGGACTCTGAGAACCTGGTCTGGGGATATTGGTTCTAAAATGAGGCTTTGTGCCATGCTTCTACAGGGCTCCTTCACGGTCTCAATAGATTTGAAGGATGCTTATTGGCAAGTACCAATGAGTGCTCAGGCTCAGTCTTTTCTAAGATTTGCAATAAAAGAGGGAGACCTGATCTTGCACTTCTTTACGTAGGCATTTGCAGAACCTCTGGCATATCTGAGACGGAGAGGAATAGGCATTGTAGCCTACCTAGACGATCTGTTGCTTTTTGCCCAACCGAAAGACAAATTATTGGAGAATCTCAATCGCACCCTGAATCTGCTAACCCGCCTGGGTTGGCTCCTGAACCTCAAAGTCAAGCCTGGTCCCCTCACAGGTGATGACTTATTTAGGGTTCTTTATTTTTGCCTCATCAGAAAATTCTGATCCTACAGGAGGCTGTTAAATTTTTCTGCGCAGACACAGCATCTTCAGACATGCCATGAAGGTGCTGGGGTTATTGACTTCGGCATTCCCAGCAGTAAGGTGGGGTAAGTCGCATTCCAGGACTCTTCAGATGCATATTTTGAAGAATTGGAATGGGTCCCAGAAGGGATTAGAGGAAGTAGTCCCTATTCCAGAGGCAGTGAAATGTTCCCTAGATTGGTGGCTGACAAAGGATCGATTTTACAATGGTCTGTCTTGGACGGATCCCAAGGAAAAGTAACTACAGATGCTTCGGCTTGAGGCTGGGGAGCCCATTGCAGAAATTTGACGGTGCAAGGAAAATGGTCCAAGGCCCTGGGTCAGTCTTCTTCAAATGTAAGGGCACTAAAACAGTATCTAAAAGGTCGGCATGTGCAGATGAGATGAGACAATGCAACTTCAGTGGCATATATAAATCGTCAAGGGGGAATGAGGTCCTCTCGATTTGATGACGGCGGCATCGGAAATCTTACTACGGTCAGAAGGGAACCTGAAGTCTCTGTTAGCGGTACATCTAAAGGAAACCTCAAATCAGGTGGCGGATTTCCTGAGTCAGTCTGGGATGAGAGAATCGGAATGGTCATTGGATCCAGGAGTGTTCAAACAGATTTGCGATCTAAGGGGCATGCCCGAGGTGGATCTGTTCGCTTCTGCGAAGAATCACAAGTTGGACAAGTACTTCTCTTTGAATCTGGCGGATCAAGAATTGACCCATGTGTGACCCAGTTCAATCTAGCCTATGCTTTTCCTCCAGTCCGGTTGATCCCGATGGTGTTAAACAAGATTCTCAAGGAACCAGCTACGATTCTTCTAGTGGCTCCATGGTGGCCGAAAAGATCTTGGTTCTCGACTCTGGTGGAATTATCCATCCAGGACCCGTGGGAGATTCCAGTATGTCCATGGTTGCTGTCGCAGTGACCAGTACTCTGTCCGAACCCACAATGGTGAAGACTGACAGTTTGGACCCTGAGGTCACCTTACTTCTGAAGAAGGGTTATTCCAGTAAGGTCATCAAAACTTTACTGTTAAGCGTAAAAGTGGTCACCAGGAAAATTTATTTGAAAGTCTGGAAGACCTTTAAGTCTTGGAGAATACAAAACAGAAAATTATCTTTCAAGATTCCGGTAATTTTTGAATTTTACAGCATGGAGTTGAAATGGGGTTAAATGTTAATACCCTGAAGGTCCAGTTGGCAGCGTTGTCTGTGTTTTTGGACAAAAGGTTGTCTTCTTTTTCTATTGTCAAGAGTTTCCTTCTGGCTGTGAAGCATTCTAAGCCTGCGCCATCTAAGGTTGTACCTCATTGGGACCTGGCTAAGGTTCTTTCAATGTTGAAATCCCCTCAGTTTTTTTTTTTTCTCTCAAGAATTTGGGCATAAAATTCCTTACCTGGAAGGTGTTATTCTTGGTGGCGATTACTTCTGCATGCAGAATTAGTGACATTCAGGCGTTGTCCTGTCGTCATCCATTTCTTCAGGTATTCCCGGATCGCATAGTTATGAGCTTAGATCCTTGTTATTTGCCTAAAATTTCATTCGGTTTTCACAGAACTCAAGAGATTAACCTTCCGTTTATAGACAATAATGATTCTTCAGAATTGAGTGCCTTGGATGTCAGAACACACCTGTTGGAGTACTTTCGACAGAGTAAAGATTGGAGGAAATCTGACAGCCTGTTCGTGTTCTTTTCAGGCCCAAGAAAGGGTCAGAAGGTATCTAAGACGACGCTGGCAAGATGGATGAAGAGTACGATTAAGATGGCTTATCAGAATGTTAATGTACCAGGTGGAGTCACGGCTCATTCTACAAGAAGTATTTATACATCTTGGGCAGAGCAGGCTGGGGTCTCTATGGAACAGATATGTAAAGCAGCTACTTGGTCCTCAGCTAAGACTTTTGCAAGACACTATCGGTTGGATCTTCTGTCCAGAGGGATCAGTCTTTTGGCAGAAGTGTCCTTCGTGCTTTTCATCCCACCCAATGAGGTAGATCTCGTTTTTCTCTCAAGCGTATGCTGCCCCGAAGGATGTTTTGAGAAAACTTAAGTTAGGTACCTAGTAACTTTTTTTTCTAAACATCCGAAAGGGCAGCATTTGGCATTTTCCCTCCCTTTTCTTATGTGATGTTGACTTATGTCTTATTTTAAAAAGGTTATGTTGTGGGTCTGTTCTTTTTTTAATTCTCTCTTTCAGATCTCTACAACAACTGGGGATTGAAGGAGGACTCAAGATTTTATTCTATCTGGTGGTCACGTGTTCCCCTTTGGTGGGAGGGACTCAGAGGTCTCAAGTGTATGCTGCCCTTTCAGATGTTTAGAAAAAAAGTTACCAGGTACCTAACTTAAGTTTTTTTTTTTTTTTTTTTTTTTTATTCACAGACCCCAGAGGCGCTATAATGAAAACTGAGGAGGAGAGAGAAGTATCTGTGAAGAACGAAGAGGAAGTTTCTCTGCAGATCAGCCTGGGTGAGTAATAAATATTCTAGTCACAGTCACTTTCTAGTATGTACCATATGTCTTAGTACAGGGGGTTGCTCACCTTTTTTTTTTTTTTATACAGACCCCAGAGACGCTATAGTGAGAACCATGAAATCAGAGAAAGTGGAAGAAATATTTGTGAAGAATAAAAAGGAGGAAATCCCTCTACAGATCAGCCCAGGTGAGTAATACATTTTCTATAGTTCAGTCATGCTCTATTGTGTCTCATATGTACAGAGAGTCGCTCTCCTCCTTTCACAGACCCCGGAGATGCTATAGAGAGAACCGTGGAAGAAATATTAGTGAAGAATGAAAAGGAGGAAAGTCCTCTACAGATCAGCCCAGGTGAGTAATAATCCTTTTATAGAAAAGGCTTCCATATTCCTCCTGTTCAGTCACTGCGCAAACACTCTGGTGTATCATGTACATTTCGGTGCAGGGGGCGTCACTCTGCTTATTATTCGCAGATCCCAGAGACCCTACAGTGAGCAATGTAAAAACTGAGGAGGATGTTGTGAAAAATAAAGCTGAGGATATTCATTTACAAGCTGTTCCAGGTGAGTAATAAACCTACAGGATGCAAGATATCCAGCGCTCGGGCAATCTTTCATAAACCGTATCAAGTAATTGGCATAAATAATGCCAGTTGGATTGGCGTATCTTTTTAAAATGTCACAGGTTACAATAACGACACGACATCACGACACGTTTCAAGCTCACACAGTTCTTGTGTCCTTAGTCGTATGAATGCATAATGGTAGTCATGATCTGCTTAAATGTCTTCTTACCTGTGTCCAGGGGGTGCCATGAGCACGTCGCTGGAGGAGGATGGCCGGCCCACATCCTCTAATCCTGCACAATCCAACAATGCAGGAGACCCAAAAGAAAACCCCAGGTCCTGATGGATTTTTTCCATTTCAACCACACCCTGCTCCTGTACAAACAGGAGGGCTGACGAAACAGCATAATATACTGATCTACGGGCGGGGACAGGGCAGAACACTGAGAATGCTCAGAATGACCCCCTGGACCACATCCTAAGAACCATCAGCAGTGAGGATTCTTCGGCTGTGGATCCAAGGGTGGGAGAGACAAGATAGACATGTAGAATAAATCCTTCACCGGCGACACGCCGAACGAAAGGTGCAGGGCGGACACCCATCTCCACGAGCGACCAGTTGCCTCCTGGCTGTGTGAACCCCATGATGCAGGGTAGACCTACACTTACCAAGATAGTAAACAGAAGCTAAGGTATGCTGTAACGCAAACACGCACAAAGCAGACCCAATAATGAAGCCATACATTTATCCAGGACATAATACACGTGAAGACATTTTTCAAGGCAGTTCGATTTGTGGTAGTCTGTGATTTTGTAGACTCAAGAAAACTACAGCCGACTAGTGTCCTTGACTTATTCTACAACAATAGGGTTAATTCGGAGCCCCTTTCTCTACCGTTTTTTGAAGGTCTTGCTACCAAACGAAAAAATCACGCCAAAATGAAAACATTTCATACAAACATTCAAGGCTTTGCTGAATCAGACGAGGGGGAAAAATGGACGAGAGCGGAAATTTTCACGCAAGAAAGTGGCTCTGAATCAACCCTAATGATTGATTTATTCTACAGTGTTTTTTTTAACCTTATGTTTTGTGTCCAATATTTATTTTTTCCTCCAGATGAACAATACAGATTATATAATACAGGGGAAGAAGCCTCTCCTTCTCTAGAGGTTAAAGGAAAAGATGACATCAGCACAGAGTTTAACGGCAACCGAATTACGCCACACTCCCAACCAGCCCTGGATCTGTTACCTCGCCACTTTACACTAGAAAAATGGAGTCCTGATCAGCCAACGCCTGCTACTCATAATGCAGATCATATTCCTAAGGGAAATCTGTCATGTTCTGAATGTGGGAAATGTTTTCCTCAGAAATCGTCGCTTATGAAACACAAAAGAGTTCATACAGGAGAAAAGCCGTATCTCTGTCCTGAATGTGGGAAAGGTTTCTCTCAGAAATCGTCACTTGCAAAACACAAAAGAATTCATACAGGAGAGAAGCCGTATTCTTGTCCTGAATGTGGGAAATGTTTTTCTCAAAAATCTTTGCTTACCATACACGAGAGGGCTCATACAGGGGTAAAGCCGTTTGTATGCTCAGAATGTGGAAAATGTTTTGCTTATAAACCACACCTTATCAAACATGAAAGAGTTCATACAGGAGAGAAGCCGTATTCATGTTCCGAATGTGGCAAATGTTTTTCTCAAAAATATGTGCTTACCATACATAACAGGATTCATACAGGGGTAAAGCCATTTCCGTGCTTGGAATGTGGAAAATGTTTTTATAATAAACCACTCCTAAGCACACATGAAAGAGTTCATACGGGAGAGAAACCATATTCATGTTCCGAATGTGAAAAATGCTACTCTAAAAAATCAAACCTTATAAGACATAAAAAAGTTCATACAGGTAAAAGGCCATATTCATGCTCTGAATGCGGGAAGTGTTATTTTGCTAAAGAAAATCTGGTCAGACATGGAAGCGTTCATTTGGGGGCGAAACCATATTCGTGTTCTGAATGCAGGAAATGTTTTTCTAATGATTTAGCTCTTCAAAATCACAAAAAAGTTCATACTAGACATAAACAATATTCATGTTCAGAATGTGGGGAGGGTTTCTTTCAAAAAAAATTTCTTATCGCACATGAAAGACGTCATACAGGGCAAAAGCCGTATTCTTGTTCTGAATGTGGGAAATCTTTTTCTCGAAAAGGAAGCCTTACTGCACATAAAAGAATTCATACTGGGGAGAAGCCGTATTTTTGTTCCCACTGTGGGAAATCTTTTCCTTATATACAAAGTTTTATCGTTCATGAAAAGATTCACACAGGGGAAAAGCCATATTCCTGTACTGAATGTGGGAAACGTTTTCCCAGTAAATCAAAGCTTCTCTCTCATGAAAAAGTTCACACCGGAGAAAAGCCATTTTCTTGTTCCGAATGTGGAAAACGTTTTTTGCTGAAATCGTACCTCATCCAACATGAAAAAGTTCATACTGGAGAAAAGCCGTATTCCTGTTCTAAATGTGAAAAATGCTATACTCTGAAAGCACAACTTATCAATCATGAAAGGGTTCATACAGGAGAGAAGCCATATTTGTGTTCTAAATGTGGGAAAAGTTTTTCTCGAAAAGCTTATCTTATCCGACATGAAAGAATTCATACAAGGTAGTAGTGATGTTGAAAAGTGTTGTTGTATAAAATTATCTTTTGCACAAACTATTTACTCCCTCTGAGCTTGATCTGACTGCATATGCCTCTTGCAAGGCCACGTTGAATGCTATTTCCGTTTCTGAGTGGACGTGAAGGCTATTCTTTAACCGGAAGACTTGTACCATCTTAAAGTGATATCAAAGGCAATTGCGTTGTGCAACATTTGCCGCTGCTCTAAACTGTTTTAAGTTTTTAAAGTGAAGAAGAAATTGCCGAGATATCGGGGTTTACAGGTTCACCTAATGATTTCTCTTCTGAAGTGAGTGTGAGTGGCCCTTGTCTTTATGATGCTGCAAAAATGGACAGGGTCTGTAAGATTTCCAGAACTTGCTTCAGACACCATGGCTATGCTTCTCCCCTCTACGCCTGTTGCTAGGCAATATTGCAGCTGAGACCAGCACATGTGCACTACCAAAGGTCCAGGCGTCCAAGCCAGGTGAGCAGTCTGGTGGGTGACCTGGTATGTAGGTGGACAGGCTGTTGGGTGACTAGGTAGGTGGGCAGGCAGATAGGGGGGAAGTGGCGGTGGCTCACGGTGGACTGTGGCCTACTTGCAGGCAGCTCCTACTACCAGTCTGGCTACTCCAGTGGCAGCGGTGGGCGGCTCTTCTCCCCTTTTTCGGGCAGCGGGAGAGGAAAGCTGTCAGTGCAGGGAGAGAGCACTGCTTGGAGGAGGCGAAGAAGGGCTGAGCTGGGCATGATGGCTCAGAGCCATTCAAGCCGGGGGGGGGGGGGGCTGGTTCCATTATGAAGCCTAAAAGAGATTTTTGGTTTCGAAAGGCTCCAAATATTTTCTAGATCTGCAATAACTCCTGGGCTGATTAGTTCACTTAGTTCTACAAGGGATACTGACAAAAATAGGGCTCACTGACCCATTTACACCTGGTGAAGGACATGAAGCCGACACATGCACGTGTGCCCATATGAGTATGAAGTGATGCAAGGGCAACCAGAGGAGGAGGGAACCAACTGAGCCAGTGCTTGTCGGAGACCACACGCCAGTAAGCGTCGACAAAACCATCCAGCTAGGCTTGCAAATCCATGCAGAAGTCTCTCCGTTATGGTTTATCTGCATTATTTGCGCATTTACTGTTTGAAATATGTAAGGTTTGAACTGCAGATGCTTTTGTAACACTTGCTGTGTCAATTTTAGCACGTTCAAGCCATTGGCTTAAAAATAAAAACCCTATACTCACCTTGAGTCTGGCTCAGCGTGTGCACCTGACCACTGGACCCAAGTTCTGTGCAGCGGGACAATTGTCACAACAGGCCGCCGCTCCTGCCATCAGTCACAGTGATGCTGGCAGGCCCCTCCATTAACTGCAATGATGGCAATGGACAGCTCTCCGCTGTGAATGTACATGTGATGGGCGATCAGGCCTGTGCAGCGAGGGATATTTATAAGTGCGATTAGCGAGTAATTGCAATCGGATTCTGCTGTCAAAGTGATCAGATACAATAGGTTAAAATCCTCTGCAGGCTCACACATAGGGACCGTGCAGCACATCGGACCAAGTTAATTGTGCGATATTTACTCTTTTTACACTATACGGTTATAGATACTTGTACAATCATTCAATAGATTAGGTACAATTAAACTGGGCCAACACCCGTTTTTTCCCTGAACACGTGTTGGTCCAGCAGCCAGCTAATCAATCAATCAAGCTTGGGGGGGGGGGCATCCAGAATGCTGGAGCCGCTGCTGCACCCAACCCCCCAGAATGCCCTAAATCCTCACCTTTACTACGAACTAGCACGAACGAACAGGGTCCTGTGATCGGCTGGCGTGTGAACACGTGGGTGGGGCGTTCTGGTGGCTGAGGATGCAACCACGGCCTACGTGCACCAGTGGCCAATCACGGGACTCCCTCACGCTAACTCATAGTAAAGGTGAGGATTTGGAGTGTTAGGTTTGGGGGGACTCCAGCATTCTGGATGCCCCCCCCCAAGCTTGTTTTGATTAGCTCGCTGCGGGACCCTCTAAAGAAAAAACGCGTAAGTCTCACAGTCTATGAGTCAGCACAATTTACGAGCAATCATACATTCTTTAGAAATTAGGTTTGTTTTACAAGCTTTAAGATGACTAGCATTTGGAATTACAAATTGCCAATAAAGACAGGCCCCTGCTTAGATAGAAAAGTCTAATTATAAATAAAAATACAAAAATAAAAAGATCATATACATACATCATGAAATAAATGGGAGAAAAGTGCTGAAAAATCCTATACCTCATCCGCTGGTACACAATCTTCCGAGGGTTGGGAGGTGTTCAGGAAACACAGCGCTATCAAGAATCAACATGACATGTTTTCAATTCCTTACCCATTGTTTCATTCCCAGGGAATAAGTGAGGAGTTGGAGAGCCAAATTGTCAGGCCCAGGTGAATAATATCACTGGCCATTAAAGGTGTGTTGGAAGATTCCTGGTTTAGGAATTGGAACCCGGAACAGGGAGGCAGCTCTCAGCCAGGCAGTTAATTCCTCCCTGGAGGCCATAATCATGGGTCACTGTCTGGGGACAAAGGAAGCTGACTGGGAACTGAAGAACATAGGACAGACAACCCGCCTGTGCCACCAACTAGGCAAGCTGCCAACCACCTGGGTCGTGTGTGGTCCGGTACTTGGAAATCCCGTAATCCACCCAGTTCTTCAGCAGGGCCTCTAAAGTTGGGGATGCGCAGGCCCCAGGTAGTCCCTTGGTGGTCGCAGACTTGGGAAGGGTAAACACAGGGCAAACGTACACAAGACACAAACAAAATGATCTATGCTCAGTTTAAAAGCCCCACCCCTTCCTCCCCACCTTAGTCTTTGTAAAGTAGATTTTGGGGTGGAGGTTTTTCCCTTAAATTCGGGGAAAGAGCTTGTGGAGAGAGTTTTTTTTAGTAACCCTGAAGGGTGTTCTGTGTTCCACTGTGTTCAGTATACAGAATTACATTTTTGACATGTAAAACAGATAAAGCAGTACATAGGTAACCAAGTGAAAAAAAAAAAAATTAATTGAAATAAATAAAGTGGAAAAAAGGCGAAGAAGGGCTGAGCTGGGCATGATGGCTCAGAGCCATTCAAGCCGGGGGGGGGGGGGGGGGGGGCTGGTTCCATTATGAAGCCTAAAAGAGATTTTTGGTTTCGAAAGGCTCCAAATATTTTCTAGATCTGCAATAACTCCTGGGCTGATTAGTTCACTTAGTTCTACAAGGGATACTGACAAAAATAGGGCTCACTGACCCATTTACACCTGGTGAAGGAGATGAAGCCGACACATGCACGTGTGCCCATATGAGTATGAAGTGATGCAAGGGCAACCAGAGGAGGAGGGAACCAACTGAGCCGGTGCTTGTCGGAGACCACACGCCAGTAAGCATCGACAAAACCATCTAGCTAGGCTTGCAAATCCATGCAGAAGTCTCTCCGTTATGGTTTATCTGCATTGTTTGCGCATTTACGGTTTGAAATATGTAAGGCTTAAACTGCAGATGCTTTTGTAACACTCGCTGTGTCAATTTTATCACGTTCAAGCCATTGGCTTAAAAATAAAAACCCTATACTCACCTTGAGTCTGGCTCAGCATGTGCTACCTTACCACTGGACCCAAGTTCTGTGCTGCGGGACAATTGTCACAACAGGCCGCCGCTCCTGCCATCAGTCACAGTGATGCTGGCAGGCCCCCTCCATTAACTGCAATGATGGCAAAGGACAGCTCTCTGCTGTGAATGTACATGTGATGGGCGATCAGGCCTGTGCAGCGAGGGATATTTATAAGTGCGATTAGCGAGTAATTGCAATCGGATTCTGCTGTCAAAGTGATCAGATACAATAGGTTAAAATCCTCTGCAGGCTCACACATAGGGACCGTGCAGCACATCGGACCAAGTTAATTGTGCGGTATTTACTCTTTTTACACTATACGGTTATAGATACTTGTACAATCATTCAATAGATTAGGTACAATTAAACTGGGCCAACACCCGTTTTTTTCCCTGAACACGTGTTGGTCCAGCAGCCAGCTAATCAATCAATCAAGCTTGGGGGGGGGGGCATCCAGAATGCTGGAGCCGCTGCTGCACCCAACCCCCCAGAATGCCCTAAATCCTCACCTTTACTACGAACTAGCACGAACGAACAGGGTCCTGTGATCGGCTGGCGTGTGAACACGTGGGTGGGGCGTTCTGGTGGCTGAGGATGCAACCACGGCCTACGTGCACCAGTGGCCAATCACGGGACTCCCTCACGCTAACTCATAGTAAAGGTGAGGATTTGGAGTGTTAGGTTTGGGGGGACTCCAGCATTCTGGATGCCCCCCCCCAAGCTTGTTTTGATTAGCTCGCTGCGGGACCCTCTAAAGAAAAAACGCGTAAGTCTCACAGTCTATGAGTCAGCACAATTTACGAGCAATCATACATTCTTTAGAAATTAGGTTTGTTTTACAAGCTTTAAGATGACTAGCATTTGGAATTACAAATTGCCAATAAAGACAGGCCCCTGCTTAGATAGAAAAGTCTAATTATAAATAAAAATACAAAAATAAAAAGATCATATACATACATCATGAAATAAATGGGAGAAAAGTGCTGAAAAATCCTATACCTCATCCGCTGGTACACAATCTTCCGAGGGTTGGGAGGTGTTCAGGAAACACAGCGCTATCAAGAATCAACATGACATGTTTTCAATTCCTTACCCATTGTTTCATTCCCAGGGAATAAGTGAGGAGTTGGAGAGCCAAATTGTCAGGCCCAGGTGAATAATATCACTGGCCATTAAAGGTGTGTTGGAAGATTCCTGGTTTAGGAATTGGAACCCGGAACAGGGAGGCAGCTCTCAGCCAGGCAGTTAATTCCTCCCTGGAGGCCATAATCATGGGTCACTGTCTGGGGACAAAGGAAGCTGACTGGGAACTGAAGAACATAGGACAGACAACCCGCCTGTGCCACCAACTAGGCAAGCTGCCAACCACCTGGGTCGTGTGTGGTCCGGTACTTGGAAATCCCGTAATCCACCCAGTTCTTCAGCAGGGCCTCTAAAGTTGGGGATGCGCAGGCCCCAGGTAGTCCCTTGGTGGTCGCAGACTTGGGAAGGGTAAACACAGGGCAAACGTACACAAGACACAAACAAAATGATCTATGCTCAGTTTAAAAGCCCCACCCCTTCCTCCCCACCTTAGTCTTTGTAAAGTAGATTTTGGGGTGGAGGTTTTTCCCTTAAATTCGGGGAAAGAGCTTGTGGAGAGAGTTTTTTTTAGTAACCCTGAAGGGTGTTCTGTGTTCCACTGTGTTCAGTATACAGAATTACATTTTTGACATGTAAAACAGATAAAGCAGTACATAGGTAACCAAGTGAAAAAAAAAAAAATTAATTGAAATAAATAAAGTGGAAAAAATACAACTCTGTGAAGTACTCACCTGTAGAGTTGGTATTATACGCATACAGCACGTCCTGCTCCAGTAGTAGTAATAACATGTGGGTAGTCCTCCGCCTTCGGCGCCGTGCACTGCAGACATGTAGAAAACAAGCTCCTCCCGGCCCTTCATATACAGAGGGACCTCCCACAAATCCCCAGCATTGAAAAGCAGTGAGAACTAGAGACCAGGAGAAAGCAACCACCCAAAACTGGCAAAAATATCAAAGATAACAATCACCAACAGGGGATCCAGAACAAGGTGAAACAGGGTGGGGTGGAGCAGGACGTGCTGTATGCGTATAATACCAACTCTACAGGTGAGTACTTCACAGAGTTGTATTATTCTAAGCATACAGCACGTCCTGCTCCAGTAGTAGTAATAACGTGGGACATCCAATAGCAGTGTCCATAAAGAAGGGTGGGATCCCCAACAGAAGGCAGCAGCAAGCAGTCTAAACTACTGCCGCCTGCAGAACCTTGCGGCCAAACACAGCAAACACAAACACATCAACCTTGTAAAACTTAGTGAAGGTATGTACAGAAGACCAAGTAGCGGCCTTGCAAACTTGTTCAACAGAGGCCTGGTGCTGAAAAGCCCAAGAAGCCCCAACAGCTCTAGTAGAGTGAGCAGTAAGACGAAAGGGGGGAGTCTTCCCCTTGGCAGTGTAGGCTTGAACAACAGCCTGACGAATCCATTTACTGATGGTAGACTTGGCGGGAGCCAAACCCTTCATAGGCCCAAGAGGCACAACGAAGAGAGCATCTGTCTTCCTAAAGGCCTGAGTGGTAACCAAGTAAGACTTGACACACCTGACCACATCCAAAGAATGCAAAACCCTCTCCTTAGGGTTACTAGGATTGGGGCAAAAGGAAGGAAGTACAATATCTTGATTCAAATGAAATGCAGACACAACCTTAGGCAGGAAGTCTGGCTTAAAGCGAAACACCACCTTGTCCCGGTGTCTCTCAAAGTAGGGAGGCTGAATAGGCAAAGCAGCCAACTCAGACACACGTCTGACTGAAGTAATGGCTACCAGGAAGACAACCTTGAGCGTGAGCACAGCTAGGGCGGCCTCATGGATAGGCTCAAAAGGAGCCCCCTGCAGGGCCGACAACACCAAGTTCAGGTCCCAAACAGGAACCATAGGTTTCTGAGGGGGGCGCACATGAGTGACCCCCTGAAAGAAGGTCTTGATAAGAGAGTGATGGGCAAAGGTCTTCTGAAAGAAGATGGACAGGGCCGAAACCTGGCCCTTCAAGGTACTGAGCTTGAGGCCTAAGTCTAGGCCATGTTGTAAAAACTCCAGCACCCTGGATACTAAGAATTCCCGGCAGGGAAGAGACCTGGATTCACACCAGTCAATGTAAGCCCGCCACACTCTATAGTAGATGGCAGCAGAAGTCTTCTTCCCGGCTTGGACCTTGGTAGCCACAACAGATGCAGACAAACCTTTTTCCCTCAAGATGGCGGTTTTAATAGCCAGGCTGTCAAAGCCAGCGTTAGTAAATTGGGATGGCGTAGAGACCCTTGGGTCAGAAGGTCTGGTAACCTTGGCAGATCGCACTGATCTACTGCCATTTGAACCACGTCCGCGAACCACACTCTTCTTGGCCACCTTGGGGCCACCAGAATCGCGGATACCCCTTCCAGAGCGATCTTGCGCAGCACTCTGCCCAGAAGGGGAATTGGTGGAAACACATACAGGAGCCGAAACTCCTTCCAAGACATTGACAGGGCTTCCATGGCCAGAGCCAGAGGATCCTGAGACAGGGATACAAAGCTCAGGAGCTTGTGATTGTGACGTGACGCAAAGAGATCCACGTCCGGCACACCCCAACGGTGACAAAGTGACTGAAATACCCTGTCGCAGAGGGACCATTCCCCCTGACGGGACGACCCCCTGCTCAGAGCATCTGCTAGCAGATTCTCCGTCCCCGGAATGTAGACAGCCGATATGCATTGTACATTGGTCTCTGCCCAAGTTAGAATCAGAGACACCTCCTGGAGAGCACCCTTGCTCCGGGTTCCTCCCTGATGATTGATGTAGGCTACGGCCGTCCTGTTGTCTGAGCGTACCTGAACCGCCAGACCCTTCAGGTGCTGGGTCAATCGTTCCAGCACCAACCTGACCGCCCTGAGGGCCCCACCTCCCCTGGAAGCGCAGGGACTTCCAGAAACCCCCCCAGCCCGAAAGACTGGCATCCATCGTGACCGTCTCCCAGGAGGGAGCCAGGAAGGATCTGCCCCTTGTCAAATTCCTGTGGTCCAACCACCACGCAAGGGTTTGTCTGACCGAGGGGGGAATCACCCAGCTGTCGTCCAGAGAAGCTGGGTCCTTGTTCCATACTGACAGAAGGTGAAGCTGCGCTTGGGCCCCCAGGAGGAGCCGGGACGGCGTGCTCTGTTCTTGTTCCAGGGTTCTGAGCGCGACCCAGAGAAGGACACCCCTCTACCTTGCTTGGTCCCCCGGTAGGGGGTAGAATGGGAGTTTGGACCACGAAAGGGCCGAATCTGAAGCTTGCGCTGGGGCAGCTGGCCCCCCTTGGCAAAGATATCTAATCTTTCTCCAAACAGGCGCAGTCCTTTAAACGGAAGCCCCGTAAGGGCCTTCTTGGCGACATTGTCAGCCGCCCACTGGCGTAACCAGACTGCACGTCGTATGGCCACCACCAGAGCAGAGGATTTAGCACTCAGCTTAATAGCATCGTCCGATGCAGATAGGATATAATTCACAAAGGACTCACAGGTGTCCAGAGCATTGGCGGTATCAGAGGGCAAGTCAGCTGCCCCTTCCAGGGCAGTCCTAACCACCGTCCTGAGCGCCACCGCCGTGATGGCTAAGGCGCAAACCGGGCGGAGCGACGCTCCCCGAATGCAAAGGCGTGACATGCCAATTGATCAACTCGCCGATCCTCTAGATCCCGCAGCGTAGTAGTGTCAGGGGAGTGCATAATAGAGGTATTGGACAGACTCAGAATCGGGGCATCAACCTCAGGCGGCGATGTCCACAGCACTTAACCAGATCAGCAGGAAATGGATACTTCTTATCCACAGCCTTGGGAATCCCCTGGAGTTTACTGGGATGTTCCCATTCTTTCAGCACTAGGTTATTAAAGTGAGTTTGTTCGGGAAACTCCAACCGCACCCTAGCGGTATGAAACAGATCGCCCCGCTGCCGAGGTGCTGCGGGAGGGGGAGAGAGGGATAAAACATCAAAGATCTGAGACAACAGTCTGTCAATGTCGTCCTGGGACCAAAGATCAGAGCCAGACTCCTCCTGACTCCTGGACTCATCCTCGTAGGATCCTGAGTCAGATAGCAGTTCCCCTTCCTCTGATGGGGACTGAGCATAGGAAAGCAGCAACTCATCAGATTCTACAGGGAGAATAGTAGCTTCAGGGTTCAAATGACACTTCTTGGCAGTAGCCTTGCACGCCAGGGAGACAGCAATAAAGCTTTCCACACTGGCCAATCTAGAGGCCAAATCAGCGTGAGAATCCTCACTAGTATTGGGGGTTATGCTCAAGCTAGGGGGAGTAGGGGAAATAAGGCGAGGTGCGGGCCCAGCCTCGGAAGAGCTGGGGAGATCGGCTAGCGCCTGTTGAGCACAAGGTACGCAGACCCGTGAATTGTCACTGCTGCTAGGTGAAACCCCACAAGTTGCACACAGACGGGCTTGTCCCAGGGGGACCCCGTTCGCGATGTCCTGGGATGCCTCCATATGGTGATTATTAACTTGTGCCAGTAGGGATTGACGCTTTAAACAACCCTGGATGCCCCTATGACCCGCTGGAAAGTGGGAGTAAAATCTGAAGATGGTCTGGACCGGGCGCTAAGGCGGACTAGGGGAAGCCACCGATGACCGATGTCTGAAAGACACAAGGGGAAACAGGGATGTCAGAGCCGAGCGCGAGGAAAAGCTAGAAAAAGGATCGCCCATGAGGGCACTTACAGTCTGCGAGGGGAGGACCGTCTTCACCACGCGCATGCGAGAAGGAAATGGCGCCCAGCGAACCTCGAAGGGCGGGCAATAGCGGTCGATGACGCGGAACGCGCCAGGCCGAACCACGCCTCCCCCCCGGAGCGCGCGAAGCTAGAAGGCGCGCAGCCAATCAGGAGAGAATGTAGCTACGTCAGCATCCCTTCAGAGAAGAGGTCTGACGAAGTGAACAAGGGAAATTGAAAAACGCTGTAGCTTCCCCAAAACGTGCTGCTGTGTGCGCATGAGGCACAGTAAAACGCTGCGGTCAGTTTAATATTAAGCAAGTGAAGCTCGCTCTGACACCCAGTAGCAGTAAGAGTCTAAAGTGTACTTAGGGCAAGGAGTAGGCCATCAACACACAGCCCCCCCCCCTCTTTTTTCCCCCACTAACGGGGGAATCTGGGAAGGAAGGTGACCCGAATAGATGGGGCATGGGGGCACTAGTGCGGGAGGGGCATCCACTGAAGGCTCACCATTCGCCTTAACCGCCTACCCTATGGAGGGGGATTGCGGTGGAGACTAGCTCCGTAAGCACACTAGGGGCTGCCTACCTTCACCGGACCAACGCAGCCCAGGCTGGGAGGCATATTCTGAACAAGAAGGACGGGTGGAAATAGTCCCGCAGGGCCTCGGCTGTCAAGCCCCGCTCGCCTGCGAGAGCGTGATACTTCATGTCTTCGCAGTTCCAGCACTGCAGAGAAATCTGGGGATTTGTGGGAGGTCCCTCGGTATATGAAGGGCCGGGAGGAGCTTGTTTTCTACATGTCTGCAGTGCACGGCGCCGGAGGTGGAGGACTACCCACATGTTATTACTACTACTGGAGCAGGACGTGCTGTATGCTTAGAATAATACAGTAAAGTAAATTCATTACACACAGTGTTCTGTGTGATTTATTCTGCATATTGTTGACAGTTTGTAGTAAGAAGTTAGTAGTTTGTAGCAAGTGGCGTATTTCAGTTCACATTAGCTTTTGTGTAGACACGTTTCGCGGAGTGCCGCTTCATCAGTACATAAAGCTTTACAGATCTGTGATGTACATTACGAGATTTAGTGCTTGCGCTTCTTAAAGTGGACCAACACCCAGGATTTTCGGATGCCCAGCGGGGAGGGATCTGATCGGCCCGGGAATCTTACCCCCTGGGTGTTGGTCCACTTTAAACAGTTTTTTGTATATATACAGGAGAAAAACCTTGTGAACTTGTGGAGAAAGTGTGATCCTTAGAAGGTTGGTGGGAATGATTCTTTATTCTTAGTATACAGTACGTCCTGCTCCAAATAGAATACTTACACGTGGGTATTACTCCGCCAGATGGCGCTGTACTGCAGAGACATTGAAAACAGGGTCCTCCAGGCCCCTCAAATACCCAGGGACCTCCCACAATCCCCAGAATTTCTCTGCAGTCTGGACTGCGAAGGACAAGAATATGGCTCTGTCTTCTCGCAGGTGAGCGGGGCTATTAGCGCTCTTTGGGGGGGGGGCCTGGCTCTGGCGCGTTTCGCGTCATTACTCGTGCAGGCCCGCCCCTCGAGGTATACCGACGCCATTTTGTCTGATTGTGGGCTCCTGCGTGACGGTTTCTACCTACTGCGGTCCGTAAGTGCCCTCGCGGGCGGCTTTATTACCATCTTTTATTGTATGTTTGCTTACGGCCCACTTTCATTGTGTCTTTCAGACGGGCGAATCCATTGGCTTCTCCCCGCCCTCTGTTAATTGTTTAACTTGTGAGGCCTAGTGTAATTACTCCCTATTTCTGCAGATGAAAAGACATCACACCTGTGTCTACAGGAAACCAGGCTACTTCAACACCCTCTATTAAAGCCCCCAATGGACTGGGAGTTGTTTTTATTTATTCCCTCCTCAAATACCGAGTGTCATACAATTTTAAAACAAATGGGTCCTATATCATGTTCTCACTGTGGGAAATATTTTGCAAAACAATCCGAACTTATCAGACATGAAAGAGTTCATACAGGGGAGAAGCCATATTCCTGTCTCAAATGTGGGAAATGTTTTTCAAGGAAATTCCATCTAAACAGACATGACGTAGTTCATACAGGGGAGAAGCCATTTCCCTGTTCGGAATGTGGAAAATGGTTTTCTGCAAAATCAGACCTTATGAATCATTAAGAGTTCATACAGGGGAGAAGCCGTATACTTGTTCTGAATGTGGAAAAAAATGCTCTACGAAATCGCACCTTACCAATCATGAAAGAATTCATACAGGGGAGAGGCCGTATCCTTGTGCTGAATGTGGAAAAACATTTTCTATAAAATCACACCTTATATATCATGAAAGAGTTCATACAGGGGAGAAGCCGTATCGTTGTTCTGAATGCGGGAAATGTTTTTCACAACCATCTCGGCTTAAAATACATGAAAGACTTCATATAGGGCAGAAGCCACACGCCTGTTCTGAATGTGGAAAATGTTTTTCTCAGAACTCGGAGCTTATTGGTCACAAAGCAATTCATACAAGAGAGCATTCGTGTTCTGAATGTGGAAAATGTTTTTCAAGGAAACCAGCCCTTGTCTGTCACCAAAGGATTCATACAGGGGAGAAGCCATTTTCATGTCCGATGTGTGGAAAATGTTTTACTCAGAAAGTGTTCATACAGGGAAAAAGCCATATTCATGTCCTGAATGTGGAAGAGGATTTTCTCGGAAAGCTCTCCTTAACAAACATAAAAGATTTCATACAGGGGAGAAGCCCTATTCATGTTTTGAATGTGGAAAATGTTTTTCTGACAGATCAAACCTTACCACCCATGAAAAAACTTATACTGTTATGAAGCCATATTCCTGTTCTAAATGTGGGATTTTTTTTTTAGGAATTACAAACTCAGTAATTATTTATGTGTATATAGAGGGGAAAAGCCAAAATGCGGCCATATCAATCAATGTTTATTAGTCATTAAGATTGATTGCATAGATTTTTAATTGAGTTTCTGCAGCTTTTTCTATGTGTGTGTTTCCCCTTGCTAGCAGATTCGACCTTATTTAAAGCAGAACAAAACTCGGCACAGCCAGCCGCTGGCCTTTGGAGGCCCCGCTGTGTGAAACCCCCGGGGCTCCCGTAATCAACTTTCCCCGGTCAAACAGTGCATGCGAATGGCAGCTCCGATTGTTTTCAATGGGGAGCGAAAGCAGCCGCATCCCCTGCATCTTTGGGTTGTGCGTGCGTTCAAACACCAGCCATTTAGATGGGTTGGGAGTGTGCGCGCTGCTGTGGATGCAACCAATTGAAGTAAATGAGAGCCTATTGCCAAATGGTATAAATACAGCAAAGGGCTCTGATTGAGAAAGAGCTCACACCTGCGGGTAGACTGAGGAGAGGGGGGTTACTGGGCAAACTGAGGGGTTTCACACAGTGGGGTATGGAACAAAACCAGTGATAGTCAAAATTCCGGGTTTCTGTTTCAACACTTTAAGTGCCAGCCTACCTAGAGATTTTGTAACCCTCTGTTGCCAAACCATTTTTCATTATTTTGCGCTATACATGTTCAACTGTGATTTGTGAAGGGATTTCCAGAGATTTCCCAGGAAAATTTCAGCTGGGCTTTAACATGAAATGTCTTGTTTTTGTCATTTTATCAGTGTATTCCCAATATTTTTGGTAACATATGTGCAAAAATTAAAATAAAATAATTTTTTTTACAATTTGTAGTTTTCTTTTGGTAATAAAAATGTATTTAAAAAAATCATATTGCATGTGAAAGGGCCATTTCTCCAAGTTACAGCAGCACCACATATGTATCACTAGACACCCTTTCCTGCCCAGGAGACCCCCCCCCCCCCCCCAAACTGACACAGCGCTTTAGTAGATTTTCAGATAAAATACAACTGCTATGTGCACCTTGCAGTTTTGCAAGAAAAACAACCCTTTACATATGAAATACCCTCCACAAACTATATATTCTAAGTATACCGCACGTCCTGCTCCAGATAGTAATTCCTTACGTTTGGGTTATACATCCACAAGATGGCGCTGGACTGCAGAGACAGCAAAAAAGTGGCTCCTCCCGGCCCCTTATATTCCAGGGACCTCCCACAAATTCCGCAGTTCTTCTCTACAGTCGGTGCTGCGATGACAAGAAGATGGCTCTCTCTACTCACAGGTGAGCGGGGCTATTAGCCTGCGGCCCTGTAGGACTATTCCCACCCGTTCCTTCTTTTCATGCCTCCCAGCTTTGGCTGCACTGGTCGGGTGACGGTAGGCAGCACCGTTGTCAGGTGCTTAAGGAGCGCTGCTCTGACTGCAATCCCCCAAAAGGGTAGGCGGTATAGGCCCATGGTGAGCCTTATGGGATTCCCCTCCCGTGCCCCTCGCCCCCTGCCCATTTGTGTTGCCGCGCATGTGTTGGTTGCACTGGTTGCTTTTAAAAATGCCGCCGCCACCGCACGAGCTTGTACGGCGTTCCACGGTCGGCGGTGACTTTACCTCAGGCACTGCTGCGCCATCATTGGCTGTCACGTGGGCGCCTTCACGCTCTTCGGGGGGCGGGCCTTGCGCATGATGCGTTCCGCATCACTGTCTCCGCGGCCCACCCCTCGAGGTATCTGCGGGCGCCAGTTTGCCTTCTCGTGCTGCGTGGCTGGCTTCTACCTACCACGGTCTGTAAGTGCCCCTGCAGGCTGGCTTATCTTTATTTATTGTTGTGTATGCATACCGCTTACGAGTCTTTTTGTTTATGTCTTGCAGGTGGGTCAAACTTAATTGTGGTTTCTCCCGGCCTATCCCCTCTATTTAGTGCTATTAGAGGCCTAATCTGCCTTTACCTCCCACTTCCATAGAGGGTTATTGGGGCATCCCGGGTGACTTTATTGTGTAAATCCCTATTGGCCGGTGGCCGCGATAATCACCATATGGAGGCTTCTCAGGATAATGTGCTTGGGGTACCTTCGGGACAAGCCCGGCTGTGTGTGGGGTGTCCCCTACTAGTGATGACAATGTGCAGGTTTGTGTACCCTGTGTCCAGCGGGCGCTTGCGCTGCAATCTGGGTTGCCTGTGGCTGGGCCTGCACCTCGTGTGGCTTCGCCCACTCCCCCACGCTTACATCTGACTCCCAGTGAGGTGCATACCAGTGGGGAGTCTCAGCCCGATTTGTCTACCAGGGTGGCTAGTATTGAGAAGCTGATTGCTGGCTCTACGGCGCGTAAGTCCTCAGCTAAGAGGCGGCATCTGGCACCTGGCGTTAACTTATTTCCTATGGAGGCTGAGGAATTTTTTGACCTGGCTGGATATACCCCCCTGGAAGAAGGGGAATTGTTTTCTGACTCAGAATCATCTGATGAGCAGCCTAAGGGTTATGCTGATTCTGGCTCTGACCCATGGGCTCCAGATGAAGACTGACAGGCTTTTGGCTCACATCCTTGAAGTGCTTTCTATCTCTTCTCCTGCCGCGGCTCCTCGGCAGCAGGGGGAGTTGTTTTACACGGCTAAGCCACGTTTGGAGTTTCCTGAGCAAACTCACTTTAATAATCTTGTGTTCAAGGAGTGGGAGCGACCTAGCAGGCTCCCTGGGGTGCCTAAAAATTGGGATAAGAGGTACCCTTTTCCTGCTGAAGTGGTTAAGTGTTGGTCATCCCCTCCAGAGGTGGATGCTCTAATTCTGGGATTGTCCAACACTTCTGTCATGCATTCCCCTGACTCTACTACTCTGAGAGATGGTGAGGACCGGAACATTGATCAGCTGGCTTTCCATACCTTTGCCTGTGTGGGGACGGCGCTGCGCCTGGTTTGTGCCTCTGCCATTACAGCTGTGGCTATTAGGACTCTGCTCAGGAGTATTTTAGACGGGGCTCCTGATGAGGCAGCTAGTGCTGAGTATAGTGCTCTTCTGCGTTGTGATGAATTTGTTGCTTATGTCCTCTCTGCCTGGGATGATGCCATTAGAATGTGTGGCAGGGCTTCTGCCTTAGCGGTGGCTATATTTCGCTCGGTTTGGCTGCGTTAGTGGGCAGCTGACAATGCTGCCAAGAAGGTTCTCACTGGGTTCCCCTTTAAAGGGCTGCGTCTTTTTGGGGATCGCCCGGACCTGTTTGCTAAGGGAGGTAGGTTACCCCATTTGCAGGGGCCCAAGGAGTTTTCTGGGGCAGGGGCAGAGGCCGTGGCCACCCTGGATCCTCCTGGGGTGCCAAATCTAAGTCTTCCTCCAAGCCCCCTCAGGCATGAAGGGGCGCCCTCACCCATCCGGGAGGGGGGACGGCTTCGGCTCTTTGCTCCTGTCTGGAGGCGTCATGTCTCAGACCGGTGGATTCAGGAGGTAGTGTCCTCCGGTTACAAGATAGAGTTGGCAGCCTGGCCGCCCCCACGATTCATCAGATCCCGGATGCCTCAAAACCCCCTGTCAGCTCAGGGCCTGTTGCTTGCTGTGCAGAATCTACTGGAGCTGGGGGTCATTTGCCAAGTGCCCTTAGGGGAAAGGGGCAAGGGCTACTATTCCAACCTTTTCATCGTTCCCAAAAGAGATAGGTCTGTTAGGCCCATCCTGGATTTAAAGCTTCTCAGAAAGTTTGTCAGACCCAGGAGGTTTCGCATGGAGACTGCGCTCAGCTGTAAGTTCACTATGCCCAGGGGACTTCATGACCTCTGTGGACATCAAGGATGCTTACCTCCACGTTCCAGTTTTTCCAGGTCATCAGAGATTCCTCAGGTTTGCTCTGGAGGATCAGCATTACCCTTCGGTCTTACTTCAGCTCCCAGGGTATTCACCAAGGTGCTGACAGGCGTTATAGCTCTTCCCTATTTGGACGACATTCTTATCACTTCTCCGTCCTTCCAACAGGCAGAGCTGGATACTCAGTGGGTAGTGACCACACTGGAGTCATTCGACTGGGTGATAAACCACTCCAAATCTTTCCTGTCTCCCTCTTTGGTAAAGCCATTTCTGGGCATGAATCTGGATACAGCTCGGGCCAGGATCTTTCTTCCTCAGCAGAAGGTGGACAGTCTGCAGGCGCAAGCTCAGCTCCTTCTGTCCTGCCCTCATCCTTCCATCAGGCAGGGAATGCAGCTGGTGGGCCTGATGGTGTCCTGCTTCGAGGCGGTTCCTTATGCTCAGTTCCACATGAGGCCTCTTCAATTCCACCTCTTGTCTGTATGGGACAGGGACCCTGTGTCCCTGGACCAGGTCTTGGTTCTGTCCCCCCTGGCCAGGCGGTCCCTCTCATGGTGGCTGGACTCAAGGAAACCTGTTGGTGGGCAGATCCTTTCTGGCCCCTTGCTGGGAGACAGTCACCACGGATGCCAGTCTGACAGGTTGGGGGGCTTCTGGAGATCCCTAACCTTCCAGGGGCAGTGGGGCCTTCAGGAGGCCCACACCCCTATCAACATTCTGGAACTGAGGGCGATCAGGTTGGTTCTAGCCCGCTTGACCCCGCACCTTCGGGGTTGGGCTGTTCTGGTCTGCTCGGACAACCAGATGGTGGTTGCCTACACCAATCATCAGGGAGGGACCCGGAGCAAGGGGGCTCTCAAGGAAGTGTCTCTGATCCTGTCCTGGGCAGAGGACAATGTCCCCTGCATTTCAGCTGTGTACATTCCGGGGGTGGACAATTTGGAGGCAGACTCTCTGAGCAGGGGGACTTCTCACCTGGGGGAATGGTCCCTCAGCAACAGGGTGTTTCGCTCTCTGTGTCACCGTTGGGGTCAGCCAGATGTGGATCTGTTTGTCTCCCGTCACAATCACAAGCTTCCAGTCTTTGTGTCTCTGTTCCAGGACCCTCTGGCCTTTGCCGTGGATGTTCTGACAATGCCCTGGCAGGGTTTTCAGCTACTGTATGTCTTTCCTCTGTTTCCCCTGTTGGGCAGGGTGCTGCGCAAGGTTGCCCAGGAAGGGGTGCCAACCATTCTGATGGCCCCCTGTTGGCCAAGAAGGGTGTGGTTCGCAGACGTCAAGCAGTTGGCAGTAGATCAGTATGTTCTGCCCAAGGATCCAGCCCTGCTCACATAGGGGCAGCTACGCCATCCCAATTTACAAACGCTGGCTTTAACGGCCTGGCTGCTGAAACCTCCATCTTAATGGAAAAGGGGCTGTCTGTCTCTGTTGTTGACACCATGATCAGGGCTGGGAAAAAGTCCTCTTCTACCATTTACTATAGGGTTTGGCGTACCTACATTGACTGGTGTGAGGCTAAATCTCTTCCCTGTCGTGTGTTTTCTATTCCTAGGATTCTGGAATTTCTCCAACATGGTTTGGATCTGGGGCTTCAACTCAGCACTCTGAAGGGTCATGTGTCTGCCTTGGCTGTTTTCTTTCAGAGATCTTTTGCTCAGCATCATCTGGTCAGGACTTTTTTCCAGGGGGTTACTCATGTGCGTCCTCCACGTAAGCCTATGTTACCAGTCTGGGACTTGAACTTGGTCCTATCTGCCTTGCAGGGGTCTCCCTTTGAGCCTGTGCATGAGGCTGCTTTGTCCATGTTAGGCGTGTTTCTGAGTTGGCGGCGCTCTCCATCAAGCCCCCTTACTTTGAGAGACACCAGGACAAGTTGGTGTTTCGCTTTAAGCCAGATTTTCTGCCTAAGGTTGTGTCTGCTTTTCATCTCAATCAAGATATTGTTCTACCTTCTCTGTGCCCTAATCCTAGTAACTCTAAGGAGAGGGCTCTTCATTCCTTGGATGTGGTCAGGAACCTGAAGTTCTATTTGGTGGCTACTGAGCCCTTCAGGAAGACTGATGCTCTTTTTGTGGTCCCTTTGGGTCCCAAGAAGGGTCTGGCTCCAGCAAAGTCTACTATCAGCAAGTGGATCCGTCAGGCTGTTATTCAGGCCTATTCTGCTAAAGGGAAGGATTCTCCCTTCCACCTTACTGCTCATTCCACTCGTGCTATTGGTGCCTCTTGGGCCTTTCAGCACCAGGCTTCTGTTGAACAAGTTTGCAAGGCTGCTACTTGGTCTTCTGTTCATACTTTTTCTAAGTTTTACAAGGTTGATGTTAGGGCCTCAGCTGATGCTGTTTTTGGCCGCAAAGTTCTGCAGGCGGCAGTGGTTTAATCTGCTTGTTGTTGCTTTTGGGGATCCCACCCTACCTTACGGACACTGCTATTGGATGTCCCAAACGTAAGGAATTACTGTCTGGAGCAGGACGTACTGTATACTTAGAATAATACAATTCTGTGATTACTCACCTGTAGAATTGGTATTATGAGTATACAGTCCTGCTCCACCCCGCCCTTTTGTTGCAGGCATTTCTTGAGGTCCCCACCTCGTGGTCCCAAACTTACCCTCTCAAGGGTGACAATCCTCAGTCCGTCTATTACACCTTGATGCACATCTAAGAAATGGGCAGCCACCGGTGGTATCATTTTCCCCATGTGCCTATTTCTCTTAGCTAACCGTATAGAGGACAGGTGTGCTTGTATACGGGCCTTCAGGGTGTTCTTCGTTTCCCCAACATAACCTTTGGGGCATCCGCAGGTAATGAGGTAAATCACCCCTACTGTTCTGCAGTTGATGAAATGCTTTATAAAGTACTAGGTTGTACTAGTTGTTCTGACCTCTTACAGCAATGGGGAGCATGGATGCTAAATCAGTCATTTTGTGTGCAGCACCTCTTCTGCTACTGCCCTCATTGGCTAAGCCGTCATTCACTGCCTGTAGGAAGTAGTTGGCAGCCCGAGCGTGTACTGTGGGAGTCTCATACAATGGCATCCCAAAATGCGGAGGGCTTTCACCCGTGTTAAAGGCTTTGGTCCACTTTAACTGAAGGGACATCCTAGAGATAAATGATAAAGTGGACCAAAACCCATCAAAGACGGCCCTGGAATCTATAAGACTTCAGCGCCGACCATTCCCCTCTTTCTGGGTCATCCAGATTTAGTATGTCCCGCAGTGTGAAACTCCCCAAATCCCATGTAAAGCCTACCTGCTCTCCAATCCAACGGTGCATGCACAGAAAACAGCCACAGTCCGCTCTTTGTGAATGGCCGGTGAGGGCACGCACCCTGTTAAAGGCTTGCGGGGATGAGCCCAGCAGCTCGGCTAGATTTCGGCGATTTAGGCAATTCTTAGCCGAAATTGCAGAGTGAATTCGAGTGCGCTGCGCCATAGGATGGGGAAAAGTGAGTTTTTATGGGCTTTCTGGGGGGTTTCACACAGCAGAGGCAAGGACCTAAACCCGGGATAATGCTGGGGTTTTCGTCAACTTTAACAAGGACATAAAGTCAATTTAAAAAAAAAAAAAACAATGATTTTAACTATGCCAGATTTTGTTCAGTGGGGCATCCCGATTTGCCGCGTGGAATCCCCAGCATTGCCACTATATCATGGCGCATCACCAGCTTGCCCTTCGTCTAGCTTTACCATTGCCGCTCTGACGTCACTACGGTATAGTGAGATGTTGCCCACTTCGAGAAGTGCCTGGCATGGGTGTGCAGGGGCAAGTGGGGATGTGCTGCTGGATCACCAGAGAGGTTAGTAAACTAGCCTGTTCCACGAGGTTTCACACAAAGCTGAGCATCCCAAATTAGGTTGCTCCACAAAAAGGGAGACCACCGACCATAAAACTGGTGTCTTATAGACTGTAGGGTGGTGGCACCTCTTGGTGCATTGGCTGTAAAAAGCTGGTGATGCCGCCGTGACCCCCGTATGCAGCATGGGATCACTACACAAAGATTTGGGATGCCCCATAGATAGGGAATCACCCGGCCCCAGAGTCCTTTAGACTCCAGTACTGATTTTGGTCTGCTTTAAACTCAGACTATGAAAGGCTCCATGGCCAGGTGAAAGCCCTCCAATTTGTCCGACATCATCAGCTCAGGGGCGGTGTTAGTAGCGAGCGCGCTTGCTGATTTGTTGAGCCCTGTGACCTCAGATGCCATGATCATTCTGTGCTAAGATACAGGAAGTGGTGGAGGTCACCCCTCTGCTGTGACTGGGGAAGCGGGTGTTGTCATGTGACCAGAGGTGGCACAGAGAGTTGGCACTCGCATAGGCAGCTAAGCAACCTCCTGTTACCCCACCCCCAAGGAAAGCATTTCTAGCCATCCATCCATTCCTCCCAACTGTACCTCCCATCCATCTCCCTCCCCCAGTTCATCCCGTCCATCCCTTTTCCCTGAGTTCTGCCCATCTAGGCGCTCCTCATAGCTCCAGCCATCCATCCCTCTCCTCCCATCTATCCTTTTTCCCTCAGTTCTAATTATCTATTCGCTCCTCATAGCTCTAGCAATCCATCCATCTGATCCTCTCATCCATCCCTCTCCTACCAGCTCATTCTATCCATCCCTATCCTCTCAGTTCTGCCCATCTATCTGCTCCTCATATTTCTAGCCGTCCTCCGTCCATCCATCTCTCTCCCCCAGCTCGCCCCATCCATCCCTTTTCCCTCCGTTATGCCCATCTATCCGCTTCCCATAGCTCTAGCCATCCATCTCTCTGGTCCAAGCTCATCCCAGCCATCCCTCAGTTCTGCCCATCTAGTCACTCCTCATAGCTCTAGCCATTATTCATCCCTCCCTCCTACTTCTAACATACATTTTTCCCTTACCATTATCCTCCCAGCACATCCCATACTTACCATCCATCCCTCTTCCTTCAGTTCTGCCCATCTATCCACTCCTCATAGCTTTAGCCATCCGTCCATTCATCCCTCTCCTCCCAGCTCATCACATCTAGCCCTCTGTTCTGCTCATCTGTTCCTCACAGCTCTAGCTATCTATCCCTCTCCTTCCAGCTCATCCCATCATCCCTCTCCTCACAGCTCATCCCATCCATCCATCCTTCTCCCCTTTCTCCCAGCTGATCCCATCCATCCATTCCTGTCCCCCATCTGCTCCTCATAGCTCTAGCCATCCATCCTGCTCCTCCTCTCTATTCATCTCTCCACCTCTCCTCCCAGCTCACCCCCCCCCTTATTCATCCACCCCTCTCCTCTCAGTTCTGCCCATCCATCCGTTCCTCATAGCTCTAACCATCCCTCTCCTGCCATCCACCCCTTTCCTCTCCTCCCAGCTCATCCCATCCTCCCCCCCTCTCCTAGCCATTCATCCCTTCCCCCCCCACCATCCTGCCCTGCTCCTCCCATCTCATCCTATCCATCTCTCTCACCTCAGTTCTGTCCATCCATTCGCTTCTCATAGCTCTAGCCATCCATCTCTCTCCTCCCAGCTCAACCCATACATTCCTTCCTCTCCCCATCCATCCATGGCTCCTACCTCCGGCAATCCATCCCTCCCTCGTGCCCCCCCAGCATATCGCATCCATCCATCCCTCTCCTGCCAGCTCATCCCATTTAGCCCTCTGTTCTGCCCATCTGCTCCTCATAGCTCTAGCCATCCATCCGTCCTGCTCCTCCTCTCCATTCATCTCTCCACCCTCTGCTGCCAGCTCATCCCTCCTATCCATCCACCCACCTCCCCTCAGTTATGCCCATCTATCCATTCCTCGTAGCTCTAGCCATCCAACTCCTGCCATCCATTTCTTTCCTCTCCTCCTAGCTCATCCCGTCTATCCCCCTCTCTGTCCAGCCATCCCGCCCCACTCCTTCCATCTCATCCTATCCATCTCTCTCCCCTCAGTTCTATACATCGATTCGCTTCTCATAGTTCTAGCCATCCATCCCTCTCCTCCCAGCTCCTATCCCCCTCTCCTTCCAGCCATCCATCCCTTTCCCTCTCCTCCAATCCATCCCGCCCCACTCCTCCTATCTCATCCTATCCATCTCTCTCCTCTCAGTTCTTTCTATCCATTTGTTCCTCATAGCTCTAGCCATCCATCCCTCTCCTCCCAGCCTAACCCATACATTCCTCCCTCTCCCCATCCATCCATGGCTCCTACCTCTACCCATACATCCCTCCCTCGCCCCCCCCAGGACATCCAATCCATCCCTCTCCTACCATCTAGCCCTCTGTTCTGCCCATCCCCTCCTCATAGCTCTAGCTATCCATCCCTCTCCTTCCAGCTCATCCCTTCATCCCTCTCCTCACAGCTCATCCCATCCATCCAACCTTTTCCCCGTTCTTCCAGCTCATCCCATAAAACTATTCCTCTCTCCCTATTCACCCATCTGCTCCTCATAGCTCTAGCCATCCATCCGCCCTGCTCCTCCTCTCCATTCATCTCTCCGCCCTCTCCTCCCAGCTCATTCCTCCTATCCATCCATCCACCCACCCCTCCTCTCAGTTCTGCCCATCCATCCGTTCCTCATAGCTCTAACCATCCTTCTCCTGCCATCCATCCCTTTCCTCTCCTCCCAGCTCATTCCACCCCCCCCTCTCCTTCTAGCCACCCATCGCTTTCCCCCCCACCATCCTGCCTTGCTCCTCCCATCTCATCCTATCCATCTCTCTCACCTCGCATCCATCCATTGCTCCTACCTCTAGCCATCCATTCCTCCCTCGTGCCCCCCCCCCCCCGCATATCCAATCCATCTATCCCTCTCCTCCCAGCTCATCCCATATAGCCCCCTGTTCTGCCCAGCCGCTCATCATAGCTCTAGCTATCCATTCCTCTCCTTTGGGCTCTTCCCAACATCCCTCTCCTCACAGCTCATCCCATTCATCCACCCCTCTCCCTTTTCTCCCAAATCATCCTATACATCCATTCCTCTCCCCCCATCCGTCTATCTGCTCCTCATAGCTCTAGCCATCCATCCGTCCTACTCCTACTCTCGATTCATCTCTCCACCCTCTGCTACCAGCTCATAACTCCTGTCCATCCACTCCTCTCCTCTGAGTTCTGCCCATCCATCCGTTCCTCATAGCTCTAGCCATCTCTCTCCTGCCATCCATCCCTTTCCTCTACCAGCTCATCCTGTACACCCCCCTCTACTTCCAGCCATCCATCCCTTTCCCTCTCCTCCCATCCATCGCACTCCCATCTCATCCTATCCATCTCTTTCCTCTCAGTTCTGTCCATCCATTCGCTCCTCATAGCTCTAGCTATCCATCCCTTGTCTTTCGGCTCATCCTATTCATCCACCCCTCTCCCTTTTCTCTCAGCTGATGCCATGCATCCATTCCCGTCCCCCCATCCGTCCATCTGCTCCTCATAGCTTTAGCCATCCATCTGTCCTGCATCTCTTCACCCCGTCCTCCCAGTTCATCCCTCCTATTCATCCACCCCTCTCCTCTCAGTTCTACCCATCCATCACTTTCCTCTCATCCTAGCTCATCTACCCCCCTCTCCTCCCATCCATCCCATCCCACCCCACTCCTCCCATCTCATCCTTTCCTTCTCTCTCCTCTCAGTTCTAGCCATCCATCCGTTCCTCATAGCTCTAGCCATCCATCACTTTCCTCTCCTCCTAGCTCATCCCGTCTACCCCCTCTCCTTCCAGCCATCCATCCCTTTCCCTCTCCTCCCATCCATCCATCCCATCCTATCCATCTCAGTCCTCTCAGTTCTGTCCATCCATTCGCTCCTCATAGCTCTAGCCATCCATCCATCCCTCTCCTCCCAGCCTAACCCATACATTCCTTCCTCTCCTCATCCATCCCTGGCTCCTACCTCTAGCCATACATCCCTCCCTTGTGCCCCCCATCCCATTCTGCTGATCCCATCACCAATGGGTAAAACATTTAGGCATGGGGGTGGCCTGGGCAAGCCTCAAAGTACATTTTCAGCCCCCCCTCCCCCCCAAAAAAGCTATACTCATCTTTTGTCACACAGACTGTCGCTCCTAGTCCGGGGCTGCAGCGCTCACCTGAAAGGCTCCATCCAGTTTCCTCACTGCACCGGCACCATGGCAACGCTGCTGTCACGGTGAGCTGCCACATGCCCATCCATTCAGGGCTGGCTTCGGGGTTGTGGGGGCCCTTGGGCAAGACAGTCTTAGTGGGCCCCAAGGAGTCACATGATGTCACCTTTCAGTTCCGCTGCCACAAATGGATTTCCTACTGCTGATCGCCCTCCAGTCCTTGTCAGTTGTCACCTGGCTCTCGCCATCTTCTGAGCTTCCATCAGTTGCTCTCCATCCCATGGCCACCTTCTCCATTGTTGCTGATCATCCCCTGTTGCTGGCCATGAGCAGGTCTGCACATAGCACCCGGCATTCGGTGGTTGGGTCCACTGTTAAATACCATGGCCAAGTGTAAGCCTGAGAGGGCCCCTGAAGATGCCAGGGGCCCGGGCATTTGCCCAGGTTTGCCCTGTGCTGGTGCCGGCCCTGCATCCATTCACTGCAACACAGGAAGAGAAGCCCAACAAGAGAGCGGCGTTGCCATGGTGCCGGTGCAGCGAAGGACCTGGATGAAGCCTTTAGAGAAGGACCTCAGCCCCGAACTAGGACCCAAGGTCTGCGTGGGAGAAAAAGGTGAATTTTTTGACTGAAAATTTACTTTTTATTCAAATATAGTTGGAAGCTACGCAATTTGGGATGCCCCAGGGGAAAGACAGTGGCTGGTCACAGGGTCATTTAGATCCCAGGGCTGGCCTCTGTTAATTTTGTTCCACTTTAAAGCACACAAAGACACAGACACACACACACAAAGACACAAACACACACACACACACAAAGACACAAACACACACACACAAACACACGCCGTTTCATCACAGCAGGGCGGCCATCTTGCCGTAGCCCCGCCTGAGGACAGTCATTACTGTAAAACAGCCGCCGCCGGACCGGTGGACACATATTCCAGAGGCCACTCGGGACAAATCCGCTTTATCATCACTTGCTTTGGAATTAAAAAAAAAAAGCGTGACTGACTCGCCCAAATTACCTTAGCGGCCGGTATACGTGAAGTGCCGGCTACAACAAAATGGCGGCCGCGCGCTCACCGAGAAAGGAGCGCGCGCAGAGCGGAAGTGGGCGGGGCGATGGAGGCAGCGCGAAGGCCAGAGAGCAGCGACGTTATAACGGGTAGGGAACAGTTTTAGTACACTAATGCCTTTTTTTTATGACGTCATTGCGTGCTGGCCCCACCCATGAGGGGTTATGATCTGCAATGTGGCCTTTAACCCCTTCCTTTCACAGGCCTGTACTAACCCTTTTTTCTCTTTCCCTGTTACCTTGAATAGAAGCCAGGCTGGGAGAGGGAATGTTCGGGAATATGTCACCTACAATCAAGTGTGTGTGTGAGCTGTACTCCCATCATGCTTTGTGACTGTAAGAAATTATTGGGCAACCCGCTTACCTAACCCTGCTTCTGGTCTTGTGGCTGAGCCAATAGTGTGTCTGGGATTGTTCTGTTCTCTCTCACCTCTCAACCTGCATCCAGGGCCTAGGTCTCGTCCTCAACCTGTGTCCAGGGCCTAGTTCTCGTCCTCAACCTGCGTCCATGGTCTAGGTCTCGTCCTCAAGCTTCATCCAGGGCGTAGGTCTCGTCCTTAGCCTGCGTCCAGGGCGTAGGTCTCGTCCTTAGCCTGCGTCCAGGGCGTAGGTCTCATCCTCAACCTGCGTCCAGGGCCTAGTTCTCTTCCTCAACCTGGGTCCAGGGCCTAGGTCTCATCCTCAATCTGGGTCCAGGGCCTAGGTCTCGTCCTCAACCTGGGTCCAGGGCCTAGGTCTCGTCCTCAACCTGGGTCCAGATCTCATGCTCGACCTGCGTCCATCACCGAAGTCACAACCTCGACACGCTACCAACTCGCCTCCTCAACTTGTCTTCAGCTCCCAAGATCTCATCCTCAACTCCAGCATCACAAACCTGTCTCCAGCTCCATAGTCTCATCCTCAACCAATGTCCAGATCTCATGCTCGACCTGCTTCCAGCACCAAAGTACTTATCTCCATCTCCAAGGTTCCATCCTTAACCTGTCTCCAGCTCCGAGGGTGGAGTCTAAAGGAGCCCCTTATAGAGCAGTCCCTCTTGGTTGAATCACTTAGAAACCATTCATATGTCGAGATTAGGGAGTAAGCCCCCCAAACATAGGTTGGGGATGAGACCTCATAGCTAGAGAAGTTCAGGATGAGAGCTGTGTGCGAGTTGAGCATGGGTCTTCGACACTGGAAGCTGGTTGAGCATGAGATCTGCAGACAGGTTGAGGGCAAGATCATGGAGCTAGAGACAGGTTTGGGATGCCGGACACGAGTTGAGGATTTGTCCATAGAGCTGGAGACAAGTTGAGGAGGAAAGGGTGGTTGCTCTGGAGCTGAACGCAGGTCCAGGATGAGATCTGGACGCAGGTTGAGGGTGAGACCTCGAAGCTGGACGCAGGTCCAGGATGAGACCTCGAAGCTGGACGCAGGTCCAGGATGAAACCTAGGAGCTGGATGCAGGTTAAGGATGGAACCTTGGACATGGAGACAGGTACTTCGGTGCTGGAAGCAGGTCGAGCATGAGATCTGGACATTAGTTGAGAATGAGACCATGGAGCTGGAGACAGGTTTGGGATGCTGGACACAAGTTGAGGATGAGTCCTTAGAGCTGGAGACAAGTTGAGGAGGAAAGGTGAGTGCGGGTCGAGGATGAGACTTCGGTGCTGGACATGGGTCAAGGATGAGATCAGGATGCAGGTGGAGGATGAATCCTAGGCCCTGGATGCAGGTTGAGGATGAGAACTCAGGGCTGGAGACAGGTTGAGGATGAGAACTTGGAGCTGTAGACAGGTTAAAGCTGTTCTTCACTCTGAGTAACAGTTTAACTTATATGTTTCCCCACCCTGTACATACAGATTGCTCACATTAAAAATCATCCTACCTGCATCTACTGCATGTTATGAGCCTTTAAACATCCAAGATGGCGGAACATCAGGCAGCCTGCAAACAGGAAGTGCCTTCTGACTGTGTTGCTCTGCATTCTGGGACTGCTGACCATTTCCTGACCACAGCTCTGCTCTGTCTGAGCAAAGCAAAGCTATAGCCTGCCCCCCCTGTACTTTATCCCACTCTCCTCTCCTCAGTAAGTGTGATGCTTCTGAGTCAAGATGGCGGCGCCCATATCCTAAAGTCCTGAACAGAGTTACAGCCCAGTGGGGGAAAGAATAATAAGTAAGTGACAAAAAACTCAAAATATATTAATTTTAGATGCTTGGGAATCGTTTTATAAGGGTGTTTGGGCTTTTCAATAAATCATGGTGAAGGTCCGGTTTAAGGATGAGAACTCGGAGCTGGAGACAAGTGGAGGATGAGACCTCGGAGATGGAGAGAAGTGGAGGACGAGACCTCGGAGCTGGAGACAGGTTGAGGATGAGCTTTTTTTTTTTTTTTTGTAAATTGTACATTTTTATTAAAGAAGCGCAGATGTTACAGGTCATGTTCAATACAGTAAAACATCGGTACATAGCGCAAATATAAAAGGTATCACAATCAGATGTTACATCGACTTGAGAAGAAAACTCACTACAACCCATATTCAGCTGCGGGGTGGATGGGGGAAGAAGACATTAGAATACAAGCGACTGCGAGCCTTAATTGTAGGTCATCCCCACCCTCCAATGAGGCACCCCCCAGGAGAAGGGTCCGCTATATCCATTTTCTCCAGCACCGTAGTGAATGGAAATGATACGTGAGATCTGTAACCTATGCCTCCATTTTTGTAATAAGAGGAAGAAATGGTGTATAAACAATATGAACTAACGAAGCTAAGAACGACAAACACTGGGAGGGGTATGGACAAGACAACGCACAGACAGAAAGGGGGAAGGGGGAAACATAGGGGAGGCGGGGGAAAGGTGAGGAAAGAAAAAAAAAGGGGGAGAGAGGGGGGGAACTGTAGGCTTTTTAGGGGGGGGATTTCTCAGAGTGTTATCTGCTACTCCTGCAGGAAGTTGAGGTATTCTCCCGAGAGGGTGAAGCGTACCCACTCCATCTCTCATTATGTTCATCCATCTTCCCTTTCAAGGAGGCTGTCAATTCCTCCATCCTGCTAATGTCGCTAACCCTAGAGAGCCACATTGCTGTTGGGGGCTCGGTTAACTTCCAGCTGGAAGGAATGCAAGTCCTGGCCGCGTTCAGGAAGGGAGCGAGCAGCGACCTAGTCCTTCTCCGGATAGTGGTGGGGGCTAACCCCAGGAGATAGCACGCCGGATCTTTGCCCAGGTCAAGATCCGTCAATTTCAGCACAACTTTCCTGACATTGCCCCAGAACCCAGCGAGACTCTTACATTCCCAGAAGATGTGGATCATTGAACCCCTAGCTGACGAACATCTCCAGCACAGTGGGGGAGATGAGGGAAATATTCTCGCCAGTCTGGAGGGGAGCAGATACCAGCGTGCTTGAACTTTGTAGACGGCTTCTTGGTATCTACAGGACATTGAAGATTTATGAGCCACCTGTAGCATACCCTTTGTTCTTCCGTGAATTTCCTATTCAATTTCCTCTCCCACCCCTCCACGAACGGGGGCATGAAGGAGTGATTGATCAGTAAGGAGTACATGTAGGACAGGGCCCTCGAAAGTGTCCATTCCCTGAGCAAGCCTGCTCAAAAGGAGTCAGAGGTCTGAGGGATTCCGCTGTTTTGGTGAGGGAGTTTTGGTAATGCGTCAGCTGAAGGGTTTGCCACGCACTCAAGGGAGGCAAGGAAAACCTTGACACCATATCTTCCACCCGGATCCAGCACGACCCCTCCCGTAAGTGCATGGTTCTAAAACGATTCTGTTTCACCCATGATCTAAAACTACCCCCCGATAAGCCGGCCGGAAAGTCTGGATAACCCAGCACGGGGGTTAGTGGCGACACCGGGGGCAACATGCCCAATCTCGGTGAGGCCTTGCCCACTATCTTCCGGGTGGGGCCTATTGTAGGGTGTTTGTTACGAGCGGGGACCTTATCTAACGGTATCCAGGGGAGGCCTGGCAAGGGAATGACCGAGGTCTCCTGCTCAACAAGCGTCCATTGCTATAGAGAGGAATGCCTGCACCAATCGAGCACTCACGTCAGGTGGGCTGCTGTATAGTAGGACTTCCAGTCCAGGAGTCCCAGTCCCCCCCTCCCCTTAGTGAGAGCGAGGAGGGGGGGGCGCCAGCCGGTGTGGTCTCCCCGCCCATACAAACCTTGAGCAGATCCCAGTTAATCGTTTGAAGAAAGTGTGAGGGACCTCGATTGGAAGCGCCTGGAACAAATATAACACTCTTGGCAAAATATTCATTTTAATGATATTTATCCTGCCAAACCAAGATAAGACATGCCCGTTCCAATTCTGCAAGTCCTCCTCAATTCAACTCAGCAACAGGGGAAAGTTCAAATTATAAAGCTTTTGGGGGCGCGCCGGTATTTGTGTCCCCAAGTAGGTGATGGCTTCGGATTCCCACCTGAACGGGAAATTCGCAGAGATCAGCTTCAGTCTCTTAGGGGGGATGCTAATGTTAAGGGCAGAAGATTTTTGGTAATTTATTTTATAGTTGCATACCGTTTGGAAGGCTTTAAGTTCAGCTAACAAAATGGGGAGAGTTGTTTCAGGCTTGGTGATGAAGAATATCAAGTCGTCGGCATAGGCCGCGACCTTGTGTTCCCCTCGACCTACGTCTACACCGGCAATGTCTTGTTTTTTTCTCACATAGCGTAGGAATGGTTCTAATGTCAAAATGAAAATCAGGGGGGAGAGGGGGCAACCCTGACATGTCCCACTTTCCAGGTTAAATGGTTCCGACACCTGCCCGTTCACCACAACGGACGCCGAGGAGTATGAGGCCAAGATCCAGCGAGTCATGTTCTCTCCCAGGCCAACCTGGCGAAGGGTGGCTGAGATAAAGTCCCAGCTGACCCTGTCAAAAGCCTTCTCGGCGTCCGTTGAGAGGAGCATCGCAGCCGGGACACCCATTTGAGCACAGTGGATCAAATTGATAACCCTGGTGGTGTTGACATGCCCCTCCCTCGTGGGGACGAAGCCTACCGGATCCCAGTGTATGAGGGATGGGATATACGGGGCCAGTCTGTCAGCTAGTATTTTGTTGAACAGTTTTATGTCACAGTTCAGAAGGGAGATTGGACTATAGCTCCCGCATTGTGCCAGGTCCTTTTCAGTCTTAGGAATGACGGTAATATTTGCTCTCAGGGTATCCCTGGGGGGGGGGGGTACGCCGCCCCTTAAGGAGACAAAGGATGAGATAAATTGGGGGCCGAGGATCCCTGTGAAGTCTTTATAGTAATCCAGGGTGAATCCGTCAGGCCCGGTGCCCGCCCTGTCTTGGTGTTGTTAATGGCCTCTAAAAATTCCTCCATTTCTATGTCCTTCTCAAGGGCTTCCGCCACCTGGTGCTTTAGGCCTGACTCCTGTATCTATGAATCTTATGTTATTTTGGCTAGGGGCCGGCCGTCCGAGCGGTAAGTTGTAGAGCCTTTCGTAAAATTGTCGAAAAATCCTTGCTATGTCAGTGGTCAAATGGAGCTTTCTACCCCCCTGGTCTTGAATGTGTGAGATAAAATTCCTGCCTCGCTTTGCCTTCAGGGCACTTGCCACACTTGTGGCTATATTTGTAGAAATATCTCTGGCACCTCACAGCCATGCTTTTGGCTTCTGTAAGGCAAATGTCTCTGAGGGACTCCCGAAAGCTCGCAAGTTTGGCCCCCACGGCGGGGTCCATGGAGCGTTTGTGCAAACCCTCCGACTCGAAAATCTCTCGAGTCAGAAGGTCAATTTGTTTGTTCTTTTCTTTTTTAATATGGGCCACATGCTTGATCAGCACGCCCCTGACCACGCATTTGTGGGCTTCCTGCAGAGAAATCCGCATCACCTCATTTGTGTCATTCGTTGCAAAGTATTCCGAAATAGCAAGCAGGCGGCGGGTGCGAGCCCCCCTAGCGGCGCACAGGGGCACCAGTGGAGCAAAACACAAGAAACAGATTAATCACACAATGATGATAAAGAAATAACGTTAATGAAATACTGAAATAACCCAGGTGATTAGACCGTCAGGGAGAAAAGCAAAGGATATCCGGGACCCAGCGAGTCCCGACTCCCGTAACTAAAAGTCTCAGTATTCGTTTGCCAGAGGTGGGGGCCCCACTGGCGGACGTCTGGGTCGTCCTGCGCGCATAGCGACAGCGCTTCCCCCCTGACGCGATCTCCGGGGTCGGACGTCCCCCACATAGGCCTGCGGGGGTAGTGGAGATGGGTCTAGCCAGTCCCGAACTTCTATTGGGGGGGGGAGTCCAGAAAGTTGAAGAGTTCTGGCGGTCAGCACAGGATCTCAGGGCAAATACCCTCTGTTTTTTGCGGATGAACAGATGAAAGGGGTAGCCCCATCGATAAGTAGCTCCGCAATCCTGGATTCTGGCCAGCAGGGGCTTCAGGCTTCATCTCATCTGGAGCTTTCTTCTGGACACGCCCGGAAACACTTGGATTGCAGCCCCATCAAAGATGATTGTCTCCCTGTCCCACGCTTCCCTGAGGATCTCTTTCTTGACAGCCTAATAGTAAGGTGACAAATCACGTCTCGAGGGCGATTGGGATCTGTTGGTCTAGGCCCGAGGGCTCTGTGAAGGCGATCATTATTTCGGTGGTAGGTGGGCGGTTGAGGATCCCGTTGAAGATGCCTACGATCGTGGGTAGTAAATGGTCTTGACCCGTCGCCTCTGGCAGGCCTCTCACCCTGATATTGTTTCGTCTGCTCCTATTTTCAAGATCATCCAAGTGGAGGACTGTGGCCTGGGATATCGCTTGTTGGAGTGACAGATTTCTTTCTAGAGCTTCTATCCTTTGAGTGGTTGCAAGTTGGGACTGTTCCAGCCCCGCGACTTTAGAATCCAGGCCCTCCACCGAGCTTTGCAAGTCAGAAATGTCCTTCATAAAAGAGCTATCCACCCTTAGAATAATTCGAGGTCAGCCTTGGTGGGGAGGGCTTTGAGCTCTGCTTTGATATCCGCTAGAATAGGATCAGAAAAGACTGTAGCTTGCAACTGCGAGGAACTGACGCCAGTATCCACTGTATAACCACCGGGTGGTGGGGCAGGAGGGTTGACGCAGAGGCCCGGGCATTGACTGGGGGTCCATCTCGCTGCAGGGGAGTCAGGTGTGTGGCTGCCACCTCTTGTCCACCGAGGGTCCCCCCTGATACCGGGTTTCCAGGAATCGTCCGGTGGAGGGGATGCTCCCGGTGTGATGCTGGTCTGAGTGCCAATTCTCTCCCCCTTTTCGCTGGGCCATGTTGCCGCCCCCCCCCCCCCCCCCGGAACTGCCCCTTGAGCGCCATGTTGGGAAACGTTGGTCTCCACTGTGTTCCCCAGGGGAGAACCATTCTCTGAGGGGGCTCTGGGAAGCATCAGTCAGCTCCCGCGAACCTGGACTGGGTGGCTGAATGTTGGGGGCCCCAGGCTCCTCGCTCCGCCCGCAGGAGGAGGGGGACGTATCCCCCCCAGGACGGATCAGGGCTTCTACCGCTGGTGGGGGATGGGGATCCTGGCCCCCGATGAGAGAGCTCCTCGTATGGAGTACGCTTCAAGTCCTGAGGGGATGCTTTAACACAGACTTTGGAGGAATGCAGGTCTGACACCCCCGAGGGCCCCTGCACACCGCCGGGCTCCTCCGCCCCGAGGCCGGTGAAATTGTGCGGGACCATCTCTCCCTCCCCCGGACCGCTCCCCCCGCCCGCTCCACTGCTGCTCACTGCTTGGCTCACCTCTAGTGCGGGCGGAGGAGGGCAGCGCCCCGGCCGCATCTCTGGCTGCGAGCCGCTCGTCAGGGCTGGGGGCTGACGATCCAAACGGCGCTCCTCTCCTGTTGAAGCGGCCGCTGACACTTTGCCGCTGCCGCCTCTTCCCTCAGACGCTGGGGAGCGCCGCTGCTCCGGGACCTCTTCTCCGCTCCCGGCGGTCGCTGCTGGAGGGGTGCTCTTCTCCACCGCCGTGCGCCCTGCCTCCTCCCTCTCCTCAGGGCTGTTTAGGGATGGGGTCACCTCGCTCTCCCGTCCATGATCGGGACGCCCTCCGGATGGGTCGCAGGTCACGGCCATGCTGTCAGCTGCTGCTGCCGCTATTTTGGGACCAGCTTCACCTCTGCCTCCCGTCCGATCTGCTGCCAGGTAAGAGCTTATTTTCCTGGTCAGGCATGCTGAAATGTTTTTGGCCCCCTTCCGCTTCTTGGCCATAGCCTCAGGTTGCGGGTCTGGGCGGGGTAAAGCCCTAAAAATGCTAGATTAGTGGGGTAGCCGGAGGGAGCTCAGTAGCTTCACGTCCTCACGCCTTCATCGCCGGCCACCCCCCCCAGAGGATGAGCTTTTTGAAAGCGAATTAAAGTTTGGGAAAGTGCAACGTGTAGCCAGAGACAATGGGACAACAATCAGGCGCTAACCTTTAGTATCACTTTAAGGATGACTCGTCTTGTTGGTTACATTCACAGCAGGTGAATGAGATAATGAAACCACGATTTCTTAAAACTCGCGATGCAATTTATAGCGCTGTCGCCTCTGTAGGTTGGAAATATTGATGCACTGTGCCGTAGCATAAGTAGAAACAGTTTTGAACCTCATCTTGCTGCTATTTAGGCTGTGGTGCACGCCAAAAGGAGCATTATGCAGCACACTAGTGTGTACCATGGCGAGCCCTGAGTTGTTTAAAACAGAAAACTGTAAAATCATTAGTAAATCAGGGCCATAATGTATAAGTGACTGGATAGGTATAGTACCAAGCCCAGAGGCTTCTGGGGAATAAATCTATACTCAAAAGCAGCGTCTCCAGGAAATATATCTCTTACCTGCAAAAACTAAAAGAGCTGTGATAAAATAATCAAGGTGTGGTTGCATTGGGAGTCCTGGGCCTAAGAAAATGTACACATTACCTCAGGGCTGACTGATTCCCATCCCCCACTGTGTGAAACCCTACAGTTCGCCGAAATTCTTACCTCTCAAGCCCACGGAGCATGCGCGCCCATCGGTGGCATCACTCACATGCCCTATCAGCTGCAACTGAATGGCTATGCGTTGCCGAATGTTGCGAGTGATTCTGCACAGTGCCGATGTGTGCTGCTGGGATACCATGCTGCTTCTCCAGCTGCACATTATTATAGCGAGAGGCCATGCATGTGCTGCTGGACCGAGGAGAGATAAGTATAATGTGTGAATAGTTTGGTTTCAGACAGCGGGGCACCCCAAACCAGGGAACCCCAGGGGTACCTAGCGCTAAAGCAGGTGCGGAGAGCTTCCAGTTTGGCGGCACCATACAGCAGGGGAAGGAAGGCGGCACTCGGCTCTGCGATATAGCACTTGCCACCGGTGGATTACAGACGAGTTGTCTTTTTGTTGTATAACCCCTTAGTCCTGCTTTAGCTCTAGGTAAGGGTATCGGGGTGGGGGGGGGGGTAGTTAAAAAATGGCCAGTCAGGCTGGACTGGCCCTTTAACCTCAAGCTTGCTACAACTCTCATGCTTTTTTCTAGATGCTTTGTCTTTTTTTATTTCTTTAGTCTGGTAACTATTTCTCTTTGTCCCCCCCAACCTCTCATCCCGATCCAACATCCCCGCAGAGGGGCTTCCGCAAGTGGGCTGGAGTTATTCGTCATTAGGTCATATGCTTTTACCTTATCGGATGACTTAATGCCTATCTATAACGTGATGTCACCATTCAAGGTTATCACAATGTTAAAGGCTTAAACTCGCCCTTAAAATGCACTAAAGCCTTTAGGTTTTACAAATCCATGCATGCGGCCATCTTGCTGCTGCAGGAGACGCAATTGCCCTCTAAATTCTACCACAAATCACTCCACAGTGCCTACCCAAAGTCTTTTTTGGCTAATGCTAGCGAGAAAAAGAGGGGGGTTGGCATATGTCTCTCTAATAGAATCCCCCTTACCCCCACTGAAGTCTGCAAAGAGAGAGAGAATAGATTCCTTATGCTTAAAGGGGTCATATGTGGAGTCAAGTTGACTATTTTATCCTACTATGCCCCTAACACGAGCCAGGTCTCATTTTTTAGGAAACTGTTCCGGGATATTTTACCTAAAGCAGAGGGCATTGTTATTATTGGGGGAGATTCTATCTTAACTCTCAATTCAAAAAGTAATTGGCAAGCAGGAGCCTCTTGAAAGCCCCCCCTCCCCCCAAATCTATCAGCCTCTTAAAACTTTCAAATCAGGGAGAACTCATCAACATCTGGAGGGAAGAGAATCTGACAATTAAACCTTCTTCTCCAATGCACATAGTACATTTTCCAGAATTGATCACCTTTTCGCCACCCTACCTAGAATCTCGCTCCATTAAGGAAACATGCTGGTCGGATCATGTTTTAGTTTGCTGCGTTTTCGACGACCTCTGGATTAAGCCTAACACCAGATTCTGGAGGATCAACAAATCATTGCTGGGGAGACAGGAGGTGATCAATAAAATCTCTGAGATGATCGCACAATTTTTTGGCCAGAATATTTCCTCAGAGACCTCCCCCACCACCAACTGGTTATCCCACAAGCCAGTGGCTAGAGGCAAACTCAGAGATATCAAGCCAGCTCAAAAAAAAGCAGACTCAGAGTTGAGTAAAAAAATTCATTTCTACAAGACTTAATGGGAAAAATCAAAACAAATCCACATAACTCTCTCCAATCGGAGGTCAACCGATTAAGAGGGGAGATAAATCTTATGATCACTACCAGAGCAGAAAGAGACCTCAGATGAAGTAGATTACATTTTTTCTCTATGGGGAATAAACCGGGGACCCTACAAACCAGAAGAATAGCCCCTAGAGCAAAATGTAATCATATGACGAGACTGAGGAAGTCGGATAGATCCTAGAGCCCTGACTTTGTTACCAAAACTTTCCATGACTTTTACTCCAATTTATATGATCCGGAGGCAGGTCTCAGTCAGCTCACAGAAAGAAATCAGTGATGCAATTGGATCCATAAAATTGTCCAAGGCTCCAGGGCCAGATGGCTACACAAATTTTGACTATCTCTGGGGGCACCCTGATTGAAGGTTCCCCGCTGTGTGAAACCCCCCAGGTCGCCCGAACCCAGCTCACCTCTTCCCGGTCCTATGGCGCGTCTAGGAGCAGCGGCTTACGGCCACATCCTCTGCCTCCTTCTAACAGGGAGTGTGCCCGCCCCAGGCATTTGTGAATGGCCGACCGGGGTGCCCACTGTGTAAACCCCCCCCAGATCGCCCGAACCCAACTCACCTCTTCCCGGTCCCACGGCGCGTCTAATAGCAGAGGCTCTGATGGCCGAATCCTCTGCCTCCCTCTAACAAACAGGGAGTGTGCCCGCCCCAGGCATTTGTGAATGGCCAACCGGGGTGCCCCCGGAGAAAGGACCAAAACCCTAGATAGTCAAAACTATTGACTATCCTGGGTTTTGGTCCTTTCCAAGGGTGCCCCACTGTGTAAACCCCCCCAGATCGCCCGAACCCAACTCACCTCTTCCCGGTCCCACGGCGCGTCTAATAGCAGAGGCTCTGATGGGCGAATCCTCTGCCTCCCTCTAACAGGGAGTGTGCCCGCCCCAGGCATTTGTGAATGGCCAACCGGGGTGCCCCGGAGAAAGGACCAAAACCCTAGATAGTCAAAACTATTGACTATCCTGGGTTTTGGTCCTTTCCAAGGGTGCCCCACTGTGTAAACCCCCCCAGATCGCCCGAACCCAACTCACCTCTTCCCGGTTCCACGGCGCGTCTAATAGCAGAGGCTCTGATGGCCGCATCCTCTGCCTCCCTCTAACAGGGAGCATGTCCACGCCAGGCATTTGTGAATGGCTGATCGGGGTGCCCCGGAGAAAGGAACAAAACCCAGGATAGTCAAAACTATTGACTATCCTGGGTTTTGGTCCACTTTAACTAGCTCTGTCCTGTTTGTTTGTAACACACTGTGAGCACCTTTCAGGTTATCGTTTATTGGATGTATTTACCAAAATGTATAACTGGTTTACCCAAGCTTGTGAGAGCGTGGACTATCTGACCTACTTTTTCTCCTCTATTTCCTGCAGATGAAAAATTTGGCCATAATACAAAGAAACACGGCACTAGCTCTCCAGATGATGAAATCGTAGATGATGGCAGCTCTGCGTCTTCAATGGGAGAGCGGAAGACTTTATCCTATTTAGCACTCTGTCACTCTGCAGATCTCTCTTCTGACTCCACAACACCAGCAGAGTCCCCTGATCTCTCCTACCTTGCTGACCACCATAAACCTCTCAGACACCCCAAGAGTAAAATGTCACATTCTGAAAGTGGAAAATGTTTTTTGGATGAATCGGCCATGGTCAAACATGAAATAGATGATATGGAGGAGAAGCCACATTCTTCTGAATGTGGGAAACAACCCCCTCTCCAGGAATCTATCCAGCATGAAAGTGTTCATACAGCAAATAAGCCTTACTCGTGTTCAGAATGTGGGAAATGTTTTTCCATGAAATCACATCTAATGAGTCATGCACGAGTTCATACAGGGGAGAAGCCATTCTCTTGTTCTGAATGTGGGAAATGTTTTTCTGAGAAATCAAATCTTATCAGACATAAAAGGAATCATTCAGCAAACAAGCCATATATTTGTTCTGAGTGTGGGAAATGTTATTCTCAGAAATCAGATCTTATCAGCCATGAAAGATTCCATAGAGCAAACAAACCATATTCATGTTCTGAATGTAGCCAATGTTTTTTTAATGAATCAAGTTTTCTCATACACGAACGAGTTCATACTGGGGAGAAGCCACACCCCTGCTCTGAATGTGGAAAATGCTTTTCTGTGAAATCATCCCTTATCAAACATATGAGGGTTCATACAGGGGAGAAGCCTTATTTTTGTTTTGAATGCGGTGCACGTTTTTCTCAGAAATCAGTTCTTATGACACACAAGAGAGTTCATACAGGGGAGAAGCCGTACTCATGCCCTGAATGTGGGAAACTTTTTTCCCGGAAAGCACACCTTACCTATCATGAGAGACTTCATACAGGAGAGAAGCCCTATTCATGTTCTGAATGTGGAAAATGCTTTTCTCAGAAAAAATACCTTGTCCATCATGAGAGGGTTCATACGGGGGAGAAGCCATTTTCGTGTTGTGAATGTGGAAAAGGTTTCTATCAGAAATCACACCTTACCTATCACGAAAAGGTTCATACAGGAGAAAAGCCTTATTTTTGTCCTGAATGTGGCAAATGCTTTTCTCATAAATCAGCCCTTGTCAAACACAACAGAGTTCACACAGGGGAGAAGCCGTATTCATGTTCTGAATGTGGTAAATGTTTTTCTCGGAAATCATACCTTATCAGTCATGACAGAATTCATGTAACGCCAAAGCTGTTTGCATGCTCTAAATGTGGCATGCGCTTTTTGAAAAAATCTGAGCTTGCCTGTCATGGAAGAGTTCATACAGCAGCAAAGGTTTTTGCATGTAGTCAATGTGGGAAATGGTTTTCGAAAAAATCTGATTTGATCAGACATGAACGAGTTCACACTGGGGAGAAGCCATTTTCCTGTTCTGAATGTGGGAAACGTTTTACTCTGAAATCGCACCTTACCTGTCACGAAATAGTTCATACAGGGGAGAAGTCATTTGCATGTTCTGAATGTGGAAAATGCTTTACTAGGAAATCTAATCTTATGAGACATGAAAAAGTTCATACAGGGGAGAAGCTGTATTCGTGCTCAGACTGCGGGGATAGATTTTCTCATATATCGGCCCTTATCACACATGTTGCATGTCATACAATGTAGCCGTTTTGGTATAGATGTGGGTAGTGTTCTGCATAGTGGAGAAATAATGTATTTTGCATGTGGATTCTTTTACAATGTTATAGGAAAATGTATCTATATATCATCCATTTACTGAAGAAGGAACCAGTTAAACCTCAGATGAATGGAGCAGCGTGCTCAAGTCTCACGGGCAAATCATCATATTTTACACACAGTTCTTGCAAGATATGTGCTACAAGGTTGGAATTTAGTGGAACCAATCATTAAAGTGGACCTTATTCCACCTCTCACTGTGTTGGCTATATTTTATACTATTCATTACTTACTTTTATATATTCTTTGGCACTAGGTACTTTTACATCCAGTTCAGCCCGTATTGTAATAATAATATATTTCATCATATTTATATGCATTGTCAGTGAAATAATTTGTTTTCCACCCTCTACAGATTTAGTATTTGTGTACATAAGAGATTATATATGGTATTTTTAATGATGGGGCCGCTACGACAGGCTGTTTCAACCCAAGATGGCTACTGGGATTAAGACCAGGAGGGAATGGTTACCTAATTTGTGTCCTGACCTAAACTTCAGGGGAAGCTAGTCCACAAAGTTATTAACCCATGACATCAAGATCATGGTGTTAACATTGATGACGTCACCAACAATGTCAGACTCGAACACCGGTTTATCTGAAGCAAAGGAGGATCTGAATACTAATATTTTCTACAATATTGGATGTGCTTCCACAATATTGGAGTTGGTATTTTGCTTCAGGTTACAGTATATTGCAATACTTCTCTGTGGGTAGTTGTGTATAGATCTTAAAGCAGACCAACAGTCAAAAATTACTCAAAGCAGACCAACACAACAAACAGTTCTCATACGCATCAGTCCCCAGGGCAATTCAGATTGCTGCACATAAAAATTCATTTACCTTTCTCTAACTCCTGCTGGGGTCAATTTTAAAAACAAGATGGCGGCTTATGCATTTGCAGGCCACCTGCAATCAGGAAGTGTTGCTGGGCTTCCTGTTACTGTGCATTGTCATTTGGCAGTGGAAGCTCCAAAATGGCTGCTACCTCTCTTTTCCGACTGTGCCAGGCTGTTGGTCCGGTTCAATTGTAAAGATCCTAAAGTGGAGTTCAGTCCATTTTAAGTTTAACCCAACCCCCAGCCACCCTCCCCTGGTGGTGAGGCAGAGCGGGGAAGGTGGGTAGAACAAAATACAATTCTGTGATCACCTGTAGAATTGATATTATGAGTATACAGTACCTCCTGCTCCAGATAAGATTCTTTACGTCTGGGTATTACTCCACCAGATGGCGCTGGACTGCAGAGACAGCGAAATTGGCTCCTCCCGGACCCTCAAATACCCGGGACCTCCCACAAATCCCCAGTATTGAAAAGCAGTTAACAAGAAGCTGGGAGAATGATAACATAACCAACCACTAACTAAACCAACAATGATAACAATCACCATACAGGGGATCCAAGAATAATGAAAACCAAGGGTGGGGGTGGAGCAGGACGTACTGTATACTCATAATACCAATTCTACAGGTGAGTAATCACAGAATTGTATTATTCTTAGTATACAGTACGTCCTGCTCCAGATAAGATTCTTTACGTCTGGGACATCCAATAGCAGTGTCCGTAAGGTAGGGTGGGATCCCCAAAAGGCAACGACGGGCAGTTTAGGTCACTGCCACCTGCAGAACCTTGCGGCCAAAAAAACAGCAACAGCTGAGGCCCGAACATCAACCTTGTAAAACTTGGAAAAGGTATGAACAGAAGACCAAGTAGCGGCCTTGCAAACTTGTTCAACAGAAGCCTGGTGCTGAAAAGCCCAAGAGGCACCAATAGCACGAGTGGAATGAGCAGTAAGGCGGAAGGGAGGATTCTTCTCCTCTGCAGTGTAGGCCTGAATCACAGCCTGATGGATCCATTTGCTGATAGTAGATTTAGCAGGAGCCAAACCCTTCCTAGGACCAGAAGGGACCACAAAAAGAGCATCAGTTTTTCTGAATGGAGCAGTAGCCACCAGATAAAATCGGCATTTAGAGTCAGAATGCACTGAAAAAAGAGCGAAGGGCAGATGTTTGGCCACTAGCACTGAAACGCCCCTTGCATAATTAGAGTAGTGAGAGTGAAATACATGTGCAACCCACGTTTTTTTTGATGGACATTGATTTCTGCCCCAGTAGGTGGGTCTCTTGCAGAATCATAATATTGGGCTTATGCTTTTTCAAAAATTGGAGAACGGATGATCTCTTTATCTTGCCATTCAGACCACGCACGTTCCACGAGATCACTTTACACTCCATACCAATTTAGTCTAAAACGTATATGCCAGTTACACGTCCAGGGCCCAGTGGCTCACCCCCCCTCTCAGAGCTTTAGAGCAGCAGGTCGCACCATTCAGTCCGCCACACACACACCAGTAACGCACACAACCAAACCACATATACAAATAAGCATTAACCATTAAACTTACCCCTGTTTCCGAGCTACAGCCCGTATTGGAGTAACACTCCCACCCAAAAAACAATATTCCCTAAATACAACAATACCCAAACCCACCGGGCTCTACCAAACCCAACTGTGGCGAGCTTATACCTTAACCAATAACAATTACTAACTCTTACCACTGGTTGATAGTAGTGCCTACAAGACGTGGTCATTAGACATAGGCACATAGAGGGGTAGAACATGGTACAGTTACCCCCACAGATCCAACCAACCTGGAGCCCAAGGGGAGCAAGGAAGAAGGAGGGTAGGTACAGGAGAGTTGGGAGGGGGGGCACCAAGTCCTGGACCAACTGGACGGCTGGATTTAAAAAGGAAGACTGAGACACACGCAGGGGGGAGGGGGAGTCCCTCCCAATCAAAACCCCAACCAGAGTTCCAGCTGCATTAGACATCAGATACGGGGAACACCAAACCATAGCCACATCCATTCCCATTCAGGCCACCGGGAGCGAGTCCATCCACGCGCTCACCTCTGCCGAAAGAAAAAATCTTGTAGTAGCTCCATCCTGCACTCTTAATTTAGCGGGAAATAACATGGCATATTTAATGTTCTTCCCCCAAAGGCGTGCCCTCACATCATTAAAGGAGCTGCGCTGCCTCTGCACTTCAGATGTAAAGTCCGGGAAGAAAGACTATCTTGCGCCACTATACCGGATATCCCGCTGCTTCCTGGCAGCTGCTAGTACAGCGTCTCGATCCCTAAAGTTCATCAGTTTCAGGATGAAAGGGTGTGGGGGGGCTCCTGGCGGCGGAGGTCTGAATGGGATTCGGTGTGCCCGCTCAACCACAAAAAAAGGCGATAGGCCCTCTGGCGCCAAAACATTTTGGATGAGGGTCTCAGAATAACAGGGATACCGGAGAGAGCGGAAGGGGATACCCCTGAGAATTTTGCTAATATTATTGTGGCGGTTCCGGTTCTCAGAGTCCTCTGCACGATCTGTGAGGAGCTTAACCTGGCGCTTTAAGGATTCCACTGTGGAGGTGATCGACGACAGGCCGTCCTCAGCCTCTCCAATCCGCCTCTCCGACTCAGCCGCCCCCTCTCTTATTTTGTCTAGGTCATGCTTAAAGTGGACCAACACCCAGGGGCGATCACCTCACTCACCGCGGGACATCCGAGATCGGGATGTCCCGCGGGGTGAAACCCCCCAGAAAACCCCCAAATTCCTTACCTGATCCGCTGCCTCCCTCGCCTCATCTGTGAATGGCCGGCGCGTGCGCGCGCACGCTGAAAGTGACGCGCGGGAAGCGGCGGCGGCGGACGCACTGTCCTGGATGCCACTGACACCCGCTTGGAGAGGTGAGTTTTTTGGGGTTTCTGGGGGGTTTCAGAGAGCGGGACACCCCCGATCGGGGTGCCCCGGCGAAGTGGACCAAAACCCAGGATAGTCAAAAGTAGTTAAGTTGCTCCTGCAAATTATCAAACTTAGCTGTAAGGACGCTCTGACAATTAGTGATTGCCGCCATTATTGCCGCATTATCAGGATTAGAGCCAGAGGAGGCAGCACACTTTTCCTGCGCCTCGGCCATGGTCTGCGTTCCACAGTGTAATAGCACTGAGTGTCTTTTTTTCTTGTTGCCGGTCATATAGAGTGGGGGACCAGGACAGCTGCTCACTGTATTCCAATCCAGTCGCTTGGTTGATTCCAAAAGTGCAACTGTGATTTAGGACCAGAAGACACTCGGAATGCCCCTCTGTGGATTTCTGGGGTGATTAGAGTCGCAGCTAGCAAAGCCCGGGCAGATTTAGGGCCCCAGTGTAGTCAGGGGGAAGACTGCCTAGGTATACAGCTCCTCCGCTATGTGATCCCCACCCCCACAGCTCTATTGGGCAGTATAGCTCTGTGGGCCCACAGGAAGGGGACAAGTGCGCCAACTATCTTCCCCTCAGCGACCCCCACCACCCATGTCGAGATGGCAGCAGGCGAAGTGAAGGCCCCCAAAATTTGAAAGCTGCAACCAAAAGTCAGGAGGAGAGGGGAGCGTCAGGAGGGGCCGGCAGGGCGGGAAACAACCAGCCCGAAGACAGGCGAGGAGCGGGCGGGGGCAGCCCCTGGCAGAGGCGCCAAGCAGAGAAGATGCCGATGGAGGAGGCGGTGCAGATTCCGGCGAAGGGAGGCAGCGTCGGAGCCGCCGGCGGGGAGAGCCGGCCAGAGAGAAGAGCCGCAGGCGGAGGGGGCGGCGGCTCAGAGGCTTGCGAAGGGCAGAGGCAGCAGCGGTAGCAGAGGCACCGGAGGGGGAAGACGGCCGACACTCCAGCATTCAAAGGGGGGCAAACCGGCCACACTCCCGCGCGCAGCAGATGGGAGAGGAGTTCAGCGGGATCCCACCTCAGAAAGATGGCCAACTCCACAGCTGACAGGTGAGCCCCTTCCTTGGCAGGGAAAATGGCGCCGGCCCACGCCACGCGGTAGATCCTAGGAAGGTCGGGCCGCACAGGAACGCTCCAGCAGCAGCCGACACAGGTACCAGGGGGTATAGCGATGGGGTCCTCCTCGCTTGGACCGGTGATAGAACGGATTTTTGGGGGGGTTTCAGGATAGTTAGCAGGAGCCCTCGTGCCACACGTCTGTTCGCCTCAGTTACATAGCCACGCCCCAGCAAGCATGTTTAACTCCCTTAAAAAGACAGAAGTGCATTAAATCAAACCTCTCTGGAGGCATTTATAAGCATGATCCCGAAACCAGACAAGGACCACCTAGACCCACAGAACTATAGGCCCATATCTCTTCTCAACGTGGATCTTACGATTCTGGGGAAGATTTTGGTCTCTAGGATTAATGAGTTTTTAGGTATCCTGATAGGGAAGGACCAAGTGGGGTTTGTACCAAATAGGCAAGCATCAGATAATATCCGAAGGGTGGCCCACCTGATTAGGTTAGCCCAGCAGGGGGCCATCTATAGTCTTCTCTTGTCGTTAGACATGCAGAAGGCGTTCGACTCACTATCGTGGGAATATATGGCTCTGGCCCTTCAGAAATGGGGATTTGGGAGCAACTTTCTAGGATGGATACGGTCCATATACTCAACTCCTTCAGCGAAGGTCCAGTATGGGGGTTATCTTTCTGATAGATTCCCAATCAGCAGAGGAACACGACAGGGATGTCCGCTCTCTCCAGTATTGTTTGTCTTGGCCTTGGAGCCGCTAGCAATTGCAATCCGGACACACCCGGATACAACAGGGGTAGAGTTTGCAGGTTACCACCACAAAGCATGCCTTTTCTCAGACGATATAATGCTAGTCCTCTCGCGACCCCACATCTCGCTACCTAACGTCCTCCACCTCTTGGATGACTTTTCACAAATCTCTGGCCTCAAGGTTAACAGGGAGAAATCCCTGGGGTTAAATTTGAATATCCCACCTCAGATACTGAGATCGCTCCAATCCAACTTTCCCTTTCGATGGGCCCCAGGGGTGCTATCATATCTGGGGGTTAAGGTCACTCCTCAATATCACTCTCTATACCAAGCCAATTATCCTCCCCTCTTTCGATCGCTGAAAACTCGGTTCCTGGCAGGGGCAGGGGATTTCATGGATAGGAAGGATAAACGCGGTGAAAATGACCCTACTACCTCTGATGCTTTATCACTTTAGGACACTCCCCGTTCAGGTCCCCTCACATCAAATAAGAAGCATGCAAAATAGCATAATGAGGTTTGTCTGGGGGGGCACCAGACCGAGGGTGGCCAAAACCACTATGGTTAGACATAGGAGGGAAAGAGGGCTGGGAGTGCCATGCGTGAACAGGTACTATTTGGCAGCGCAATTCGCGCAACTTCATAGTTTGCATCTTAAGGTGGAAACCCCTCTCTGGGTGTCCTTGGAAGCCATGGCATGTGACCCCATCCCTATTGACAGCCTGGTCTGGATGCCACCGCAGTATAGGCCCCGCATCATGTGTCCGATTTTAAACCACTCGCTGCGTGTATGTGATGGGGTGAAGTACTCGGGGAAGTTGATTTCACCGCATCTCCCAGCAATGCGACTGTTCAGAAACCCCTGGTTCCCTCCGGGGATGGAGAATTCAGAGGCATTTACATGGTGGAGGCGGGCGGGAATTAATAAGGTCCATCATCTAATAGAGGGGGAGGAATTGATTGCTTGGCCCACCTTAGTATCTAGGGTAAGTGCACCGCCCTCTGAATGCTTTAGGTACATCCAGCTCCGTCATTGGCTAGCACCCCTGCGGAAGAACAAAGCCCCGGGAATAGATAACACAACCTTTGAGAGGGCGTGCCTTCGGAGGACACCGACACCAGGCCTAGTCTCGATGATTTATACACATCTTACGGCACTACTGGTCAATCAAAAGCATGGATATATGCTCAAGTGGGAAACAGACTTGAACTCAACTCTAGACAGGAAAGACTGGATGGATATCTGGGCAGGGATTAATAAATGTTCAATAAACATTACTACGCTGGGGGCGGCATATAAGATGCTGACGAGATGGTACCTGGTACCGTCTCGCATAGCAAAGGCAGTCCCAGGGTATCCGGCAACGTGCTTCCGAGGTTGCCCTTCGGTAGGGATGGTCCTCCACATCTGGTGGGAGTGCCCTAGGGTCAAGAGGTTTTGGTTTCGGGTCTTTGGCCTATTGTATACCCTTCTGCACAATAACCTGCGACGAGACCCTTGGGTCGTCCTGTTACATGTGAAGCCAGAGGGCATTTCTAAGCCCCAGCATGCCTTACTGTCCCAAGTTATGTTAGCAGCAAAACTAGCCATCGCCAGCTCATGGAAAAAAGGAAACGTCCCTTTCCAGATGGTGAAAGAGAGGCTGAATGGCATCTTTATTAACGAAAAACTAACCAGCGTTCTGAATGATTCCCATGAGCAATTCATGAAGATTTGGGGTCCCTGGGTGGAATACTCGTTTCCGGAACTGAGAGAGGTTTTGATGCAGTGATGTAAGGCTTGCAAATCTCCTCCCCCAAAAAGGCATGGATATATATGCATTTTCCTCCCCTCCCTTTTTTTTTCTTCCTCTTTTCTCTTCTCCCAGCCCCCCCCTTCTACTATGCACCGCCCTCCTTTGCCCAAATCCTTTACCCCCTCCCTTGGCACTGGAGGGGTGGCAGTACAGGGAGCTCGAAACAGGAGGAGATGATCCTCCCATCTGTCAAATTGAGTAAGGATATACATAAGTTTCTAGGCGCCAATTTTTAAGGTGCTTATGTTTATGCGCCATTACTCCCTAGAAGTCTCACAATACCCTATATGTGCCTTAACGTTTCACTAATGATGACTTACATGCATGTGAAGGTGTATTAAGAATGACAACTTGTATTCTGTGTTCTCTTTATTTGTATAAGAACAATAGGTCAAACTGTTTAACTTTTATACCAAAAAATTACAATAAAAAGAATGAAACAGAAAACAAACTAAATCTGAAAGTGCAAGGTCCCCCGAGCAGAACACCCAACATGCACAGGTACTATTATTAACTCTTTTAATTGCCCGCCTACTTGAAGTTTTGTCACCCTCTGGTGACAGGTCATTTTTCTCCATTTTGCGCCATGTTTAACTGTGATTTTTGCCGAAATTTCCAGGAAAATTATATATATATTTTTTGCAGCAGAGTTTAGGCTTTAACATGAAATGTCTTGTTTGTAATTTTTCTACTGTTTTTTTAAATATTTTTGCGTAAAAAAAACAAAAAATAAATATTTTTTAGACAATTGTCTCCTTTATTTTAAATAAAACATTTGTTTTATTAATGAAAACCATATTGCATGTGATAGCCCCATTTCTCCTGATTACAACGGTACCACATATGTATCTGTAGCCCACCATTCTTGCCCAGCAGACCCCCCGAACTGAAAAGAGAGCTTTATAACACTTATAAATAAAATACAACCACTATCCGCACTATAAACATAAGGGGGGCCCCAAAAGAAATGACATGGGGTCCCGCTTACCCATCATAACCAGCCTGGGACCAGCTATGGGGGCTTGTAGAAACAGGGAGGCAGGTAATTGGGGGTTCCGGGGGTTAATGCCCGACTTGCTAGCCCCCCAGCCTTGTGAACTGGTATAGGGGTCTCATAGATCCCTTACCAGTTCACAAAGGGTTAAGTGCAAAAAAAAAACACAGACACAAGGAGAAAAAATATTTTATGTATTGTTTTTTTTTAATACTTACCTCCCATCCATCCCTGGGCACTTTGTCCCTCGCTGATCAATCTGGCTTCTGCTCTGCTGCTGCTGGAAGCCTTTTATAGCTGCTGGGTGACAAAGCATAAGGGGTTAATTTAGAAAAAAAATTACATAGGTTCCCCCTCCTAAGGGGAGACCCATTTTTTTTCGGGGGGGGGGGGGGGATTTTAAGGGCTAAAAATCCCCCCCAAAAATGACATGGGGTCCCCCTTACCCACCATATCCAGCCCGGGACCAGCAATGGGGGCTTGTAGGAACAGGGCACAGGGGCCAGATTCAAGCTCCGTGGGCCCGGGCTCTTCTGCCCCCCCAGGGCTTTGGGGAGGCAGGTAATTGGGGAGCCAGGGGTTAATGGCAAGTCACCCGTTAGCCGCAGGTGACTTGCCAGCCCCCAGCCTTGTGAGCTGGTGTAGGGATCTCATGGACCCCTTACCAGTTCACAAGGAGTTAACAGTGAAAATAAACACACAGACACATAAGAAAAAAAAAAAACATTTTTTTTTTTTTTTTTCTACTCACCTCCGATGTCCCAATCATGTCCCACAAAGCTCCGATGACAGCTCTCGGGTGCTCAGTGGAGGAGGGCTGGGGGGGGCGAGAGATCAGAGCCATCTCGCCTCCTCCAACCGTCCTCCTCTGAGCAACCGGAGCGACTGAGCTTTTCGGGTCGCCGGCTGCCGGGTGACAGGTGCCGGGTCATCAATTACGTCACCCGCCCCGCTCACAAAGGGCGGGGCTAGCAGCCGGTGACCCAGAAGTGAGGGAGAGGGTGATCGGAGGCCCCCCCAGTGAAGAGGAGACCCCGCGGGAGGGATCGCGGCCGCAGGTGAGTAAAAGTCATTTTTTTATTGATTTTTTTTTTATTGTGCCATCGCCCGAAGCGCGGGGGGGGGGGGGGGTACTTTGGGGCCCAATCTAACGAGGGTTCAGGTGAGTTTTTAACTTTTATACTTTTTATTTGGTGGGGGTTTATAGTCAGCTACGTGAGACTCACGTAGCTGGAACTAAAAGGGTTAAAGGGGAACTTCGGACCTCTAAACTACTAGGTCCTGATAGACCCCCCCCCACCGCAATGCTGCATACCTTCCAGATCTCCGTCATCCTGCTGCTTTTTACAGCTAAGTTACCCCGGCATCTGTCACTGATGGCTAAGATGGCGGGGCAGCTTAGCTGTCCTCTGCCTCACTAATCGCGTGGGCATCTCTCTGCATTTCTGTTCCTCCTGCAGCCACCCTTGCCCGAGATGAGGATTTCACTGCACATACGCGAGATCTCGGGGGTGGCACAGTGCATCGTGGGACAGAGAAGAAAACAAGATGGTGCTGCCCTAGCGCAAGAAGAAGAGCAAAAGACAGGTAAGTTAAACTTGTCAAACAGAGGATTGGAAGTTTAAAAGGGGCAGAGGGCGAAGTTTGGGGAGTTTTTGAGAACTACTCAGGCTGTCCAACATTCCTCTTTAATATCAGCCAGCCAGCAATTTGTGAATCCTGGACTGGAGTACGGGAGTGGCCATCTCACCCAGACTTTATAGCCACTCTTAAATCCCGGAACCCAGAAATCCAATTTAAACAAACTGCTTGACAACCTTTCTGCTTTACCCAGGACTTATGCCACTGAAAGCCTCAGCCTCAGTGGCATATTTCTCCCATCTAGGACCAACCCTGCTGACTGCTTACAATATATATATATATATATATATATATATATATATATACACTATTTCATTTCTGACTAACCCAAAAATATATATATATATACATGCTCAAATGGATTACCTCAAGAACTTTTAAAGTTCTTGAAATCTTACAAAGGCAAACTTATACCACGACCACTGAACAATGAATGTCGGGGCCCAGATACAACACGATGAAGATCACTGCTAAAAATACACAGCTAATAATTAATTAAACATACAGTAAATCCACACTAACAAATCACATTAGGCAAGAGGTGGACATGACATTGATTAGAGTGTGAATGCTGTCTATATCATAGGATTCTGCTATGTTGAAAGTAGGGAGTAATATTTTCAACATAGCAGAATCCTATGCAGAGAAAAATGGCTTAGAAAAATTCTACTTAGAACAAGTCAATTGTGCATGGGAAAAAATGCCACAGCAACACGCTAGAACCTGGAGCATAGTTACCCTTATACTTCCGTTCCCTTCTCTCTGGGCTCCCCTCGTCCTTCTCCTGGTCCCCTAGCACACCTCTCTGATTTATACTCCAGGTACTGTTATGGTGCTTACTGGCCTGCAGACCATCATGGAAATGCGGTGCCTGGTAAGACTAAGATCGTGAAGGAACCTTCCCTCCTGTACCATGGACTCTTCTCTAAGCTACAATCACTGTTTCCTATTGTGCAAAAACTTAGAATAAACAGGAAAACATACAGGTGCAAATGGTTACTCGACTATCGCCACTTAGAGGAACATTGCAAGTACTGGGAAGTTCATAAAAATTCCCCAAACCTGGCTTGCTCACTCCCCTACCCCTCCGGTTTCACAATTTACAACTTAAAACTTACCTCTCCAGTCGCATTACACTCCGGCATCCCTCGGTCCTGCGCCGCCTCCGTCTAGCAGCACCATCTTGCCGTCGCGTCATACACTGCTCCACCCCTCAGATCTTGCACATGCGCAGTGTCACTGCATAGGCTGCAATGACACTCAGTGCAGAAGAGTGAAAGAAGGTTGAGGAGGAATAAAATGTTTATAATCTCAAATATTCATTATTATTAAATCATTAATATTATTGATGTATATAGGTAACTTGGATGAATGTGGAATCTGTGGATGTTTACCTGCCGTTTATTATGATTCTGATCCAGAGCTGGTTGATTCAAAGGAAATCATACACATATAATATATAAATGTTATAGTCATATGCGAAACCTAAAGATAATAATGTCAGGGTTCCATCTCAGTAATTACTTAATATTTGGTCTTTCAAACTATTTAACTTGAACCATCTGTTGTGTGCAGGCATAGTATTTCATGACGGCTTCTTTGTAACAGGAAGACTGAGGGGAGGAGGAATTTGGGTTAACCAGAGGAATAATATTTAAGCAGGGAAATTGGGGGGAAGGGGAGTTCTTCGCTCTCTGCTTTCCTCCCACAGCATACAGAATGGAAGGCTGCCACACAGCCAGTATGGCTGAACCCCTGTGAGGGCTAGGCAGATGGCAAAGGTCCTGTTTGAATTAGCTTGAACACTCTGCTTACATTTCTAGACATTGTAACCTCCATCATATTCTCACTGTTCATACTATTACTTTTTCTGTAATGTAACCGGCTCTATCTTAATTAAATCCACTAATAATTTTTTTGGGTTTTGGCCCAATACTTGAATTGTGAACTACAATAGCTGAGATTATATCTGGATGGCCCAATAGTCTTTGTAAAGTATAAAAACAAGGAACAAAACTTCTTTCAAAGAGCGAGAGATCTGAAGCGTGGGACATTTGAAGAAGGAAGGCAAAGGGTGAGTACGGCTAAGGCTTGCAGCCTTCACTCTAGGATGGCTAAGTGGGAGTGAAAAGGGACCAGGAATGCTGCCGGATGCCGGTGTTTTAGATAACACCAACATCCAAAAGGCAGTGAGGGAGGGATGTTTGATGTTCCTTAACTCCCCTGATTTTGCATGCCCTGCATGGTACATGCTACTGACACAGTTTGCTCTCGTCAACTGTACTGTGATGATATCTCATTCATACAGCATATTTACCTTACTTGGTTAATAAAGAAAGCAAAAATCTTTGCACTTTCAGGGCAATTTCTGAAGACATTCCTTCCAATTGTGCCCATCCATCCTGCCTCCTCCCAGCACTCTCTTCATCCACCCCAGCCTTCCTGTTCTATCTCTTCTCCATACCGCTGCCCATTCACCCCCTCCCTCCAGCTCTATCTATCCATCCCGGTTACCAGGCAAAAATGCTATACTTTCCTTTTCTCCCTGGCAGCCCATCGCTCCTAGTATGCAGTTGCAGTCTTACCTGATCGATGGATCCAGGTCCCTCAAGCGTCCGGTGGAGCGTGTCTCTTTCTGTCTTTCCGATGTGGAGACGCCCCCGACCTCATCACTGTGGGCTGGCACACCTCCAACCATTCACTGCAATAGAAAGGGGCATGTTAGGTCTTAATACACCCCTTTCCATTGCAGTGAATAAAGGGGGCATGTCAGCTCACTGTGACTGATTGCGGGGGCGTCGCTGCATTGGAGAAAGATATGCGCGATCGACCAGGTGGCGGTGGACTGGATCCAGCGATCAGGTAAGCTGTATACTAGGAGCGATGGGCTGCATGGGATAAAATGTGAGTATAGCGTTTTTTTTTGCCATCAAGTCTGATGCAAGGCAGAGTTTCCCACTTGCAGAAGCGTTCTCTAGCGTTCCCATGTGACCAACCATGATGGGCGGTGAACTGGAATAAGGTGGGGAGGAAATGCACAAGTGGGAGAGTTTCTCTGGTATAAGAAATGATGTTAGGGGTAAGTGGACCAAAACCTGTATTTTTCTTACCCCTGAAGGACCCTTCTTACCATGAGAGCCACAATAAGCATTTACAGAGGGTCGGGAGTCAAGTTCGACATGAACGGATCATTGAAGCCATATAAAAGGAAACAAGTGGAAATGGTTCCAAATAACAACACAGTAAAGTACTCGAAAGCATCAAACAATATTATTTCATACACTTTATTAAAACAAATATTAAAATGTACAGAAAGACTATGACAATAACTCGTCTAAATAACAGGTACCAGCAATGAGTAGAATTTACAGACAGATCAATAAATCTGTGAAATTAGAGCTGGGGAACGTACATATACATTACAATAAGATATTGTGTGTACCACATGGCTTATTTTCAAACAATTTTGAACATTCAAACACCAATTGTGTTTTAGGTATATCTCGGTGCAGCTATCATTTCAAAGTAGAATCCTAAGGTAGTATCTACAAAAAGAAGAATGAACAACTTGTGGTCTATAACCATACTCCAGTCGAAGCATAACATCCCTGTTGCTCATGCCTTCACTCCAATAAAGCGGTTCCAGCCACCACTGCACATACCACTGATCCATCACCTACAGAGGTTGATCATTCGCTACCAACCTAGCCAAATACCAAGAGGTTTGGCCAAAGCCTCTGGATCAAATGGATTTTACCTCCTGAGGAAGCGTGTTCATAAAGCTCTCCCAGGTCTCATAGAATTACTCAACCATTCTTTCCATGTCCAAAGTAGCGGCCATCTATTCCATCTTAAATAAATATTTCAGTTTGCTTAGAAAAAAGGACACGGATTTCCAAAGAAATCCACTGCTGAAGGACAGTCTTTCTCCCCACTGCTGAGAGGAAGGGTTTAGCTAATGTCTGCACAGACACTGCGAAGGCCATCAGCAAGCTGAAGGGCACAGGGCACCTAGGTAATGAGGCTGGGTACAAGGAGGAGGGGAACTTTCTCTTTGCAGGGACTTCCAGGCAGTTTTTCTCCACCACAGTTGTCCTTATTAAACGAGTACTATCTCAGCTTCCAATATCACCTCTCAGAGAATGAGGAAAAGCAGTTGGATAACTGTAGATTGAATGTATGGTGGCGGAGCTCATCTAAAAACTGACCATCTTAGTCGTCTCCACCCCCGGAAGTGTGCATGTCGCCCCCCTAGCCCTAAAGAGGAGAATGGCAGAATCGAAACCTAGACCCTGCTGGGAGGCTAGTAAACCAAGTGTGGCTCTGGAAGCTGTCAAGACAGGTAACACACATATATATATCTCCACCTACAATAACCTCAATGAATGATTTTGACAATGCCCAGCTCTTAGCATTGGATATTTGAGGAAGGTTGCAGTGATCGTTGATTCGTATCGAAACCAATGATTGCTGAATTAATATGAATATTGGTATTTACAATATTAAAACATGAATCTCGAATATAAATATTTGGGATTAATATGGAAATATGAATATTAAAATATGATTCTCGCATAGAAATATTTGGGATTGATATGAATATATAAATCTTCCCCTTTGTCATTCTGTATGACATTTTTTATGGTGAAGCATGCCCGATTTGTGAGAAAAACTTTTCCCACACTCTGAACAAGAATATGGCTTCCCACCTGTATGAACTCTTTCATGTGCGATTAGACTGGGTCTATGGGAAAAACATTTCCCACACGTAGAGCAAGAATACGGCTTCTCTCCTGTATGAAGTCTTTCATGTGAGGTAAGACTTGGTTTATGGGAAAAACATTTCCCACATACGGAACAAGAATACGGCTTCTCTCCTGTATGAACTCTCTCATGCGAGATAAGTTCTGATTTCAGGGAAAACCCATTTCCACATTCAGAACAAGAAAATGGCTTCTCTCCTGTATGAAGGCTTTTATGTCTGACAAGAGCTGATTTAACAGGGAAACATTTCCCACATTCAGAACAAGAATACGGCTTCTCTCCCGTATGAACTTTCTTATGCGAGATAAGATTTGATTTCTGGGAAAAACATTTCCCACATTCAGAACAGGAAAACGGCTTCTCTCCCGTATGGACTTTTTTATGCGCGAGAAGATTTGTTTTTTGGGAAAAACACTTCCCACATTCTGGACAAGAATACGGCTTCTCTCCTGTATGAACTCTTTCGTGTGCAGTAAGTTCTGATTTCCGTGAGAAACATTTACCACATTCTGAACAAAAATGCGGCTTCTCTCCTGCGTGAACCCTCTCGTGCCGGATACAATCGGATTTCTTGGAAAAACATTTCCCACATTCAGAACATGAATACGGCTTCTCTCCTGTATGAATCTTTTCATGCCTGATGCAATCTGATTTCTTGGGAAAACATTTCCCACATTCAGAACAGGCGTACAGAGTCTTCACCTTATGACAATTTTCATGCGTGATAAAATGTAATGTTTGTGAACAACACTTTTCACATTCAGAAGAAAAATACGGCTTCTCCCCTGTATGAATGCTTACATGTCTGATAAGCAGTGATTTCTGTGAAAAAGATTTCCCGCATTCAAAGCAAGAATAAGGCTTATCTCTGATGCCTTGGTGGGGGGTAATTATTTCTTTCTGAACTGTCTGAGGGTCATCAGTCAAGTACCCCCAATGTTCTGCTGGGTTAGATGATAGTTCTGCACTGGGGTGATCAGATTGAAGATCTTTAGTAATGCCGTTTTCGAAGGAGGGGTCTGCGGTGATGTCATCCTCCGTTTTCCAACTTGTAGAGATACCTGGGTGTGGCACATTTCTACTTAAGTCTTTGCCAGCTGAGGAAAAAGCAACAGTAGAAGTGTTTAAATTAAAAAACGTGTTTGATTGCTATTGACCCTGATATAAACTCTATCCATTGCCAAGTCTACAGCTAATACAACAAGTTACGGCTCCAGCTGCCGCTACAGGGTTGGCTTAAACCCGCTGCACCAAAAAGCCCTTTAATAAGCACATTTAAATCAAAATCATCCACATAAAAATGTATTAATTAAAAATCACATTCATTACATCATAAAACATTCATTTACAGACATATATAACTCCATAGCGGGAGACCACACCTGGGCAAAGAGAGAGCCAAAAAAAAAACCTTTTTCTTAAAAATAATCCTAACCACAAGCTATAAATAACATCTAAAAAATAAATATCTATTATGTGTATTCGGCTATCCTGAGAAAGTGGCTGGGTACTGAGCCACGGAACGCGTGGAATTTCATCTCCTGTCTCGAGGAGCAGTGGGGCACCATCCCTTTTGAGCATCACATTTAGGTGATATACTTTCTACCTTTATATATTGTATATTTTGCACAACATTGCCTTAGCACTTTATTCAGCACTAGAGCACTTTTTTTTGTGATAGTGGAATCATGAATACACATAATTATATATATATATATATATATATATATATATATATATATATATATATATTTTTTTTTTTTTTTTAATTTTTTTTTTGTTTTTTTAGATGTTATTTATAGCTTGTGGTTAGGATTATTTTTAAGAAACAGTTTTTTTTTGGCTCTCTCTTTGCCCAGGGGTGGTTTTCTGCTAAGGAGTTATGTATGTCTGTAAATGAATGTTTTTATGATGTAATGAATGTGATTTCTAATTAATAAATTTAATGTGGACGATTTTGATTTAATTGTGCTTATTCAAGGGCTTTTTGGTGCGGTGGGGTTTAAGCCAACCCTTTAGCGGCAGCTGGAGCCGCAACTTGTTGTATTTGCTTTGGATTGTTTATAAGGGGAGCTACCCTCAGCACATAACCCTGTTTATATCAATTGATTAATCAGTTTTCCCATCTAAAAATGAATGACCTATTGGACCCAAAACAGCACGGCTTTACTGAGGGCAGATCATGTCAGACCAATCTTATTGATTTCTTTGACAATGTCACTAAAGTGTTATATGAAGGTGGTGCTGTGGATATCGCCTATTTGGATTTTAGCAAATCCTTTGACACTGTACCACATAAGGAGCTCATAGATAAGTTATTGAAGGTAGGACTCAGTCCCTGGATAGTTCAGTGGATTTCCAGTTGGCTGAGGGATCGGTATCAGAGAGTTGTTGCTAATGGCGTGCAATCTGAACAAAGGCAAGTTACAAGTGGTGTGCCGCAGGGCTCTGTCCTGGGCCCTATTCTTTTTAATATATTTGTAAGTGACATAGGAGAAGGCTTGGTAGGAAAAGTTTGTCTGTTTGCTGATGATACAAAGGTTAGTAATAGGGTGGATATTCCTGGAGGTGTCTGCAACATGGACAATGATTTAGCTTTACTGGATAGATGGTCAAAACTGTGGAAACTAGAGTTTAATGTCTCTAAATGTAAAATCATGCACTTGGGTAGAAGAAATCCCTGCTCTGAGCACCGTATGGGCAGCACTGTGTTATCCAGGACCTCGGAGGAGAGAGATTTAGGGATACTGATTACTGATAGCTGCAAGATGAGTGGACAGTGTAGCCAGGCAGTGGGAAAAGCAAGCAGGATGCTCGGCTGCATAGCTCGAGGCATCACCAGTAGGAAGAGGGAGGTTGTGATGCCGCTGTATAGAGCCCTGGTGAGGCCACAGCTAGAATACTGTGTGCAGTTCTGGAGACCTTACCTGCAAAAAGACATTATTCAAATAGAATGTGTCCAAAGGCGGGCAACGAAAATGGTGGAAGGACTTAAACTTAAAACAGGAGAGACTTAAAGAACTTAATCTGTACAGTCTGGAGGAAAGAAGGGAGAGGGGGGACATGATGGAGACCTTTAAATATGTGAAAGGATTGAATAAGGTTCAGGAGGGAAGTGTTTTTAAGAAGAAACTTAATGATAGAACAAGGGGGCACAACCTGAAGCTAGTCGGGGGGAAGATCAGGAGCAATGTTAGAAAATATTATTTTACAGAAAGAGTAGTAGATGCTGGGAACAAACTTCCAGCAGAGGTAGTTGAAAAATCAACAGTCACTGAATTTAAACATGCCTGGGATAAGCACACATCTATCCTGAGATAAAGAGAACATACAGTATACACATAAGATACAGAGAACATACAGTATACACATAAGATACAGAGAACATACAGTATACACATAAGATACAGAGAACATACAGTATACACATAAGATACAGAGAACATACAGTATACACATAAGATACAGAGAACATACAGCATATACATAAGATACAGAGAACATACATTATACACATAAGATACAGAGAACATACAGTATACACATAAGATACAGAGAACATACAGCATATACATAAGATACAGAGAACATACATTATACACATAAGATACAGAGAACATACAGTATACACATAAGATACAGAGAACATACAGTATATACATAAGATACAGAGAACATACATTATACACATAAGATACAGAGAACATACAGTATATACATAAGATACAGAGAAAATACAGTATACACATAAGATACAGAGAACATACAGTATACACATAAGATACAGAGAACATACAGTATATACATAAGATACAGAGAACATACAGTATATACATAAGATACAGAGAACATACAGTATACACATAAGATAAAGAGAACATACAGTATATACATAAGATACAGAGATCATACAGTATATACATAAGATACAGAGAACATACAGTATATACATAAGATACAGAGAACATACAGTATACACATAAGATAAAGAGAACATACAGTATATACATAAGATACAGAGAACATACAGTATACACATAAGATACAGAGAACATACAGTATACACATAAGATATAGAGAACATACAGTATACACATAAGATAAAGAGAACATACAGTATATACATAAGATACAGAGAACATACAGTATATACATAAGATACAGAGAACATACAGTATACACATAAGATACAGAGAACATACAGTATACACATAAGATAAAGAGAACATACAGTATACACATAAGATACAGAGAACATACAGTATACACATAAGATACAGAGAACATACAGTATACACATAAGATAAAGAGAACATACAGTATACACATAAGATACAGAGAACATACAGTATACACATAAGATACAGAGAACATACAGTATACACATAAGATATAGAGAACGTACAGTATATACATAAGATACAGAGAACATACAGTATACACATAAGATACAGAGAACATACTGTATACACATAAGATACAGAGAACATACAGTATACACATAAGATACAGAGAACATACAGTATATACATAAGATACAGAGAACATACAGTATACACATAAGATACAGAGAACATACAGTATATACATAAGATACAGAGAACATACAGTATATACATAAGATACAGAGAACATACAGTATACACATAAGATACAGAGAACATACAGTATATACATAAGATACAGAGAACATACAGTATACACATAAGATAAAGAGAACATACAGTATACACATAAGATACAGAGAACATACAGTATACACATAAGATACAGAGAACATACAGTATATACATAAGATACAGAGAACATACAGTATACACATAAGATACAGAGAACATACAGTATACACATAAGATATAGAGAACATACAGTATACACATAAGATACAGAGAACATACAGTATATACATAAGATACAGAGAACATACAGTATACACATAAGATAAAGAGAACATACAGTATACACATAAGATACAGAGAACATACAGTATATACATAAGATACAGAGAACATACAGTATACACATAAGATACAGAGAACATACAGTATACACATAAGATACAGAGAACATACAGTATATACATAAGATACAGAGAACATACAGTATATACATAAGATACAGAGAACATACAGTATACACATAAGATAAAGAGAACATACAGTATACACATAAGATACAGAGAACATACAGTATACACATAAGATACAGAGAACATACAGTATATACATAAGATACAGAGAACATACAGTATATACATAAGATACAGAGAACATACAGTATACACATAAGATACAGAGAACATACAGTATATACACATAAGATACAGAGAACATACAGTATATACATAAGATACAGAGAACATACAGTATATACACATAAGATACAGAGAACATACAGTATATACATAAGATACAGAGAACATACAGTATATACATAAGATACAGAGAACATACAGTATATACATAAGATACAGAGAACATACAGTATACACATAAGATACAGAGAACATACAGTATATACATAAGATACAGAGAACATACAGTATATACATAAGATACAGAGAACATACATTATACACATAAGATACAGAGAACATACAGTATACACATAAGATACAGAGAACATTTTGCTCCTGATCTTCCCCCCGACTAGCTTCAGGTTGGGCCCCTTGTTCTATCATTAAGCTTCTTCTTAAAAACACTTCCCTCCTGAACCTTATTCCCTCCTGTCACATATATAAAGGTCTCCATCATGTCCCCCCTCTCCCTTCTTTCCTCCAGACTGTACAAATTAAGTTCTTTAAGTCTCTCCTGATAAGTTTTAAGTTTAAGTCCTTCCACCATTTTTGTTTCCGGCCTTTGGACACGTTCTATTTGAATAGTGTCTTTTTGCAGGGGAGGTCTCCAGAACTGCACACAGTATTCTAGCTGTGGACTCACCAGGTCTCTATAAAGTGGCATCACAACCATAAAAATGGCGTGAGGTCCCCCCTACCCAGCATAACCATCCCGGGGACCAGCTATGGGGCCTTGCAGAACAGGGTGCACAGCCTAATGACCCTGGGCCCTTCTGCCCCCCCTCCTGGGCTTTGGGGAGGCAGGTAATGGGAGGTCTCGGGGTTAATGGCAGGGGGGGGGGGCGGGATCAGAGGATCTCAGGGCCCTGACAGCTGTATCGCTGTTAGTGGGATGATGTTAGCATCAAAGGGGCGGGGTTAGTGGTGAAGATGGCGGCGCCCATGGAGGAAGCAGGGGGAGGGGGCCTGTCTTGCCCTCTCCTGAAGACTCCGGAGAGGGGAATGGAGGCCCCTCCAGTAAAGAGGAGACCTGTCGGGGGGGATTGCGCATGGAGGTAAATGTTTTTTTTTTCCTATTTACAGCAGATGGCGTCATCGGCTGAAGTGGGGGGTGGGGGGGGTCCGATTCCCGGCACTCTCCTGAAGGCGGAGGAGCCTGAGGGGGGGATCTGAGGCCCCAGGTTGCCAAGCCTTATGGAGGATGAGCTGCAAGTACACCCCCAAAAAACTCACTATAACTACTGAACCCCACCCAACATATATATTACACACAGGTCTGGTGTTTCTTACCTGCACCAGACACTCCATCATTCCTCACAGCCATCTCCTCTCCCACCACTCCATCACCAACATCAAGTAGGGTTGTCTCTGGTGTAACCTGGCAACTGGGCGACTCCACTTTAATGACTTTATAAAGATCTCTGCCAAACTCTGAAGTCACCTCCTCCTTCATAATAAACTCCGCCTTCTCATCCTCTGTCTGATTAAATAAATGAATATCAATATAAGATCAAAGCTAAACATAAAGATAATACTTGTTACAATGCAGCGTTTCCGTGAATGTAAATGTCCTGTGTGGAATCCTGGGAATAAAGAGGGCGGGGAGATCTCTGGTGTATATACCTGATAATGGTGCGGTGTGACTTCCTGTGTGGAATCCTGGGAATAAAGAGGGCGGGGAGATCTCTGGTGTATATACCTGATAATGGTGCAGTGTGACTTCCTGTGTGGAATCCTGAGAATAAAGAGGGCGGGGAGATCTCTGGTGTATATACCTGATAATGGTGCAGTGTGACTTCCTGTGTGGAATCCTGGGAATAAAGAGGGCGGGGAGTTCTCTGGTGCATATACCTGATTATGGTGCGGTGTGACTTCCTGTGTGGAATCCTGGGACTAAAGAGGGCGGGGAGATCTTTAGTGTATATACCTGATAATGGTGCGGTGTGACTTCCTGTGTGGAATTCTGGGAATAAAGCGGGCGGGGAGATCTCTGGTGTATATACCTGATAATACAATTCTGTGAAACTCACCTGTAGAATTGTTTTTGGATACATCCAGTCCAGGCCGTCCCATATCTCATGATTGGGTGTTCTCCCCTAGGGGGCGCTTGACTGCAAGATCAAAGATGTAGCTCCGCCCGGCCCCCTATAAAGGCAGCTGTCCCTCTATCATTCCCCAGTGGTTTAAAAGCAGTATAAAACAAAAGAGGGCAGGCCGGGAGGCCTGAGAAACCATGATACTTCACATAGCTTCAGTTTGTACTCCCTCTAGCAAACAACTAGAAAAAAATGGTTGATCACCATAACAGGCAAACAGGACATAATGAACACAAGGGCGGGTTGGGATGGCCCGGACTGGATGTATCCAAAAACAATTCTACAGGTGAGTTTCACAGAATTATATTTTTCCCTACATCCAGTCCAGGCCGTCCCATATCTCATGATTGGGACATCCAAAAGCAGTGTCCATACGGGCGGGATCCCCAGTGCGGAACAGCATGTAGTTCATTTCACTACCGCCTGAAGCACCTTTCGGCCCAAAACAGCGTCAGCTGAGGCCCTGACATCCACCCTGTAAAACTTTGTAAAAGTATGAACAGAAGACCAAGTTGCAGCCTTACAAACCTGCTCCACCGATGCCTGGTGCTGAAAAGCCCAAGAGGCACCAATAGCTCTGGTAGAATGAGCTGTGATCCGAAAAGGGGGCTCCTTCCCCCTGGCAGAATATGCTTGTACCACCGCCTGTCTGATCCACTTATTGAGAGTGGACTTGGCCGGTGGCAATTCTTTTCCTAGAGTCCTCTGTTAGGACAAAGAGCAAATCCGATTTCCTGAAGGATTCAGTCGCAGCCAGGTAATACTTTATGGCTCTGACCACATCCAAAGCATGGAGGGTCCGTTCTTTGGAATTAGCCAGTGCTGGACACAAGGAAGGTAAGACAGCTTCCCCATTAAGGTGAAAGGGAGAAACAATGTTAGGTAAGAAATCAGGTTTGAAGCGAAAAACCACCTTATCCCTGTGCAGCTCAAAATAGGGTGGTTTCATACACGACGCACTGAGGTGATCGCTACCAGAAAGACCACTTTGAGAGTCAATATAGACAATCCAGCATCGCTCAATGGCTCGAAAGGAGGACCCTGGAGAGTAGATAGTACTAAATTCAAGTCCCACACCGGTAATACTAACTTACGCGGTGGCCGGACATGGGTAACTCCCTGGAAAAAAGTCTTGATTAACCTATGGTTGGCAATGGATCTCTGGAAAAAGATGGCTAAAGCCGAGACCTGACCTTTGAGGGTACTCAGCTGGAGACCCAAGTCTAATCGGTGTTGTAAGAACTCCAGAATCCTAGAAATAGCAAATTTTCGGCAATGAAGGCTCTTGGCCTCGCACCAAGCAATATAGGCCCGCCAAACTCTGTAGTATATCATGGAAGAAGATTTCTTTCATGCCTTAATCATAGTATGCACGACTGTGGCCGATAAACCCTTCTCCGTCAGCATAGCGGTCTCAATAGCCAAGCTGTCAAAGCCAGCGTCCGTAAATTGGGGTGCCGCAGCCACCCCTGTGTGAGAAGCCCCAGGTCGTCGAGCATGATGTAGTGATCTATTGACATCTGGACTATGTCCGCAAACCAACTCCTTCTCGGCCAGCGAGGAGCCACCAGGATGGTTGGTACGCCTTCCTAGGCTATCTTGCGCAGCACTCTGCCCAGGAGCGGAAACGGAGGGAATGCATACAGAAATTTGAACTCCATCCAAGGAATCGCCAAAGAGTCTGTTACAAAGGCCAGAGGATTTCTTGAAAGGGAGAGGAACCTTGAAAGCTTGTGATTGTGTCTGGACGCAAACAGATCCACGTCCGGCTGACCCCAGCGGAGACACAGAGCATGAAAGGTCTCGCTGCTGAGGGACCATTCCCCCAGGCGCAAGGAGCTCCTGCTCAGGGAGTCTGCCTCCTGGTTTTCCACCCTGGGGATGTAGACCGCCGAGATGCAGGGAACATTCTCCTCTGCCCAAGTCAGAATCTGTGTCACATCCTTGAGGGATCTCTTACTCCGTGTCCCGCCCTGGTAGTTGATGTAGGCCACAGCTGTCTGATTGTCCAAGCAGACCTGGATCGCATGTCCTCTTAAATATGGAGTCAAATATGGAGTCAAGCGTAGAAGAACCAACCGGATTTCTCTCAGCTTCAAGAGATTTATGGGTAAACGGTTCTCTTGCGGATCCCACTGACCCTGGATCTTTTGGGTCTGCCAAACGCCTCCCCAGCCTGTCAGACTGGCATCCGTGGTAACTATCTCCCAATGGGGAGTCAGAAAGGACTTGCCCACCAGCAGGTTCCGGGAGTCCAACCACCACAAGAGGGACTGCCTGGCCAGGGGGGACAGAGAAAAGCCTTGTTCCAGTGATTCCTGCGCCCGATTCCAGCCGGTTCAATTGTAGAGGTCTCATGTGAAATTAGGCGAAGGGTACGGCCTCAAAGCATGACACCATTAGTCCCACCAATCTCATCCCCAGACGTACCGATGGCCGCTGACAAGACAGCAAGGCCTGCACTTGCGTCTGGAGACCCAAAACCTTCTGCTGTGGCAGAAAGACCTTGACCTGAACGGTGTCTATTGTCATTCCCAGGAAGAATCTCACTGTTGAAGGAGTGATGAACGACTTGGGGTAATTGATTACCCAACCGAAGGCTTCCAGGGTTGACAGCACCGTCCAAGTATCGCTCTCGGCCTGCTGAAGGGACTGGGCCGAAATCAGCAAATCGTCCAGATAGGGTAACACACGGATACCCTGACTCCTCAGAATAGCCATGATGCCCACCAGCACCTTGGTGAACACACGGGGGGCTGAGGATATCCCGAGTGGGAGTGCTACAAACTGGTAATGTTGATCCTCCAGTGCAAACCTCAGGAACTTCTGATATCCCTGGAAAATCAGGATGTGCAGATAAGCGTCCCTGATGTCCACCGTGGTCATGAAGTCGCCGGGCCGAAGCGATCTCACCGCCGACCGCAACGTTTCCATGCGGAAATGTCTGACTCTTACAAACCTGTTGAGACCCTTTAGGTCCAAGATCGGCCTTAGCTTTCCGTCCTTCTTGGGAACCGTGAACAGATTGAAATAGAATCCCCGACCCTGTTCCTGCAGGGGTACAGGGCAAATCACACCTATCCGCAGGAGGTATTGAACAGCCGTTCTTAAAGCTTGAGCCTTTAGCAGGCTTTGGGATATCCTTGAGCAGAGGAACTTTGTGGGCTGCCTGGCTGCCAGCTCTATCTTGTAACCGGAGGACACCACCTCCTGAATCCACCTGACGGGTGAGGGCACCCCCTCATGCCTGAGAGGGCTTGGCAGGGGGTTTGGGCTTAGCTCCCTATGAGGAGTTGGGTCGGCCGCGGGACCTACCTCTGCCCCAGGTATCTCTGAGGGCACCGGGAAATGAAGAACCTCTTCCTCCTCAAAAGGAACGATAGGAAGAGGGGTTTCGAAAGGACCGAGCAGGCTTCCTTCTCTGAGGGAGTCTACCATCCTTGACCAGAACGTCCAGGCGCTCCCCAAACAGCCGGCTTCCCACAAAAGGGAGACTTGTGGGGGACTTCTTGGCTGCCACATCAGCCGACCACTGCTTCAGCCAGAGCGAACGGCGCAGAGCAACAAGAAAGGCCGAAATCCTGGCACCAAGCCTGACCACATCATCCATGGCAGTAACAACAAAGCCAATGAAATCTCAGCAAGCCTTGAGTTCCTTATACTCCTCAGCCCACTTGCGAGCCTTAGCTCTAGTCACAAGGTGTCTCACCTTTCTCCTGTTGGCTAATGAAACGATTGCCGCGGCACAGGCAGGCTGAAAGAGGGCACCAGTGAATGTGAACGCATGGCAGACCAGCTGATCCATGCGCTTGTCAGCAGGGTCACATAAGGAAGCATTGTCAGGCGACGGCATAACAGTAGTGTTGGACAGACCTGACACGGGAGGATCCACCTCGGGAGGGTGACACCACAACCGAACCAACTCATTAGGGAAGGGGTACCGCCTATCCAGGCCCTTAGGGACTGACGGTAACTTGTTGAGCATTTCCTATTCCTTAAGGATCATGTTAGAAAAGTGAGGCTTCTCCGGGAAGACCCGTCTTTGCCTCTCAGGCCGGAATAAATCACCCAGCTTCCTCTTAGCCGCTCTGGGAGGGATAATGTGTAGGGTATCAAACACGGAGGAGAGCAAATTCTCCGTATCATCCGGGAGACAAGAATCCTCGTCCGAGGAGGAACCGGAGATACTGTCATCGCCAGCAGAGTATTCCACCGTAGAGCGTGAATCATCTGGCAACCCACCTTCCTCCGCAGAACCCAAGCAATCAAACAGATCGGCATCCGAGTAAATCGGCTCCAGATGCCGCTTCTTACTCGAGGCTTTCTTAGGGGCTGTCAACGAGATCTGTCTCTCGAGACTGGCCAGCCTATGTGCAAAATCAGTATGAGACCCCTTGCTGGCTCCCCCTTTGCTAGGGGCTGAATGCAGCAGCGGAGGGTCCGGAGAGGCCAATGGTAATACAGGGCTAGGGTCACCAGCGCAACGTCAGCAGCGAGCCTACGCCAGGCTCCGCCCCCTCCGTGACACGTCACAAGAGGAACGCAGTCTCCTTCACCCTGCTCGAGACTGGACGGCAGAATAGCGGTGGCGCCTGTAGCGAGGACCGCCGCTGCACAAGCGTGATCACGCGCTCCCCCCACCCCCCCGTCTCATCGCAGACAGCGCAGTACAACGGTGATGCGGCGGAGGTCCGCGGGACGCGACAGCCGAGAGGCACGCAACCCGGGCAGCCGACGAGGGAGCGCCGGGAGGTAAGTATGAAGCCAAACCGCTCCTCGCTGAGCCAGCGAGGAGCACAGTAAAAGCACATTAAAAAGCACACCAAAGGCAGTGAATACAAATAAAATAAAGCTTGTGGGCAGGGAGGGACACATACAAAAGATTATATATATATATATATATATATATATATTATAGTGGTTCCCCCTCAGGCTCACCATAAGCCTGTGGCCGGCTACCTTTTAGCATAAGGTCTGCGGCCCGGAGCCTAAGCTCTGCCGAACGCCACCAACCCCGGCGTTCACCCTACCTTCACAGATCCCGTGGCAGCCAAAGGATGGGAGGCAGGGATGGGTCAGAAGGGATCCATGGAAATAGAGTCCGCAGCGGCCGACGGGCTAGGTGGCCCCGCTCTGCTGCCAATATCTGAGAGAGATTGCCAATGATCTTGTGCAGCCAAACTGCAAGATGAACGACTGGGGAATGATAGAGGGACAGCTGCATTTATAGGGGGCCGGGAGGAGCTACATCTTTGATCTTGCAGTCAAGCGCATCAAGCGAACACCCAATCGTGAGATATGGGACGGCCAGGACTGGATGTATGAAAAAAATGGTGCAGTGTGACTTCCTGTGTGGAATCCTGGGAATAAAGAGGGCGGGGAGATCTTTTGTGTATATACCTGATAATGGTGAAGGGTGTCCTCCTGTGTGGAATTCTGTGCATAAAGAGGGCGGAGAGATCCTTCTGAGGTGTTTCTGGTGCTGATTCCATCTACAGGAAACACAAACACTGGCTGGATACATTGGCTCAGGGTCATTATCTGATGTTGGTGGAACTTGGGAAATCCACTGACCTGGTGTTGGGGGGAGGGGCTGATCCGCTATCATGAAATCCTTGTAGAGCTCGTTGTGGCCTTCTAGATAACGTTGCTCCTCCATGGAGAAATACACAGCAACATCCTGACACCTTATAGGCACCTGACACACAGAACAACACTATCACCCTCTAGATACTCCCACCATCATACAGAATAAGATCCCCAAATCCCCAGCAACGCTCACCTCTCCAGTTAGCAGTTGAGTGATCTTGTTGGTGACTTCTAGAATCTTCCGTACGATTTGTCCCTTGGGGGTCACGGAGGGAGGTGCGATGTTCACATGGTCATCAGACTTTAAACAAGAGGCCTATGTTGGGAAAATGATTTGTTGCACTTGTGTCTTATTAACAGAAGCAGCGGTGATGTAATGTGACATCCCACAATCCTCCTCACCTTTCCAGGCAGCAGGAAGATGATTTCCAGGGTAAGGCTCCAGATATTCTCAGTCAGGTGACTCCAGTCCTCCTCCATCTTCAATGGCAGGTTACAATGAAGTGGGATGAGCTTCCTTAGATGCCCCTCCTGACAATATGGCCACACAGCTGGGTGTCTGTTAGGAGGGAAAAGGTAAGGGTCCGATGTCACTTAATGGGTTTATATGATGCTGTGTATGACCCCCGACTCACTCATTAGCTTCGTTGTCTTGCTGGAATGGAGGACATGCAGAGGGGAGACCAGCACAGTGTGGGGGAGGAGAAGGTTATGATGTTTCTTTCATAGTGAGACTCAGGATTCACACATCTCAACCCTCATCATTCCCAAGATGGACACACCTCAACCCTCATCATTCCCAAGATGGACACACCTCAACCCTCATCACTTCCAAGATGGACACACCTCAACCCTCATCACACCAAAGATAAACACACCTCAACCCTCATCATTCCCAAGATGAACACACCTCAATCCTCATCATTCCCAAGATGAACACACCTCAACCCTCATCACTCCCAAGATGAACACACCTCAACCCTCATCACTCCCAAGATGAACACACCTCAACCCTCATCACGCACAAGAAGAACACACCTCAACCCTCATCACTCCCAAGATGAACACACCTCAATCCTCACCACTCCCAAGATGAACACACCTCAACCCTCATCACACCCAAGATGCACACACCTCATCACTTCCAAGATGAACAAACCTCAACCCTCATCATTCCAAAGAGGGACACACCTCAACCCTCATCACTCCAAAGCTGGACACATCTCAACCCTCATCACTTCCAAGATTCAAACACATCACCCCTCATCACTCCAAAGATGCACACACCTCAACCCTTCTCACTGCCAAGATGGACACACCTCAACCCTCATCATTCTCAGGTTGCACACAACCTCAACCCTCGTCATTCTCAGGTTGTACACACCTCAACCCTTATCACTCTATAGATGCACACATCTCAACCCGCATCACTTCCAAGATGAACACACTTCAACCCTCATCACTCCCAAGATGAACACACCTCAACCTTCATCACTCCCAAGATGAACACACCTCAACCATCATCACTCCAAAGATGAATACAATCCAACCCTCATCAAAACCAAGGTAAACACACGCAACCCGCATCACTCTAAAGAGGAACACACCTCAACCCTATTCATTCCCAAGATGAACACACGTCAACCTCCATAACTCCCAAGATGAACACACCTCATTCATGCAATCAGCAACTCCATCTCTTGTCCACTGACACAGGGCCAAGAGAGATACCATATTTCTCACCTTATATTTCTTTAACCTTTCCTTCCCCCTGAGCGCAGAGATGCTCATGCTGTATCATAGACCTAGTTAAGATAAGCCAATTATGCATTCATTAAAATATCTGACAAAGTTTTCGTCAACAGGCTTTGTGCAGAATCCCGCCCCCTTCCTGCCACGTCCATTCATAGAGGTGGAAGATCAACGGCACGGGGGTGTCTGTAGGGTGAGCAGATGTTTCCTCTCCATACCTTACATAAGACGCACAGACATCCCCCCCCCCCCCCCTATTTGGAGGTGGTGAGTCTTATGGAGCGATAAATACGCTACTTAGGATTTCATCAACAGGCTCTGTGCAGAATCCCACCCCCTTCCTGCCACGTTCACTCATACAGACCGAAGATCAACGGCACGGGAGAGTCTGTAGGGTGAGTGGATGTTGCTTCTCTATATGCTTCATAAGACGCACAGACAGTTACCCCTAGATGGAGGTGGCGCATCTTATGGAGCGATAAATGCACTGCTTAGGATTTCTCTTCTGTGGGAAGTGAGACGAGTTATGGAACAAATTAAAGAATAACAAATTAAAGAGGAACATTACAGGTCTTGGGGAGTTAATAAAAAAAACCCAAACCTGGCTTGCTCACCCCCCTGCCCCTCTAGCTTAGCAATTACCTATTAAAAACTTACATCTCCTCACGCATGGCAACCCTCCGCTCCCTTGCCAATCCGTAGGGCAGCACCACCTTGGAAGCCGAAGGAAGCTTCCTGACAGACAATGCACCGCTTCTGGAGCGATGAATACGCTACTTAGGATTTCATCAACAGGCTTTGTGCAGACAATGCACCGCTTCTCAGAACTCGCGCATGCGCTATGTCATTGCATAGGCTGCAATGACACTGGCCGCAGACGCATGCAAGATTTAAAGAGCAGCGCACGGCATTCGAACTGTGGGTGAGTATCCCGCCATCATTTAACGGCGGCTAAGGGTGGGCAGGGCTTGGAATTCAGCAGGCTGTCAGCATTTAAGATAACGCTGACATCCAAAACGCAGTGCGGTAGGGTGGAGGGATTATCTGAGAGGAACTTCAGAAAAGGTCTGATGTTCCTCTTTAAAGTGGACCAACACCCAGGGGGGATCGGCCCGGGAATCTATAAGATTCCCGAAATCGGGATGTCCCGCGGGGTGAAACCCCCCAACGAAGCCCAGGAACCTTACCTTCTCCCCGTTCCAACGGCGCATGTGCAGGCCGCGGCCGCCTCTCGCGCTTCCCTCTAGCAGGGCACGCACCCGCGCCGGCCTTTTGTGAATGGCCGGCGCGGGCGCACTCCCTGTTAGAGGGAAGCGCGAGACGCGGCCTCCAGCGCTCAGAGCCGCTGTGGTTGGACGCCGCTTGTACGTGCCTACCACAGCGGCTCTGAGCGCTCTGATTGGACGAGCGCCCGCGTAGGAGCGTGGTGAGGTGAGTGTTTCCGGGCGTTCTGGGGGGTTTCACACACCCCCAATCGAGGGTGCCCCACCGAAGTGGATCAAAACCCAGGATAGTGAAAATCCTGGGTGTTGGTTCGCTTCAAGAGCCCCACCCCCGAGCATCCTGTTTGATAATGTGCTGCCACTAGGCAACAAGCTTTACGACCTCAAAGCCAGAATCAAATTACAGCTGGACTGTAACCTACTTTGCTTCACTGAGACATGGCTGCGCCATGTTCTTCTCGGTTTACCGCCAGATGGAGTTTATCCAATGACGAACAGTAAATGGTGCGCCCCCCCGGAGAGAGTGTTTTCCTTATCTTAAAGAGGACCAAAACCCACGCTGGAGCCTATGACTCTAGAGCATGCATACTTGCTGTATGAAAGGTCACACGAAAAACTCACCTTTGTTCCTGGTCCAATGGCGCACGCACGAGCAGCAGCCGCTTCCTTGCTATACCGTTAGCAGGGAGCGTGCCCGCACCAGGCGTTTGTAAACGGCATGCTCCCTGTTAAAGGGTAGCGTGGGATGCGGCCGCCAACACGCTGGGATCCACTCGCGCTCCTGGACGAAGTGGCGGGAGCGGATCCGAGCGCGCGCATGCGCCGTAGGATCGGGAAAGCGTGAGTTTGTTCAGGTGACCTGGGTTTCACACAGCAGGACACCCCCCCGATCGGGCTGACCCAGGAGCAAGGATAAAAACCCGCGATAGTCAAAATCCTGGGTTTTGGTCCACTTTAAAGCAGGACAAACCCAGCATTTTAACTATCCCGGGTCTTGTTTGCTGCCCCGGAGGCATTTCGAATCGCCCCGGAATAATCCCACTTCTCCCCGTCTTGCGGTGCATGTGCGAGATCTCGTCTAATCACAGTTGTTTGCTGTGTATATTTAAAGTGGACCGACACCCAGGATTTTGACTATCCTGGGTTTTGGTCCACTTCGGTGGGGCACCCCGATCGGGGCTGTGTGAAACCCCCCAGAAAGCCCCGAAAACTCACCTCACCCCGCTCCCACGTGACTGCTGCAGCCAATCCCCGCCGATGGACAAGCGAGAGGCAGCGACGGACAAGCAGAGCGCGTCCGCCGCCGCCTCCCGCGCGTCCCTCTTACAAACGGCCGGCACGGGAGTGCGCCCTGATAGAGGGACGCGCGGGAGGCGGCGGCGGACGCGCATGCACCGCTGGAACGTGGAAAAGGTAGGATTGTGGGCTTCCTGGGGGGTTTCACATCCCGATTTCGGATGCCCCGCGGGGAGGGATCTTATAGATTCCCGGGCCGATCCCCCCTGGGTGTTGGTCCACTTTAATGCTCGGCAAACGTCTTTGCGTAGGGCAATGGAGCCTCATCCCCAGCAGCAGACGCGCTCCCACCCCCCAGCCTACCTGAATGGCTGCGGATGGGAACGCGAGTACAGCCCAAAGACGCTGCGGATGCAGCAGCTGACATTTACACCAGCAAGGGAGCCAGGAAGAAGGCGAGTCTTGTGGCGCCTGGAAGACGGGGGTTCACACAAGAGGGGCACCACCAATTTGGGATGCCCCAGAGGAAAGCCAACGGGCGCCCGCAGAATCTTTTAGATTTGCTCCACTTTAAAGTCATTGTCCAGGGAAAAAAGAAAAAAAAACTCTATACTCACCTGTTGTCCCCACTGATAATCTCTCCTAGTTCCGGCGCTCTGTCACGCCCGCATTCGCCACTCCCCGTCAGTCACAGTGACACCACCAGGCCCTCTCTATTTACTACAATGAGGGGGGAGCGTGTCAGGTCTTGACCCCCCTCCCACCGCTGTCATTGCAGTGAATGTAGGGTGCGTAACAGGGTAAAAGTGACCCGACTGTTGTGCGGGTGGCGCTCCACCGCGAAAGCAACAAACGTTGGGCAATGGGTAGGAGTCCGGTAGGAGTCAGGGCGACAAACTAGGATGATCTACAGTGTTGGGCGAACCCCCCAAAGGTTCGTGTTCGGCCGAATAAACATTCAGATGAGGATCCCGAACCTGGTCGCCATTAAAATTACGAGGACCCGAAATTTGAGGGCGATTCTGCCTCTAGGAGCCCCTCCGCCCCCTCACTCCTCACCCACCAGGATTGAGAGGGGGGCGCCTGTCAGGCAGACCAAAAACCAATTCAAAATGAAATACTTTGATTAATCTGAGGAAGGATGAACAAGCGTATTTAGTATAACAGATAGGCTAAGTGCAGGTTTGGGATGCCCTGCGGCCTAGTGTTTTGGCAGCAGACCAAAAACCAATTCAAAATGCAATAGTTTGATTCAGCTGAAGAAGGATGAAAAAGCGTATTTAGTATAACAGATAGGCTGCTAAGTGCAGGTTTGGGATGCCCTGCGGCCTGGTGTTTTTTTTGTTAAAGGCAGACCAAAAACCAATTCAAAATGAAATACTTAAATAATTATGATGGTGGGTGAGTGTGTGTGGGGGGAGCAGAGTGTGCAACGGGGAGCTGCTGGAACTCACCTGAGCCCTGCCATCCTCTCCCAGGCCGGTGTTCTGGCTGTCAAATGGGCTACAGAAAGATGGCCGCCGCTGCCATGAGTGAGGACAGTCTTAGTGTCAGCTCCGAGCACGCTGATTGGATGACCGGCCAAGCATGCGCCGCAGGACCACGGTGATGTGACTTAATGCGGGTGATCTGGGGGTGGGGTTCACATCCACGATCGGGATGCCCTTCGGGGAAAGGACCAAAACCCAGGATAGTTAAAATCCTGGGTTTTGGTCCACTTTAAGCTGAACAATACCCAGGTAAGTGGCATGCCTGGGTTTTGGTGCGCTTTATTAAAGCAGACCCTCACCCTGAATAAGAGCCTATCTTATATGTTTCCCACACCCTGTACATACAAATTGCCCACATTAATCCGGACCTTCAGCCTGAATAAGAGCCTATCTTATATGCCCCCCCCCCCGTACATACAGATTGCTCACGTTAATCCGGACCTTCACCCTGAATTAGAGCCTATCTTATATGTTTCCACCCTGTACATACAGATTGCCCACATTAATCCGGACCTTCACCCTGAATAAGAGCCTATCTAATATGTTTCCCACACCCTGTACATGCAGATTGCTCACATTAATCCGGACCTTCACCCTGAATAAGAGCCTATCTAATATGTTTCCCCACCTGTACATACAGATTACCCACATTAATCCGGACCTTCAGCCTGAATAAGAGCCTATCTTATATGTCCCCCCCCCCTGTACATACAGATTGCTCACATTAATCCGGACCTTAACCCAGAATTAGAGCCTATCTTATATGTCGTCCCCCCCCCCCCCTCTACATACAGATTGCCCACATTAATCCGGACCTTCACCCTGAATTAGAGCCTATCTTTTATGTTTCCCCCCTCTACATACAGATTGCCCACATTAATCCGGACCTTCACCCTGAATTAGAGTCTATCTTGTATGTTTCCCACACCCTGTACATACAGATTGCCCACATTAATCCGGACCTTCACCCTGAATTAGAGTCTATCTTGTATGTTTCCCACACCCTGTACATACAGATTGCCCACATTAAATTCCTTCTACCTGCATCGACTGCATGTTATGAGCCTTTAACAACCAAGATGCATATGGAGCATCAGGCAGCCTGCAAACAGGAAGTGCCTTCTAACTGTGCTGCTCTGCATTCTGGGATTGCTGACCTTTTCCTGACCCCAGCTCTGCTCTGTCTGAGCAAAGCACAGCTATAACCCCGCCCCCTGTACTTTATCCCACTCTCCTCAGTAAGTGTGATGCTTCTGAGTCAAGATGGCGGCGCCCGTATCCTAGAGTCCTGAACAGAGTTGCAGCCCGGTGGGGGAAAGAATAATAAGTAAGTGACTAAAAACTTAAAATATATTAATTTTAGTTGCTGGGGAATCGTTTTATAAGGGTTTGGGGCTTTTCATTAAATCACGGTGAAGGTCCGGTTTAATACTAACCAATCCCCAGGTAAGTGGCATGCCAGGGTTGAGACCACCTCAGGGTTGGGCTGTGACAGGGTTCTGCTCAGGCACAGGAAGGGTTAATGACTGCAATCCCAGCATGCATCACTCACACCCCAGTCAGGCATTATCTTACCACAGCTGTCTTCTCCCGCCACATCCACCACAGCTCGTTCTTACAGGAATTCCCCCTTCCCTCCCCCCTCAGTGCCGGGAGACCCTCACACAAGCCATTGTCCTCACTTCTGGGGAGCGGCGGCCATTTTGTCGTAGCCCGAAATGTACCTCCATGGACACGGCGGTTCCTGCTTGGATAATAGTTTCTGTATTATTATGCCACTTTAATATTCAATTGACTTTAACAAAATTAACTGTTAGCTCAGAATCGGCGGATCAGATTGAAAGAGGATGAGGTGTCTCGGCTGCTGTGGTGCGCGGCGGCCATTTTGTAGAAGCTCTCATTGTTGTGGTGAAACGACGAGAAAATGGCTGCCGGTCCCGCCGGTATGGGAAAGACAGGCGGAATCCTGAGGAGATGTCGGACTCATTTTAAATATCCTGCTAGTCGGGTGACTAGACTGACCTGTAATTAGGGCGCCCTGTAGGGGGCGGAGTTTCGAGTTGCATCCTCCAATAGCATACCTCCCAACTTTTCAGGGTGGAGAAATGTGGGACGATTGTTAAATTAGGCCACACCCCCTTCTTAACCCGGACCTTCACCATGATTTATTGAAAAGCCCAAACCCTTATAAAACGATTCCCCGGCATCTAAAGTTAATATATTTTAAGTTTTGAGTCGTTTACTTATTATTCTTTCCCCCACCGGGCTGCAACACTGTTCAGGACTATTAGGATACAGGCGGTGCCATCTTGACTCAGAAGCATCACACTTACTGGGGAGAGGAGAGCGGGATACAGTGCAGGGGGGTGGGCTATAGCTGTGCTTTGCTCAGACAGAGCAGAGTTGGGGTCAGGAAGAGGTCAGCAATCCCAGAATGCAGAGCAGCACAGTCAGAAGGCACTTCCTGTTTGCAGGCTGCCTGATGTCCCATGAGCCGCCATCTTGAATGTTTAAAGGCTCATAACAAGCAGTAGATGCAGGTAGGATGACTTTTAATGTGAGCAATCTGTATGTACAGGGTGTGGGAAACATATAAGATAGGCTCTTATTCAGGGTGAAGGTCCGGATTAATGTGAGCAATCTGTATGTACAGGGTGTGGGAAACATATAAGATAGGCTCTTATTCAGGGTGAAGGTCCGGATTAATGTGAGCAATCTGTATGTACAGGGTGTGGGAAACATAAGATAGGCTCTTATTCAGGGTGAAGGTCCGGATTAATGTGAGCAATCTGTATGTACAGGGTGTGGGAAACATATAAGATAGGCTCTTATTCAGGGTGAAGGTCCGGATTAATGTGGGCAATCTGTATGTACAGGGTGTGGGAAACATATAAGATAGGCTCTTATTCAGGGTGAAGGTCCGGATTAATGTGGGCAATCTGTATGTACAGGGTGTGGGAAACATATAAGATAGGCTCTTATTCAGGGTGAAGGTCCGGATTAATGTGAGCAATCTGTATGTACAGGGTGTGGGAAACATATAAGATAGGCTCTTATTCAGGGTGAAGGTCCGGATTAATGTGGGCAATCTGTATGTACAGGGTGTGGGAAACATATAAGATAGGCTCTTATTCAGGGTGAAGGTCCGGATTAATGTGGGCAATCTGTATGTACAGGGTGTGGGAAACATATAAGATAGGCTCTTATTCAGGGTGAAGGACTGGATTAATGTGGGCAATCTGTATGTACAGGGTGTGGGAAACATATAAGATAGGCTCTTATTCAGGGTGAAGGTCCGGATTAATGTGAGCAATCTGTATGTACAGGGTGTGGGAAACATATAAGATAGGCTCTTATTCAGGGTGAAGGACCGGATTAATGTGAGCAATCTGTATGTACAGGGTAGGGGAAACATATAAGATAGGCTCTTGGGGCGTGGCTTGACCGGCGGGCAAGATGGCGGCCTGAGAGCGGAGCTCGTGGCGGAGATCCTCGATAGCATTGCATTTTGCATTCCCAGCCGACCATGGGGAAGAGCAACAGGTCGGGGTCGACAGGAAAGACCCCGAGGGCACCCCAGGCCCTGAGCGGGAGCTCCAGGAGTGTACAGGACATGTTCAAATCGCAGAGGACGGACGACGCTGGTCGGCGCATGTCCAAAATGGCGCCTTCACTCTCACCCTCGCCTGATAGCTCACCAGACAGAGCGAGTGTGGCCCCCTCCGAGAGAGAAGAACTAGATGTGGTGGCCCAGCTGAGCCAGCTCCCCACTCGGTCGGAGTTGGCGGACCTCGCGGGAGACATCAAGTCCACCATAGCGGCGGCCATCGCAGATTTAAAAACCGACATGAGAGCCCTGGCGCGGAGGATGGACGGCATGGAGAGAGCAGAAGAACGCACTAAACGCAGTCTGCGGTTGGTGAGTGAAGTCGTCACAGCGCACAATCACTATATGCTCAATGTGCACAGACACCTAGAGGACCTAGACAACAGAAATAGGAGGTGCAACATCCGAGTGAGAGGAGTCCCTGAGACAGTAGGGCAAGATCAGATTGGGAGCGCACTACTATCTATCTTTAATGCCCTCCTCGAACGCCCTCCCGATACCCCTATTGAGCTAGTCCGAGCTCACAGAGCGTTACGCCCGAGGAATTTGGGGGACACAAACCCCAGAGACATTGTCTGTTGCCTGCAAAGCTTTGTCCTGAAGGAGGAGATCATAGCCAAGGCCAGAGCACGGGACACGATCCAGTTTAACAATGACGAGATACAGATTTTTCAAGATCTTTCTGGCATAACCTTACAACATCGAAGGGCCCTGAGACCACTCACATCGCTGCTAAGGGAACGAGGCATTCCCTATCGCTGGAGATTCCCTTTTGCCCTCTCTGCCACAGTGAATGGGAAAACTGGCACACTACGCGTCCCTGGAGACTTGGCAGATTTTTGTAACTCCCTCCATCTACCTCTGGTTTCAGTCCCTGACTGGTTTGCTGACTTCGCGATACCGGACTTATTGACAGTCTCTTCTGGATCAGGACCACGAGGGGAGTCCCCAAAGAGAACCTCCCCAGCACATTCTCCTAGTGGCATCGCAGATCGAATCAATCGGGGGCTACGGCAGGAAAGCAGAGACTGAGATCACCTGAGATCGCCTCGGCGCAGACTTGGAGAGGGGCGACAATCCAGAACCCCGATCTGGGTCACCTAGGTGGCCTACAACACATGCAATACGGTGATGTTTGCTCTATTAACACACCTTGCTGACATTTGATTAGCGCATCCCATTCCGCAACCGCGGCGAGGGCGCAGTTGGATATCAGCGACGTGGCAGGCGATTTCATGCTGAGTTTGGTTGATGCTGTATATGCTATCGGGGTAGGCTTTATTGAGGTTAGCGTAGTTGAGGGTCGGGAGCCCAGATCACTGATCTCCTGAAATCTAAAGTGGAGGCTTGGCCTCAGCGCATCAGGGGCGGGAGGGACGGGATGGAGGGGTTACCGTTATTACTATTGTTATGGTTCTCATTGTCAAGAGCACTTGAAAGTTTCCTATTGTGACGGATTGAGTTTGGGTGCATTCCTCCTGGAGCCTGCTTCTCACGCTTAGTTGACGGGGGGGGTTCCTGAGGGGGGCAGCCTTCTTTTATTGATATAAAGATGCTATCTGAGCAGAGTGAACCTTAATCTAAAATATTTATTATGCTGATAAGATATTTGTAACTGTAGGTTAACTGACAGAAGCTAAGATGGGCTCTGGGCCGCTCTCTCGCTCTCTCTTTACACCTGTTGCACCTGGGTCACAGTTCATGAGAGGGGCTCCTGGGCCGGGTGTGGTGTGCGATGGAAGACTCCTCCGTGCCCAGGGGGTGGCGCTCTAACCTCTGCGGGACGGGCTTAAGCGCTGGCCGCGGGGAGCGGACTGCCCAAGCTGTGTGCTACAGAGACGGGGGGGGCTCCATCGAGCATTACACGGGGTCCTTTTGCTGGACTAGAAATTGAATGTCCTCCCGCACTGCCCGGCCGACGTCTAGCCACTGCATTTTGCTCCGCTATGGAGCGGGGGGGACGGTTGGCGGTCGGCGGGGCGGCGGGAGCGGACGCTCCTCAGATTACATGTAAGAAATCAGGCATTGGTGAAATGGCTGTTATGGGGAAGGGGGCCGCCTACAGCTGAAAACAGCCCGTTCGTGTGGCGCTGACGGGAGGGGGGCTAGTAGAGGAGGCGGCCTTGACACACTAATTAGCTGGTGTCCCATTTTAAGACTTTTGTTTTTCTTTTCTTAGACGCCATGCCATCCCTGGAATGTTAGGCCTATATGGCATGGGAGGCATGGGGTCAGAGACCAGAACAAGCTAAATTAGAACAAAATAAAATAATGTTAAGATGACTCGGGGCATTTAACCTAGAGCGGTTTGATAAGGGAAATCCATGCGTGCACACCACAGAACAACATGGTGGGCAGGACCCGCCTTGGCAATGTGAGACCAATGAGAAGGAGGACCCTGGGGTTGCTTTCTAGTGTGGGTCGGCCGGGGGGGAAGGAGGCCTAGGTTCGGGGTGACCCGTCACGAAATGATGCTGAATAGTATTATAGTTTTACAGTTTACTTTTCTTGGTTCAGATCACACTTTACAAAGCTACTTCTGAGGCTTTGCTCGGGGGCCCGCTGTCGCCTGCTCCGATCCTGCCCGCTCCCACTAACATCTCCCTTGTCTCATTAAAGGAACCTACAAAATCCCAAGAGCTGGGGTTTTGCCTCTCACAGGACGGTGAATACAACACCACCTCTGGGAGAGGGAGAGGGGAGTGGCCCATAGGAGACACTGGTGCTCCACTCCTGGTTAGTTCCTTTCCGATTGAGAGAGCTTGCCTGAAGGTCAGGTAAGTGGGTTGTAATATTGTAATATAGTTGATTTTCCGTTCCTTCTCTGTTGTTGTTCCTCTATCCCTCTCTTTTTATTTTTAATTTCTTCTCTCCCTTTCCTTGTGGGGGCCTGGAGGGGGAAGCTTCTCAGGTGCTAGTTTTACTCAGCGCTTGTCACCCTCAGATCCCTCCCTAACTGTACACCTCTTCTCTAGAGCGGTTAGTCCTTTACGGTTCAGCCTACCCCTTCCTGCTCTAACCTTTTTCTGTGGGTGGGGGAGGGAGACCGGAGGTTGGAAATTAGACTTTAGTCCTGGGAACATTAGGGGGAGGAAGATGAACAATCAGCTTCAAATTAAGGTTATGTCCATTAACGCTAGGGGCCTAAATATACCACAGAAAAGACACTCCTTGCTAAGAGACCTCAAGAGACAGAGGATCCAGATTGCCCTAATCCAGGAGACCCATTTCCAGAAAGACAAGGTCCCGAGGCTGGTGGATAAGAACTATAATAAGCATTACTGTGCCCCCTCACCAATCTCTAAAACAAAAGGAGTCTCAATATTGCTGGCTAAATCACTTCAGCTGTCCGTGTCTGACGAAAGCATAGACGCAGAAGGGCGATACATATTTTTGAAGGGCAGACTCCCATCGGGGAAGCTGATAACTGTCGCCAATATTTATGCACCAAACAAAGGCCAAAAGGGATTCATGTTAGCAACACTGAAAAAACTGAGAAGGTTTCAAGAGGGCGTTCTGATTCTGGGGGGGGACCTGAATTGTGCACTAAATCCTTTGGTGGACACGTCAGATGCCAAATCAACTATCACTTATAGGGCCCTAAAACAGATTAAGAGCTCCCTTTCAAATACGCAAGCAGTAGATACATGGAGATTGCTGCACCCCACCGGGAAAGACTACACGTACTATTCCCCCATCCATGGCAAGTATTCAAGGATAGATTATCTATTCCTGTCTCAAAGAGATTTAGATAAATTAAAATCGGTTGAAATTGTAATTTCCTCCATTTCAGACCACGCTCCAGTAACTATGTGTTTGGAATTTCCAGGGGGGGTGCAGAAGGAGTGGCACTGGCGGTTAAACGGGGGGATCCTAAAGGATAACAGGGTAGTGGATAGGGTCAGGGAGAGCTTGCTACATTTCTTTAAGGAAAACATATCGGACGATGTGAGTCCACTGACAGTCTGGGAGGCCCATAAGTGCACAATCAGGGGCATTTTAATTCAGGAAGGGACGAGACTCAAAAAGGAGAGAGGGGCCAAATTAGACGACTTGATTAGGCAGGTGACACTGTTAGAAACCAAACATAAAAAATCCCTGTTGGAAGCCCACCTCCAGGAACTTGAGGGGAAAAGGAAGGAACTTAAGGATTTAATGGAAAGAGCAGCCAGAAGATCATTTACTTATAGGAGTGGTCTATACTATGAGCTGGGAAATAGACCAGGATACCTTCTGGCTAGGGCTTTGAATCCCAGAGGTGAGAGGAATAGGATAGAAGGGATAAGGGATAGTAAGGGCACACTCCATCAGAGGGACAAAGATATTGCAGAGCAATTTCGAGCTTATTACACGACATTGTATAACTTACCAAGCCAGGGGTTGGGGGAGACCCTTCAGACTAAGATGCTGTCCTACGTAAAGGATTCTGGAATGCCATGCCTGACAGAGGAAGCGATCGCTTCACTGGAAGCCCCAATCACAGTGTTGGAGCTCCAAGAAGTAGTGAAGGGCCTGAAACCTGGAAAAGCACCCGGGCCAGACGGCTTTACAAGTCAATATTACAAGTCATTCTCCCCGCAACTTCTGGCACACTTAGCCAAAGCCTTTGAAACGACAGCCGAGACTGGGGTTTTGCCTCCCTCAGCCCTGGAGGCCCAGATTACTGTCATTCCTAAGGCGGGAAAGGAAGTTACAGATTGCAGAAGCTATAGACCAATAGCCTTATTGAACGTTGATTTGAAAATCTTTGCTAAGGCCTTGGCCACTAGACTCTCCAAACTTATGCCTAACTTGGTATCACAGGATCAGGTGGGCTTCATCCCTTCACGGGAAGCTAGGGACAATGTAACCAAGGCCATAGATGTGCACTGGTGGGCCTCAAATCATGGATGCCAGGCTATGCTACTTTCAACAGATGCCGAAAAGGCGTTTGATCGGGTGAGGTGGGACTGGATAAGGGTGGTTCTGGAGCATATAGGCCTGGGGGAGGCAACCCTCAATAGGGTCTTGGCCCTTTACTCTAGTCCAGTCGCAAAGGTCAGGGTTAACGGTATATCCTCCCAAAGTTTTGATATAAGAAATGGGACGCGTCAAGGGTGCCCACTGTCCCCCCTGATTTTTGCAATATCACTAGAACCCTTTCTTAGAAAAGTAAACTTGAATTCAGGAATCAGGGGAATCAAGATTGGGGAGCAAGAGAGAAAAGTAGCAGCATATGCTGACGATATGCTTTTTTTTATTGAGTCCCCCAGGATCTCGATCCCATCACTCTTACAGGAACTAAATATATTTGGCACCATCTCCAATTTGAAAATCAACTACAATAAATCCTCGGCCATGAATATTTCTTTGCCCAAATTGGAAGCTGATGCTTTGAGAGGGGCCTTCCCATTCGCCTGGCAGGAGCACAGCATAACATATTTAGGGATACAGCTCCCCAGAGAACTGAATAGGCTCTTTCAACTAAACTACACCCCCCTGGGGACCCAGCTGAAGAAAGACCTGGAATGCTGGAATAGGTTAAAATTGTCTTGGTTTGGTAGAATAGCAGTCCTGAAAATGAATGTTCTGCCCAGGATTCTGTACCTCCTCCAATGTCTCCCGATAAAAATACCCCCACAGTTTATTAAAACTTTGAATAAGGCTTTTAGGGAGTTTGTGTGGCACAGGACACCTGCCAGGATTAAGAGAGAGATTTTGATTGGTAGCAGGGGGAGAGGTGGTGCAGGCCTCCCCTGTGTTGAAAGTTATGTCAGAGCGGTCCACCTAGGCAGATTCTTGGACTGGCATCTTAATCACTCCCAGAAAGACTGGGTCAGAGTGGAGGATGAGGTGGGCAAACAGAAACTGAAGGACCTCTGCTTCTTAGCAAAGAGAGATGTCCAGGACATTGTTGAGACTCATCCGTTGATAGGGGAGACGTTGCGGAGGGTTAGACTTTTGGGGAAACAGCATCCGGACCTGCTTTCAATGCCGGGCCCATTAACCCCGATCAAGCGCAACCCAGCTTTCCCCCCGGGTGTGGAGGGTGGCTTTTTGGCACAGTGTAGCAAAATGCAGGATCCCAGGGTCTACAATCTCTACGAAAAGGGAAGGTTTCTGGACAGAGGGGATCTACAGGAAAAATGGGGGGGACCGATTCCCCTCTTCTCGTACTTCCAAATGCGCCACTTTGCTGGAAGTGGAGAACTCAAGAAAGTAGGAGAGAGAACCTTATCTGCAGTGGAGAGAGCATGCCTGGGGGATGGTCCAACTGATCACCTATTGTCATGGGCTTATTCGGTGATAAGGGAGGCAAGGCCAGCAGCCAGGAGACCATGGGAAGACAGGTGGCATAAAGACTTGGAAGTGGAGCTTACACCGGATGAATGGGAAGCGATCTACAAGGGGCTGCATAAAGGGGTGGCTAATAGCTCCCTACAGGAAACTAACTATAAAATTGCCACCCGATGGTATAGAACTCCTGCAGGTCTTCATAGGATATTCCCAGAGGTCTCAGATCATTGCTGGAGATGTGGCTCTCGGGGGGCCACGTTTATTCATGTATGGTGGTCATGCCCTAAAATTGCTATTTTCTGGGAGAAGGTGCATGAGGTCACAGGGAAGATATTGGGTGTCTCCTTGGAGTGGGGCCCAGCTGGGTATTTACTGAATTGGTCGGCTAATGGGAACGGAATAGGAGGAATGGGTCCACTGGGGATACACCTTATGAATGCTGCTAGAGTCCTGATCCCCAGGAATTGGAAAACTGAGAGAACCCCCTCGCTTAGGGACTGGTTCAGCCAGGTGGACCACATAGAAGAGATGGAGGAGATTCTCTTGACAAAACAGGATAGATTAGAACACTTTAGAAAGACATGGACCATCTGGGATATATTCAAGAACTCTGAGGCTTATAGGGAGGCTGTTAGACCTTGACATGGTGATCTGTGCCGTGGGCGGGATGACACGTTGAGTTCCTGGGGGCCTGAGACTCTTGAGCTTGGGGAGATATTTGGGGGTGATCGTAGAGGCTCTGCAGACCACTGGGATCTAGCCTGGTTTGAGGAATTGACCTGCAGCTCATGAAGAGCGTAGTGTTGACGCGGAAATTTAGGAGGCGGGTGCTAGTTCTCCCTCCCCCCCCCTCTTTTTCTTCATTCTCTTTCTTCCCCTACCTGTTCCCACTCTATCTGGGATTATCTTTCCTTCACCCATCTGTTTTTGTTGACTCCTGGCCCTTACCCTCCCCCTTCTCTTCTCCCTTGCCCGGTGTCCCCCTTCCACCTAACAGATCATCGGACACCTTTGGGTTGACGGGTTGGGGGTTCCGGGGTTCTTCCTCTACCCCTTTCATATCTCCTACCCACTGCTAGGTTATGGGCTCCTCTCTCCCCTCCTCCTCGGGCTCCGCTCCGGTCCACGAGCTGGGTGGGGGTGGGGGCGGGGGGAGGGGGGGGGGACGGGACACAGTGGCCAATTGAGGTCGGCTGGCACTACAGAACGCCTAAGAAGTAAGCACTATTTGCAGGAGTGGAGTTGTGGCAACAGCGAGCCCCGGACCGATAATGTGAATAGTAAGGGGATGCTTCCCCTCCACTCAACAGGGGACACGTAAGGTAATGCATACTTGCAGTTTACTCGCCTCAGAACAAGGTTACCTGTAAATTTGTGAATGCTGTATTTTTGTATATGATATTGCATACTTGAGATGGGTGGCTGCTGTGTCCTACACAGGAGGGCATCGGCCGCATGTCATGGGTTATATGTACTAAGCTGTATACTTTATGATGTATGCTTTTCCTTGTTCTTTCTGTCTTTCGCCTGAAAGGGCGCTTTGTTCAACATGATAACTTTAATAAATAAAGTTTGTTTAAAAAAAAAAAAAAAGATAGGCTCTTATTCAGGGTGAAGGACCGGATTAATGTGGGCAATCTGTATGTACAGGGTGTGGGAAACATATAAGATAGGCTCTTATTCAGGGGGAAGGTCTGGATTAATGTGGGCAATCTGTATGTACAGGGGGGAAACATATAAGATAGGCTCTTATTCAGGGTGAAGGTCCGGATTAATGTGGGCAATCTGTATGTACAGGGTGTGGGAAACATATAAGATAGGCTCTTATTCAGGGTGAAGGTCTGGATTAATGTGAGCAATCTGTATGTACAGGGTGTGGGAAACATATAAGATAGGCTCTTATTCAGGGTGAAGGTCCGGATTAATGTGGGCAATCTGTATGTACAGGGTGTGGGAAACATATAAGATAGGCTCTTATTCAGGGTGAAGGACCGGATTAATGTGAGCAATCTGTATGTACAGGGGGGAAACATATAAGATAGGCTCTTATTCAGGGTGAAGGACCGGATTAATGTGGGCAATCTGTATGTACAGGGTGTGGGAAACATATAAGATAGGCTCTTATTCAGGGTGAAGGTCCGGATTAATGTGGGCAATCTGTATGTACAGGGTGTGGGAAACATATAAGATAGGCTCTTATTCAGGGTGAAGGACCGGATTAATGTGAGCAATCTGTATGTACAGGGTGGGGGAAACATATAAGATAGGCTCTTATTCAGGGTGAAGGACCGGATTAATGTGGGCAATCTGTATGTACAGGGTGTGGGAAACATATAAGATAGACTCTTATTCAGGGGGAAGATCCGGATTAATGTGGGCAATCTGTATGTACAGGGTGTGGGAAACATATAAGATAGGCTCTTATTCAGGCGGAAGGTCTGGATTAATGTGGGCAATCTGTATGTACAGGGGGGAAACATATAAGATAGGCTCTTATTCAGGGTGAAGGTCTGGATTAATGTGGGCAATCTGTATGTACAGGGTGTGGGAAACATATAAGATAGGCTCTTATTCAGGGTGAAGGTCTGGATTAATGTGAGCAATCTGTATGTACAGGGGGGAAACATATAAGATAGGCTCTTATTCAGGGTGAAGGTCCGGATTAATGTGGGCAATCTGTATGTACAGGGTGTGGGAAACATATAAGATAGGCTCTTATTCAGGGGGAAGATCCGGATTAATGTGGGCAATCTGTATGTACAGGGTGTGGGAAACATATAAGATAGGCTCTTATTCAGGGTGAAGGTCCGGATTAATGTGAGCAATCTGTATGTACAGGGTGTGGGAAACATATAAGATAGGCTCTTATTCAGGGTGAGGGTCCGCTTTAAGGGATGGATAGGAGATAAGGTGTAGCAGTTATAACAATGCAAAGACTTTAAATAGACAATTTATTCATGTTGATACGCGTGTTAAACCTCAAACAGGGACAAATGAGAACAACGGGGGATATGGACTCAATAGAGGGACAGTCCCTCCAAATCTGGGACAGTTGGGGGGGTATGCAGCAGTTCTCTTCACAACACAGGGGCCTGTTTCTTTTTAAATAATGTGCCCTCCCCTTCTTGCTCCGAAGGGGCGGGACCATGTATTTAGGGTCACACCCCTGAGGATCCTCTATTTAGTCCAGGGCAAATAATGGGAGATAACTCCTCATAGACTCAATATAAAATAAAGGGCGGGCAGATTGGCGCTGGAGATTGGACCTTTGAAGCCACAGATGACATCCTTTGCAGCAATAAGTCCTGGGGGATAATGGAGTAGCACTGGACACGGCACCTGGTTGACACCTGAAAGCTTGACACAAGCTGGGGGGGAAGAGGCTCCTATAGCTAGACGCAGGCTGGGAAACAGGGCCTTGGAGTCGCTAAGCCAAAGCCAGACTCTGATGCCTTAATTTTATCAGGCCCCGACTCCAACTCCAGCTCAGACTCTTTCATAAATGACCAGTAACAATACATTTCCTGCAGTAAAATGATAATTTCTCCCCATTATATAAGCAATAGGGCGACTATTATGTAGAATATAAATAATAATTATTTTAATACAAATTCTGAACAGATAACCTAAAGGGACGTTCTAAGCAAAGGGTTAAATTAGGTGCTTTCTGCTTGTCCCATGCTGGCTGCCGTAGGTGGCACCTTTCATTCACCAGCACTTTGCATTCCCTGATAGACCCTTCTGAGCTTGCTTCTTTCTGCTGACTCCTTTCTCAGTCCCCAAAATGAATTCACTTTGGAGGGTACTGACACAGTGAAAAATGCATGGATGAGTCATCCTCTGCTGCTGAGGAGACCCAGCAGAAAGGAGGAAGTTTACCTATATTTAACGTTTTAAATCACTTTTTATTCTTTTTCCCACTGGCCTGCAACTCTGTTCAGGACTCTAGGATACGGGCGCAGCTATCTTACTGAGGAGAGGGGTTAAAAATGCAGGGGGCGGGGCTATAGCTGTGCTTTGCACAGACAGAGCAGAGCTGGGGTCAGGAAAAGGACAGCAATCCCAGAATGCAGAGCAGCACAGTCAGAAGACACTTCCTGTTTGCAGGCAGCCTGAAACTCCATGGGCCGCCATCTTGAATGTTTAAAGGCTCAGAAAATGCAGTAGCTGCAGGTAGGATGATTTTTAATGTGAGCAATCTGTATGTACAGGGTGGGGAAAACATATAAGATAGGCTCTTATTCAGGGTGAAGGTCCGGATTAATGTGGGCAATCTGTATGTACGGGGTGAGGGAAACATACAACATAGGCTCTTATTCAAGGTGAAGGTCTGGATTAATGTGGGTAATCTGTATGTACAGGGGGGGGGACATACAAGATAGGTTCTTATTCAGGGTGAGGGTCTGGATTAATGTGGGCAATCTGTATGTACAGGGTGGGAAACATACAAGATAGGCTCTTATTCAGGGTGAGGGTCCAGATTAATGTGGGCAATCTGTATGTACAGGGTGGGAAACATACAAGATATGCTCTTATTCAGGGTGAGGGTCCAGATTAACGTGGGCAAACTGTATGTACAGGGGGAAACATACAAGATAGGTTCTTATTCAGGGTGAGGGTCCGGATTAACGTGGGCAATCTGTATGTACAGGGGGAAACATACAAGATAGGTTCTTATTCAGGGTGAGGGTCCGGATTAATGTGGGCAATCTGTATGTACAGAGGGGGAAACATACAAGATAGGTTCTTATTCAGGGTGAGGGTCTGGATTAATGTGGGCAATCTGTATGTACAGGGTGGGAAACATACAAGATAGGCTCTTATTCAGGGTGAGGGTCCGGATTAACGTGGGCAAACTGTATGTACAGGGGGAAACATACAAGATAGGTTCTTATTCAGGTTGAGGGTCTGGATTAACGTGGGCAATCTGTATGTACAGGGGGAAACATACAAGATAGGCTCTTATTCAGGGTGAGGGTCCAGATTAATGTGGGCAATCTGTATGTACAGGGTGTGGGAAATATATAAATAAGGCTCTTATTCAGGGTGAGGGTCCGGATTAATGTGGGCAATCTGTATGTACAGGGTGGGGGGGGGGGACATAGAAGATAGGCTCTTATTCAGGGTGAAGGTCCAGTTTAAGGATGTACAATTTGAACTAACTTGTTCAAAATCATTAGCAAGTGAAGCCTCACCACACATAGCAGATGTGGAAGGGCCCCGCCGTCTCAAGCAGAAGAATGCAAGTTTTTTTCAATACAGGCACGTTTACCGGCAGTGGGGTTATTCCAGGAACAAGTAGAGAGTGATTTGAGAAGCCCTATGTCCATAAGCTACAATAATGGGAGCTGGAATAAATAATGGAATTCAACATATAAGGAAAGACTTGCACTCAGGACCTTACAACAAGATGACCGTATCTACATTCACAATGCAGATAAAGAGGCGGAGGGGTATTGCGGTTCAAAATAAAAGTGACTACTACCGCAGAAGCGGTAAAACAACTGTCTGATACAACCACTTATCAGGAACTGAAAAGTGATCCTACATTGCAGTTTTACCTCAGTTATACTCAGCCCCCCCTGACCGGAGTCAGAATATTCTGGGATAGTAGGAACAAGGGCAGAGGCCCTGTGTCAGGAGGGAGACCCCCTCAGAGCCCCGCTAGGCTCCCCGGGCAACACCGGGATAGCATAACCTGCCGCTAAGGGCATCCATTGAAGCGAATACCGCTGAGAAGCAGGGGGAGAAGACCCCCGCCCGAGACAGGAACAGGGACCCTCCAGAGGGAGCAACCTGTCACAATCTTTAGACCAGCATTAAAAACAGGCCATTGTCTTTCAACAGACTAGGAGTCCCCCATAAACTGACCGGTCCTGAAGGAGGAGAAGGCCCGCCATATAGCGTCAACGGGGGCCCACCGTTTCAACGAGTCCAGCAGGTAAGATGGACCCTCTAAGGGGCCCAACCTAGAACCACGGGGGTTGTGGAAGGAATTTTCCTTTCCCCTGCCAAACCTGCGAGACTTGGTACCCAGAGTGACCATACTCTAGGAGATGCTGGTAAGGAAGGGGAGTGCCCCCCTGACGGGGTCCTTGCATATGGGAAGCTCCAGAGGAACCACCTTACCAAGAAGGCATGAGCACAGACCAAGCACCGGCGTGCTGGGACATATGTAGGTTAGTATCCTACTGCGCCGAAGAGCTCGAGGGCTCGGTATATAAGTGACATCATCTTGATGTGCCACCAACAGGCCCACCAGCTGCCATCCCGCCTGGCGAAGGCAAGGCGCAAGTAAAGGGGGTCGGAGCCCCCGTAACCAGGGGTCCCCTTAATGCCAGAGAAGAAGGCAGCAAGCCTGAACCGATTTCCCAGGAACGGGGAATAGTGGATAAGTGACCGTGAGGGGATGAGGTGTTTAAGCAACCATCCAGTAGCCTCCCAGGGACACTGTCGGCCAACCGACCCACTTAGTCTGATGCAGAGGCTGGAGAGTAAGGAAGACGACCCGGTAGGTCCCAACGCAGAAGCCCCACCTCAGGCGTGTCCCCAGTGACGCCAGGCTAGTAGCCTGGGCACGAAAGAGAGGCCCCAAATAGTGCCTCAAGCCGCAGGGTTGATCCTGTGACACTGTCTTGAAATAGTCTTGGCGTCCAGCAGACCCCGGGGAAACTAAGAAGATCCAGAGCTTCGCCAGAGGCCGAAAGCCCCCTCCGCGCAGGGGGCCCGTGACCTAAGACAGAGTTGTCATATATGGACTACTTGTGAAGTTGGAATTGCTAAGCCTGCCATAGGCCCACGGGGTCCAGACTACCTCATACTGATGAGGGGGGAGGATGGAAAAAATATAGAGGCCATAGCCCCATACCGTTAAGGCAATTAACAAGTGCGCCCAACACTGCAGGCCCAGTCCGGCCTGCGCCAGTTTCAGAAGGGAAGGCAGGGACTAAGAACACCCTGACAAAAACTGAGGGGGGACCGTCCAGCGAGAACCCATCCTGAGCCCAGGTGGGTTACATCCCGGAACCACCAGAAGGGGAAGGCATATTCCTGGATGTGAGACAGCTGTGCAGTTGTCCCCTCGCCCAGACGGGCGAGGGCGCCCCTTCATGCTTGCGAGGTTTTGGCAGATTTGGACTTGGTCCTGCCAGAAGGCCCAGGGCGCTGCCTGCCCACGCCATGTTGGAAATCCACGCCGAACAGCTGGAAACACACCTCAGATTCATGTTTGACACTAACATAGGGAGGTGGAGGGGTGACCCTGCCTCGTGGAGGCCGGAGCGGCCTTCTGCGGAAGGGTGCTATAGCCTTTTTGCCAAAAAGGTCCAAGCGGGCCCCGAATAACCGCCGTCCTCTGAATGGGAGGCAAGTGAGAGCCTTTTTTGTAGCTCCATCGGCGCCACACTGTCGCAGCCAGACCAGGCGGCGAATGGCTACCACAAGTGCTGAGTTCCTAGCACACATCTTAATGGTGTCATCCAGTGCCGATAGAATGAACTTCACAAAGGCTTCGCAGTCTGATAGCGCACTAAACACCCCCCGAAGGGAGGTCCTCAGGGCGGTGATCCAGTATTTTTCTGACAAGAGTCCTGGCGGCCACCGCCGTGATGGCCGCGGCACAAACCGGGCGCAGGGCCGTCCCAGCACACGAGAAGGCATGTGAGGCCAGTCTGTCAATGCGCCAGTCCTCAGCATCCTGAAGGGTACGGTAAAAGGGGGCAGTCATAAAAGGGGGGTTTGTGACCCCTATAACGGCGCGTCCACCACCAGGGGAGCGGACCATAAATTGACCACATCAGGGGCAAAAGGGTATTTCCATTCCCAGGCCCCTGGAATCCCTTTAAGCTTCCGGGCGATTCCCATTCCTGGGATATAATATTCTGGAAATGTTCCTGTTCTAGGAACTCCCAAGTGCGCCGGCGCTGTATGGAAACTCTCCCTTTTAGGCTTGGGGATCTCCCCAGGAGGAGAGATTGACAAAACCTCAAAAATCTTGATCAGGATTTCATCCGTGTCACACAGACCCCAGGCTCAGATTCATCACGGCCCGCGGGCACCCCATGGGAGGAGCCCGAGTCTGAGAATAGCTCACCTTCCTCAGAAGGGTTAGGGTCCTGCATATCAGCAGAGTCATCAGTATCGTCAGGGACCGGAGAGCCTGGAGGTGTCAGGGACCGCTTTTTACCAGGGCCCATACGCTCAGCCAATCCAGAAAGCACCTGCTCCGCCGTGGGCAACGCTCGCGGCACCTCTTGCAGGTCGTCCCCGCTGGAGTGGGACTCGTCATGAGTGATATTTGGGAGCAGGGAGACGGGGGTGAGGAAGGGAGGTTTCTCTGTTAGCAAACCTGCCTGTTCTGCACACTGTCCGCAGACCTGTGCCCTGTCAGCCTCAGCCAGGGGCTGGCCACACACTGCACACAGCCGGTCACGTCCCGGAGGGACCCCGGTTCCATAATCCTGAAATGCCTCCATATGGTGATTTTTAAGCAGTATGCCGCAGGGAATTATGCAGTAAGCAACCCTGGATGCCCCAAAAACCCGCTAGTAATGTGGGAGAATTTGTAAAGAGGACCCGTTGTAATATATGTTATGTCTGGGCCGGTAACGAAGTCTTGGCATCTGAAAGACACAATGGGACAAGGGGAGTGGAGTCAGTGCCATGAGCTGTCTGAACAAACATAGAAACCATACCGCCCCGGAGGGCACCTACATGACCGAGGGAGGAGACAAGCCACACCACGCACGCGCACGCACGAAGATAGAGAAAATGGCGCCAGCGAACCTCGAGGGGAGGGCCAGGCCAGGCTGCGACGCGTCATGCCGAGTCTCCGCCTCCCCCAAAGAGCGTGAAGCTCCAACCGACGGCAAGTACCGCAGCGGAGAATAAGTAACATCTAATGCTGACACGCCGGAATGAATCTGCCGAAGCAGACTGAAAGTAAGAAAGACAGCTCGCACTGTACAGTGAGGCGCGACACTGACCCCCTGATTAAAGGAACAAGGTCTAATGGCGAATGGGCACTAGGGCTGCCACGCACACACACACACCCCCCCCTTTCTTTTCCCCCCGAGTTACGGGAGGAAGCGAGGGGAGAAGCTGACGGTGTCCATGGACTGAGTCTGTGAGGGGCACAGGCAAAAATGCGGGAGGGGCATCCTCTAGAGGCTCACCATCGGGCTGACCGCCTACCCTATGGAGGGGGATTGCGGTGGAGCACGGCTCCATTCAGCACACCAGGTGCTACCTACCTTCACCCGACCCGCGCAGCCTAGGCTGGGAGGCATAATTCTTCTGAAGAGGACGGGCGGAAATAGTCCCACAGGACCTTGGGCCGTAAGGCCCGCTCGCCTGCGAGAGCGTGATACTTCATGTCTTCGCAGTTCCAGCACTGCAGAGAAATCTGGGGATTTGTGGGAGGTCCTTCGGTATATGTAGGGCCGGGAGGAGCTTGTTTTCTACATGTCTGCAGTGCACGGAGGCGGATGACTACCCACATGTTATGACTATTCGGGAGCAGGACGTGCTGTATGCTTAGAATATCGGGATGCCCTGCTGTGTGAAACCCCCCCAGGTCGTCCGCTACACCTACCTTACTTCCCGGTCCAATGGCGCATGCACGGGCGGCGGCCAGCAGAGCGCTCAGTCGCTCTGCTAAGACATCGCTCAGACGTGCATAGCTTAGCGGCTCCGAGCGCTCTGATTAGACGAGTTTAGATCCAGTTGTTTTCAACTCCCCAAATGCTAGCAAATTTACTAAGGTTAGCTAGAAATACACCTTTTTGCAATTTTATTACAACCTAACTCTTTGGGTGTGGAAAGGATGGAACCCTCAATCAGTCAGTCGTAGCCTCGTCTATGGGTGTATGATAAAAGCCTGGATGTAGCAAAGAATTAATTTACTTTTCACTTCTAAAGATATACATCACATTATTAGGCCCCTATTTTCTGGCAAGAAAGGCTGTCGAATGAGGGATGAAAAGCACCAATCCTTTTATTGAAGACAAATGATGTTAAATCATTGTACTCTGAAGGCAAACACATTTGATTTGCTTGGTTCACATGAGAAATCTGAGCTAGGAGCATGGATAGATATGGCTTCAAGGAAAATAAATGAAATTTACTACTTTGTAGTAGCAGCTTTTACCCTTTGCTTTTCCAACCAGTGGTGGGATTTTCGTAGTTGATTTTCACTTACATTTATTAGTCTTTTATGGTTTTTGCAATCTTTTGATTATATCTGTGAATGAGTATTCAGATATTCTTCTTCAGAAGTATTTTTATTTCTAAAAAAAAAGTTTCACAATTTAATGTGCAAGTTACATTTACTTGTATGACTGCATCTTTGTAATAACTTTATAAGAATATTTGAAAAATAAAAAATACAACACTGTGGCCAAAAAAAAATGATGTGCATTTACGGACTGAATTGAAGGGATATAAGAAGTAAGTTTCTTCTTTGAAGAGGATCCACATCATTTGTGATGTCCTGCAGGACAAGCTGCCCTTTTGCCATTCGAACCCAAGTTGCAGCACACATTGCCAGATGTTCGAGAAGATTTTGGGGCCGTCACTTAATCTACGATTTGCAAATAGAAAAACACTTTAAAAATCATTGTCCAGAAAAGGATCAGCAGTATGGCATTTATCCTGTTTTTTATGTTTGAGAAGACATGATTTGCGGGCAAAACATTTCCCACATTCAGAACAGGAATATGGCTTCTCTCCTGTATGAACTCTTTCATGTTTGATAAGATTTGATTTCTGGGAAAAACATTTCCCACATTCAGAACAAGAATACGGCTTCTCTCCTGTATGAACTCGTTCATGTCTGGTAAAATCTGATTTCAGAGTAAAAGATTTCCAACATTCAGAACAAGAATACAGACGCTTCACTTTATGAACTCTTTTATGCGTGATCAGCTCTGTTTTCCGAGAAAAACATTTCCCACATTCAGAACAGCAATGCGACTTCTCTACTGTATGAATTCTTTCATGTCTGTTAAGGTCTGATTTCCCAGAAAAACATTTCCCACATTCAGAACAGGAATATGGCTTCACTCCTTTATGAACTCTTTGATGTGAGATGAGATTTGATTTCTGGGAAAAACATTTCCCACATTCAGGACAAGAGTATGGTTTCTCTCCTGTATGAACTCGTTCATGTCTGGTAAAATCCGATTTTACAGTAAAACATTTCCAACATTCAGAACAAGAATACAAATTCTTCCCTTTATGAACTCTTTTATGCGTGATAAGCTCTGTTTTCCGGGAAAAGCATTTCCCACATTCAGAACAGCAATACGACTTCTCTCCTGTATGAATTTTTTCATGTCTGTTAAGGTCTGATTTCCCAGAAAAACATTTCCCACATTCAGAACAAAAATATGGCTTCACTCCATTATGAACTCTTTCGTGCGAGATGAGATTTGATTTCTGGGAAAAACATTTCCCACATTCAGGACAAGAGTACGGTTTCTCTCCTGTATGAACTCGTTCATGTCTGGTAAAATCTGATTTCAGAGAAAAACATTTCCAACATTTAGAACAAGTATACAGCTTCTTTCCTCTATGAACTCTTTTATGTGTGATAAGCTCTGATTTCCGAGAAAAGCATTTCCCACATTCAGAACAGCAATGTGACTGCTCTCCTGTATGAACTCGTTCATGTCTGTTAAGGTCCGATTTCCAGGAAAAACATTTTCCACATTCTGAACAAGAATACGGCTTCTCTCCTTTATGAACTTTTTCGTGTGAGATGAGATATGATTTCTGGGAAAAACATTTTCCACATTCAGAACAAGAATATGGCTTATCTCCTGTATGAACTCTGGAGTGTCTGATCAAATATGCTTTTTGGGAAAAGCATTTCCCACATTCAGAACAGAAATACAGATCTTGCCCTATGCGGTTTCCTTGGTAGGAGGTATTTTCTCCTTTATAGGTTGTAGGATGGGGAACAGAAGGTGGGTCATCAGGTTGTGCACAGTAAGGATCGGGGTGGAGATCTCTACTAATCAGGTTTCCAACAGGGCAGGCTGCTGTAATGTTGTCCATTTCTGTTTTACAATCTGAATAGATATCATGGTGTGTCAGGTTTCTTCTTAAATGTGTGACAGCTGAGGGAAAAGCAACAGAAGATATGTTTAAATCAGGACTTTAGTTCAATTGTTCCTGAGCCTGACTGACAAAGTATCTACCAGTTGCCAGGTCTACTCCTTGATGGCTTCTGACTGGCTGTTACCACTCCCAGCCTTCTAGTTATGATGACCACGGCTAACTCCACACCTAATATTTAACACTAGGAACTTACCTGCCGAAAATGCTTTCAATTAGTCAGTCATTGGATGTCAACAACATGGGTCACCTCAGCATGATTCACTGTAGTAGATGGGGCCTATTGCTACATGCTATCAGTATGTACCATGAAACCTATGACTTACCTTTGCTACATTGATGATATCCTTGTCATCTGGACAACAGGTGAGAAAACCCATCTTAAATGTCATAAGACCTTGAATCATTTTCACCCAACCACCAGCCTAAAACTCAACTATTCTGACAATGAAATCCACTTCCTGGACACAACCATATACAACAGAATCAATAGGAAATTATTACCTGCAAAATGACAGCTACCACCCAAACACATAAAACAATCTATCATATAGAGGCAGGCTATTCAATACAATTGTATATGCTCGGACAACAAGGATTCAGACTGAAACCTAATAGATCTTAGGACTAAACGTATACAACTTGGATACGAACTAAAAAATACTAAAAAAACTGAAATAAACATAGCGGGGGCTCATTGCTAAGCTTCAAAAAAAAAAAAAAAATGAGGACCATGTGTCCCTAGTATTTACCTACACCACACAGTTGGGGGTCCTTTGCAAGGGAACACCAACCTGTTCTACACAAGGATAGTCAACTAAAGAAAATATTCCCAACAACCCATCTCCTCTCGTTTTGGCAACCACCTAACCTGAAGCAACCCAAAATACGAGGTGCACTGAAGGCTCCAGCAGAAAATGGCACCTCGTCCTGCTTGCAAAATAGGAGCAAGACGTGCTTACACAGCGACAGTGTGTTATACACAGGATAAAGGGTACATTCTCCTGCAGGTCTTCGAATGTTGTTTACATGGGAACTATAACAGCTATCTCTGCCGCTATTAACCCAGTAAGAAAGAGTGTCACTACCGAACAGCTAAAGAGTAACCCCCACCCAACATATATATAACATACAGGTCTGGTGTTTCTTACCTGCACCAGACACTTCATCATTCCTCACAGCCATCTCCTCTCCCACCACTCCATCACCAACATCACCGATCAGGGTTGTCTCTGGTGTAAGCTGGCAGTGGGATGACTCCACTTTTATGACTTGTACAGATCTCTGATAAAGATCTCTGCCAAACCCTGTAGGCAACTCCTCCTTTATAACAAACTCCGCCTTCTCACCCTCTGTCTGATTTAATAAATGAATCCTGGAGCAAAGCTAAATAGAAATAAAATAGGTGTTACAATGCAGCAGGTGTTTCCTTGAACGTGTGAATAATTATACCTGTGTGGAATCCTGGTGTATATACCCGATAATGGTGCGGTGTGACTTCCTGTGTGGAATCCTGGGAATAAAGAGGACGGGGAGATCTCTGGTGTATATACCTGATAATGGTGCGGTGTGACTTCCTGTGTGGAATCCTGGGAATAAAGAGGACGGGGAGATCTCTGGTGTATATACCTGATAGTGGTGTGGTGTGACTTCCTGTGTGGAATCCTGGGAATAAAGAGGGCGGGGAGATCTCTGGCGTATATACCTAATAATGGTGCAGTGTGACTTCCTGTGTGGAATCCTGGGAATAAAGAGGGCGGGGAGATGTCTGGTGTATATACCTGATAATGGTGCGGTGTGACTTCCTGTGTGGAATCCTGGGAATAAAGAGGGTGGGGAGATCTCTGGTATATATACCTGATAATGGTGCGGTGTGACTTCCTGTGTGGAATCCTGGGAATAAAGAGGGCGGGCAGATCCTTCTGAGGTTTTACTGGTGTTCGATCCATCTGCAGGAAACACAAACACTGGCTGGATACATTGGCTCAGGGTTATTATCTGATGTTGGTGGAACTTGGGAAATCCACTGACCTGGTGATGGGGGGAGGGGCTGATCCGCCATCATGACATCCTTGTAGAGCTCCTTGTGTCCTTCTAGATAACGTTGCTCCTCCATGGAGAAATACACAGCAACATCATGACACCTTATAGGCACCTGACACGAACAAAAACGGCATCACCTTCTAGACACTCCCCCTTTGTTGCTAATGGATAACATTCCAAAATCTCAGGCAACACTCACCTCTCCAGTTAGCAGTTGAGTGATTTTGTTGGTGGCTTCTAGAATCTTCTTTACAATGTGTCCCTTGGGGGTCACAGAGGGAGGAATGGTGTTTACCTGGTCACCGGACTTTACACAAGAGGCCTATATTGGGAGAACAAATTCTCTGTCACGTGTGTTTTATTAACAGAAGCAGCAGTGATGTAATGTGACCTCCCAGAAGCTTCCTCACTTTTTCAGGCAGCAGGAAGATGATCTCCAGCGTGAGGCTCAAGATCTTCTCAATCACATGACTCCAGTCCTCCTCCATCTTCAATGGGAGGGATACGTTTTCTCAGAGGACGCTACTTTTAAAATGGACACACAGCTGGCTGTCTGTATGGAAAAATTGAGGAAGGGTCAGATGTCACTTAATGGGTTTATGTGATGCTGTGTGGGACCCTGAATCACTCATTAGCTTTGTGTCTTGCTGCAATGATGGACATGCAGAGGGGAGACCAGCACAGTGTGGGGGAGGAGAAGGTTATGAGGTTTCTTTCATTCTCGAGAAGGAGAACCATGTTAGGCTTAATATAGGGGGATAAAGAGAGCAGAAGACCCTCTGGTCAAAGGTAAAGGAACATAAGTACTCTCCTAGAACGGAAACTATTTACATAGCACCCAACACAAGGAATAATAGTGTAAATACTTTCTGTTCTATGAAAGTGCGTCTTTTGCATTCTCAAGATAAACACCCCTCAACCGTCATCACTCCCAAGATGCACACACCTCAACCGTCATCAACCCTAAGATGAACACACCTCAACCCTCATCATTCCCAAGAAGAACACACCTCAACCCTCATCACTTCCAAGATGGACACACCTCAACCCTCATCACTTCCAAGATGGACACACCTCAACCCTCATCACTTCCAAGATGGACACACCCCAACCCTCATCACTCCCAAGATGCACACACCTCAACCCTCATCACTTCCAAGATGGACACACTTCAACCCTCATCACTTCCAAAATGAACACACCCCAACCCTCATCACTCCCAAGATGCAAACACCTCAACCCTCATCACTCCCAAGATGCACACACCTCAACCCTCATCACTCCCAAGATGAACACACCCCGACCCTCATCACTCCCAAGATGAACACACCCCGACCCTCATCACTCCCAAGATGCACACACCCCAACCCTCTTCACTCCCAAGATGCACACACCCCAACCCTCATCACTCCCAGAATGCACACACCCCAACCCTCATCACTCCCAAGATGCACACACCCCGACCCTCATCACTCCCAAGATGAACACACCCCGACCCTCATCACTCCCAAGATGAACACACCCCGACCCTCATCACTCCCAAGATGAACACACCCCGACCCTCATCACTCCCAAGATGAACACACCCCGACCCTCATCACTCCCAAGATGAACACACCCCGACCCTCATCACTCTCAAGATGCACACACCCCAACCCTCATCACTCCCAAGATGCAAACACCCCGACCCTCATCACTCCCAAGATGAACACACCCCGACCCTCATCACTCCCAAGATGGACACACCCCAACCCTCATCACTCCCAAGATGCACACACCCCAACCCTCATCACTCCCAAGATGAACACACCCCGACCCTCATCACTCCCAAGATGAACACACCCCGACCCTCATCACTCCCAAGATGAACACACCCCGACCCTCATCACTCCCAAGATGCACACACCCCGACCCTCATCACTCCCAAGATGCACACACCCCAACCCTCATCACTGCCAAGATGAACACACCCCAACCCTCATCACTCCCAAGATGCACACACCCCGACCCTCATCACTCCCAAGATGAACACACCCCGACCCTCATCACTTCCAAGATGCACACACCTCAACCCTCATCACTCCCAAGATGAACACACCCCGACCCTCATCACTCCCAAGATGAACACACCCCGACCCTCATCACTCCCAAGATGAACACACCCCGACCCTCATCACTCCCAAGATTAACACACCCCGACCCTCATCACTCCCAAGATTAACACACCCCGACCCTCATCACTCCCAAGATGCACACACCCCGACCCTCATCACCCCCAAGATGAACACCCCTCAACCCTCATCATTCCCAAGATGAACACACCCCAACCCTCATCACTACCAAAATGCACACACCTCAACCCTCATCACTCCCAAAATGCACACACCTCAACCCTCACCACTGCCAAGATGAACACACCTCAACCCTCATCATTCCCATGATGAATACACCTCAACAGTCATCACTCACAAGATGAACAATGGACAAACCTCAACCCTCTTCACTCCCAAGATGCACACACCTCAACCCTCACCACTGCCAAGATGGACACACCTCAACCCTCACCACTGCCAAGATGGACACACCTCAACCCTCACCACTGCCAAGATGGACACACCTCAACCCTCATCATTCCCAAGATGAACACACCTCGAACCTCATCACTCCCAAGATGGACAAACCTCAACCCTCTTCACTCCAAAGATGCACACACCTCAACCCTCACCACTGCCAAGATGAAAACACCTCAACCCTCACCACTGCCAAGATGAACACACCTCAACCCTCATCATTCCCAAGATGCACATACCTCAACCCTTATCACTCCCAAGATGCACACACCCCAACCCTCATTACTCCCAAGATATGCACACCTCAACCCTCATCACTTCCAAGATGGACACACCTCAACCCTCATCACTCCCAAGATGCACACACCCCAACCCTCATCACTCCCAAGATATGCACACCTCAACCCTCATCACTTCCAAGATGGACACACCTCAACCCTCATCGTTTCCAAGATATGCACACCTCAACCCTCATCACTCCCAAGATACACACACCTCAACCCTCATCATTCCCAAGATGCACACACCCCAACCCTCATCACTCCCAAGATGGACACACCCCAATCCTCATCACTCCCAAGATGGATACACCCCAACCCTCATCACTCCCAAGATGGACACACCCCAACCCTCATCACTCCCAAGATATGCACACCTCAACCCTCATCACTCCCAAGATGCACACACCTCAACCCTCATCATTCCCAAGATAAACACGCTTCAACTCTTATCACTCCCAAGATGGACACACCTCAACCCTCATCACTCCCAAGATGGACACACCTCAACCCTCATAACTCCCAAGATGGACACACCTCAACCCTCATCACTCCCAAGATAGACACACCTCAACCCTCATCACTCCCAAGATAGACACACCTCAACCCTCATAACTCCCAAGATAGACACGCCTCAACCCTCACCACTTCCAAGATACACACACCCCAACCCTCATCACTCTCAAGATGGACACACCTCAACCCTCATTACTTCCAGGATGCACACATCTCAACCCTCATCACTCTCAAGATGGACACACCTCAACCCTCATCACTTCCAAGATGGACACACCTCAACCCTCACCACTTCCAAGATGCACACACCCCAACCCTCACCACTTCCAAGATGCACACACCCCAACCCTCATCACTCCCAAAATGGACACACCTCAACCCTCATCACTCCCAAAATGGACACACCTCAACCCTCATCACTCCCAAAATGGACACACCTCAACCCTCATTTCTGCCAAGATAAAAACACCTCAACCCTCATCACTGAGTTCCAGCTCACCGAAATCTGCAATGCATTAATACCTGACACTTTGGCCTTCCCTTCTGCTGCCTTTTCCCTGTATCCAGTACCAGAGGAAGCCGCAGGTGGTACTGCTGGAAGTAGTCTGTGTCTACATCGGCTGATCCACAACAAGTTACGTGACATAAACACATGCAAACAAAGCCACCACCTTGGAGGAACTACAAGAGACTGTCACCCAATATCAGACTCATCACCAGGAAGCGGCGTTCATTGCGACAGGCGCCTTTTAAAATGTCAACCAAAAACATATCAGTCTGTGCTGGGCTCTGCATACAAACAGATGATTCCCAAAAGGATGTCCATGCGGCGCGTACATGTGAGGTGTGATTGCCAGAAAGGTGAGTTTCATTGGGGTTTACACATATTGCGGTTTTAAAAATCTGGATGCCTCAAAATCCGACCAAAACCCATCTGGGGCTGCCATAGGAGTCTATAAGACTCCAGGACCCCGATTACCTTTTCCCGATTTGGGATGCCCCGCTGTGTGAACCCCCCCCCCCCGCAAATCCCCAGTAAAACTTACCTAAGCCTCGATCTGACGGCGCATGTGCAGGCCGCAACCACACTACGATATAGCTTTAGCCAGGTGCCTACACCAGACATTTGTTAATGGTCGCTCAAGGTTAGCAGGGATTCGGCTGTCGCCATGCTCAGCTCTGTTCGGCCCTTAGCCGATTCTTTGCTGAAAGGCCTGAGCGAGCCAATTGGCTGCGCACCCACGCAAGAGCCGTAGGACCGGGGAAAAGTAGAGTTTTTCAGGGCGATCTGGGGGGTTTCACACTGCAGCAAATGCCAAATCAGGATGCCCTGGGGGTGAGGACCATAAGCCAGGATAGTCAAAATACCACTTTAACATGCACGGCTGAGAAAACTGATCGAAGGAGGAACTAAACCCGGGGTAATAGTGAAAATCCCAAACTTTGCTGCTATTTTAGAGAGGAAAATCAGCCTGTATAGTGGGTCCCTGCAGTTTACAAGACTTTAGGGATGGCCGATTCCCCCCCCCCCCCGATTTGGGATGCCCCACTGTGTGATACCTGGGCGATGGCCGCATAACCTCACCAACCATCAATCCAGCAGTGGATAAACGGCCCGTTCTCTGATATATCTTAAAGTGGACCTTCACCCTGAATAAGAGCCTATCTTATATGTTTCCCCCCCTGTACATACAGATTACCCACATTAATCCGGACCCTCACCCTGAATAAGAGCCTATCTTATATGTTTCCACCCCCTGTACATACAGATTACCCACATTAATCCGGACCTTCACCCTGAATAAGAGCCTATCTTATATGTTTCCACCCCCTGTACATACAGATTACCCACATTAATCCGGACCCTCACCCTGAATAAGAGCCTATCTTATCTGTTTCCCCCCTGTATATACAGATTGCCCACATTAATCCGGACCCTCACCCTGAATAAGAGCCTATCTTATATGTTTCCCACACCCTGTACATACAGATTGCTCACATTAATCCGGACCTTCACCCTGAATAAGAGCCTATCTTATATGTTTCCCACACCCTGTATATACAGATTGCCCACATTAATCCGGACCTTCACTCTGAATAAGAGCCTATCTTATATGTTTCCCACACCCTGTACATACAGATTGCTCACATTAATCCGGACCTTCACCCTGAATAAGAGTCTATCTTATATGTTTCCCACACCCTGTACATACAGATTGCTCACATTAATCCGGACCTTCACCCTGAATAAGAGCCAATCTTATGTTTCCCACACCCTGTATATACAGATTGCCCACATTAATCCGGAACCTCACCCTGAATAAGAGCCAATCTTATATGTTTCCCACACCCTGTACATACAGATTGCTCACATTAATCCGGACCTTCACCCTGAATAAGAGTCTATCTTATATGTTTCCCACACCCTGTACATACAGATTGCTCACATTAATCCGGACCTTCACCCTGAATAAGAGTCTATCTTATATGTTTCCCACACCCTGTACATACAGATTGCTCACATTAATCCGGACCTTCACCCTGAATAAGAGCCTATCTTATATGTTTCCCACACCCTGTATATACAGATTGCCCACATTAATCCGGACCTTCACCCTGAATAAGAGCCTATCTTATATGTTTCCCCCACCCTGTATATACAGATTGCCCACATTAATCCGGAACCTCACCCTGAATAAGAGCCAATCTTATGTTTCCCACACCCTGTATATACAGATTGCCCACATTAATCCGGAACCTCACCCTGAATAAGAGCCAATCTTATATGTTTCCCACACCCTGTACATACAGATTGCTCACATTAATCCGGACCTTCACCCTGAATAAGAGTCTATCTTATATGTTTCCCACACCCTGTACATACAGATTGCTCACATTAATCCGGACCTTCACCCTGAATAAGAGTCTATCTTATATATTTCCCACACCCTGTACATACAGATTGCTCACATTAATCCGGACCTTCACCCTGAATAAGAGTCTATCTTATATGTTTCCCACACCCTGTACATACAGATTGCTCACATTAATCCGGACCTTCACCCTGAATAAGAGTCTATCTTATATGTTTCCCACACCCTGTACATACAGATTGCTCACATTAAAAATCATCCTACCTGCATCTACTGCATGTTATGAGCCTTTAAACAACCAAGATGGCGGCTCATGGAACATCAGGCAGCCTGCAAACAGGAAGTGTCTTCTGACTGTGTCGCTCTGCATTCTGGGACTGCTGACCTTTTCCTGACCCAGCTCTGGTCTGTCTGTGCAAAGCACAGCTATAACCCCACCCCCTGTACTTTATCCCACTCACTCTCCTCTCCTCAGTAGGTGTGATGCCATGAGGCGAGATGGCGGCGTCTGTATCCTAAAGTCCTGAACAGAGTTGCAGCCCAGTGGGGGAAATAAGTAAGTGACTAAAAAACGTAAAATATTTTAACTTTAGATGCTGGGTAATAGTTTTATATGGGTTTGGGCTTTTCATTAAATCATGCTGAAGGTCCGTTTTAAGCGGGGCCATAGCCGAACCAGGAATAGCGGGTGGGGGAGGGTTGATCAAGGAGGACTTTAAAGATTCCAGGGCCAGTTCAAGAGGAAGTCCAGTCATTGGGGTAACCCACCCACGCATGTGCCATTGCAGCAGCCTCCCCAGTTTGCATAGCCCCCAACTGTCCCGATTTTCCTGGGACAATCCCGATTCCCAGTGGTCCCGCATCCCACGGTGCATGCCCTTGTCCCGCGCCGTCGCCTCGGCCTCTCAGACGCCCACCTCCACCGGCCCTGAGTGTGAGCGCTGAGCTGCATACTTGGGGCCGGTGGCAGGGGGTGGTTCAGTGGGTGGGGGCGGGGCTCCAGGAAGGAGCCTTGCTGAAGATCGTGCAGGAGCTGAACTGGTGAGTGTGTGTGCTGTTTTGTGTTGTGTCTGTGCTGTGTTGTGTGTGTGTCTGTGTTGTGTGTGTGTCTGTGTTGTGTGTGTGTGTCTGTGTTGTGTCTGTGCTGTGTTGTGTGTGTGTCTGTGTTGTGTGTGTGTCTGTGCTGTGTGTGTGTCTGTGTTGTGTCTGTGCTGTGTTGTGTGTGTGTCTGTGTTGTGTGTGTGTCTGTGCTGTGTGTGTGTCTGTGTTGTGTCTGTGCTGTGTTGTGTGTGTGTCTGTGCTGTGTGTGTGTCTGTGTTGTGTGTGTGTGTCTGTGTTGTGTGTGTGTCTGTGCTGTGTGTGTGTCTGTGCTGTGTCTGTGCTGTGTTGTGTCTGTGCTGTGTTGTGTGTGTGTCTGTGTTGTGTGTGTGTCTGTGTTGTGTGTGTGTCTGTGCTGTGTGTGTGTCTGTGTTGTGTCTGTGCTGTGTTGTGTGTGTGTCTGTGCTGTGTGTGTGTCTGTGTTGTGTGTGTGTGTCTGTGTTGTGTGTGTGTCTGTGCTGTGTGTGTGTCTGTGCTGTGTGTGTGTCTGTGTTGTGTGTGTGTGTCTGTGTTGTGTCTGTGCTGTGTTGTGTGTGTGTCTGTGTTGTGTGTGTGTGTCTGTGTTGTGTCTGTGCTGTGTTGTGTGTGTGTCTGTGTTGTGTGTGTGTCTGTGTTGTGTGTGTGTCTGTGCTGTGTGTGTGTCTGTGTTGTGTGTGTGTGTCTGTGTTGTGTGTGTGTCTGTGCTGTGTGTGTGTCTGTGCTGTGTCTGTGCTGTGTTGTGTCTGTGCTGTGTTGTGTGTGTGTCTGTGCTGTGTCTGTGCTGTGTTGTGTGTGTGTCTGTGCTGTGTTGTGTGTATGCCTGTGTTGTGTGTGTGTGTCTGTGTTGTGTGTGTGTGTCTGTGTTGTGTGTGTGTCTGTGCTGTGTTGTGTGTGTGCCTGTGTTGTGTGTGTGTCTGTGTCTGTGCTGTGTTGTGTGTGTGTCTGTGTCTGTGCTGTGTTGTGTGTGTGCCTGTGTTGTGTGTCTGTGCTGTGTCTGTCTGTGCCTGTGGTGTGTGTGTCTGTGCCTGTGTTGTGTGTGTGTGCCTGTGTTGTGGTGTGTGCTGTGTCTGTGTGTGTCTGTGCCTGTGGTGTGTGTGTCTGTCTGTCTGTGTGTCTGCGCGCTGTGTGCGCGCGCTGTGTGTGTGCTATGTGTCTGTGTGTGCTGTGTGTGTGTGTGCGTGATGTGTCTGTGTGTGTGTGATGTGTCTGTGTGTGTGTCTGTGCATGTGTGTCTATGTATGTGTGTCTGTGTCTAAGTGTGTGTGTTTGTGTCTGTGTGTCTATGTGTGTGTGTTTGTCTGTCTGTGTGTGTTTGTGCATCTATGTGTGTGTGTGTGTGTGTGTGTGTGTTTGTGAGTCTATGTGTGTCTGTGCATCTATGTGTGTGTGGGTGTGTTTGTGTCTGTCTGTCTGTGTGTGTTTGTGCATCTATGTGTGTCTGTTTGTGCGTCTATGTGTGTTTGTGCATCTATGTGTGTGTGTTTGTGAGTCTATGTGTGTCTGTGCATCTATGTGTGTGTGGGTGTGTTTGTGTCTGTCTGTCTGTGTGTGTTTGTGCATCTATGTGTGTCTGTTTGTGCGTCTATGTGTGTTTGTGCATCTATGTGTGTGTGTTTGTGAGTCTATGTGTGTTTGTGCATCTATGTGTGTTTGTGCGTCTATGTGTGTGTGTCTGTCTGTGTGTGTTTGTGCGTCTATGTGTGTGTGTGTGTGTGTTTGTGCATCTATGTGTGTGTGTTTGTGAGTCTATGTGTGTCTGTGCATCTATGTGTGTGTGGGTGTGTTTGTGTCTGTCTGTCTGTGTGTGTTTGTGCATCTATGTGTGTCTGTTTGTGCGTCTATGTGTGTTTGTGCATCTATGTGTGTGTGTTTGTGCATCTATGTGTGTGTGTTTGTGCGTCTATGTGTGTGTGTCTGTCTGTGTGTGTTTGTGCGTCTATGTGTGTGTGTGTGTGTGTTTGTGCGTATATGTGTGTATGTGTCTATCTGTGTATATGTATGTGTCGCCCCTAACTGGTTGTGTAACGAGGGATGCCCTATTTAATTCTTAGGTAGTGTTTCCCTTTAAGTGTGTGGCTTCTTTTGTCCCTCGGCGCTAGGTGCATGCACGGTAGGAGCCTGGATTGAGGTGAGTGAATGGGGATCCCAGGTTTTTCACACACAGGGGCATCCCAAATCCCTGTAAAATCCCACCACAATCCAGGTAAGTGAAATTCCCCGGTTTTGGTTGGCTTTAATAATGAGTTACAGAAGCTTCTGGGGGCCACTCAGGAATGGGCAGCAGGATTATCCTCAGGCACAATCCCAGCATGCATCACTCCCACCCAAGTCAGCCATTATCTCACCTCAGCCCGTCCTCACAGCAGCTCCCGGTGCCGGGCGATCCTTACACAGGCCGTCGCCATTATTGTCCTCGCTTCTGGGGAGCGGCGGCCATGTTGTCGTAGTCCCGACTCGCTCATCACACACCGCTGCCGGTGCCCCGATCATTTTTTCATAATCATCCCTCTTTAAATCTACAATAACCGCCTTTATTTAAATAAAAATACCCCTTTACCCCAGTATAGACAGCTTAGATTAAATGGTGTAAGGTGTCCCGGCCGCCGAAATTATTGTCCCCGCGTCTGGGGAGCGGCGGCCATGTTGTCGTAGTCCCGACTCGCTCATCACACGCCGGTGCCCAGCTTATTTTATCTACAATAACCGCCTTTATTTAAAAAAAGATACATTTTTACCTCAGTATAGACAGCTTGGATGAAATAGTGTAAGGTGCCCCGGCTGCAGGAGGTGGAGGTTTGTGGCGTCCATTTTGTTGAAGCTCTCATTTGGTTGCTAAGTTACAGTGCTGAAGCTGCAAGAAAATGGCCGCTTGGTCGCTACATCGGAGACTCTATTCTCGTTATTTGTCCGCGGAGGGAACCTTACTAGCCTGGTGACCAGACTGGGCTTAAAGTGGACCAACACCCAGGATTTTGACTATCCTGGGTATTGGTCCACTTCCGCGGGGCGCCACGATCGTGGGTGCCCCGCTGTGTGAAACCCCCCAGAAAGCCCCGAAAACTCACCTGACCCCACTCCCACGCGACTCGCTCGTCCAATCGCCGCCGACGGACAAGGAGAGGCAGCGCCGGACAAGCTGAGGGCGGGCCGCCTCCCGCGCGTCCCTCTTACAGGGCGCGTCCCTCCCGTGCATGCGCCGCTGGAACGAGGATCAGGATTTTCGGGGATCTGGGGGGGTTTCACACAGCGGGGCACCCCCAATCGGGGTGCCCCACAGTCAGGGAGCTGATCGGTCCGGGAATCTTATAGATTCCCGGGCCAATCAGGGGAGGGTGTTGGTCAACTTTAAAGGGCCACTCTAGCCCCACTGCCCATTTTTAAAGTCCCCCCCCCCAGTGCTGTATTTTCGAAGAATTGTCACACATCTTGTAGTGCTCCTGAGTGTGGCGAATGTTTTCTTTATGTTAGTTGTGTTGTTCAGTTAGGTGAGTAGCTAAATCCTGAACAGCCAGAGACAGTAGTGACCAATGGAGAATTAGGCATACCTCCCAACTTCTGAAGATATGAAAGAGGGACAGGCCACGCCCCTGGCCACAACCCCAATCACGGGGGGAAATCGGGGCAATCCCGGAGGAATCGGGACAGTTGGGAGGCATGTGATTTGCCCCCTCTTCATTAAGTCACTCCACACTGGTGCCCTTCTATCTACACCTGCCCCTTCTCCATCACTTTTCATGCTCCACCCCTTACCCACTGCCCTGTTCTATTACTCCTCATCCCACACTTCCCCCTTTATTACTTTTTCCCTTTTCATACCTACAGTGCCGCCCATCACTTCATGACTCACATTGGCCCCGGTGTCTGTGCAGGTCCCATTCATCCAGTATGGCATCTGCCATGATTTATCCCTACAAAGTGACATTGATGCACAGGGTCACTCCCGCCTATGCATTGCCCCCTCACCCGGGATAAAGGTGAATTGCAGCTCCCGGGCGCCGGCCCTCAGCTTGTCGCGCAGCCGCTGGTACTTGAAGTTGGTGACTTTGCCCTTCAGGGTGGTGGCCAGCAGCTCGGGCCCCGACAGCACCGACCGCCCGTATACATTGCTCTGCAACTGGAACTGGCTGAACGTGTCTTCTGTCAGCAGGCAGCAGCCGCAGCGGACGTGGGCGGCAGTGATGTCACTACTAAACACCGCTGCCAGGCCGCCTGCCCACCCAGAAGTCTCTTCACCTCCGCCCCCTGCTCTCGCCCGGAAGTCTCGCCTCCCCCCGCAAGTCTCTGCATTTTGTGGCCAGGGAGCATTCATTCAGAAGGTGCACAGCCTTCTGAATGGATGCTCACAGGGGAAACGAGATCACGGGGGAAAATCGGGGCGATCCCGGAGGAATCGGGACAGTTGGGAGGCATGGAATTATGTAGCAAACTGGGGTGAAGTAAATCATTTGCAAAGAACGGGGAGGCGTTTGGTAAATCATGAAGATAATTATTAAAGGCGAACTCAGCCAAGGGCAACAGAAGATACCAATTATCTTGGAGGTATGTGGCATAACATTGGATGTATTGTTCCAGGATCCGAATCCGCCAATCCGGCTTCCCATTGGTTTGTGGATGGTAAGCTAATGATAGAGATCAAGAAGGCTTTGGCCAAAGTTCAGTCCAAAACCTAGAAGTTAACTGGGAGCCTCTATCGGAGACGTCTTTAGATGTTCTTTGTAGGTGAAAAATGTATTTAAAGTGAAGGAAAACCCATATTTGGGTCCACTGCTCAATGTGTGGGCCCCCCGATGACCGAGGCAATAGCAGCTTTCCCAAAACCGAAGCCATGCCCCCTGCGTGCGGCTACACAGAAGGGGTGGCGGCGGAGATCGCGTTGCGGGACCCGTCGGGATCAGGTAAGATCAACTGTGTCCGGGGGGGTTCACACAGCAGGGCATCTGGTGTAGAATACCCCAGGGCCCAGGGTTAGGCTAGAGGCCGGGCCAAGGATCTTTTAGATTCCAGGGCCTGACCACACAGATTTTAATGCACTTCAACACTTAAACTCGGAAGAGGAGGGCAAGACAGTTAACAGTATAAAATTAGCCATTTTTAAGAATCTATCAACAATCACTGAAAAGGTATTAAATATTGGGAAAATGAGGAAAATATTACAGCTTTACAGACCTATTCACCTTACCTGGCCACCGGCTCCCAGGCATCTTGCTCCTGTGCCGCCATCTTGCGGCACCCCAGAGTGTGAGGTGTATGTATCCCACAATTCTACTGGTTGCAGCCTTTCTATATCGCATCTGCCTCTCTATCAATGGCCGGGTTCTCTCCCACCAGTGGGCAGTGGCAGCTAGAAAGGGGAAATGGGTGAGCGGATGGGATTGTCACGAAATCGATCGCTCAACGTCTATTTGATCGAGCGATCTGCGACGTCTGTGTGGGTTGCTTCCAGCACAGAGAGCAATCACACCAAAAACACCCCACACACCAATTACAACACGCTGCCACCACCACCGCAACTACACTTTAAACGATTAAATCGGGCCGGTGGAACCCTCCTCAATCACCATCCGATCAAACTCTGCTGCCGAGTAATCGAGACAGTCACCACACACCTGCAGACCCCTCTCCACATACAAGCAGGGCACAGGCAATCCACGCTGATTCCGTCCCACACTTATCCTGAGGAGAGTCTGATCAGTTCTGCTGTCGAACGATCAGATACAATCAGCTTGCAATCTGCTGGGTCACACACAGTCACCATGCAGCACTCCAAGTTAATTGTGAGTCATTCAACCTGGTAACACTATAGGATTAGTTACACTTTCCCAATCATACAATGGATTAGTTACAATCGATCTTACAGTCTATGGGTTAATACACAGTTACGAGCGGTCATACAATCTTCAGAAACCAGGGTCGTTTTTAGAGCTTCAAGGAAACCAGGTTAGAGGTTTTCTAATTGCCAAAAAGGTCGGCCCGTGCAAAAATGGAAATTTTAATAAAAAGACAAAAATTCAAATAATAAACAAAAAAAAAGACAATAAACAAATGTGCAGAAAAACAGTTATAAAATAAAAGGGGAGTAAACACTGAAAATCCTATACCTCTTAAATGGATACAAAGTCTTCAGTTTTCCGAGGGTTAGAAGGAGCAATGGATAAGACACCCCACGATTGAAGATCGGACCCTCTGTATCTGACCCTCAAAACCATTTCTTCCCCTGATTTATCCTAAATTCCAAGGGGCTGGAAAGACAGATGCCATCCCCCTCCCTGGGTGGGTGCTGTGTGGACAAATTATTGTAAATCTCTTCTCCCCCCAACCTTTCCTTATCAGTGGTGTTTTCTGTTCCTAGATAAGGATTTATTGCCCCTGTGTGCAGGAAGACTTTGGAGAACTGTTTATTTGTTATAGGATGTCTGTAGGAATGCTGGAGATGAGGCAGAGGGGGAAAACATGACAGAAATTAGGACATTTGATGTCACATCTTCCCCCTAAGAAAAGTGCCAGGGGAAGAGACTGACAGGTCTCTTACCATAGCACCTGTAACCATGAAGGGTTCTTGGCCCATAGGGAGGCCAACAGAGTACCAGTTTCGGTCTATTAAGGAATTTCTAGCTGATTCTTTCCTACATAGGGTCCAGAAAGGGTCCCAGCCTGGGGAGACCTGGCCAGTAGTTTGTAGCCCCAGCAGTGGCAGCTGAAGGTTCCATGGATAGGTACCCTTCTGCCAAGCCATATCCATGCCAAATGGAATCCGGGTGGAATGGCAGGGGCCTGCCATGGAACATTTCATAGGTACCTGGATACTGTCATGTGGCAAGGACAGGGACCGGCCTGGACTATCAGGGCAGCAACCTGGGCCACCATCCTCTTTATCACCCTCACTGGTGCTGGCAAGAGAGTAGGGTGACCACCAGGGGTTGGAAAGCCCAAAGCCCCCAAACATCCCAGATTCCCCTGGGTGTTGGCAATTCCTCAGGTTAGGCCAAGGCGTGGTGGGCTCTGTCCTAGTCACGTCTTTTTGTACCTCTATATTCTCAGCTAGGGAAGGCCTGGCTTCCATCCCTAGGGGCTGGTGTATCACAGTTACGGGGACCGGGGCTAGCATATTACTGGAGTCTGGGGCAACTGAACTTGGGGACAGTTGACCATGCCTCCAGTAAGTGCAGCCCTCAGTGTTGAGTGTAGGGAGTCTGCCAGCAAAGCATGCTGGCTGCTTGGCTGTCAGAGCCCCCACGTCAGAGGCAGGCATCACTCTTGCCTCTAGGAGCAGATCTGAAGGATTGCTGTCCCTCAGGTTTTTCTCTTCCCATTCTCACTGGCAGCCTCCTGTGCACTCTGCTGTTGTGTCACTGCTGCAGCCTCCTGTGCACTCTGCTGTTGTGTCACTGCTGCGGCCTCCTGTGCACTCTGCTGTGGAGTCACTGCTGCAGCCTCCTGTGCACTCTGCTGTGGAGTCACTGCTGCAGCCTCCTGTGCACTCTGCTGTTGTGTCACTGCTGCAGCCTCCTGTGCACTCTGCTGTTGTGTCACTGCTGCAGCCTCCTGTGCACTCTGCTGTTGTGTCACTGCTGCGGCCTCCTGTGCGCTCTGCTGTGGAGTCACTGCTGCAGCCTCCTGTGCACTCTGCTGTTGTGTCACTGCTGCAGCCTCCTGTGCACTCTGCTGTTGTGTCACTGCTGCAGCCTCCTGTGCACTCTGCTGTTGTGTCACTGCTGCGGCCTCCTGTGCACTCTGCTGTGGAGTCACTGCTGCAGCCTCCTGTGCACTCTGCTGTGGAGTCACTGCTGCTGGGGAAGGCACTATATTAAAGGAATCACAATCACCACTCATAACATACTGACAGGGCACCTTAACCTGGGAACCTGCGGGGAGACCGGCCTGTGTCTGACAAGGGTCCCCCACAGTGGATAAAACAGGGTTAGGCAATATACATTTTTCCCCCCCTCTGTTCTCTCCCAATAGGGCGGTTAAACCCAGAGTCCTTCAGCAGCTCCACCTGATCCACAGGTGGTGCAGAAGTGTCTGTGGAAGTTGTGGCAGGTACATAATGGGCTATCATCCTTCCCAGATCAGTTCCCAGTAAAACATCTGCTGGGAGGGAGGCAGACACCCCCACCTCTCTCATGCCACATCCGGCACCCCAGTCCAGGTACACACGGGCCATGGCTAGGGTAGGATTACGGCCCCCAATACCAGTGACTGTCAGGGTCTTATCCGGGATGATGTCCTTTTGGCTGATCAGCTTGGGGTGCACCAGGGTAATCTCAGCACCAGAGTCCCTGAGGCCTGTAGCAAGCTGGTTGCTAACGGTGACAGGCTGCAGGTTGTCAACAGGGTGTGGGATTTGGGCTGAAACCCACAGGACAGCATGGGACGCAGTGGACTTTTCATGGGGGTTGGGGATCATTTTCTCAGGGCAGGAGTTGCTCAGATGGCCGGTTTTCTTGCACACATAACACCGTCGGTCGTCGATGGCCACTGCCTGCCTGCCAGAAGTGTTGGGGCCTGATCTGGGGGACATCCGGTCAGCAGAGGATGGGGGATGGTCCCTGGTCTTCTCTTCTTTCCGGAGGGGAGGAGGGGATCTGCGGACATCTTGTACTCTGCTGGCTACATACAGGTCAGCAAAGTCCGCAGCCTGGTCAGAGGTTTTGGGTTCCTTGGTCAGAATAAACTGTCTGACCTCTGCTGAGCAAATGTGTAATACTTGGTCCTTTATCATGAGGTCTGCAAGGTCAGCAAATGTGGAGATGGACAGTCCTCTGACCCACTGATTAAAAGCAGTTCTCAAGTTGCTCAGAACATCGGCATAGCTGTCATGTTGGGCACGCTGCACAGTTCTGAATCGCTTCCGGTACACCTCAGGGGTAAGGTTATACCGTTTGATCAGGGCTTCTTTTATCTTATCATAGTCCCCATCACAGTCCATTGGGAGGTCGGCAAAGACTTCCAGGGCCTTACCTTTTAACCCAGGTGTTAGATATCTGGCCCACTGGTCTCTAGGTAGGTGAAACTGGCGACAGGTACGTTCAAAGGTTCGGAGATACACGTCCATATCCGAATTCGGGTCCATCACAGGGAATCGGTCAAAAGATGGCATAGAGGAGCGTACCTCTCGGGACTCACAGGATGGTGGAGAGGCACGGTCTCCCTGGATGCGTGCGAGGTCAAGCTGGAATTGCCGCTCTGCCTGGCGCTCCTCTCTCTCTGCTTGCCTGGCAGCGGCTTCTGCTTGCTGATGCTGCATGATGAGCTGTAGTTTGATCTGTGGGTCACAGTCCCCCAAGCACTGTAGGGCAGCCTGCAGAGAGGGGCTTAGTCCACTTGGCAAGGGACGCTGCTCAGAGCCCTCATTGAGATTAGAGGCAGGCTCCCGGGAACTCTCTATGTTTGGCTGTGGATCGGGTGTCATGACTGAACGATCTTGGTCATTTTCCATCAAGGCAGTAACCAAATGTTCTTTTGTCTTGGATGCATCCCTGTCAATTCCTCTTTGCTCACAAAGACTTAGTAGTTGCTCCTTTGAAAACCGTTTGTAGGAGGCAGCCATCTCAGTCCTTTCTTTTGCAAAATAAACTTAGATAGAAAAGAAAAACGGGGAAGGGTAAACTGTTTTCTGCACAAATGTATTTTCCAACAAAAAAAAGCTAAAATATGCACGGTGGTTCCTCTTGAAGGCTGGCAATCCCTTAGGGGGAACACCACCCCTTAGTGTAAGATTTAACTTGTTTAAACCAGACACTAATGCTCTAAAATGTATCGCACGCGCTGCCACCAATATGTCATGAAATCGATCGCTCAACGTCTATTTGATCGAGCGATCTGCGACGTCTGTGTGGGTTGCTTCCAGCACAGAGAGCAATCACACCAAAAACACCCCACACACCAATTACAACACGCTGCCACCACCACCGCAACTACACTTTAAACGATTAAATCGGGCCGGTGGAACCCTCCTCAATCACCATCCGATCAAACTCTGCTGCCGAGTAATCGAGACAGTCACCACACACCTGCAGACCCCTCTCCACATACAAGCAGGGCACAGGCAATCCACGCTGATTCCGTCCCACACTTATCCTGAGGAGAGTCTGATCAGTTCTGCTGTCGAACGATCAGATACAATCAGCTTGCAATCTGCTGGCTCACACACAGTCACCATGCAGCACTCCAAGTTAATTGTGAGTCATTCAACCTGGTAACACTATAGGATTAGTTACACTTTCCCAATCATACAATGGATTAGTTACAATCGATCTTACAGTCTATGGGTTAATACACAGTTACGAGCGGTCATACAATCTTCAGAAACCAGGGTCGTTTTTAGAGCTTCAAGGAAACCAGGTTAGAGGTTTTCTAATTGCCAAAAAGGTCGGCCCGTGCAAAAATGGAAATTTTAATAAAAAGACAAAAATTCAAATAATAAACAAAAAAAAAGACAATAAACAAATGTGCAGAAAAACAGTTATAAAATAAAAGGGGAGTAAACACTGAAAATCCTATACCTCTTAAATGGATACAAAGTCTTCAGTTTTCCGAGGGTTAGAAGGAGCAATGGATAAGACACCCCACGATTGAAGATCGGACCCTCTGTATCTGACCCTCAAAACCATTTCTTCCCCTGATTTATCCTAAATTCCAAGGGGCTGGAAAGACAGATGCCATCCCCCTCCCTGGGTGGGTGCTGTGTGGACAAATTATTGTAAATCTCTTCTCCCCCCAACCTTTCCTTATCAGTGGTGTTTTCTGTTCCTAGATAAGGATTTATTGCCCCTGTGTGCAGGAAGACTTTGGAGAACTGTTTATTTGTTATAGGATGTCTGTAGGAATGCTGGAGATGAGGCAGAGGGGGAAAACATGACAGAAATTAGGACATTTGATGTCACAGGGATCACCGGTGGAAAAAAGCTGCAGACTTTGGCTGGGTCATATAGTGTGAATTTCCGCACTTCATGAGCCTGGAAGTTGGTAGGAAAATCAGCAGCACGGACGACTGCTGTGTGCTGCATGGACATCCGGAGAGTAAGTCAGGGAGGTTCCAGAAGAAGAGAGAATCAGACCCGGGAACTGCATTGATTGTTTCTCAACTTCCCATTTTTCGAGTATTACGCAAAGATGGTTCTCAAAAAGATGTTGGAGAACTAAGGCAACCTGAATCTGTTGTTGATGTAAACAGAATGAAAAAAACAGAATGTCCAAGTAGACAGCAATAAAAATATCACAAAAGGTCCTGTAACACATAACTGATGAAATGTTGAAAAGTTGGCAGGGCATTATACAACCCAAAAGGCACTACCAAGATATTCAAAAGTATCCATAGCAAGTGCGAAACGCCGTTCTCCATTTTATCTTTAAATTGTATGCCCCCGATGAGAGAAAGATGATTCAAGAAGTCAGGAGCCAGAGTGGGTAGTAGGATGAAGCCAGAGGGCCAGGAACCACAGAGGATAGTCAGACAAAGCCAGAGGGCTAGGAGCCAGAGCGAGTAGTCGGACAAAGCCAGAGGGTCTGGAGCCAGAGCGGGTAGTCAAAGCCAGAGGGTCTGGAGCCAGAGCGGGTAGTCGGACAAAGCCAGAGGGTCTGGAGCCAGAGCGGGTAGTCGGACAAAGCCAGAGGGTCAGGAGCCAAAGCAGGTAGTCGGACAAAGCCAGAGGGTCAGGAGCCAGAGTGGGTAGTCAGACAAAGCTAGAGGATCTGGAGCCAGAGCGGGTAATTGGACAAAGCCAGAGCATCTGGAGCCAGAGTGGGTAGTCAGACAAAGCCAGAGGGTCAGGAGCCAGAGTGGGTAGTCAAAAAGAGCCGAGGTCTAACCGGAATCAGGAACAGATAAGGTAGGCATTAGTCCAAGAAGATCTGCTGGCATCTTCCTGATGCCTCAGACCTCCATAAATGTGCATTTTGCACACAATAGCATACGCATGCGCAGGGCACACCGCGCATGCGCCAACTACGGCACCCATCCGTGTGCATTCCAGGTACCTGACGCGCATGGCAAATTAGCAAACATGCAAGTGTGAAGGTGTGCTCATGGCCATGTTTACTTTACGTTACCTATGCGGTAAAGTGAACAGGCATCATTTGAGATTTTTGGGCATGGAAAATACATGAAATAAATTATTTCTGCAGTTTGTTTGAGGCTTTCTTCATTGCAAAATCTATAATTGCAGAATTCACCTCTACCTCGATATGCTGAGTTGTTGTCTGAGATGGACATAGAGTTACTCGAGATAGACAGTGCCCTGCCACATACGCATTGACCTGTGTAAGAAGGTTACGGAGGAATAAAATGTTTATGATCTCAAAAATTAATTAATTATTATTAAATTACTAATATTACTGATATATATAGGTAACTTGGATGAATGTGGAAGCTGTGGATGTGTACCTGCCGGTTATTATGATTTTGATCCAGATTTCAAAGGAAATAATACACATATAATATATACAGGCCCATAGGATATTAAATTGGATATGCAGACTTTGGGTTATGTCTCAGTTCCCTCTCAGGAATTACTTGATATATGGTCTTTCAACCCATTTAACTTGAACTATCTGTTGTGTGCAGGCATATTATTGCAGAACGGCTTCCTTGTAATAGGAAGAATGAGGGCTGCAGTTGGGAGAAGAAATTTGGGTTGACCAAAGAAATTATATTTAAGCAAGGAATTTGGGGGATGGAGCTCTCTTCTTTCTCTCACAGCAGACATGAGGAACACAGACAGTATAGCAGAACCCCTGCGGGGGCTGGGCAGAGGTCAAAGGCCCTGTTTGAATTAGCTTGAACAGAGACTGACGCTTTTTGAATCAAGACATTATACTTACAAGCTGGACAATGTAACTTTCCATCATACTCACTCTGTTCATATTAGTATTTTTTCTGTAATGCAACTTGCTCTATTTAAATTAAATCCACTCACTGATTTTTGGTTTTGGCCCAATACTTGATTTGGATGCCTCAATAATCCTTGTAAAGTACAAAAACAAACAACAACCAACTTATTTCAACCTATATGCGGTCACCTTATCTAGCATCTTTTAAAATGCTGGGTCATATTAATTTGACATTGATGTTCTTGCCCCCAAGGTGACCCACCCTAATAACTTGCAATTTCTTTCCTTTTAGGGTAATGCAGGGTGTTCGTACCCTGACATCTGCAAGACACAAGCAGAACAGTTAAAGCAATAGATAGGCAACACAGTCAGCTCAATCTAGAGTGGCAAGAACTAAAGTAACATGTTAACATCCAACATGTCACAAAGAACACCTGTGAATGCCTGTAACGTATTAAAAGTATTAATTAAATACATTTATTACTGCAGGTAGGGTTCCTTTTTTATTACCGTGTCCTTCTTGCAGACACAAACGAAAAAAAAAAGCTGGCTAGAATGAGATCAGGCTAGCCCATTCCATGAAAAATTAGGAGTTATTAGGTATTTTTCTGGTATAGAATTTAATTTTTTATACCATGAACAAAAACTACAAACACGTATGAACATCAAGATGGAATGTGAGAGGTAGGTCTAATCTTTAACACCCACCACACTCTATTTAGCATACTCACCACATCCAGAGTATACTGTAGATGCAAATTACTTTTTCTAAAATAAAAAAAAACAAATCATTCCAAACCAAAGGATCAGCTGTATGGTTTCCCTCCAGTATGAAGCCTTTCATGTTTGAGATAACCCGATTTCCGTGCAAAACGTTTCCCACATTTAGGACAAGAATATGGCTTGACCCCTGTATGAATACTTTCATGTTTGTTAAGAGCTGATTTATAAGGAAAACATTTCCCACATTCAGAACAACAATATGGCCTGACCCCTGTATGAACTCTTTCATGTTTGTTAAGGACCGATTTATAAGAAAAACATTTCCCACATTTCGAAACAAGAATACGGCTTCTCCCCCGTATGAACTCTTTCATATGTCATGAGATCTACTTTTCTGTAAAAACATTTTCCACATTCCGAACAAGAATATGGCTTCTCCCCTATATGAAATTTTTTATGTTCAATGAGATTTGATTTACAAGAAAACATTTCCCACATTCAGAACAAGAAAATGGTTTCTCTCCTGTATGAATCCTTTCATGCCTAATAAGAGTACCTATTTTAGAAAAACACTTCCCACATCCAAGACAACAATATGGCTTCTCTCCTGTATGAACTCTTTCATGGGTGACAAGAGCCGATTTATGAGAAAAACATTTCCCACATTCAGAACATGAATATGGTTTTTCCCTGGTATATACCCTCTCATGTCTGATATGAGTTGATTTATAAGAAAAATATTTTCCACATTCAGAACAAGAATATGGCTTCTCTACTCTATGAACACTTTCATGTCTGCTAAGATCCAATTGTTGTGGAAAACGTTTCCCACATTTAAAACAAGAATACAGCTCCCCTCCATGAATGCTTTGATGTCTGATTAGGGTTGCTTTCTGAGTAAAACATTTATGACACTCAGCAAGAGTATGGCTTCTCCCCTAAATGAACTCTTTCATGTCTAATAAGATCTAATTTTGTGTAAAAACATTTCGCACATTGAGAACAAGAATATGGCTTTTCCCCTGTATGCACTCTTGTGTGTGTAAGAAGATTCCATTTTACAGAAAAACGTTTCCCACATTCAGAACAAAAATATGGCTTCTCTCCTGTATGAACTCTTTTATGTTTGATGAAATCTGATGGATGAGAAAAACATTTCCCACATTCAGAACAAGAATATGGCTTCTCTCCTGTGTGAATTCTTTCATGTCTGAGAAGATCTATTTTCTGGGAAAAACATTTCCCACATTCGTAGCAAGAGTACAGCTTCTGCCCTGTATGAACTCTTTCATGACTGACAAGACCTGATCGTTGAGAAAAACATTTCCCACATTCAGCACAGGGATATGGATTGTCCATAACCCCTGAATTCGTGATAAGTTTATATTTGCAGAAAAAACATTTTCTTGGTGGAAAGCAATTTCTTCTTTCTGGGTTGTATGATGGGGGTCAGGAATGTGCCGCCAATGTCCAGCTAGATTATATGGGGAATCTCTAATATGATGCTCAGAATGAAGATCACTATTAATTGGATTTCCTGCAGGAGAATCTGCTGTAATATCAGCTTCTTCTTTCCAATCTGGTGCAATTTCAAAGGCTGGTGTGTTGTAGTTCCTTGCATGCTGTTCAGCTGGAAAAAATAAAAGAAATGGGTAAATAAGAACTCCAATCTATTTGATACTTTGCTGCAGTGTTGCTTTTCAGATTCAAGTTAAAGGGTAATTCCACTTTCAATGACATTATTGTGTGCCAAAATGATGTCTTCAATGTGCTAAGCTTATCTGTATTTTTATTTTCTCTTTGTTTGCAGCTCTGTGCTATGAAAGAAAATGGGTTTCCCTTGAAACAATGTGTTTATCTTAGAAAACTGGTGTGTTGGATGTACAGAGCAGTGACTTCCTCACTCTTGTTAATCATCTGATTTGATGATCTGGGGGTACTGGTAGATCACAGGCTAAATAACAGCATGCAATGTCAAGCAGCTGCTTCCAAGGCCACCAAGATATTATCATGCATTAATAGAGGCCTAGAATCACGGGATAGAGATGTAATTTTGCCTCTTTACAAGGCACTGGTGCGCCCTCACCTGGAATATGCTGCCCAGTTCTGGGCACCCATTCATAGAAAGGATGCTCTGACTATGGAAAGGGAGCAGAGGAGCCACCAAACTAATAAGAGGAATGAAGAATCTTAGTTATGAGGAAAGATTACGAGAATTAAATCAGTTTATTCTTGAGAGGAGACGACTGAGGGGGGACGTGAGTAACTTGTATGAATATATAAATGGCCAATACAAAAAATATGGGGAAACTCTATTTCAGGAAAAGACAAGGGGGCGCGCTCCCTTCGACTGGAAAAAAAAATATTCAACCTCTGGAGGCGACAATCATTTTATACCATAAGAACTATAAATCTATGGAATAGCCTCCCACAGAAGCTTGTTACAGCATCAACCGCTCACAGCTTCAGAAAAGGATTAGATGCTTATTTAGAAGAAAATAACATTAACAGTTACTACTAGCTGTTATTAGTCATTTAAAAAATAACTTTCCCGACCCCAACACCCTTGGTTGAACTTAATGGACATATGTCTTTTTTTAACCGTATTAACTATGTAACTAAAAAATCTCCAGCATAGTCTGACAGGACCCTAATCTCTGTGCGATAGTCAACTAAGCCCTGTGCACCTGCTCTGTTGACTGTGAAAATAGTAAATATAGGACAGTAGGGGGCCCCAGTAAACTTACAGGCATACCTGGAAAGTGCACCCAGATCCTTGCCCACAGGATCCCTAAAAAAAATCCACCTTCAGAAATAGGAAGCATGGTGTGTCCCACTAACCAGACACTTAATGTCACCCCCAGGTGAATTAAACTAACATGGGTTTTGCAGGAACTGTATTCATTCCTTGCCGATAAAATGTCTAAAATCCAGGACTGTGGAGTCCTTACTGAGTCCCTATTTTATCAGACTCTGACTCCTTCCTTAGCACAGAAAGCACGGAGGACAGGTGCTAGAGAAATGCCAGATACAAGTCATAAAATGGTCAGAAATAGGGTTGTTCCTCTGGGCTATTGATTAAGATCCTCTAGAGAGGGTTCTCAACCTCTTTATGGTCTCCAGTACTGGCCGATTCAGATCCTCCAGAGAGGGTTCCCAACTGTTTTAAGGCCTCCAGAACTTCCCAGGTCAGATCCTCTGGGGAGGGTTCTCAACCTTTTTATGGTCTCAAGGACTTCCCAGATCAGATCCTCTAGGGAGGGTTCTCAACCTTTTTATGGTCTTCAGGACTGCCCGGATCAGATCCTCTAGGGAGGGTTCTCAACCTATTTACAGTCTCAAGGACTGCCTGGATCAGATCCTCTAAAGAGGGTTCCCAACCTTTTTACAGTCTCAAGGATGGCCCGGATCAGATCCTCTAGAGAGGGTTCCCAACTGTTTTAAGGCCTCCAGAACTTCCCAGGTCAGATCTTCTAGGGAGGGTTCTCAACTTTTTATGATCTCCAGGACTGCCGAGATCACATCCTCTAGAGAGGGTTCTCAACCTCTTTATGGTCTCCAGTACTGGCCGATTCAGATCCTCCAGAGAGGGTTCTCAACCTAATAACTGTCTGCCGTATGGGCCAATTCAGATTCTCAAGGGCAGGTTGTCAACCTACTTACGGCCTCCAGGACTGCCCAGATTAGATCCTCTAAAGAGGGTTCTCAACCTATTTATGAGCACTGCCCAGATCAGATCCTCTACGTATCCAGGACTGCCCAGTTCATGTCTCCAAAGAGGGTTTTAAATCTCTTTAGGGCCTCCAGGACTGCCCAGATCAGATCCTCTAGAGAGGGTTCCCAACAGTTTTAAGGCCTCCATGACTTCCCAGATCTAGAGAGGGTTCTCAACTTTATAACAGTCTCAAGGACTGCCCGGATCAGATCCTCTAGAGAGATTCTCCAACCATTTTAAGGCCTCCAGGACTTCCCAGGTCAGATGTTCTAGGGAGGGTTCTCAACCTTTTTATGGTCTCCAGAACTTCCCAGATCAGATCCTCTAGAGTGTTCTTTAACCTCTTTATGGTCTCCAGGACTCCCCGGATCAGATACTCTTTGGAGGGTTCTCAAACTTTTTATGGTCTCCAGAACTTCTAAAATCACACCTCTAGGGAGGGTACTTTAACCTCTTTATGGTCTCCAGGACTTCCCAGACCAGATCATCTAGAGAGGTTTCCCAAACTTTTTAGGCCTCCAGGACTGCCCTGATCAGATCCTCTAGAGATGGTTCCCAACCATTTTATGGTCTCCAGGACTGCCCGAATCAGATCCTCCAGAGAGGGTTCTCAACCTTTTTACAGTTTCAAGGACTGCCCGCATCAGATGCTCTAGGGAGGGTTCTCAACCTTTTTATGGTCTCCAGGACTTCCCAGATCATATCCTCTAGAGAGGTTTCCCAACCGTTTAAAGACTTCCCAGACTGCCCAGATCAGATCCTCTAGAGATGGTTCTCAACCTTTTTATAGTCTCCAGGACTGCCCAGATCAGATCCTCTAGAGATGGTTCTCAACCTTTTTGTAGTCTCAAGGACTGCCCAGATCAGATCCTCTAGGAAAAGTTCCCAAATGTTTTAAGGCCTCCAGGACTTCCCAGGCCAGATCCTCTAGGGAGGGATCCCAAGTAGCCCCAAGGAGTGAATTGAGTTATAATTTGCCACGTTAAGTTGCTAATAGAGGTAGGTCATGGGCCTTTTAGCACTTTAGCAGAACAAAACCCACCAGCGGCCAACCTGGAATCTGGCTTCTCTCTGTGGCATTCACATAGGCTGGATCGGGAGTGCGCTCTCCCTATTCAAGTCAATGGGAGCCGCCTGCCCAATGGCATAGTCACAGCAGGCAGCTCTCACTGGATGAGAGCCCGCGCATGCACCGTTGGAGCATGAAAAGGTGAGTTTTTATGTGCTTTCTGGGGAGTTCCGCACAGTACGGCATCCCTATTCGGGAGCATTAACTGTGGAAGTAAGAGAATGATGGAGGGAATGTGATAAAGAGAAAAAGTCAGGGAGAATGTGGGAAAAATGAAAAGGGAGGGAATGTGTGGAAAGGAGAGTGGGACTGAGAAAATGTGGTAAAAAGGAAGAGGAGGGGTAATGTAGTAGTAGAGGAATGTGAAAAAGAGAGAAAGACCGAGGGAAAAGAGAAAATGAACTGGGGTATATGGAAAAGAGAGAAAGGAGAAAATGTGGATATTAGAGAGAGACTGAGCAAATGTGGTAAAAAGAGGACATTTGGACATGAGAGAAAGATGGAGGAAAGGTAGATAACAGAGAGAAACACTAGTGGAATAAGGGAAAGAGAGGGAGGCGGGATTTAGGAAAAGAAAAGGAGGGAATGTAAAAAAGAAAGGAAGGAGAGATGTGTGAAACTAAGACAAAAAACTGGGAAAGAGGTAGACAGAGGGAATGTCAAAAGGATGAAGAGAAGGAGGGAATGTGGCTAAAGAGAACGAATTAAGAAATGTTTGGAAAAAACAATAAGAAAAGAGTGTGTAAGGAGATGAGAATGTAAAAGATTAAGATTGGGGGGCATGTGGAAGAAAGAAATAGAGAGAATGCAGAAAGAAAAGAGAGAGGCTGAGGAAATAAGATAAAAAAGGGAGGGAATGTGGAAGTGAAAGAACGACAGAGGAAATGTGGATAAGCGCAAAAGACAGATGGAATCAGAAAATGAGGAAGGGGTAAGATGGGATGTGGAAAAAAGAGGCAGACAGAGAGGCAGGGAATGTGGAAAAGAGGGAGAAGGAAGGGAATGTGGAAAAGAGGGAGAAGGAAGGGAATGTGGAAAAGAGGGAGAAGGAAGGGAATGTGGAAAAGAGAGGGAGGAGGGAATGTGAAAGAACGAGAGGAAGTGTGAAAAAGAGAAATGGGATCAGAAAAATAGGGAGGATGAGATGGAGGGAATGTGGACAAGGGAAGGTAGAAAACAGAAGGAAAGAAAGGTATTGTGGAAAAGAGAGGGAGAAGGAAATACCGAAAAGAGAGGAAGAAGTTAAGAATGTGGAAAAGAGAGGGATAAGGAGGGAATGTGAAAAAGAGAGGAAATGTAGAAAAGAAAGGGAGAAGGGGGAAATGAGAAGGAGGGAATGTGGTAAAGAGAGGGAGAAGGAGGGAACGTGGAAAAGAGGGGGGAAGGCATGTAGAAAAAAGAAGAAGGAGGGAATGTGGAAAACAGAGGAAATGTATAAAGGAAGGGGAGGAGGAAATGTGGAAAAGAGAGGGAGAAGGAGAAAATATGGAAAAGAGAGGGAGAAGGAGGAAATGTGGAAAAGAGAGGGAGGAGGAAATGTGAAAAAGAGGGAGAAGGAGGGAATGTGGAAAAGAGAGGGAATGTAGAAAAGGAAGGAGGATATGTGGGAAAGAGAGGGAGAAGGGGTGAATGTGGAAAAGAGAGGCAGAGAATAGAAAGGGAGAAGGGGGGAATGTGAGAAAGAGAGAGGAGTATGGAGAGGAGAGGGAGGGAGCCTGGAAAAGAGGGGGGTGGGCATGTAGACAAGAGAAGAAGAAGGAGGGAATGTGGAAAAGAGAGGAAATGTACAAAAGAAAGGGAGAAAAAGGGAATGAGGGAATGTGGAAAGAGGGAGGAGGAGGGGATTTGAAAGTCCGATATAGGAAATGTGGATAAGAGAATAAGACAAATGGGATGAGAAAATGAAGGAAAGGGAGAGATGGGATGTGGAAAATAGAGGGTGACGGGGGGAGGAATGTTAAAAATGGTAGAAGGGAATTAAAGAAAATAAAGGAAGGTGGAAATGTGCGTAAGAAAGAAATAGAGGTGTGGAAAAAGAGAGGAAAATGGAGGGGAATGTAGAAAAGAGAGATAACATTAAGGAATGTGGAAAAGAGAGGAAGAAGGGGGGAATGTGAAAGTGAAAGAACAAAATTAGGAAATGTGGATGAGAGAAAAATACAGGCAAATGTAAAAAAAAAGGAGGCGCAAAGGAATATAGAAAAAAAGAAAGGCGGAAATGAGTGAAAGGGAGAGAGAAGGAGGGAACACAGAAAAAAAGGAGGACTGGGGAAATGTAGTAAAAATAAAAAGAAGGGAATGTGTAAATAAAAAAATGGGGGCAATGTAAAAAGATAGAGACATAGGGAAACCACAAAACGATGGGGGGGGGGGGTGTAGAAAACAAAGAAGGAGAGAATGTGGCAATAGAGGGAGAGTAAGTAAATGTGGTAAAACGAAAAACAATGCAGAAACGTGAGAGAAAGGTGGAGGGAATGTGGTAAAAAAAAATATAATGGGTATTAGTAAAGTTGGGATTTGGAAAATCTGTCTGCGCGTCTCCCCTCAGAACAAAGCTTCTAACGTCACGTGACAGGAAGTAAGGTAACAGCGTGACTCTTCTCAGAGACGTCTCCCTTCACAACAAAAGCTTCTAACGTCACGTGACAGGACATAAGGTAACAGCGTGACTCTTATCAGAGACGTCTCCCTTCACAACAAAGCTTCTAACGTCACGTGACAGGTCCCCCATCGTTGCCAAGTTTTATGTCTATATGAATATTATTGGTGCGCGCTTTTAAAATCACGTGTCAGGACGCTCATTGTCGCCACGTTTTATGTCTATATGAATATTATTGTTACGCCATAGGAATCAGCGTCTTTTCAGCGCTGTAAGAAGGCTGTCCCCCGTAAGACGAGCTACAACAAAATGGCCGCCAGTCCCAGTGACTGGGCTACGACAATATGGCCGCCGCGCCCGTCCAGGCGGGAACAGAGCGAACCTTGAGAGGAAGTAATCGTTTTTTTTTTTTTGGTTTGAAGCGGACAGGCGACTTCTGGTAAAAGGTGATGGCGGCTGATTAACCCCTCGTGTGCCTCATTTGAAATGCATTTCACCGGCAGGGGTTATGTCTCCTAAATCCCAGGCATGTTTCTTTAACCCCCCCGCCCTGTCGTAATTACTAACCCTTATACCTGTTCTATAGTATCCGATAAGGGCAAAGGTTCACGGGGTGAGGTGTGTGCGTCTTAAAAGTGGAAAAACCAAAACCCGGGTTTGTGTCCTTACCCCCCGGATGCCCCACTATGCGATCGGCCCTCAAACCTGCCTCACTGACATTCACACGACATGTGCGAGAATTCTTGTCCAATCAGTGCCCTGTGGTCTGCGGCGCGTTCCCACATTCAGCCTTAGTATTTGGGTGCGGGAGAGGCACCGGGCTGTGACTGGTCCACTTTAAAAAAGACCAACCACCTTAAAACACCAACTAGGTGCCTCTGGGGCATCCCGATTTACTATGCCCCACTGTGTGAACTCCCAGATCCCCTGTAAACCTCTTTTCCTTGCTGCTGGTCACTTGCTGCGATTGCAGGCCATAGCTTCATCCCCGGCATCCCTGTCCGCTCCCACCCCCATCTATTCAGTGGCGTCAGGAGCATACACTCCACACGGAAACTGGGGATGAAGCCGGCGACGCTCAGATCCAAACAACGCCACTATATTTATACACTACATAACGCACTGATTGGACGAGCGCCCCGGAATGCACCATGGGAATGCCGGAAAGGTGAGTGTAGAAGGTCTTGAAGGTTCACGGTTTGAGTTGTGTGCACCTTGAAGGGTCACCGTTTGAAGTGAGTACATCTTGAAGGTTCACGGGTTGAGGTGTGTGCATCTTGAAGGGTCACCATTTGAAGTGAGTACATCTTGAAGGTTCACGGGTTGAGGTGTGTGCATCTTGAAGGGTCACCGTTTGAGGTGAGTACATCTTGAAGGTTCACGGGTTGAGATGTGAGCATCTTGAAGGTTCACAGGTTGAGGTGTGTGCATCTTGAAGGGTCACCGTTTGAGGTGTGAGCATCTTGAAGGTTCACGGGTTGAGTTGTGAGCATCTTGAAGGTTCACAGGTTGAGGTGTGTGCATCTTGAAGGGTCACCGTTTGAGGTGAGTACATCTTGAAGGTTCATGGGTTGAGGTGTGAGCATCTTGAAGGTTCATGGGTTGAGGTGAGTGCATCTTGAAGGTTCACGGCATGAGGTGCGTGCATCTTGAAGGTTCATGGGTTGAGGTGTGTGCATCTTGAAGGTTCACGGCATGAGGTGCATGCATCTTAAAGGTTCATGGGTTGAGGAGTGTGCATCTTGAAGTTTCACAGGTTGAGGTGTGTGCATCTTGAAGGGTCACCGTTTGAGGTGAGTACATCTTGAAGGTTCATGGGTTGAGGTGTGTGCATCTTGAAGGTTCATGGGTTGAGGTGAGTGCATCTTGAAGGTTCACGGCATGAGGTGTGTGCATCTTGAAGGTTCATGGGTTGAGGTGTGTGCATCTTGAAGGTTCACGGCATGAGGTGTGTGCATCTTGGAAGGTTCATGGGTTGAGGTGTGTGCATCTTGAAGGTTCACGGCATGAGATGTGTGCATCTTGAAGGTTTATGGGTTGAGGTGTGTGCATCTTGAAGGTTTATGGGTTGAGGTGTGTGCACCTTGAAGGTTCACGGGTTGAGGTGTGTGCATCTTCAGTGTTCATGGGATAAGGTGTGGGCATCATGAAGGTCTCACAGGTTGTGGTGTGTGCATCTTGATGGTCTCACAGGTTGAGGTGTGTGCATCTTGAAGGTCTCACGGGTTGTGGTGTGTGCATCTTGAAGGTCTCACGGGTTGTGGTGCATGCATCTTGAAGGTTCATGGGTTGAGGTGCGTGCATTTTGAAGGTTCATGGGTTGAGGTGAGTGCATTTTAAAGGGTCACGGGTTGAGGTGTGTGCATCTTGAAGGTTCATGAGTTGAGGTGTTTGCATCTTGAAGGTTCATGGGTTGAGGTGTGTGCATCTTGAAGGTTCATGGGTTGAGGTGTGTGCATCTTGAAGGTTCATGGGTTGAGGTGTGTGCATCTTGAAGTTTCATGGGTTGAGGTGTGTGCATCTTGAAGGTTCATGGGTTGAGATGTGAGCATCTTGAAGGTTCACAGGTTGAGGTGTGTGCATCTTGAAGGGTCACCGTTTGAGGTGTGAGCATCTTGAAGGTTCACGGGTTGAGGTGTGAGCATCTTGAAGGTTCATGGGTTGAGGTGTGTGCATCTTGAAGGGTCACTGTTTGAGGTGAGTACATCTTGAAGGTTCATAAGTTGAGGTGTGTGCATCTTGAAGGGTCACCGTTTGAGGTGAGTGCATCTTGAAGGGTCACCGTTTGAGGTGAGTGCATCTTGAAGGGTCACCGTTTGAGGTGAGTGCATCTTGAAGGGGCACCGTTTGAGGTGTGTGCATCTTGAAGGGTCACTGTTTGAGGTAAGTACATCTTGAAGGTTCACGGGTTGAGGTGTGAGCATCTTGAAGGTTCATAGGTTGAGGTGTGTGCTGTCACGCTTGGGGAGGGGTAACTCCAGACCTCTTGATGAGCTCGCAACCCCCAATCTCCGCAGCCAGCTTCTCCTGTAGGAGCCCCCGCTTGCCGGGACGCAAGTTACGCCTACCCGGGATCGGTTGCCCCCAGGACTTATAGGCTCAAAGGATGCAAGCTTATATGGAGAGATCTGGAGAACCAATAACTGGAGCGTGAATGACGGAAGTCCAGAGACATGCAATAGGTTGATAACGGGAAGGCAGAGATCGTAGCGGCACCAGGGGTCAGGCAAGACGAAGTCGGGGTACAGGCAAAGGTCAGCAACTGGGGTTCAGGATCTAGAAGCGTTAGTTCAGGCAAAGGTCGGCAACAAGGGTTCAGGATCAAGAGGCGTCAATTCAGGCAGAGGTCGGCAACAAGGGTTCAGGATCAAGAGGCGTCAATTCAGGCAGAGGTCGGCAACAAGGGTTCAGGATCAAGAGGCGTCAATTCAGGCAGAGGTCGGCAACCGGTTAATACTTCAGAGGATTAGGTAACACAGGGTTCTGAGCGCTATCACAGGCAACAGGCAACTGAGGGGGACAGAGCTTTATAGGGAACCAGATAACAATGGAATCAAGGCATTAGTGTAGTGATTGGTGCATTTAGAATCATTAAGGCTGATTGGCCCAGTCCCTGAGGAAGCCTCCCCCCCAACCCCACCTGGCCCTTTAATTCATTTCCTCCAGCGGCCGCGCTGAGAGCAGCGCCGCCGGAGGGTATAAATAGAACGTGCTCGCGCGCGAGAGCACGTGTACAGAAGCCAGGGCCGCCAGCTGGCAGGGAAGGAGGCGCGCGCGCGCCAGCAGAGGCAGAGGCCGCGGCCGCCGGGCAGGTGGCTGCGCAGCGGGAGCAGGCGGCTGAAGAATGGAGACGCCGATGAACCGGGAAACGGGTAAGTGGATCCTGACGTGCATCTTGAAGGGTCACCGTTTGAGGTGTGTGCATCTTGAAGGTCCATGGGTTGAGGTGCATGCATCATGAATATATAATGTGTTCAGGTGTGTCTTTTTTGAGGTTCAGAATCTGAGGTGTGTGCATCTTGAAGGTCTCAAAGGGTGTGGCGTGTGGGCATTTTGAGGGTGTACGGGTTGAGGTGTGTGCATCTTGAAGGGTCACCGTTTGAGGTGTGAGCATCTTGAAGGTTCACGGGTTGAGGTGTGAGCATCTTGAAGGTTCACAGGTTGAGGTGTGTGCATCTTGAAGGGTCACCGTTTGAGGTGAGTACATCTTGAAGGTTCATGGGTTGAGGTGTGAGCATCTTGAAGGTTCATGGGTTGAGGTGAGTGCATCTTGAAGGTTCACGGCATGAGGTGCGTGCATCTTGAAGGTTCATGGGTTGAGGTGTGTGCATCTTGAAGGTTCACGGCATGAGGTGCGTGCATCTTAAAGGTTCATGGGTTGAGTTGTGTGCATCTTGAAGGTTCACAGGTTGAGGTGTGTGCATCTTGAAGGGTCACCGTTTGAGGTGAGTACATCTTGAAGGTTCATGGGTTGAGGTGTGTGCATCTTGAAGGTTCATGGGTTGAGGTGTGTGTATCTTGAAGGTTCACGGCATGAGGTGTGTGCATCTTGAAGGTTCATGGGTTGAGGTGTGTGCATCTTGAAGGTTTATGGGTTGAGGTGTGTGCACCTTGAAGGTTCACGGGTTGAGGTGTGTGCATCTTCAGTGTTCATGGGATAAGGTGTGGGCATCATGAAGGTCCCACAGGTTGTGGTGTGTGCATCTTGAAGGTCTCACAGGTTGTGGTGTGTGCATCTTGAAGGTCTCACGGGTTGTGGTGTGTGCATCTTGAAGGTCTCACGGGTTGTTGTGCGTGCATCTTGAAGGTTCATGGGTTGAGGTGAGTGCATTTTAAAGGGTCACGGGTTGAGGTGTGTGCATCTTGAAGGGTCACGTGTTGAGGTGTGTGCATCTTCAGTGTTCTTGGGATAAGGTGTGGGCATCATGAAGGTCTCACAAGTTGTATTGTGTGCATCTTGAAGGTCTCACAGGTTGTGGTGCGTGCATCTTGAAGGTTCATGGGTTGAGGTGAGTGCATTTTAAAGGGTCACGGGTTGAGGTGTGTGCATCTTGAAGGTTCATGGGTTGAGGTGTGTGCATCTTGAAGGTTCATGGGTTGAGGTGTGTGCATCTTGAAGGTTCATGGGTTGAGGTGTGTGCATCTTGAAGGGTCATGTGTTGAGGTGTGTGCATCTTCAGTGTTCATGGGATAAGGTGTGGGCATCCTGAAGGTCTCACAGGTTGTATTGTGTGCATCTTGAAGGTCTCACAGGTTGAGATGTGTGCATCTTGAAGGTTCAAGGGTTGAGGTGAGTGCATTTTAAAGGGTCACGGGTTGAGGTGTGTGCATCTTGAAGGTTCATGGGTTGAGGTGTGTGCATCTTGAAGGTTCATGGGTTGAGGTGCATGCATAATGAATATCTCATGGGTTGAGGTGTGTGCATCTTGAAGGTCTCATGGGTTGAGGTGCATTCATAATGAATATCTCATGGGTTGAGGTGTGTGCATCTTGAAGGTCTCAAGGCTTGAGGTACGTGCTTTTTAAATGTGAAGAAAAGCCAATCGTGTCTGTCAGTGGTCTGAAAATGGTTTGGGGATTTCAGGCCATAAAAGAAACATAAAATCATGTCCTCCTTGCATTACCACCATCATAGTAAGGCTAGTGACAGAGAATAACTTGGGGTCACATGAGACATTTAACTGATGTCTAACCCTGTTCTTCTACCAGGTTTCCAGTTCCCAAAACTGAGAGAATCCTCCTCCGAGGAAGCCCAGCACACTTCACAACACTATCAAAGATGGAGGAGGACTACAGTCACGTGACTGAGAAGATTTGGAGCCTCACCCTGGAGATCATCTTCCTTCTGACTGGAAAGGTGAGGAGGATTCTGGGAGTCAGTTTTACTTCTGTTAATCAAACAAAGGTTCTGGCCGAAACGGGGAGAAGGATTCCTCGAGTGTGACTGTATTTTTGTTTTTATTCATACAGACTTTTTCTCCTGTGAAGTCTGGTGACCATGTGACTATAACAGTGTCTCCTCCTCCCTCACTGACCAAGAGATGCACCATGCAAAAGATTCTAAAAGTCACCAACAAGATCACCGAGCTGCTGACTGGAGAGGTGAGCGGTGCCTGCAAATGGTGGGATTATCCTGTAACAGTGAGGGGGCGAGGCTAAAGGGTAGGCATGTAGTCGCCCTGCACCATTATCGGGTATATACACCAGAGATCTCCCCGCCATCTTTATTCCCAGGATTCCACACAGGAAGTCACACCGCACCATTATCAGGTATATACACCAGAGATCTCCCCGCCATCTTTATTCCCAGGATTCCACACAGGAAGTCACACCGCACCATTATCAGGTATATACACCAGAGATCCCCCCCCCCCTCTTTATTCCCAGGATTCCACACAGGAAGTCACACCGCACCATTATCAGGTATATACACCAGAGATCCCCCCCCTCTTTATTCCCAGGATTCCACACAGGAAGTCACACCGCACCATTATCAGGTATATACACCAGAGATCTCCCCGCCCTCTTTATTCCCAGGATTCCACACAGGAAGTCACACCGCACCATTATCAGGTATATACACCAGAGATCTCCCCGCCCTCTTTATTCCCAGGATTCCACACAGGAAGTCACACCGCACCATTATCAGGTATATACACCAGAGATCTCCCCGCCCTCTTTATTCCCAGGATTCCACACAGGAAGTCACACCGCACCATTATCAGGTATATACACCAGAGATCTCCCCGCCCTCTTTATTCCCAGGATTCCACACAGGAAGTCACACCGCACCATTATCAGGTATATACACCAGAGATCTCCCCGCCCTCTTTATTCCCAGGATTCCACACTGGAAGTCACACCGCACCATTATCAGGTATATACACCAGAGATCTCCCCGCCCTCTTTATTCCCAGGATTCCACACTGGATGTCTAATTCTCCATATCCATGGCCCCTCTTGATGTGTTGTAACAAATATTGTGATCAGATTTGACAGATTGAATAATCTAAATTTATCAGGCAGAGACTGAGAAGGCGGAGCTTGCGATAAAGAAGTCACATCATACAGAGGTCTGCAATGATCTCTATAGGGATAGTAAGGTGGAGTTATCCAGTTCCCGGGTGACACCAGAGAGATCTCCTCTGGGTGATGGTGGACACGGAACATCATCAGAAGATACTGGTGTGAAGATGGATCGGCTTTGTGAAGAGGAGAACAACTCTCCATGGCTTGGTGCAGGTGAGTAAAAATTACCGGTATTTTCTGGAAATGTTTTTGAGTGTGTGAATGGCTAACATTCAGATTCAGTTTATACAGGATACATACAAGGAATTATTTTTGGCATAGAGACCATCCAGCGCTGACAAGAGTTTTATGGAGGGTTCTGGGTAGGGAAAGTGATGGAAGCTAAGTCTGGTTAAGCCACACTCATCTGCCATGCCATAATATTTGTAGCGCGGGATAGCTAAGTGAGGAACCTAATATATGATGGTTTCAGGACTGACTGGTAATTTCATAAACACATCTCATTGTGTGTGTGAGTGTATATATATGTGAGTGTATATATAAGTTAATTCAGAAAGAATGGTACAAACAGAAAACTTAGTAATGACCTTGCAAAAACCTTGCAATAATACATTTTCTTCTCAAATACTGATCTAATGTGATGATAATGTGTTTGAAATGGTTACTAGAGGGTCTGTTCATCAAAATGATAACCACTGCAGGTCAAAATACAAAAAAAGCTCAACAACAGCCTTAGTTCAAAGACATTTCTGGGCCGAATTTTTTAACTTTGGGAAGTATTCACTCACCTCGCCAAGGGATGTGTTTGGTAAGACTACCATTCTTCCCTTTTCCTTACCACATCTCCAACCAGACTCGGACACCGAGGGATAATATCTATGTAGTTGTACCGGTGTTCCAGTTGGAACATCGTTTGTTTCCTGAATAGAGGAGTTGACTGAACCCATGTAAGTCAACAAAATAATATCATCACATTCCTTGTCTGCTCCAATTCTTTTTCTCCTCTACATTTGAGCTTACTTCCCCCACCTTTATCCCCTAAAAGAAGTTTATAAGGCCATGATAAAATATATGTCTTAGATCCAGTCCCAGAACATGAAATATACAAATGAGAGATCATAGATTGATCTCACAAACCCTTACTAAAAAGGCCGCACACTGAGTATAGATAAAAAAAGTCCAATAAATTTAATAGATATTCATTGTATACATAGAAAAAGATCTAAACACATACAAGATTAAAAAAACACAAAAACAAGCGGGTGGATCCCAATCAATGGTGACTAATATGTATGGAGTTTAAGAGATTGTAACATGTATATATAATATAGGGCGTATGGTGTAAAAAACTGGTAATGGGCCCGGATAAAGAAACAATATAATCGGATAGATGATCCAAGTCAACCAGGGTGAAACAATAATGAAATGAAAATTCAAATAGAATATATCAATGAGTATAGTGCAAAAAAGGGAGCAAGTAAAAAAAGTGCTAAGTGCATAAACATACTATTTACAAGTAAAACCACAAGTGTGGTATGTGCAAATTACAATACAACCTGCGCTGTATATATAAAACAGAGCGCTATACAACACACATACAGGGTTAATAAACTAGTGTCAAGTGAAAAGGAGTATATTTAAACAGGCTTCAGCTAAGCCCGACTGGGCCCCTAAATGAGTAACACCGAATAGCGCAATATAATGATCCATATATTATATATTAGATCCAGTCCCAAAGATTGCTTTCTTGTATGTAGTAAGCTCCTGACAATAGAAAGAAACATTAGCACGAGCTAGTCTCTTGTGTTGCAGGTAAGACCACTGGGGTGAGGAAGCAGAACAGTACAAGGGAAATCTCCTTCAGCATTTAAAAATGAACACCCTCAAAAAAGTGATGTGCCGTGACCTCCCTCCAGCCACCGCATTGGAAACAGATTTCAGAGTACTCAGAATGGAGGAGATAGCTGGGGACTTCTGGCAAATCTGAGCGGCTATATTGAGGGTGGTTAATGCATTATTTGAGTGATCCGACATTAGCTGTTTAGATTCCACCCAGACTGACCTTTGGACCTTGTTATCACCCAACATAAGCTCAATCCTTACCCAATATTTGTTTTTTGCAGACAGATTCCATTCAAGCAGACGAACCATATGGACTACCTTAAAATAGTGCCCCCAGTCCACCTTGAGATTTCATGGCAAACAAAGAAGAGTAACTCAACCTAGACCTTTGTCTATTCCAAATGAACGTAGCCATGGTTTCTTTGATTTCTGAAAGGAATTCCTTAGAGATTGGACATAAAGCAATATCGGTAGTATAATCATCTAAAGAACCACTGTGCAGCCAAACCACGCCAGCTGTTAGTTCTACCAGTAGTCTAGATCCTTTTTTATTGTAGCCTAGAGTGAAGAATAATTTAAGTGGAATAGATCCGGAAGTACACTTGGAAAGCTGATTCCTCTGTACTTACCGGATTACCATACAAATGGAAATGCTAGTTCTCAATATCCCCCACTTTCACTTGTGATTTGAAACAGAGTGCTAATATCCTGTTCCTCAATTTGTCCTCCAGGCCCATGTTTTTAAAGATTGCAGAAATCCAGGCTATCCTATCAAACGTCATTTCAGCATTAGTGGACAACAGGATTGCCCTGTCCTTCATTTTGAAACTGCTTGTATAATGTAGATTGCCTTCACCGTATTTTTTCAGGCTTCTCTGCCAAGGATAAAACCAACTTGATCCTGTTAGGCTGGCTCGACACCTTCTTCTCTTATCTATCAGCTAGTATCTTTACATAAATCTTAATATCCGAGTTTAGGAGGAAAATTGGGTGGTATTTTTGACAGATCAGGAGATCTTTTTTTCTTTTGCTGTCATTGTGATATGTGTCTCTGAGATTGAAGGAGCCTTTCTCAGCTGATCAGTCAATGGCCACCTCAAGATGTGGTGCTAGGAGGGAGGAAAATGACTTCTGTAATATAAGGCTGGAAAGCCATCCGGCCCTGGGGCTTTTCCAGGCTTAGAGCTGTTGATAGCCTTTACAACCTCTATAGCTGTAATTTCTTCTTCCAAGCCATCTACATCCTCTTGGTTTGGGTAGGTATGTGTGACTTTGCTAAATATTGATATATACCCTCCATATAATTACCCTATATTATAGCTGATGATGGCTGCCCAGGTTAGCGATGCCATGTATGCCTTTTATTGCATGGGGTTTGTACCAGCTTTGACAGTGAGGAGTATCTTAAAATCTGATGGTGGTTGACCCCCATCTCTAAATATTTTCTGACTTAAAGGGTAATTCTACTTTCGATGGCATTTTTTAAAAAGTTTCCAATCCCTCTATGGCTGTGCGTGGTCATGCCAGCCACTCGGTTACAGCGGGCCTGGCTGCGCACAGCCTGAGATAGATGCACACGTCATGGGTTTTGCTGTAAGTATCAGGTAACTGGTGGGGTTTCACACAATGAATATCTAACCAGACCTAGTGTCCGGTCCCCTTTTAATAGTGATTATGATGACATTGTACTCATTTTTCATTGCATAGAAGAAGTGCAGTCATGTAAAAAACAGACAAGGTTGATGGCAGATGGTTTCAGGACAATAGGTACCACTGAGGTATCTAATATAAGACGTGTACTATCATAAAAATGGAGGGTTGGTAACAAGAATGGTGATAGGTTAAAGAGGGAACCAGTGTATTTTACAGCGCAGCAGTAGACATGGATGAGACTCCAGAGTAAAACTGCAGAGACAAAATCAGCTGCTTTCCACATGTTGTCGTCCGCTTCTTGATTGAAAGTATTGGCTATAGGTGAGTTTCCAATGCTGAGGTTGCCAGAGTTGTTAGTAACTGAATGACATTTGGACCAGTACCAGAAAGTCAGGAGCAAAATAAGAAAAGTAACTTTACAACAGGGAATTTGGCAGCTATAGTGAATAGCAATTTGACTGGCGTGCTGATTTAAACAATGCTATTTTTTTTTCCAGCCAGGCAATATGAAGTGATAAATAAAGCAATTCAACCTGATTTTTTAGACTGGAAAACAGAAAAGGATGACATCACAGAAGATTCTCCTGCAGGAAAAAAGATTGCTACAGATCCACACCCTGACTGTCTTAAAGCAGATAGGGGGTGCTTTCTTGATGACGCACATCTTGTCCCTCATCATACAGCTCAGGAAGGAGAAGATATCTCCCACCAAAGTAATCTCACAGGAATGAAGCCATATTCTTGTTCTGAATGTGGGAAATGTTTTTCAAAGAAGTCCAATCTCAAGGCTCACGGTGTAGTTCATACAGGGGAAAAGCCATATTCTTGTTCTGAATGTGGGAAATGTTTTTCAAAGAAATCAAATCTCAAGGCTCATGGCGTCGTTCATACGGGAAAGAACCCTGATCTTCTCATACATGAAAGAAATTATAAAGGAAAGAAACTGTATACATGTTCTGAATGTGGGAAATGTTTTTCTCAGAAATCAAATTTTATCACACATGAAAGAGTTCATACAGGGGAGAAGCCATATTTTTGTTCTGAATGCGGGAAATGTTTTTCCAGTAGATCAAATTTTATCACACATAAAAAAATGCACACTGGGGAGAAGCCTTATATATGTTCTGAATGTGGGAAATGTTTTCGTGATAAACAACATCTTATGAAACATGGAAGAGTTCATACAGGAGAGAAGCCGTATTCTTGCTCTGAATGTGGGAAATGTTTTTCTGATAATTCATATCTTATATCCCATAAAAAGATTCATACAGGAGAGAAGCCGTATATATGTTCTAAATGTGGGAAATGTTTTCGTGATAAGTCACATCTTCTCAAACATGAAAGAGTTCATACAGGAGAGAAGCCGTATTCTTGCTCCGAATGTGGGAAATGTTATTTTCATAAATCCTGTCTTGTCACACATGAAAGAGTTCATACCATGGAAAAGCCCTAGTATTCTAATCGTGGAAAATGTTTATAACAAAAATCAAATGCCATCAAACATGGGAGAGCTCATACCGGAATGCAGCCACATTGTTGATTCTATTGGGGGAATCTCTGAAGTCAGGGGCGATATCGGACTGAGAATGAGTCTTAATTAGGTCGCTGGATGTAGGAAATGTTTCAAAATTCGAACTGTCTTTGATGTTGAATGTGTGTTGTGACAGTGCACTGGCTAATATTCTAACCCCTGATGTAATGGCTGTGTTCTTTAATAAGCTTTGTTTCCTGAAAACTACTTTTGAGTTCTTCTGCACCCACTTCAGTATAAAATTAGCATTTGTGTTAATCTGGGGTCAAACAGGTCAACACTGTTGGGATTCTGTAAAGTAGAGAAAAATGTAGAGCATTTCACATGATTGACTTGACTATAATGTAGCATATTAGAAAGGAAAAGCAAGGCGAGATGCAAGAGTGGCCCTGTTGGTTTACTTAAACCGGACCTTCGCCCTAACTAAGAGCTTATCTTATGTTTCCCCCACCCTGTACATACAGATTGCCCAAATTAAAACTCACTCTACCTGCACCTGTTGTCTTTTCTTAGCCTTTAAACATTGAAGATGGTGGCATATGGCGTTTCAGGCTGCCTGCAGGGAGTGTCTCCTAACTGTGCCGCTCTTCATTATGGGATTGTCGTCGTTTCCTGACCCCAGTTCTGCTCTGTCTGTGCAGAGCACAGCTATAACCCGCACCCTGCACTCCGTGCCCCTCTCCTCAGTATGTGATGCTGAGTTGCAGCCCAGTGGGGGAAAGAATAAATAGTAAGTGACTAAAAATGCTAAATCTTATCATTTTAGATACCGGGGAATAGTTTTTTTACAGCTTTGGGCTTTTAATGAAATGCTGAAGGTCTGGTTTAACCCACGGGCCAGATCTCTACAAACTGAATGAAATTGCTTTGTTCCACTCGGCTTTGGAGACCAGGACTGTGACATTAATGTGCCGTCGTTCAACTGCTGGGTGACAGCAGCAAGAGAGGACGTAGTTGTCAGGAGTGGTGCAAGGAGGAGCAAAACTCTAGTTATAGTTGCTAATTTTGGATTATATGGGGCCTCTTCAATTGCTTGATACTAATGGTTGGGAATGGTAGCAAGGCTTATAATCTGACTCCCATAATGGTTCCCTTAACATACCTAGAATCAGACATGAAAGAGTTCATACAGAAGTGAAGCCATACTCTTGTTCTGAATGTGGGTAATATTATGCATATAAATGATATTTGACCAGACATGAAAGCGTTCATACAGGTGTGAAACCATAATCTTGTTCTGAATGTAATATTATGCATATAAATGATATTTGACCAGACATGAAAGCGTTCATACAGGTGTGAAGCCATACTCTTGTTCTGCATGTGGGTAATATTATGCATATAAATGATATTTGACCAGACATGAAAGCGTTCATACAGGTGTGAAACCATAATCTTGTTCTGAATGTAATATTATGCATATAAATGATATTTGACCAGACATGAAAGCGTTCATACAGGTGTGAAGCCATACTCTTGTTCTGCATGTGGGTAATATTATGCATATAAATGATATTTGACCAGACATAAAAGAGTTCATACAGGTGTGAAGCCATACTCTTGTTCTGCATGTGGGTAATATTATGCATATAAATGATATTTGACCAGACATAAAAGAGTTCATACAGGTGTGAAGCCATACTCTTGTTCTGCATGTGGGTAATATTATGCATATTAATGATATTTGAACAGGCATGAAAGCGTTCATACAGGTGTGAAGCCATACTCTTGTTCTGAATGTGGGTAATATTATGCATATAAATGATATTTGACCAGACATGAAAGCGTTCATACAGGTGTGAAGCCATACTCTTGTTCTGAAAGTGGGTAATATTATGCATATAAATGATATTTGACCAGACATGAAAGCGTTCATACAGGTGTGAAGCCATACTCTTGTTCTGAATGTGGGTAATATTATGCATATAAATGATATTTGACCAGACATGAAAGCGTTCATACAGGTGTGAAGCCATACTCTTGTTCTGAATGTGGGTAATATTATGCATATAAATGATATTTGACCAGACATGAAAGCGTTCATACAGGTGTGAAGCCATACTCTTGTTCTGAATGTGGGTAATATTATGCATATAAATGATATTTGACCAGACATGAAAGCGTTCATACAGGTGTGAAGCCATACTCTTGTTCTGAATGTGGGTAATATTATGCATATAAATGATATTTGACCAGACATGAAAGCGTTCATACAGGTGTGAAGCCATACTCTTGTTCTGAAAGTGTGTAATATTATGCATATAAATGATATTTGACCAGACATGAAAGAGTTCATACAGGTGTGAAGCCATACTCTTGTTCTGAATGTGGGTAATATTATGCATATAAATGATATTTGACCAGACATGAAAGAGTTCATAAAGGTGTGAAACCATAATCTTGTTCTGAAAGTGGGTAATATGCATATAAATGATATTTAACCAGACATGAAAGCGTTCATACAGGTGTGAAGCCATACTCTTGTTCTGAATGTGGGTAATATTATGCATATAAATGATATTTGACCAGACATGAAAGCGTTCATACAGGTGTGAAGCCATACTCTTGTTCTGCATGTGGGTAATATTATGCATATAAATGATATTTGACCAGACATGAAAGCGTTCATACAGGTGTGAAGCCATACTCTTGTTCTGAATGTGGGTAATATTATGCATATTAATGATATTTGACCAGACATGAAAGCGTTCATACAGGTGTGAAGCCATACTCTTGTTCTGAATGTGGGTAATATTATGCATATAAATGATATTTGACCAGACATAAAAGAGTTCATACAGGTGTGAAGCCATACTCTTGTTCTGCATGTGGGTAATATTATGCATATAAATTATATTTGACCAGACATGAAAGCGTTCATACAGGTGTGAAGCCATACTCTTGTTCTGAATGTGGGTAATATTATGCATATAAATGATATCTGATCAGACATGAAAGAGTTCATAAAGGCGTGAAGCCATACTCTTGTTCTGAATGTGGGTAATATTATGCATATAAATGATATTTGAACAGGCATGAAAGCATTCATACTGGGGTTTAACCATATTATTGTTTTTTAAAATGTTTTATCGTGCCTATATTGTCTACCATAGCCCAATAGCCATCTTTTCTAACTCTGTTTTGAGACATTCCGGTTCTTTTTTTTCCTTTTCACTAATTAAAATACTTTGATAAGTAATGACGAGAGCCAGAAAGAGAGGAAGAGAGGAACTAATGAAAGCAGAAAGGGGGGAGAGCGTGAGGAGAAAAGAAGGGAAACCGAAAAGAGAGAGGAAAACTACAAAAACTAAGGAAGGTGCGGAGGAAAAAGGGACTAGGGAAAAAAGCTGATACAGAGGCAGAATGGAGTAGAGAACAAAGGGAAGGGAAAGTGTATGCAGCATAAAAAAGGACAACAATAACAAGCTTCTTCACTGTCTTACAGTCTGCCCAGCTACCCAATCTAATAGCAGCAGTGTCCCAGCCATGTCCAAACAAGGCGACTCTCTTGATTATGGGAAGTCAGCAAGCATTGCTGAATACATTATAAGCTACATCTTAGGAAGCTTAAAGGGACTGTCTAGGAAAAGGGTTGCATTTATGTAGTTAAAGCGGACCTTCACCCGGAATAAGAACATATCTTGTATGTTCCCCCCGTACACATTTAAAATCACCCTACCTGCATCTATTGCATGTTATGAGCCTTTAAATATCCAAGATGGCGGCTCATGGAGAATCAGGCAGCCTGCAAACAGGAAGTGCCTTCTGACGGTGTCGCTCTGCATTCTGGGATTGCTGCCCTTTCCCTGACCCCAGCTCTGCTCTGTCTGTGCAAAGCACAGCTATACCCCACCCCCTGTACTTTATCCCGCTCTTCTCTTTTCAGTATGTGTGATGCTTCTGAGTCAAGATGGCGGCGCCCGTATACTAAACTCCTGTACAGAGTTGAAGCCCAGTGGCGGAAAGACTAATAAGTGACTAAAAACTTAAAATATGTTAATTTTAGATGCTTGGGAATAGTTTTCCGGGCCTTCACCCTGACTAAGAGCCTATCTTGTATGTTTCCCCCCCTGTACATACAGATTGCCCACATTAATCCAGACTTTCACCCTGAATAAGAGCCTATCTTGTATGTTTCCCCCCTGTACATACAGATTGCCCACATTAAACCGGACCTTCACCCTGAAAAAGAGCCTATCTTATATGTTTCCCACACCCTGTGCATACAGATTGCCCACATTAATCCGGAACCTCACCCTGAATAAGAGCCTATCTTGTATGTTTCTCCCCTACCCTGTACATACAGATTGCCCACATTAAAAATCATCCTACCTGCACCTACTGCATTTTCCAAACCTTTAAACATCCAAGATGGCGACACATGAAGTCTCAGGCTGCCTGCAAAGAGGAAAGGTCTTCTGACTGTCGCTCTGCATCCTGAGATTGCTGTCATTTTCCTGGCCCCAGCTTTGTTCTGTCTGTGCACAGGTATAACCCTGCCCCCTGCACTTTTGCCCCCTCTCCTCTTCTCAGTATGTGATGCTTCTGAGGCAAGATGGCGGCGCCCGTATCCTAGAGTCCTGAACAGTTGCAGCCCAGTGGGGGAAAGAATAAAAAGTAAGCGACTAAAAACGTAAAGTCTATTCATTTTAGATCCTGGGGAATAGTTTTTTGAGGGTTTGGGCTTTTCATCAAATGATGCTGTAGGTCTGGTTTAAAGCAGCTCTCATAACAGAACAGAAGCAGATATGCTAGGAATAGCTAATCAGTTTAGATATAAATGGATGACACCGCTCATTGTGGCAATAACAATATCAGAAAAACATTCCTTTTAAATGATGGTGACCCAATACAGCCATTATATAGAGATAATGCAAGCCTACCTAGAGATGTGGTCACCCTCTGTTGCCAGGACATTTTTCACCATTTTGCGCTCTACATGTTTAACTATGATTTTTGAAGTAATGTCCCAGAAAAATTATATATTGTTTTCTCAACAGAGTCTGGGCTTTAACATGGAATGTCTTGTTTGTCATTTTTTCAGTGCTTTATCCATATTTGTGGGTAAAATATGTGGGGAACAAAAATGCTATATTTTACATTTTGTAAATAAAAAATTATGTTTTTCAAGAAAATCATGTTGCGTGTAAAAGCCCCATTTCTACTGCATATGTATTGGTAGACGCCCTTTCCCGCCAAGGAGACCCCCCCCCCCCAAACTGAAAAGGGCGCTTTAGGAGATTTTCAAATAAAATACAACTACATGTTTTCCCTCCTTTATATTTGAAATCCCCCCGGGCCCAAACGCTTGAAGAATTCATTGGTTGCACAGCGCTTCCCTAAAAGATGTATAAAAAAGCAGAATAAAAACCACATTTTCCTAAAATATCAATATGCAAATAGAAAAAAAAGCTAAATCTAAAAAACCAAGTTCCCCACGAGCAGAACAATACCCAACATGCATAGCTACTTTTAACCCTTTAAACCGGACCTTCAGCGTGATTTAATGAAAAGCCCAAACTCTTAAAAAACAGTTCCCCAGCATCTAAAATTAATATATTTTAAGTTTTTAGTCACTAACTTATTATTCTTTCCACCACTGAGCTGCAACTCTGTTCAGGAATTTAGGATACGGGCGCCGCCATCTTGACTCAGAAGCATCACACTTACTGAGGAGAGGAGAGTGGGTTAAGGTACAGGGGGTGGGTTATAGCTGTGCTTTGCTCAGACAGAGCAGAGCTGTGCTCTGGAAAAGGTCAGCAATCCCAGAATGCAGAGCAGCACAGTTAGAAGGCACTTGCCTGATAAAATGGCGGCTTCCATAATCCGCCATATTGGATGTTTAAAGGCTCATAGCATGCACTAGGTGCATGTAGGATGATTTTTAATGTGGACAATCTGTATGAAACATATAAGATAGACTCTTATTCAGAGTGAAGGTCCGCTTTAAGTACTAGGCTACTCGAGATTTTGTCACCCTCTGTTGACAGGTCATTTTTAACCTTTTTGCACAATGTTTAACTGTGATTTTTGCAGGAATTTCTAGGAAAATTATGGACAGAAAACGCACATATGGACAATCTAAAAAGGGACTTTATTAGGCAGGGCTACAAACCATTAGAAACAGAGGCCCAGTTACAAAAAGCACTCCACATCCCCAGAGACAGACTCATGCAGTACAAAAGAATCCCGAAATAAGAATCGTGTTCCGCTGGTTGTCACATACAATCCACGTCTTGAGATTCTAAGGAAAATTGTGAAGGAGCTCCAAGCCCTTTTACACAGGAATGAGAGACTTTCTGAGATTTTCCCTGATCCTCCTCTGTTGGCATACAGACAACCTCCCAACCTCAGAAAACTCATTGTGAGGAGCTCCCTAAGTGACCCAGCACAAAATGGGACATGGCCTTGCCTGCAGAAAAGGTGTGAAACCTGCGCACACATCTACACCACTGACAGAATAAAGACACCGGGTATGCAACATGATTACAAAATACAGGGTCATTTCACATGCAAATCCCCTAATGTAGTGACCTGATCATGTATGTGCAGTGCCCCTCAGCATTTTACATCGGACAGACAGGACAAGCGCTAAGAAAGCGACTAAATCTGCACAGGTTCACAATTAAAAATAATAAAACTGATGTGCGTGTTGCAGCCAATTTCTGCAGACAAGGCCATGGCCTATGTGACCTCAAACTCACAGTGCTCAAGGGGGGTTTCCGCTCACAAAAGGAGAAATTGGAGTGTAGATGCATCCAAATCTTTAAATCGATGGACTGTGGGTTAAACAGGGACAATCATTTTATGTGTCAATGTGACATGGATTGCCAGGGAACCGCGGGTCACGTGATCCAACTATAAACCAGGGACCTCCGGACACACAGGCCGCGTTCCCAAGAAACCCTTGTCCGAGCTCTCCTATCAGAAACACCAGGCCCAAAGCCTGCGGACACCCAGATTCTTGGTTTAAGGCAAACAGATCGCTCAAGTTAATGCAATGTCCCAGTACAGCATTTGCAATACTGTTCTATATGTGTCCCCTTGACCTTCGGCTGTTCTTGTGACTTTGGGGTCTGTTATATTGCATAGCTAATATGGTATAATATATCTGTGCTCATACAGTATATATATATACTGAATTCAGCTCTAATCTCCAAGGTCGCAGAATCTTCAATCTTGCAAGTAAGCTATTCAGCCTAAAAGGCACTATAAGTCTCAGCAAGTCCTCTAGTCTCCCACACCACAGGATCGCTCCTGATCTGTACTGTCACTGTACCATCTAGACTGCCAGTAAAAGTTCCATTGATCCTAATCTGCCCCCTATCCTGTTGCAGCCCAGTGGGGAAAAGAATAAAGTCACAAAAAATTTAAAATATATTAATATTAGATGCTGGGGAATAGTTTTTTAAAGGGTTTTGAGCTTTTAATTAAATGATGCCGAAGGTCCAGTTTAATACCTCATGGTTTTGAAGGTCCAGTCTTGGGTCTCCAGCCCCATCCTGCCTCCCTCCTCTAGTGCTAAGGCAGGATGGGGGGTAACAAAGAAAAAAACCCATTACCTCACCTGGGATCCGGGGGCCTTACCCTGTGACGCTTCTGGTCCTCAGCACCGCCATCTTTAAGAAAAAGCACAGAGCCGATAAATTAAATGGGCGGGAGCACAGGATGCCACTATGTGCCCATTGGAAAAGGATCTCATGGTCAAGATGTTTTTTTGTCATCCACCCATCCTGCCTCAGCGCCGAGGCAGGCTGGGGGTGATGACCCAAGACTGGACTTTTGTTATTCTGGTCGGGCATTTTTATAATTTTTGTGTATGCCCAGAGCCGGCTCCAGGTTTATGTGGGCCCTTGGGCGGAATGGTCCCATGGGGGCCCTTTGTGGTGAAGAGTTGCCTCACATCACCGAGGGACGTCCCAAATCTGGATGCCCCCTAAGGATCATGCTATTTGGACCAAAACTTTAGTTTTGGTCTACTTTGAAGCCCAACAAAACCCTTTAAACCTGATCTTGGAGTCTAAACGAATCTAGATTCTCCTGATTTTGGATGCCCCTGTGTGTGACCCCCCCCCTTTGTTCATTTGAGTTAAAGTGGACCAAACCCAGCGGTATCGGCACGGGAATCTTATATATTCCCTCCCCCATGGGGCATCCAAAATTGGGATGCCCCGCTGTGTGAAACCCCCCCAGGTCGCTAGCTACACTTATGTTACTTCCCGGGCCAACGCCGCATGCAAGGGCTGCGGCAGCATCCCTGTACCCCGGAGGAAAGGACCAAAACCCAGGATAAAACCTAGGTCAAAATCCTGGTTTTTGGTCCACTTCAACAGCCAAACCAGGGGGGTTCTTTCACAAACAGGGGCATCCCAAATTGAGATGCCCCGTTGTGTGGAACCCCGCCTGACATGTGGGCACCAGCTGTGGCAGTGCCCTCCCAGTCCGGCGTGGTCAAGCGCCGTTGCACACTCCAAAGGCCGGCCCTGTCAGTGGGCCTCGCAGACAGTGGGGGCCCCCGGGCAGCTGCTCCACCTTGCCGGGTGCTGACATCAGCCCTGTGTGTGCTGCTGATGCTTTGGGTAATAAAGGAGCTCTATTTGTTACTGCATTAGTATTGAACGGGGGCCTGGAAACGCAGCCTGATCAGGAGGCTCCAGGTACCAAGAGATCTTTCTATTCAACCCCCTCTCTTTCTTATAATTTCCAGATATTTTTGTTCTCACCTTGACAACTTCAATTTGGACTGTAGTGGACATTGTGATGCTAGGAACAATGTGATGACATGAGAGGCAGCAGAGCCTCTCTTGCTTTGAGGTTCCCGTCCAATGACTTTGTACCTCAGTACTTTTCTCAGAGGAGAGCAGATTGGCGGAGGGCTCCTGCATTTTACCGAGTGGTAATGTGCCCTCATTTTACAGTGCCCTCTCCATCGGAGTCCAGTTTGCAGAGGAGTGACAGGAGATTCTTGTGGATTATCTGGTGGCCACATATATTATTGTTATTTATTTCCAAATCCTAAGTTATGTCCTCTCTGGTTGAATTCTTTTTTTTTTTTTAATTGTTTTTATTGGGTTTTCAACATAACTACAATATACATAATACAAGTTCTGGTATAGCCACATTGGTAGATCACAGAAAAATAATAGAGCTTATATGATGCCAACTGAAACTAAGGCATTGTTTCCCCTCCCTTTTCCTAAGTTACCTGTATCGTTGCTGCATGCATCATTGTCCATCCCATGGATTTATTCCTGTCAAGGTGAGGGCCGCAACACCCCAGCGACATCCCTCCCAGCAAGATCCACTGGGTTATCACCCTCCATCATTCTTGTCAGATACCATGTGGTGTCTCTAAATATTTGGTATAATTCAACATTTAAGGTATCAATAAAGCTTTCCCACGTTTTGAAGAAGTTGGGCGTCCTTTTTTTCTGTTTCAATCTTTTTATTGTAATTTTTTGGGGGTATAAAAGTTTAGACAATATGACATGTTGTTCTTTTACAAATAAAGAGAACACAGAATACAAGTTGTCGTTCTTAATACACCTTCACATGCATAAGTCGTCAATAATAAACCGTTAAGGCATATCTACGATAACATGTGACTTCCAGGGAGAAATGGCGCATACATGAAATATATAAGTTATGCAAGCCCGCACACCATCATGTTAAACAAGAGCATATTTATCTGGGTGCTCAACACAATTCAACAGGATCTATTCCCCAATCAGATCCATAACACAGTAAACCAATAAAGTTGTTGAAAAGAAGCACACCAACTATCAAAATGGCGCATACCTGAGTATCTCGAAACTGGCGCCTAGAAACACATGTATATCTTTACTCAATTTGGCAGATGGGAGGGTTATCTCCTCCCGCTCCGAGCTCCCGGAGCTGCCACACCCCTCCAACGCCAAGGTAGGGGGTAAGGATTTGAGCAGGAGGGCGATGGATAATAGAAGGGGGGGGGGGGGGCTGGGAGAAGAGAAGGGAGAAAGGGAAAAGAAAAAAAAAAAGGGGGGGAAGGGAAGGAAGGTGCATATATATATATATATATATATATATATACAGTATATATATATACACATATATATATATATATATATATATATATATATATATACATATATCCATGCCTTTTTACGAGAGGAAATTTGCAGGTCATACATCATTGCATCAAAACCTCTCCTAGTTCTGGAAACGAGTACCCAACCCAGGGGCCCCAAATCTTCATGAATTTCTCATGGGAATTATTCAGAATGCCATCAGGTGTCGCAGTCGACTGCAGGAAGACTTGTGGCCCCTCCCAGCCATAAAAACCCAGAAGACCCCAGTCTTCTCCTGCAGTCTGGCTGCGAAGATGGTCTCTTTCTCTCTCTCCATGGACTTTGCAGATAAGCGAGGCATCCCAAGCCCGTCGGCCGCAGCAAGCCCTATTCCCACCTGGTTCTGGGACCCTTCTGCCTCCCAGCCATGTCTGCGGATCAGGTGACAGTAGGGGAACGCTGTGGGTCAGGCGTTCGGCAGAGCTATGCTCTGGGCCGCAGACCTTTTTCCTCAAGGTAAGCCGGCCATAGGCTATGGTGAGCCTATAGGGGGGGGAACGGAGGTACCACCGTGTGACCCTGTGTTGCAGGTCATACATCATTGCATCAAAACCTCTCCTAGTTCTGGAAACGAGTACCCAACCCAGGGGCCCCAAATCTTCATGAATTTCTCATGGGAATCATTCAGAATGCTGGTTAGTTTTTCATTAATAAAAATGCCGTTCAGCCTCTCTTTCACCATCTGGAAAGGAACGTTTCCTTTTTTCCATGAGCTAGCGATGGCTAGTTTTGCCGCTAACATAACTTGGGACAGTAAGGCATGCTGGGATTTAGAAATGCCATGGGCGTCCATTTTTCTTTGTCTAATGTTGCGTCTGCCCAATCAAACTTAAAAACTTGTTGTAACTTTTCCATGAAGTGCCGGAAGGAGGGGGGTTGGTATTGATCCAATTTTGGAGAATGTGGTTGAATTCTTTTGAGTTGGTCCTTATTTAACAGACCTCTTAGTGTTTTCTGTCAGTCAGAGGTATATTGTGTTGCTGCACCCCCTCCTTAAAGGAGCAGTATCGCGAAATTTGCATTTAAAAAGATAAATAATTAAATAGCCGCACAATAGCTTCTAACATGTGTATAAATAATGTGGCGATAGAAAAAGAAAAAAATATCTGCCTTTCTTTTAAATTGTATAAAGACATAATAGGGGGATCTGCTGGGTTGTATTTAGTGAGCTGCTTCATTTAGCTCACTGGTCTCCTAGCAACACTTTACCTCAGAGGCTGACACTGTAATCAGTGGTAACGGCTGTGTGTGTGAGGTGCTGCTTTTGTTATGAGACCAGGTGACTCAAATGTGTAAAATCTATACAAAATAAACTAAACTGACTGAAAACGACTGAAATTCTTCTTTGAATAACTGTGCAGGAAAATCTAAAGGTATTACAGTGGAACAAAACCCTGAGTGGCCAACCCTAGAGTCTAAAACCTAAAAGAATTCCCTTGGCGCATCGCAATACGGGATGCCCCAGTGTGAAACACTGCCTGGGTCGCCGCAATGCTCATCTTTTCCCTGGCTCTCATGGTGATGTAAATAGCTCCAGCCGCATCCTCAGCATCTCCGGGATGAGGCACGCTCCAATGGATAGCCATTCAGAGAGGCTGCCGCTCCAGGTTCTCTTTGCCAAACTCTGGGTGCGATTGGGTGACAGCCTGTGTGTGCCCAATGGGACAGGGAAAGGTATATTTTGACAGCTGAACTGGTGGTGGGGGGGGGGCAACCTAGTAGGGATGCCCCCAGGGCCCAAAAAAATACCATTTTGTGATTACTCACCTGTAAAATGGGTATTATAAGTATGTCACACACCCCACTTCATTTACTAATTATTATTACACTTGGGTTAACTCAGCGCTAGGTGGCGCACTTGCAGAGATCTCCAAAAATTCAGCAAGCCCCTCCCGGTCTATAGATACCTGGTACCTCCCAACAATTCCCCAGTGTTAAAACAGCAGTAAGACAAGGTACCAGGAATAAACGATTGTAACCCTCAACTGTAAATAACAAAACTTCACCATATAAAGGAACCAGGATACCAAAAGAGGGCGGGTGAAGTGGGGTGTGTGACATACTTATAATACCCATTTTACAGGTGAGTAATCACAAAATGGTATTATTCTAAGTATGTCACACACCCCACTTCATTTACTAATTATTATTACACTTGGGACATCCAACAGCAGTGTCCAAAAAGGGCGGGTATCCAAACCAGGCAATAACGCAGATAAAACTCAAACCACTGCAGCCTGCAGAACCTTACGGCCAAACACAGCATCCGCTGAGGCCCGCACATCAACCTTATAAAACTTGGAAAAAGTGTGAACCGAAGACCAGGTAGCGGCCTTACAAACATGTTCAACCGAAGCCTGGTGCTGAAAGGCCCAGGACGCACCAACCGCACAAGTAGAATGAACGGTAACGCGAAAAGGGGGATCCTTCCCTTGGCAGAATAGGCCCCAACAACCGCCTGACGAATCCATTCGCTAATGGAAGACTTAGCCGGAGCCAAACCCTTCCTGGGCCCACAGGGCACTACGAAAAGGGCATCAGTCGTACGAAAGGAAGACGTAGCACGCAAATAGTACCTAACACAACGCACAACGTCCAAGCAGTGCAACGCACTCTCCTTGTCATTCCTAGGCTTAGGACACAAGGAAGGAAGAACAATGTCCTGATTAAGATGAAAAGCAGATACCACCTTAGGGAGAAAATCTGACTTGAAACGAAAGACCACTTTGTCCTGATGCTTCTCAAAATAAGGAGCCTGAATCGACAAGGCTGCCAACTCCGAAACACGCCGAACCGAAGTGATGGCCACCAAAAAGACAACCTTCTGAGTAAGAGTGGACAGAGCAATATCCTGCAAAGGCTCAAAGGGAGGAGCCTGTAACGCAGAGAGCACCAAATTCAAATCCCAAACTGGGAGCAAAGGCTTCCTAGGAGGCCGCAGATGCGAAACCCCCTGGAAGAAAGTCTTGACCAAAGAATGGCTAGCAAAAGACCTCTGGAAAAAAATAGACAAGGCAGACACCTGCCCCTTCAAGGTACTCATCTGAAGACCAGAATCCAGCCCTGACTGAAGAAAATCCAAAATCCGAGAAATAGAAAAGATCTAGCCTCACACCAATCAATATAAGATCACCAGACGCTATAATAGATGGAAGAGGAAGACCTCTTCCTAGCACTAACGAAGGTCTGAATGACCGAATCCGAAAGACCCTCCTCCCTGAAGATGGAGGTTTCAGCAGCCAAGCCGTCAAAGCCAGCGTTGGTAAACTGGGGTAACACAGTTGACCCTGGGTGAGCAGATCCGGCCGAAGAGGCAGATCGAACTGATCCATTGCCAGACGAACGATGTCTGCAAACCACACCCGCCTTGGCCACCTTGGAGCCACGAGAATGGCGGGAACTCCGTCCTGAACTAGCTGTCGCAACACCCTGCCTAACATGGGAATCGGAGGGAACAGATACAGGAACCCCAGATCCTTCCAGCTCAAGGCCATGGCATCCGCCGCCAGAGCCAGAGGGTCCCGAGACAGCGACACGAATGTCGGAAGCTTGTGATTGTGACGAAAGGCAAACAGATCCACCTCCGGCGTCCCCCACCGAAGACACCTGGACCGAAACACATGGGGATGGAGAGACCATTCCCCCCGGCGGGACGAGCACCGGCTCAGAAAATCCGCCTCCGTGTTCTCCACTCCTGGAATGTACACTGCCGAAATGCAAGGGACATACGTCTCCACCCAAATCAGAATCAGAGACACTTCTCTGAGGGCACCCAGACTGCGAGACCCTCCTTGGTGATTGATGTAAGCAACCGCCATCTAATTGGCCGATCGAACCTGAACCGGCAGACCCTGTAAATGATGCGTCAAGTGAGACCGAACCAATCTGATGGCTCGCAACTCCAGAACATTGATGGGCAAGTGGGCCTCCTGAGGGTCCCACTGCCCCTGAAACTGAAGATCCTTCCAGAAACCTCCCCATCCTGACAAGCTGGCATCCGTGGTGACAGTTCCCCACAGCGGAGTCAGAAACGACCTGCCCTTCAAAAGATTGTCCGGAACCAACCACCACCGAAGAGACTGCAGAACTCGAGGGGACATCCGGAAGGACCGATCCAACGACCGCGGGCGCCGTCCCAAGACGCCAAAAGATGAAGCTGCAGCGTCCGCGTGTGAAACTGAGCGAAGGAAACTGCCTCGAACGAGGCCACCATCAACCCCACCAGTCTCATCCCTAGCCGGATGGACGGATGAGGAGTGGTAAGAAGAAGCTGAGCCAATTCCTGAATCAGAAGAACCTTGGCCTGAGGGAGAAACACACTGTGCTGGCAAGAGTCCAAGTACATCCCCAGAAAGGTCACCACCCTGGCCGGAACCAGAGAGGACTTGGGGTAATTGATCACCCAGCCGAACCTCTCTAACATAGACACCACCGTGCTGGTGTCCCCTTCCGCCTGACTGAAGGAAGGAGCCATGATGAGAAGATCGTCCAGGTAAGGAACAATGCGAATCCCTTGAGCTCTGAGCAGGGCCATCACCCCTGCCAACACCTTGGTGAACACTCTCGGAGCTGAGGTGAGACCGAATGGAAGAGCTACAAACTGAAAGTGCCGATCCTCCACCACAATGCGAAGAAACCGCTGATGTGCCGGAAAGATCGGAATGTGAAGATACGCGTCCTTGATGTCTATGGACGTCATAAAGTCCCCCTGCCGAAGCGAGCCGATCGCCGACCGCAAGGTCTCCATGCGAAACTTCCGGGGACGAATAAACCCGTTGAGAAACTTCAAATCCAGAATCGGACGGAAGGACCCGTCCTTTTTGGGTACAGTGAAGAAAATGGAGTAATACCCGCTTCCCACCTCCGAAGGAGGGACCGGGCCGATGACTGCCAAATCCAGAAGATTCCCTACCGCCGCCAGGAGCCCCTGCGCAGCCACAGGGTCTGAAGGAACCCGGGACCTGAAAAAAACCTTGGAGGAGGGCGGGCCTCGAACTCCAGCATGTAACCGGCCGACACCACCTCCCGGATCCACCTGTCCGAGACCTCCTGGTCCCATACCCGGGAGAAGAATCGTAACCGTCCCCCCACCCGTACGGGTGAGGGCGCCCCCTCATTGCTGAGCGGGCTTGGCAGCTGACTTGGGCTTGGCACCCCAGGCATGAACGGGACGGCCACGGCCTCTACCCTTGTTCCAACCCGCGCCCCTGGAAGCCGAGAAGCCCGCACCTCTGCCGGCTTTGGCTCCCCGAAAGGACGGATTGAAGGGGGCCGCCCCCCGAAAAGAACGGCGAAACCTTTTGCGCTGAGGCAACCTGCCTCCCTTGGCAACAGAATCCAGTTTTTTACCAAAAAGCCTCAAACCCAAAAAAGGAAGAGCCGTGAGTGATCTTTTAGAATTAAGGTCAGCCGTCCACTGTCTCAACCACACAGAGCGACGAATAGCCACCAACAGAGCAGAAGCTCTGCCACACATCAACATGGCATCATCCTGAGCGGCCAGAACAAATGACAAGAAGGAGTCACAACGCTTAAGCGCAAGAAACTCATCACCAGAGGGATCAAGATCCACACATAAATCCCTGACCATAGACCTAACCGCCAATGTCAAAAGAGCCGAAGCACAAACAGGCCTCAAAACCGAACCCGCACAGGCAAAACCATGGCGGGCCAACTGATCAATCCGGCGATCTTCGCCATCTTTGAGATAAGTAGTGTCAGGAAGATGAACAGCCGCAGTATTAGACAGTCCCAAAACCGGAGCATCCACCTCGGGAGGGACAGACCAACGTTTCAGCAAGTCCGCCGGAAAGGGATATTTCTTATCCCAGCTAGGCGGTACCCCGACAAGCCGTGTAGGTTGCTCCCATTGCTTAAGGACAACGTCCTCAAAATGCTGTTGACTGGGAAACTCCAGGCGCTGCTTGGACCCCCCAAAGAGCTGGCCCCTAGGCCGAGGAACCGCCTCGGGAGGGTCCAAATCCAAAACCTCAAACATCTGGGCCAAAATAGGAGGCGTGTCAGGAGCGGGACCATCAATCTGGTCCCCCTCCGCGCCCAGCACCTGCTGACCCACTGAATCATCCAATTCCTCCACAAGCCACCCTCTTCAAGGGGACGATCTGACCAATCCAGATCCTCAACAACCTCCTCATCAGAGTCCGGCGGAGGCGGAGATAGGTGTTTACGCTTAGCAGTAACCTTCTGAGCGGACATATCGGAAAACCTTTTCTCGAGGCTGGCCAAGCGGGCGCACACCTCAGATTGCGAATCCCCACCCGTGACCACGTCACACGGGGTCCGGAACAGGCGAGGCGGAGAGGGGGATGGCGCGGACGATGAAGTACCAGGCACCGGAGTGCTGGACTGACGCTCAATGTTCCGCTGTGCACATGGAATACATATAATGACATCATCCCCCGGGAGCGGAGTCCCACAACCCCCACACAGCCTGGATTGTCCCGAAGGACCGTCTCCGGTATCTTTGGCAGCCTCCATCTGGTGAAATTTATGGTATTCGCGGAACCCAGGGATTTATGCTATAAGCAACCCGGGATGCCCCCAATGTTAAAAATCTAGGTATATATATATAATATATATATATATATATATATACACAAAATCTATAGAGCCCAGAACCAGGGGATAAATTTGCCAGCAACCCAGGAGGGACTATAAGGCCAAACCCCAACTAGCCAGGTATACAAGACCGGGAGAGCCCAGCAGGAAGGAATCCCGGATTTGAAAAACAAACAAGAAAACAATCAGTCACATCCAACGTCAACTGACAGGACAAACACAAAACAACTAAAAGCCAGAGGCGAGTAGCTAGCAGGGCCAGGCTGTGAATACACAGCATAAGCAAGACCATCCGGCAAGCCCAAGCGCCTGGCTGAATAAACCCCGCCAGGATAGTGAGTGGGCCGCAAGAATAACCGGCAGAAAACATATATATGTATATACAGATATAAACATATCCCATTAAGCAACCGGCCTCTATGCCCACCCCCATAACAACCTGGACCCCCTCAGCAACGAGAACAGGAAGCGATCCTACCTGGATCCTCCGCACTACAGACCCCGAAATGGCGGCCAGCCAGGGAACAAGGAGAGGACGCAGGGCGGACCCAGCGAAAACGCGGGAACCACCGCGGCCCCGCCCCTCCCCATCCCGCCAGACACGACGGGGGCCGCGACAGACGCGGCCCCACCCACCGCAGAGCGAGCAAGCAGCGGGAGTCACATTAGAGAATGGCGCCCGCATAGACCAGCAGGCGGACCGGCACGCCGCCCGGTCCCGCCCGCCAGTGAGGAGCCGCAAGGCACCATACCGCCTACGGGCCGGCGGCGCAACGCACCGCCAGGCCCCTAGGCTAACAGACGGGCGCCCGTTCTGGCGCCCGCCCCAACGTCCCCCGAAACCGAATGACGGGCCGGCGGTCCCGCCGCCCGTCCTCCTGAGACAACGGAAGGGCACAGGGTGCCCTAAACAGCGTAACAACCGCGACGGACGGCCCCGCAGGCCACCCGTCCAAAACACGCACACACACACACACATACATGAAGGGACTCTAAACATAAAAATCATGAAGAAGGGGACCCATGGGGATACAAGGGCTGGGGCATCCCACGTCCGGATCACCAAACCGGAACACCGCTATGCCCCATAATATGGGGTCGAGCGGAGGAGCTAATCTCCTAGGCACCATCAGTGCCATCTACCCTTGCCCAGCCTACAGCCTAAGCTGGGAGGCTGCCATGAAACGGGGATAATACAAAAGAGCTGGGCAGAAATAGACCATGGGGGGGGGCCGGGGTGATACCCCGGCTACCTGCAAGCAGGAGACTTCTCTCTTCTGTCTTGTCGCCATCTTGCAGAGACCAACACTGGGGAATTGTTGGGAGGTACCAGGTATCTATAGACCGGGAGGGGCTTGCTGAATTTTTGGAGATCTCTGCAAGTGCGCCACCTAGCGGTGAGTTAACCCAAGTGTAATAATAATTAGTAAATGAAGTGGGGTGTGTGACATACTTAGAATAAACTGGGGCTAGTAATTGGTTTTGTTCTGCTTGAAACACACAAAGCTGTAAAAAAGAGAAAATGGGAATCGGAAAGATACTGCAGACAGCAGCAGAGGTAAAAAGAAAGAACAATTGGCAAAATAGAGTAGAGCAACAAAAACAAGATAAAAATTGAAAAATCCAATTAGAGAAAAAAGCAAAAACAAAAAAAAATACAATGCTTAGCTGGGCTCAAACCTTAGACCCTCGGTACCATATCTAAATGCTCTACCTACTGAACCATTCAGCCTGCCGAGAATAAACTTCATGTTATATGGTAACATATCGGAAACAATGTTCCATAATGCTATCTCTCTCCTCTCATCCTGCAGTCTCTTCTTTAGTCCCAGCCGGACAGTAAAGACACACACAGCAGCCATCTCCTGGGCGGCACCATGCAAACACACACAGCCATCTCCTGGGCGGCACCATGCAAACACACACACAGCAGCCATCTCCTGGCCGGCCAGCAAAGACACACACACACACGCACAGCCATCTCCCAGATGGCCAGCAAAGACACACACAGTCACACCAACCATCTCCCAGCCAGCAAAGACACACACAGAGTCCTCAACGCTGCGCTCCTCACATGGAAAGTACATTTTAAATCTGTGTTCCAAGCTAAATTTCGCGATACTGATCCTTTAAGTATTACTACTTGGGGCATCCCAGAAGTTATGAATACTATCAAGCAGCATACTCCACAGGTTCCAGAAGAAAAAGAGTATTAGTAGTTACCATAAAGATCTTTTCTTCTGAACCTGTGGAGTACGCGGCGTCCTTCCTAGTTGTTTTTCTCTTGCCTACCGTCTACCTCTTGGCGCTCTTGTTCAGACCAATTTTCTTATTTTAACCAGTTTCCTTGCTTATTTCGATCCTTCAATACAGCTTTTTACAAACTAACCAGTAGTGCTGGGGTTGATGGGATATAGTGGTCTTCAATCAAGTCCGTCTCCTACGGATACCCCAACAACCCAGAAGTTATGAATACAATCTAACCACGTACTCCACAGGTTCAGAAGAAAAGATCCTTAAGGTAAGTACTAAAACTTTATTGATTCAATATGTCTACCAATTAACACACAGCCATTTTCCAGGTGTACGGCACAGCTTGCTTCATTTCTTATTCTTCACATGTGGTAATCCGCCATCAGGTGTCGCAGTCGTCTGCAGGAAGACTTGTGGCCCCTCCCAGCCATAAAAACCCAGAAGACCCCAGTCTTCTCCTGCAGTCTGGCTGCGAACATGGTCTCTTTCTCTCTCTCCATGGACTTTGCAGATAAGCGAGGCATCCCAAGCCCGTCGGCCGCTGCAAGCCCTATTCCCACCTGGTTCTGGGACCCTTCTGCTTCCCAGCCATGTCTGCGGATCAGGTGACGGTAGGGGAACGCTGTGGGTCAGGCGTTCGGCAGAGCTATGCTCTGGGCCGCAGACCTTTTTCCTCAAGGTAAGCTGGCCATAGGCTATGGTGAGCCTATGGGGGGGGGAACGGAGGAACCACCCTGTGTTCATATGTTTTCCCACAAGCTTTATTGTTTCTGGTTGGTGTTTTTTTTTTTTCACTTTGTTATAAATTTTGACCTCAGATTATGCTTCCTCGTTCCTCTTCTCTTGCCTCCCTCACTGCATGGGGTCGGGGGGGCATGCGCGCCCTTGTTCTTGAGGGCGACGGTTTATATGCTGAGGCGGCTTCCGCGCCGCCAGAGCGCTCTCCGAATTGCGGGAGGAGGAGGACTCCCCCCCCCCCCCCGCCATTTTGGCCTTCTGGTGCTTGGAGTTGTAGGAGCACTGCGGGGGGGGGCGGAGCCGTGCGATGCCGCATAATCGCACCGCAGCCTGCCCCTCGAGGTCCTGACTGGGTTGGTCCGGCGCCATTTTACAGAGTGTTCCCTGCACCCTCACGCTTCATAGCGCTCTCTGCATTTTTAAAGGTGGTGGTCCTGCGCTCAGACGGCCTCGCCGACTCCCCCACGTCTGCTTCTGGCCCCTAGCGAGGGGGAGGTCAGTAGGGGCTCTAGTAGGAATCTTGAGCTTAGACTGGCTAGTATTGAGCGTCAGTTGGCGTGTTCGGCCGCTGGCAAGGCCAAGAGTAAAAAGCGGCATTTGGAACCTACTCGCGCCCTCTTTGTTGATGACGATGAGGATTATGAGGCCTTCGGTGACCGAGTTTCCGCTGAGGAGGGCGAGTTGCTCCAGGGCTCCAACTCCTCCTGGGGCAGTCGGTGGGACCTTGATAGTTGCCCCGAGTCTTCATCCGAGGAGGACGAGTGGCCCCCAGATGAGCAGCTGTTGTCTGCGGTACTTGAAACCCTGCACATTGATCCTCCTAAGGCGGCCAAGAAGAAACAGGGGGACCTGTTTCGGCTGGCTAGACAGCACCTTGTCCTTCCTGAACAAGGCCACTTCTTTAAGATGGTTTTTAAGGAATGGGAAAAGCCTAATAGGTTGCCGTCGGTGCCTAGGGGTCTGGACAGACGGTATCCCTTTTCAGAGGATTTGGTTCGCCTCTGGTCCCATCCCCCGGAAGTGGATGCTCCTGTTCTGGAGCTCTCCAATACATCGGTTATGCCGTCTCCGGAGACTTCCTCCTTACGCAATCATGTTGACAGGCGCATGGATCAGCTTGCCTGTCACGCTTTCAGTTCTGTAGGAACTGGTCTGCGCCCTGTCTGTGCTGCGGCCATTGTTTCCATGGCCATTAAAAAGAAGGTGAGGCATCTCGCGGATATTGCCAAATCTCACAAGCGGGCGGGGGAGTATAGGGAGCTCTTAGCTTGTGCCGACTTCCTTGCCTTTGTCATATTGGCTATGGATGACGCCGTCTGTTTTGGTGTTAGGGATTCGGCTGCTCTGGTCGCGCTGCGCCGTTCTATCTGGTTGCGTCAATGGGCTGCCGCCAAAAAAGCTCTCACAGGTATTCCCTTTCTGGGACTCCGGCAATTTGGGGAACGATTGGACCTTCTGGCTAAGGACGGGAAGCTTCCTCAGCATCGGAAGATGGTGTGGCCTTTTCGGGGTTCTTCTTCCTTTCGCCCCTCACGTGGAGGACGAGGTTCTTCCTTCTCTGGTGGCCGCAGAGACTCATGGGGGCGAGGTAGAGCCCGAGGTCGTCCCGGCCTCGCCTGGGGATCCAAGCCTAAGCCCTCCACCAAGGCCCCTCAGGCATTAGGGGACGGCTTCGTTTTTTTGCTGGAGACAACGCGCCTCAGACCGGTGGATTCAGGAGGTGGTGTCCTCCGGATATAAAATAGAGCTGATAGCTTGGCCGCCCCCACGATTCATTCGGTCCCGGATTTCACAAAATCCCGTAACGGTGCAGGGTCTGAGGTTGGCCGTCCAACATCTGTCATCAGGAGTTGTTTGCCCTGTACCGCTGATAGAACAGAGTTGGGGATTCTACTCCAATCTGTTCACGGTGCCCAAGAAGGACGCTCCCTGAGACCCATCCTGGATCTAAAGGGTCTCCACAGATTTGTCAGGTTCAAACACTTCCGCATGGAGACTCTACGGTCGGCGGTGAATTTTCTTCGGCCAGGCGACTTCATGACAACTGTGGACATCATGGACGCCTATCTGCACGTTCCTGTCTTCCTGAGACACTAGAGGTTCCTGAGGTTCGCTCTGGAGGATCAACACTATTAGTTTGTGGCCTTGCCGTTCGGAATCACCTCGGCCCCCCGGGTGTTCACCAAGTTGCTGGCGGGTGTCATGGCTCTGCTGAGGAGCCAGGGCATTCGCATTTTCCTTACTTGGACGACCTGCTGATTGCTGCACCATCTTTTCATCAGGCTGAGAGGGATACTCAGGTGGCAGTGTCCACCCTCGAGTCCTTCAGTTGAGTGATCAATTATCCCAAGTCCTCACTCTCTCCCTCTTTGGTGAGATCCTTCCTGGGAATGACGCTGGATACTTTCAGGTCAAGGTGTTTCTTCCTCAGCAGAAGGTGAAGGATCTTCAGATGCAGGTGCGGGCCTTGTCATCGTGCCCTCATCCCTTCATCCGCCTGGGGATGCAGTTGGTGGGTCTCATGGTGTTTTGCTTTGAGGCTGTGCCCTTCGCTCAGTTCCACATGAGACCTCTTCAGTTGAATCTCCTGACCGTCTGGGATCAGAGTCAGGAGCCCTTGGAGCAGAAGTTTGCTCTGTCCCCTCTGGCCAGACAGTCTCTCTCGTGGTGGTTGGACCCGAGACATCTTCTGGTGGGCAGGTCCTTTCTGCCGCCGCGATGGGAGATTGTCACCACGGACGCCAGTCTGACTGGTTGGGGAGGAGTTTGGCAATCGCTGAAGTTCCAGGGACAGTGGGGTCCTTAGGAGGCTCACACACCCATCAACCTCCTGGAGCTAAGAGCGATCAGGCTGGTACTTTTTCAGTTGACTCTGCGGTCCAAGTATGTTCGAAACGGCTGTCGCCTACATCAATCACCAGGGCGGGACTTGGAGCAAACGAGCCCTCATGGAGGTGTCCCTGATCTTGTCATGGGCAAAGGAGAATGTTCCCTGCATCTCGGAAGTCTACTTTCCAGGGGTGGAGAACCAGGAGGCAGATGCTCTGAGCAGGGAGACTGTTCGTCTGGGGGAGTGGTCTCTCGACAACGAGAACTTTCATGCCCTGTGTCGCCGTTGGGGTCAGCCGGACGTGGATCTGTTTGCATCCCGTCACAATCACAAGCTTCCAAGATTCGTCTCCCTGTCAAGAGATCCTCTAGCCTTCGCCACAGACGTGCTAGCAATTCCTTGGATGGAGTTTTGACTCCTCTATGCCTTTCCTCTGCTGGGTCGTGTACTGCGAAAGATAGCCCAGGAGGGGGTACCGACCATATTGGTGGCCCCCCGTTGGCCGAGGAGGATATGGTTCGCGGACGTCGTTCAGATGGCGGTGGATCAGTTCATCATGCCCGAAAATCCAGAGCTCCTCACTCAAGGGCATCTTTGCCATCCCAATTTACAAACGCTAGCTTTGACGGCTTGGCTGTTGAAACTTCCATCCTGACGGATAAGGGTTTGCCGACTTCGTCGTCAGCACCATGATTCAGGCTAGGAAGAAATCTTCTTCTATGATTTACTACAGGGTTTGGCATGCTTATATTGCCTGGCGTGAGTCTAAGTCTTTTCGTTGTTGCACATTCTCCACAGTCTGGAGTTGGGTCTACAACTGAGTACCCTCAAAGGACAGGTTTCTGCCTTAGCAATTTTTTCCAAAGATCTTTCGCTAATCACAGACTTGTAAAAACTTTTTTCCAGGGAGTCACTCATGTACGTCCACCGCGTAAGCCTCTGCTACCGATGTGGGATTTGAACTTGGTACTTTCTGCTTTACAGGGTCCACCTTTCGAGCCCATATACGATGCTGCTCTTTTTATTCTGACTATTCGGTGCTTCGCGTCTCTGAGCTGGCGGCGCTTTCCATGAAACCTCCTTATTTTGAGTGGCATCAGGATAAGGTGGTGTTCTGTCTTAAGCCGGAATTCTTGCCAAAGGTTGTATCTGCCTTTCATCTCAATGAGGACATTGTCTTACCTTCCTATTGTCCTGCCCCTGCTAATTCCAAGGAACGGAACCTTTATTCTCTGGATGCGGTCAGGGCACTCAAGTATTATTTGGTCGCCACTGAGTCTTTTCGGAAGTCTGATTCTCTTTTTGTCCTTCCTTCCGGACCTAGGAAGGGCTTGCCTCCAGCCAAATACACTATCAGTAAGTGGATTAGACAGGCGGTGGTGCAAGCATACTCTGCCAAGGGGAAGGAACCCCCTTTCCATGTTACAACTCACTCTACCAGGGCTACTGGGCCTTCCAGCACCAGGCTTCGGTTGAACAGGTTTGTAAGGCCGCTACTTGGTCTTCGGTTCATACTTTTTCCAAGTTTTACAAAGTTGATGTTAGGGCCTCAGCTGACGCTGTTTTTGGCCGAAAGGTGCTTCAGGTGGTAGTGGTTTGAACTGCATGCCATTGCTCTCTGGGGATCCCACCCTTCTTTTTGGACACTGCTGTTGGATGTCCCACATGTAAAGAATAAGAAATGAAGCAAGCCGTGCTGTACACCTAGAAAAATACAATTCTGTGATTACTCACCTGTAGAATTGATTTTACGGTGTACAGAATGGCTTGCTTCATCCCACCCTTTGTTAGCGTTGTTCTCTTTTGCCTTGTTATGGTGATTTTGTTGACAGAGTTTCTATTATGGGCTGTTTTTTATTAGCATGGTCCTTACTTCCCGGGTTCTTGCATTACCGCTTTCAAACACTGGGGTCTTCTGGGTAATTCCAGTTGACTGCAGTTGACTGCGCCACCTGGTGGCGGATTACCACAGGTAAAGAATAAGAAATAAAGCAAGCTGTGCTGTACACCATAAAATCAATTCTACAGGTGAATAATCACAGAATTGTATTTTTTTTTTGCTTTCTTCTCCAGCACAGTGAGGACTGCAGGAGTTGCTTGCTGCGGCTCACCTTCTTGCATGGATATACTGTATTTTTCCCCCTATAAGACACACTTATTTTCCCCCAAAAGCATGAAAATGTCAGTGCGCCTTATCGGGCGAATGTAGAGGAAAAAAAAAAAAAACTCACGTTACAGACGCTCCCCCATTGCTGACCACACTGCGGGAGGGCAGAAGAAGATGGAGGAGCAAGGGGCTCTGTCCCCATCCCCGCTAAAGCTGTCTCTTCCGGCAGTGAAAGAGACCGCACCTGCCGCTCTTCCTCCTTCTGGCCTTCAGCGGGTGGGCGTGGCCTGCACCAAGTTGGTGTGGTCCTGTCCCCGCTTCTTACTGGCTGGGCAACGCAGACACCCGGCTCCATAAATCGCAAAGGTGGGGGAACGGGGGGGGGGGCACACTGTCTATGGGAATGGGAGGAGGGGAATGCCACATTGCTTAAGGGAATGATAGGACGGGAATACCACATTGATTATGGAAATGGGATGGAGGAATGCCATGAGTGAAACAATGAGACCCTTCCCATTTCTGTCTCTTTTGATTGTGTTACTGTTATCTATTTCCATGGTATCCTGCATCAAATGGCTCATAAATCTGATCAATATACACATTTATTATATATACTTAACCAAAGAGCAAAAACAGCAATATATACAAAAAGTAAAATTACACAGTATAAAAAGTAATCTAAACAGAACACAATACAAATAATAATAAGTCAGAAGTCAAAAAATAAGGATCAGTGTAGTGTCAGTATATGCAAAATCAAAAATCTAAAGTGAATATATATAAAAGTGTGATGAAAAGTGTGATAATGCGTGTGTGCATATTTATGGTTACAATCCGAAGTGAAGCAATGAAACCAGGAGCAGCAGGAGGTCACATGATCCCAGGAGCGGCTTCAGTCACGCCATGAGGATTCTGGATGGGGCAGGAGGGTCCAGGGAGGAAAGGTAAAGATAAACGAGGGGCTGGAGAGGGGATGAAGATACACAGAAGGAACTTAACATGGTATGAGGTTACACAGAGGTGGTTGGAGACTGGGTGATGCTACATGGGAGGGGCTGTATATCAGAGACACAGAAGCAGCTGGAGAAGTTATAGTCACAGAGGCTGCTGGGGGAGATGCAGGAACACAGATGGTGGTGGAGAGGGTATAAATAAACAGAGGATGGGCTGTAAAAGGGAATGCAGAGAATAAGAAGCGCAAGAGGAGGACATCCAGAGAGTCGAGGGGGCTGAGGAAGATGCAAGGACCCAGAAAGGTCTGAAGAGCAGTATACAAAGAAGGGGCTGAAAATACACAGAAGAGGGTCCAAGGAAGGCAAAGTTCCCTAATCAGGGGAGCAAGTGTCACAAAATGGGGTACCGAGTTCCAAAGGAAGGCAGGAGGGTTAGAACCTACAGCAGAGAGGATCTTAAAGTGGACCAACACCCAGGATTTTGACTATCCTGGGTTTTGGTCCACTTCGGTGGGGCACCCTGATCGGGGTGCCCCGCTGGGTGAAACCCCCCCCCCGATCGCCCGGAAAACCCGCTCCCATGTGACCGCTGGAGCCAATCACCGGGGACGGACGAGAGGCAGCGACGGAGAAGCAGACCCCCTTACAGGGAGCGCGCCCGCGCCGGCCATTCACAAACGGGCGGGCAGGATCGCGCCCTGCTAGAGGGACGCGCGGGAGGCGGCGGCGGACGTGCATGCGCCGCTGGAACGGGGAAAAGGTAGGCTTCTGTGGGCTTCCACCCCGCGGGACATCCCGATTTCGGATGCCCCGCGGGGAGGTATCTGACCGGCCCAGGAATCTTATAGATTCCCGGGCCGATCCCCCCTGGGTGTTGGTCCACTTTAAGCAGCAGAGGATGCAGCAAAATATGCTTTGCGGGAGGGCATGGGTCACACAAGGGAATGCTGGGTCCCAAAGGAAGGACAAGGATCCAAAAGAAGCTGGAGCAGTAGAACCTGAAGCACTGTCTGCATTCGGTATGGCCACACACTGTCTGTAATGTAGTATGCCCCTCCCTGCCTTAATGTAGGATACCGCACAGTGCCTGTAATATGGGGTCTGCAAGGGTGAGATTGGGGGAATTTTGCATGCTGTCTATATTTGTGTGTATTGGAACAAAAAAGGAAGGGAAAAAAGCAAATTGGATGTAATGTCACCAAATTCCAAAAATGGGCTGGACAAAATGATTCAAAACTGTGAATAAATAAGATTGTTTCGAGCATGTGATTTAAACTCACCTGGGGCAAGTAACAGGTGTGGGCAATATACAACAGATAAAAAGGAGAGAAGGTCACTTAGTCTTTGCATTGTGTGTCTGTGTGTGGCCACACTAAGCAAGGACAACAGAAAGAGGAGAACTGTCTGAGGACTTGAGAACCAAACTGTGGAAAATATCAATAATCTCAAGGTTACAAGTCCTTCTCCAGATCTAGATTTGCCTTTGTCCACAGTGCACAACATTATCAAGAGGTTTGCAATCGACGGCACTGTAGCTAATTTCCCTGGGTGTGGATGGAGAAGAAAAATTGATGAAAGGTTTCAACGCAGGATAGTCCGGATGGTGGATACAACTTCCAAACAACTTCCAAAAGATATTCAAGCTGTCCTGCAGGCTCAGGGAGCATCAGTGTCAACACGGACTATCTGTTGACATTTAAATGAAATGCTATGGCAGGAGACCCAGGAGGGCCCCACTGCTGACACCAGACCCAGGAGGGCCCCACTGCTGACACCGAGACATAAAAAAGCAAAGACTACATTTGCCAACATGCACTTGAGTAAGCCAAAATCCTTTTGGTAAAACGTCTTGTGGACAGATAAGACCAAGATAGAGCTTTTTGGTAAAGCACATCATTCTACTGTTTTCTGAAAACAGAATGAGGCCTACAAAGAAAATAACTTAGTACCTACAGTAAAATATGGTGGAGGGGGGGCGGAGCTAGCCATGAGGACGTGGACGCTGCCAGCTCCCGGCCTTATTAGCGAATATAAACTTTTTTATAGCATTATCTAGAGCCTTGCTACCTGTGTCCTGTGGGGGAGGCCGGCGAGTGTCCCCCTGCACTAGCGGGACCTACCTGCAGAGAGGAGTGAGACGGAGCGGCGGTGAATTCTCAGCTGTCTGCATGTGGGCTGGAGTGCGGCCGCCATCTTGTCACCCCCTTCGCCCGTTTATGCTGTGGGAGCCGCACAGAGCCTGGAGGCTTGCGCACCTGGAGGTCCTCTTTGCACTGCGATCTCCCACCTCTCCTGCCTCTGAGACCGTGGGTGGCGCGCGGGAGACGGGCGGCGCCGAACGCAGGGGAGCAGCCGGACGTCTTGCCTTCCCGGAATGACGGGTCTGAGCACCGGGATCGGAGGTGAGCTGGGGGTGCTGCGCGGTGCCCGGGAGTCTGGTCCCCGCCCGGAGGCTGTCACTTTCCCCCCTGCCCCGCGGAGTGTGGGCGGCGGGCGCAGGACGGGAGGTGCGGGGGCAGGAGGAGCGGCCGCCATCTTGCCGCATCCCCATACAGGGCACTGAGTTTTGGACCCGGCCTGTCAGGATTGTTGCCCCTCTCCCCTGAAGATAGAAGCTGGGAGTGTCGAGCTGGGCACTACCCTGGGGTCACATCAACCCTTCCCCCCCACTTGCTTTGATCCAGAGGCGAAACAGACGGATGTCTCTTGCAGTGAGGCATTAACTGGCAGATCACTCCGCTCCTGCAATAGTGATAAGGGATCTGTCTGGGGACTGCAGCACACTGAATTCCCAGTTGCCTTGACCTGCATCCACAGCTGGAGGACCTGTGTCCCCAACCTCCCCTCTACTCATTTTGAATTCTCCTCCTTGTAAAGAATAACCTAAGGCTTTTCCTATTTTCCTATTACTGTCATAACTTAGCCATTAACTCGTCTTAACTCGGATCGGTCCGCCCTGGCGCATTATACCATAGCCGGAGTGCCTAAATTGGGTACCTACGAATCTGCAGCCCCCTGCACAGAAACAACCCGGAAGGGATACCGTCACGATTTGGGACGCCCCAGCAACTCTAGAGCTGAGCAGCATCACAGATCCCGAGCGTGATTGGCGGGGGCAACAAAAACAAAGATTCCAAGACCCAGACCAGGGGGTCTCTAGCGGCTACTCAGAGCGACCTTAACCGATACATCTCAAAGCCTGCAGAGCAAGCCCGAGACCCGGGCCCCTCGGGTAGTTCACCCCGAAGAGATACGGAGGATTCTGACCGGGGGGTCTGGGGACCTCAGGGTCGTCACCAATGGACCGCACGCTATCAGAAATCTGGTCCCACCTGCGCTCCATGCCTACCAAAGAGGACTTATCTATGATCACACGTTCGATTAGCGAAGTTATCCGAAGAAGTGGGCCTTCTGAGGGGAGATCTGCGTCAACTGGACTCCAGATTGGATAAGGTGGAACGGGATCAAGAGGAGGATAGGTCAGCTATACAGCAGCTGACGCTTCGCCTGCAAGCACAAGAGGCAGCGAATGCCAACCTAACCCTCCACCTCGAAGACTTGGAAAACAGAAACAGGCGGAACAATATTCGCATTCGAGGTCTCCCCGAAGCAAGAATTAATGCCCACACTACAGGGTATATTTGCTGCGCTACTCGGAGATCAAGCGGACGGGGAATCTAAGATTGAGATAGATTGGGCGCATAGGGCCATTGCCCCTCCTCCTCGGCAGGGGGACCCCCCAAGAGACGTCATCTGCAGAATTCACTTTTTCCAGGAGAAGGAGGCGATTATGGCAGCGGCCAGGAGGAGGGGGTCCCTGGACTTTGACAGGGCGGATCTGCACTTCTATTCTGACCTCTCGAGGTCCACCCTGGCGAGAAGGAGAATTTTGCGTCCACTGCTGGACATGCTTAAACAAAATAATGTGGCCTATCGTTGGGGCTACCCATTTGCTCTGATTGCTTCAAAGGGTGACAGGACCCTTACGCTCCGAAGGCACGAGGAATTGCCGGACTTCCTTAAGCAGTTTGGCCTTCGACATGTCCAGGTCCCGGATTGGCTGGGCACCGCCCTGGACCCGTATCCTTCGCGGGCCAGGGAAAGAAGAGCTCCCCGGCCTCCCGACGTGTGATCCTGGCTGGATAGTTACTGCTGCCCCCATTCCCACTGTTGAGTGGGAGACATTGTCTCAGCTGCCGGACTTCCTCGCTCTCCCTGCTACACGCGGCACTCGGTTTGCATCTCGACAGGGTGTACACACACGTTTATAAGTCACTAGATTATGTTTATTGCCTTCTCTGCTTCGAATGTAGGCTGTTTTGATGTTCATATTAACTGTGGCACTCTATCGGCTTGGGCAGTGCTGCTCCTTGGCTGCGGGTCTGGGGGGGAGGCAGCTCAGCAATGATAGGGGAGCGCCGGGTTGGGCGGTCGGGGAGCAGCACTGTACAAATGGGGGTGGACGACTTGATGGGCCTGGACTAGTTGTTGGTCGCTGGGCTAGGACCCAGATACCTTGTTTTTGGTTTTAAAGTCAGGTACACAGGTGCAATGTTGTATTTGAATACATTATACGATGGCCGGGAGTCGGCGACTGACAGGTGTGAGTGGATTGTAACTTACAACCCACACCTTTGCTGCAAGCGACGGCTGACTTCTCGGTCCCCAACGGGAGGGGCGTGGCGGGCTCATTACTCCCCCTTTAGGGGGGTGTGGGGTCGCCGCGGGCCCTCTATCGGTTCACGAGTGGGGTGTCCCCCACCCTTGGACGTATCAGGCTTCCGGGTCTTCTCCCCATCAGCCCTTTTGGGCTCGGGGGGTGCTCTTGGAACCTCGTAGTTTGACACTGTTTAGAGTTTAAGTTAGTGGGAACTGAATTCTGTTTCCCAAACGTTTCTTTACTGCTTTTTCTTTCCTTTTTTCTTTTTCCTCCTCTACCTCTCCCCCTCCCCTTCCCTTGTTCGCCTTTCTCCCCCTCGTCCCTTCTGAGCCCCCTGTCCAGACACTCCCTCTCTAGCTAGAGATCGGGTGCCGACCAGGGCGCCAACACCTCAGGGTATCCCGGGTTGCTCGCTTGAGCGGAGGCATTGAGAGCGTTGGGCATAGCAATAATGACCAGAGACTGCGGTGCCTCGCAGGGTGCTTCCCACACAGGAGTGCCTAGCCCTCCTTTTACTAAAAGGCATAGAGTGATCTCATTGAACGCCAGAGGACTAAACACGCCCCTTAAGAGATCTAAACTAGCTCAGGAATTGGCCAGACATAAAGCAAATTTTGCATTTATACAGGAGACGCACTTTAAGGGTGACGGGGCCCCCAGGCTGTCCTCCAGGTCCTTCTCCCAGTCCTACACGAGTAATGCACCGGATGTGAAGGCGAGAGGGGTGGCAATTCTGATTGCTAAGAACACTCCCTTTCGGGTCTCGGAGAAAATAGCAGATGAGCAAGGGAGGTATTTAATCATCAAAGGATCCCTGTTTAACAAAAAGTACACATTGGCAGTCACTTATGCCCCTAACAGGTAGTTTTTCTAGAATCTTTCATAGACAAGCTCCTGGCTGTGCAAGAGGGTCCCATTATTCTTGGGGGGACCTAAACGTAGCGTTGGATCCCCTATTGGATTCATCCACAGGGCGGTCGGCCTTGGCATACACGGCATTGAAGAAAATTAAGAGGATCCTCCAGAAAGCACAGCTCTGTGATCCGTGGCGAATCTGCCACCCCACCACTAAGGATTACTCCTATTACTCTGCGGTCCATGCCTCGTACTCCAGAATCGACTATGTCCTAGTATCTCACTGCCTTTTGCCACAACAAGACACCAAAATAGAAACTACAACTATATCAGATCATGCTCCGGTAGCCATTTCTGTTAACTTGACGGGGGGATCTAAGGGGGAATGGATGTGGAGGCTGAATGAGTCTCTTCTACAGAATGAACCGCTGGTCCTTACCCTTCAAGATGCCATCAAGGAATATTTTGAGCTTAATAAGAGCATTGACACCTCCCCATTTAATAACTGGCAAGCCCACAAGGCGGTAATTAGGGGAGTACTCATCAGGCACGCCACTCAGCTGAAGAGGAATAGGGAACAGGAGGTACAGAAACGATTGGAGAGGGTTCAGGAGATGGAGAGATCGCATAAAGCCTCATTAGCCAAAAGCAATCTTCTGGAACTCTCCAAGGCCAGAGCAGCCCTGAACTCCCTCCTGTCTGCAAGAGCCGCTTATATCATCAAACGCTGTAGGAGACTGTATTTCGAGTGGGGGAATAAAAGTAGCGCACTCTTAGCGAGAGCGCTCAGAAAGCAGCAGTCATTGAATTATATTGAAGCTATTATCGGTGAACACCAAAAAAAGCTATATAACACCCCGGACATTGCAAGGACTTTCCAGTCCTTTTACCAAAAGCTATATAACATCCATTCTGGCGGGGGTGGCCGGGACCTGGGGCAGGTGGAGCAAATGAAGCAATACATAGCGGAATCGGGGATGCCGGTGTTGCAGAGGGAGGAGAGGGAGGCCTTAGAATGCCCGATTTCTATGGAGGAGCTGGGGGTGGCGGTGCGGGGTTCACCAAATGGGAAGTCGCCGGGGCCCGATGGATTTACTGCCAGCTACTATAAGAAATTCCTTCCTCTTTTGGGCACACACTTTCTCTCGGCCTTTATCTCACTCCTAGTATCCCCGGGCCAGGCCACTATCCTGAGTGAAGCGCTAGCTGCATACGTCACTATAATACAGAAACCCGGGAAAGATCCGCTCGCCTGCGGAAGTTACAGGCCCATTTCATTACTGAATGTGGATCTTAAGCTCTTCGCAAAGATCTTGGCGAATAGATTGTCGGGGCTGCTCCCGGGGTTGGTGGACGGTGATCAGTCCGGCTTTATCCCCGGGCGGGAAGCCCGTGATAATACGACCAGAGTATTGAATTTACTTCATAGGGTCAAGCAGACTGGGGAGCCGGCTGTCTTGCTGTCCACCGACGCCGAGAAGGCCTTTGACCGGGTAAACTGGCAGTTTAATAGAGTGGTTCTTGAACATATTGGGATGGGACCTAAGGCTCTGCAACTGGTCATGGCCTTATACTCAGACCCCTCGGCAAGGATAAAAGTAAATGGTGCATTGTCGGGCCGAGTGGACATCGGGAATGGTACCAGGCAGGGGTGCCCCCTCTCTCCTCTGATTTTTGCGCTATCAATGGAGCCTTTCTTGTGCAGAATTAGGAGACAGGGGAACATCAAAGGGATCACAGTTGGATCAGATACACACAAGATCTCGGCCTATGCGGATGACTTGCTTTTCTTCCTCACGAATCCGACAGTAGGCATCCCGGTGCTGCTGAAGGAGTTTGAGAGGTCTGGTAGGCTTTCATTTTTGAAGATTAATTATGACAAATCAGAAGCGATGGGGGTGAACCTTCCCGGTGGGATGGAAGCCCTCCTTAAATCTTCCTTCCCGTTCAGGTGGCCTCCATCCGCCATCACGTACCTAGGCACCAAAATTACCAAGACAGTGGATGGGATATATACAGCAAACTTTGGCCCCCTTTTCTCCAGAATTAAAGTAGACTTGGCGAACTTTGATCTCCCCACATTCTCATGGCTGGGTAGAATAAGCATTATCAAAATGACGATCTTACCGAAAATTCTCTACTTGTTCCAGACCGTCCCTATACAAATCCCTAGAGCATACTTTAAATCCCTGGACTCACTCTTCATTAAATTTATCTGGCAAGGACGAAAACCGAGAGTGAAAATGCGTCTTCTCTTTAAACCAAAGCAGGCCGGGGGACTAGCTTGTCCAGACTTATTTCAGTATTGGCGTGCAGTCCATCTCCAACGCATACTAGATTGGCATCACCACGGAGTAAGGAAAAAGTGGGTGAGGTTAGAGGCGAGCTGGATGCAAACCCCAATAGGAGATGCGGCTTGGGTGGCCAAGGTTGGGAAGTCCTTGGGTAAAGATCACCCGCTCATAGCTACCTCCCTTGGAGTCCTAGACAAAGTTAGAGGCAGGACGGGGATATCTCCTTGGCCGACGCCCTTGGTCCCGTTGGTGCACAATCCTTCCCTCCCAATTGGCATCCTCCCTCGCCTTCGAGGGATTTTTGCTGAAAAGGGTATCCCGAGAGGGATGGATCTCATTTCGCCCTCTGATTGGACACAACTAGAGACTCTCAGGCAGAGGTGGGATACGCATTTATTTGATCAATGGCTCCTGTTTATGTTCCGGAGCTTTCTCCTGAGTCTGGGACCCAGACAGGCGCTGGCCAGATCTCTTACCCCCTTTGAGCAAATGGCAATTGCAAGGGACCTCCCTCATAAGCTGGTGTCCCGACTTTATGCTCTCCTGGGAAGCTCTGAGGACAGTGAGAGGCCCCGCTTCTGTGTGGAGTGGGAGAGGGACCTGGACATGCAGCTGACGGAGGATCAATGGAAATATATATTTTTAGCTACTCATAAGACCTCCATATCCTCCAAGATACAGGAAACAAACTACAAATGTCTCACAAGGTGGTACTATACCCCGGAGAGATTAAGTAGGTTTGTCCCGACCATCTCTGACGAATGCTGGAGGTGCCGACAGGCAGTGGGAACCTTCTTCCATGTGTTCTGGGATTGCCCTAAGATTGTGCCCTTCTGGCAATTGGTAGCAGAACTCACAGGCGAGATTGTAGGTCGCCAGACACCTTGCGACCCCTCGCTGTTCCTTTTGCATCTGGCAGAGGTTCCTCTGAAGACTTATAAGAAGTCGCTTCTGAGGCATCTCATTAATGCAGCAAAGACCATCATCCCGAGGCTGTGGAGATCTGAGGCGGTCCCTTCAGTGGTGGACTGGGTAGGGGAAATAAACCGGATTATGGAAATGGAGGAACTAACCACCTCTATCCATGAAAGCTCGCAGCATTTCTTACAGACATGGACGCCATGGTTCCTTTATAGGGAGTCAGATAGATTTAAACAGCTTATGACGTCTGGCTCTCAGGCCAGATCTTAGCCCTACCTGTAATTATGCTCACCTTGAGATACTCTCAGCCTTTTCTCAATATGCTCCTGCTGGAGTGATGTTCCCGGGGTGCCCTCCTCCCCCCCCCCCTTCTTCCCCCCCCTCTCTAAATCCTCTAGCCTTCCCCTTTTACTGTCTTTTTCTCTTCTCTTATATTATGCTTATATTACCTCTGCTGGACTGGGCCATATCATTTCCATACAAGAAGAACGTATCTGTAGTGGCTGTGGTTTTCCTCTGGTGCCGGTGGTCCCGCGGCGGGAGCTAAATTATTGGCCTCCGCCGGGGTGTAGCGCAGGTTTTGGCGGACGGTTAATCACAGATGAACTTGGTACAATTTGCCTTTATTTTGAATGTGTATACGTCAATAAACATTTAATTATTGTACTAGTATGCTCATTGAATGTAACTTTGTTAGATGGCTTTTCATGTCCATAGTACTGTACTTACTTCTTTATCTCTGCACTACTTTGTACAATCTCTCTTGTATAATCTTGAAAAATAAAGAATTAAAAAAAAAATATGGTGGAGGTTCAATGTTTTGGGGTTGTCTTGCTGTCTCTGGCACTGGGTGTCTTGAATGTGTGCAAGGCATCACGAAATCTGAGGATTACTAACGGATTTTGAGTTGCAATATACAGCCCAGCCCAGACATTAAGTCCAATTTGCCTTTTTTCCTGTTTTTAGAGTTTAGTTCCAATACACACAAAGAGAATAAACATGTGTATAGCAAAACATGTGTTACTGCAATCCCGCAAACCTATGGGTGCCTAGGTTTGCCACCATGACTGTATAGGACATACCTACAGGAAATTTCTCTTGAAAAGGATGAAAACGGAGGAATAGGGAAAATACAGCACACAGCATAAAAATCAACTTAAATAACAGGGACTTAACACCACAAAATTGTACAAATGATGAATACAGAAAGTAAAATAAGTTGTCAGCTGTTCAGTAGTTTGCTTGCTTTGGGGTAAACACTGTTACCAACCTGTCAATTCTTGCCATTAGGGTCCTAAGAGTATTATAGCTTCCTCCTAGCTTACCATTGCAACTAATGGAGGGGGTCTATCTAACAAAATATTCCCTCCCTAGGTGACTTTTACCATGTAGGCAGTTTCATTCAAAGCAGGTGTATAGCTACACCCCTGTATGACCACTTTCATGTCTTTTACGATAGGCGTTAGAGGTAAAACACTTCCCACATACAGAACAGGAATATGGTTTCTCGCCTGCATGAGCTTTTTCATGCCTGGTCCAATTTGATCGGTGAGAAAAACATTTCCCACATACAGAACAGGAATATGGTTTCTCGCCTGTATGAATTCTTTCATGTCTGAGCAACTCGGATTTCTGAACATAACGTTTCCCACATTCAGAACAGGAATAGGGCTTCTCTCCTGTATGAAGTCTTTCATGCATGTTAAAGGAAGATCGGTCAGAAAAACTTTTCCCACATTCAGAACAGGAAAATGGCTTTTCACCTGTATGGACTCTTTCATGTCGGACACAGGCGGATCGGTCAGAAAAACTTTTCCCACATTCGGAACAGGAATATGGCTTCTCTCCTGTATGAATTCTTTCATGATTTATAAGGTGCGCTTTCTGGGAGAAACATTTCCCACACTCAGAACAGGAATATGGCTTTTCTCCTGTATGAACTCTTTCATGATTCATACGATGCGAATATTGGGAGAAACTTTTCCCACATTCAGAACAGGAATATGGCTTCGCTCCTGTATGAACTCTTTCATGATTAATAAGATGCGCACCTTGAATGAAACATTTACCACATTTAAAACAAGAATATTGAATCGCCGTTTTGCTGCTTCTTCGGTTGGAGGTAACTTCTCTTTTCTGAGCTGTATGATCAGACAATCCACCTTTACTAGATGATGGATTTGCATGTCTTGGGTCATCTGTAGTAATAAAGCTTCCTGTAGCGGTCCCTGTCTGGATATCATCCTCTTCTGTTTTCCCAACTGCGGAGAAACTGGGATGTGGCACCGTCCTACTCCTGGTGTATTGCCCAGCTGATGAAAAAAAAACATGAGAAATGTTGTCAGAACATCCATCCAATTAGTACAGCCAGACCTCTTCTGCCACAGTCTACCTGTTCCCAGTGTGCACTCACTGCCATTTAGTGTGTTCATTGGTGCATTTCACTTGTGTTTACTAGATTTCAGTTTGTCTCACTGCATGGAAGGATAAAATGTGGAGCATGCGCAAGCACACACGGGTCATATATGCACATTATTATTTATGGTCTTAACCCAGACTGGCTTTCCAGTGCTTTGAGTACATCGAGCTCAGCATTAGAAACTCACCTGTAGCCAATGCTTTTAAGCAGCCAGTGATCTGGCTTTCTCTTCAGTTTTGCATCTGTGTAAGCCCTTGCCCCACTTCCAACCACAAAACATTCATATGTAACTGTGCCCCCCCCCCCCCCCCCCCCCAAAAAAAAAGGCATAATGATCTGGTGTATTCAGAGTCACCCATGTTTCTCTCAAGTGTGGTTGGATCATCTTGTGATTATTTATTGTCCCTGCTTTCACCTGACATTGTTTTTTTCTGCTCCTAAACAGACAATCACGTGACCTTGTTTATCTGCTTAACCTGTTGTCAACCCTGTCTGATCGTTAGCTCTGAGACAAGTGACCCAAAGGCTTGTGTTTATGAGCGTTCCTGTCCTGATGTTATTCCTCACTTGACAACTGTTAAGTGTTAACTCACCTCTCAGCCAGTGAATCCCAACATGGCAAGTGAACGGCTAGCTTTAGCTCAGGAAATTGTCCTGCTAAAGCCTCACCCCCACATCCAGTGAGCTAATTAAGGCCCCCTTCCAAGCCTTTTATTATCCCTGACTTAAAAGATTTTTTTATCTTAATCAGTTTGACAACATATATAGACAGCCGCACAAGGATGTGCAATTCTCCGCGGGACAGTTCAAATACTTTCAATTCAAATCACCACGTGTATTTCAAAGCTAATTGATTGCAAGTGTATCCATCACCTGTCACACACCACACACGTACCAGACGGCAGATGGCAAAAGCGCTTCTCTATATATCAATAAATTTTTCTTTGCTAAATATTTTCCACGCAGCCAAGGATTTATCTTTATATCAGGGAGATTCCTTATTTCCTCATATATTCGTCACAAACTGGATTTAAATATGGTTGATTTCTCATTTATTTAAGTTGAACATGTAATATAAAACATATGATCGCACATAGCGAATCAGAATAAAAATAACATGCAAGCGTTATAAAAATATTTCCTTATTTTATAACGCTTGCATGTTATTTTATTCTGGTAAGCAACCTTTTTAGCCTGCGCAAGGAAACTATTGTTTATAGTATCATGCTATGTGCGATCATATGTTTTATATTACATGTTCAACTTAAATAAATGAGAAATCAACCATATTTAAATCCAGTTTGTGACGAATATATGAGGAAATAAGGAATCTCCCTGATATAAAGATAAATCCTTGGCTGCGTGGAAAATATTTAGCAAAGAAAAATGTATTGATATATAGAGAAGCGCTTTTGCCATCTGCCGTCTGGTACGTGTGTGGTGTGACAGGTGATGGATACACTTGCAATCAATTAGCTTTGAAATACACGTGGTGATTTGAATTGAAAGTATTTGAACTGTCCCGCGGAGAATTGCACATCCTTGTGCGTCTGTCTATATATTATTGAGAGTGTTGGTGACACACTCTGCTGTTCTTCCTGCGTTGAGGACTTTATTGTCATTACTATTGCTGTTATATGTAATACTAAATCATAAAAGTTTTAAGAGCGCGGTTTTCTAATAATATTCTAGTTTGACAACATAGCTTCATTGCTGTAGGATCTCTTCCATGTTTGAGGTTTATGATATGATGACGTTGTGATCTACAAGAAGAACATTTCCCACATTCAGAGCAAAAATATGGCTTCTCTTCTGTATGAACTCTTTCATGTCTGAGAAGATCAGATTTCTGAGAAATACAATTTCCACATTTAGAACAAGAATATGGCTTCTACCCTGTATGATTTCTTTTATGTTTGATTAAATATGTTTTCCAGGAAAAACATTTCCAGCATTCAGAACTATGGTTTCACACCTCTATGTACACCTCAAGTGTCTTGTAAGCTAATTTTTCTGCAAAAACTTCTTGCACATTCTGAGCAAGAATACAGCTTCTCTAGTAAAGCTATGTCAAAATCGGATTTACGTGGTGCATGTTTTTCCACTTGTATGAACTACACTGCTACCCTTGAGCTTCGATTCATATGAAAAACATGTCCAAATTTTGTACAAGAATATGATAAATGTGATTATTTTGGTGAGATGCAACATCTCATCATTGAGTACTCACCTGTAGCCAATACTTCAGGCAAGGGGCGACAGCTGATTTTGGCCTAGCTGTTTCAGCCGAGAATGCCTTAAGACTCCTCGAGCCTACCACTATCTTTCTCACCAGCCACCCCACCCTTTTAATAATAGTTGTCCTATATTAGGTAGGTCAGGGGTGTCTACTGTCCTGGCATAATCCACCATCACCCTCATATGCATTTTTTCACAATTGTACATCTCCTATACAATGAAAAAATATGCGCTTTAACTTCAAGATATAAAACAGTGCATTCTCTGTTCATTACGGTGTGGGTTAGCTGCCGACCGGCTACTGTATCAAGATTTCACCCCAACATGCAATGTAAAACAAGAAAGACATCACCAGCCTTGGCTGCCATCAGCCCATAAGTATTGTTCCCTTCCTGATTGTACTGTTTTGTCTTGAGTGTTTTTTAGCTATGTTTAGTGTTTGTGGATATGTGATTTTTCTACCAATAAAGTAATATTTTTAATATAGCAGTGGTGCTGTGGTTTGGTGGGTTTTTAGGAAGGAGTGGGACCTTCCTCATTGTATATTTACAGAGTGTATCTCACCCACATAAGCACACTGCCTTGCATTTAGTGTTTAAACTTCCAGTGCAGTCTCACATCGGTTTCAATTTATATATATACACACACACAAACACGGTAATTCAAAAAGAATGGTACAAAAATAAAACATACCAATGACTGCTGTAATTTATTGCACAGATGATATAACATGAAAGGTTCTCTTCAAATTTCTACAGACACAGCTGAGCTATGCCCTTCGGCGGCACTGCACACAGGGGTTAGGGCCAATGAGCCCTAAGTTCACTGTGGGAGAAACGCACTAATAGTTATCAGCCAATCAGTTGTTAATGGGCCAATGACCTCAAGTTTCCCCCCTGACAAAAGCTCTCCATCCCTGTCCTATTTAGGGTTCCCATGCTCACTCTCTCGATGCCCATGATAGTAATCTGCTGGGTGCCATTGTTCCTGTGAATTCTCTTTTTAGCCTTGCCGACATAGCTTGCTTGACCATTCCGTGACCCATGTCTGAACAGACGCCTGCCTGGACTCCAACTAATTATCTGTCTCATCCCTTGTACTTTAAACCCTCAGATTACACGGTTTGACCTTTGACGCTTCTCCTGCTGCTCCCTAGGTGCTGCTGTGATGGATGGAAGCCATAAATGATAAACTGAACATATGAAGGTGAACATTCCCTCCCTCCATTGGTTCCAGTCTAGTTTATCTTTCTCTCTGCATTGTACACTTAGTGGCTAATAAAGGTGAAATAAACCCTCAGACAGGCACTTCACTAGAATAGAATATGCTGCTACTAAAGTATTACTGTGATAAAGATGGTCTTATGTTCACTGACGGTTGTTACTTGAGTATATACATGGCATTATTTTTGCCCCAGTGTATAGCAACCCTTTTTTTCACCTCTCTCCTTCCCATAGAGTGTTTTGTTATATGTTTTTAGTGATTTTTTTAAAATGTCCAGTGTATAGATGTAGATGTAAATAGTGTTTAATAAAAATACCATTTTGTGATTACTCACCTGTAAAATGGGTATTATAAGTATGTCACACACCCCACTTCAGACATTGATTCATTAATCATGGGTACTCACCGCTAGGTGGCGCTGCGTTGCAGAGAAGTCCAGAAAAAGCAAGCCCCTCCCGGTCTATACATACCTGGTACCTCCTAACAATTCCCCAGTATTCAAACAGCAATAAAGACAAGGTACCAGGAGATGAAACAAAAGTAACCCTCAACCGTGAATAAAACCAACTTCACCATATAAAGAGCCAGGATACCAAAGAGGGCGGGTGAAGTGGGGTGTGTGACATACTTATAATACCCATTTTACAGGTGAGTAATCACAAAATGGTATTATTCTAAGTATGTCACACACCCCACTTCAGACATTGATTATTAATCATGGGACATCCAACAGCAGTGTCCAAAATGGGGGGGGTATCCAACCAGGCAATAATGCAGAAAAACTCAAACCACTGCAGCCTGCAGAACCTTGCGGCCAAAAACAGCATCCGCTGAGGCCCGCACATCAACCTTATAGAACTTTGAAAAGGTGTGAACTGAAGACCAGGTAGCAGCCTTACAAACTTGTTCAACAGAAGCCTGGTGCTGAAAAGCCCAGGGACGCACCAACTGCACGAGTAGAATGAGCAGTAACACGAAAAGGGGGATCCTTCCCCTTGGCAGAATAGGCTCCAACAATCGCCTGACGAATCCATTTGCTAATAGAAGACTTAGCCGGAGCCAAACCCTTCCTAGGCCCACAGGGCACCACGAAAAAGGCATCCGTCCTACGAAAAGAAGCCGTAGTACGCAGATAGAACTTGACACAACGTACAACATCCAAGCAGTGCAACGCACTCTCCTTGTCATTCTTAGGCTTAGGACACAAAGAAGGAAGAACAATGTCCTGATTAAGATGGAAAGCAGAGACCACTTTAGGAAGAAAGTCCGGCTTGAATCTGAAAACCACCTTGTCCTGATGTTTCTCAAAATAAGGGGCCTGAATCGACAGGGCCGCCAACTCTGAAACACGCCGAACCGAAGTGATGGCCACCAGAAAGGCAACCTTCTGAGTCAGAGTAGACAAAGCAATATCCCGCAAAGGCTCAAAGGGAGGAGCCTGAAAAGCAGAAAGAACCAAATTCAAATCCCAAACAGGGAGCAAAGGCTTCCTAGGAGGCCGCAGATGCGAAACCCCCTGGAAAAAAGTCTTGACCAAAGAATGGCTTGCAAATGACCTCTGAAAAAAGATAGATAAGGCAGAAACCTGCCCCTTCAAAGTACTCAGCTGAAGACCAGAGTCCAGCCCTGACTGAAGAAAATCCAAAATCCTAGAAACGGAAAAGACCCGACAGGGCAAAGATCTAGATTCACACCAGTCAATATACGATCTCCAAGCCCTATAATAGATGGAAGAAGAGGATCTCTTCCTAGCACTGATAAGAGTCCGAATGACCGAATCCGAAAGACCTTCCTCCTTCAAGATGGAGGTTTCAGCAGCCAAGCCGTCAAAGCCAGCGTTGGTAAACTGGGGTAACACATTTGACCCTGAGTGAGAAGATCTGGCCGAAGAGGCAGATCGAACTGATCCACTGCCAGACGAACGATGTCTGCGAACCATACCCGCCTTGGCCACCTTGGAGCCACGAGAATGGCGGGAACTCCTTCCTGAACCAGCTTCCGCAGCACCCTGCTTAGCATGGGAATCGGAGGAAACAGATAAAGAAACCCCAGGTCCCTCCAGCTCAGGGCCATGGCATCCGCCGCCAGAGCCAGAGGATCCCGAGACAGAGACACGAATGTCGGAAGCTTGTGATTGTGACGAGAGGCAAACAGATCCACCTCCGGCGTCCCCCACCGAAGACACATTGACCGAAACACCTGGGGATGGAGAGATCATTCCCCCCGGCGGGACGAACACCGGCTCAGAAAGTCCGCCTCTGTGTTCTCCACTCCTGGAATGTAAACTGCCGAGATGCAAGGGACATGAGTCTCTGCCCAAACTAGAATCAGAGACACCTCTCTGTGGGAACCCAGACTGCGAGTCCCTCCTTGGTGATTGATGTAAGCAACCGCCGTCTGATTGTCCGATCGAACCTGAACCGGCAGGCCCTGTAAATGATGCGTCAAGTGAGACAGAACCAACCTGATGGCTCGCAACTCCAGAACATTGATGGGCAAGTGGGCTTCCTGAGGGTCCCACTGCCCCTGAAACTGAAGATCCTTCCAGAAACCTCCCCATCCTGACAAACTGGCATCCGTGGTGACAGTTTCCCAAAGCGGGGTCAGAAACGACCTGCCCTTCAGAAGATTGTCCGAGACCAACCACCACAGAAGGGACTGCCGAACCCGAGGGGACATCCGTAAGGACCGATCCAACGACCGCGGTCACCGGTCCCAAGACGCCAGAAGATGAAGCTGAAGCGTCCGCGTGTGAAACTGCGCGAAGGGAACTGCCTCGAACGAGGCCACCATCAACCCCACCAGTCTCATCCCTAGCCGAATGGACGGGCGAGGATTGGAAAGAAGAAGCTGAGCCAATTCCTGAATCAAAAGAACCTTGGCCTGAGGGAGAAACACTGTGCTGGCAAGAGTCCAACGACATCCCCAGAAAGGTCACCACCCTGGCCGGAACCAGAGAGGACTTGGGGTAATTGATCACCCAGCCGAACCTCTCCAGCATAGACACCACCATGCTGGTGTCCCCTTCCGCTTGACTGAAGGAAGGCGCCATGATGAGAAGATCGTCCAGGTAAGGCACAATACGAATCCCCTGAGCTCTGAGCAGGGCCATCACTTCCGCCAACACCTTGGTGAACACTCTCGGCGCAGATGTGAGGCCGAACGGAAGAGCTACAAACTGAAAATGCCGATCCTCCACCACAAAGCGAAGGAACCTCTGATGAGCTGGAAAGATCAGAATGTGAAGGTAAGCATCCTTGATGTCTATGGACGTCATAAAGTCCCCCTGCCGAAGCGAACCGACCGCAGGGTTTCCATGCGGAACTTCCGGGGACGAATAAACCTGTTGAGAAACTTCAAATCCAGGATCGGACGAAACGACCCATCCTTTTTGGGTACAGTGAAGAGATTGGAATAATACCCGCGACCCACCTCCGAAGGAGGGACCGGGCAGATGACTGCCAATTCCAGAACATTCCTTACCGCCGCCAGGAGCCCCTGCACGGCCAAAGGATCCGATGGTACCCGAGACCTGAAAAACCTTGGAGGAGGACGGGAATCGAACTCCAGCTTGTAACCGGCCGACACCACCTCCCGGATCCACCTGTCCGAGACCTCCTGGTCCCATACCCGGGAGAAGAGTCGCAACCGTCCCCCCACCCGAACGGGTGAGGGCGCCCCCTCATTGCTGAGCGGGCTTGGCAGCTGGCTTGGGCTTGGCGCCCCAGACGTGAACGGGACGGCCACGGCCTCTACCCCTATTCCAACTGGCGCCCCTGGAGGCCGAGAAGCCCGCACCCCTGCCGGCTCTGGCTCCCCAAAAGGACGGATTGAAGGAGACCGCCCCCCGAAAGGAACGGCGAAATTTCTTGCGCTGAGGCAACTTGCCTCCCTTGGCAACAGAATCCAGCTTTTCACCGAAAAGCCTCAAACCCAGAAAGGGAAGAGCCGTGAGCGATCTTTTAGAATTAAAATCAGCCGTCCACTGTCTCAGCCACACTGAACGACAAATAGCCACCAACAGAGCCGTAGCCCTGCCACACATCAACATGGCATCCTCCTGAGCGGCCAGAATAAACGACAAAAAGGATTCACAACACTTAAGAACAAGAAACTCATCACAGGTAGGATCAAGATCCACACATAAGTCCCTGACCCTAGACCTAACCGCCAATGACAAAAAAGCAGAAGCACAAACAGGCCTCAAAACTGAACCCGCACAGACAATCCCACGACGGGCCAACTGATCAATCCGGCGATCCTCGCCGTCCTTGAGAGAAGTAGTGTCAGGAAAATGAACAGCCGCCGTATTAGACAGCCCCAAAACAGGAGCATCCACCTCGGGAGAAACAGACCAACGCTTCAACAAATCCGCTGGAAAAGGATACTTCTTGTCCCAACTAGGCGGAACCCCGACAAGACGCGTAGGCTGCTCCCACTGCTTAAGGACAACGTCCTCGAAATGCTGCTGACTGGGAAACTCCAAGCGCTGCTTGGACCCCCCAAAAAGCTGACCCTTAGGCCGAGGAGTAACTTCCGGAGGATCCAAATCCAAAACCTCAAACATTTGGGCCAGAATAGTGGGCGTATCAAGGGGAGGCCCCTCATCCAGGTCCCCCTCAGCCCCCGGCAACTGCTGAACCTCGGAATCCTCTACCTCCTCAACAAGCTCACCCTCTTCAAGGGGACGATCCGACCAATCCAGAACCTCAACTTCCTCATCTGAGTCCTGCGGAGGCGGAGACAGATGTTTCCGCTTGGCTGGAGCCTTCTGAGCGACCACTGCGGAAAACATTTTCTCGAGGCTGGCCAAACGGGCGCATACCTCAGATTGCGAATCACCCCCAACGACCACGTCACACGGGGTCCGGAACAGGCGAGGAGGGGAGGGAGAAGGCGCGGTCGAAGAAGTCCCAGGCACCGAGGTGTCGGACTGGCGCTCAATGTTCCGCTGTGCATATGGAACACAAATAATTACATCATCCCCTGGGAGCGGAGTCCCACACCCCCCACACAGCCTGGACTGCCCCGAAGGACTAGTTCCGGTATCTCTGGTAGCCTCCATATGGTGAATTTATGGTATTCGCAGACCCCAGGGAATTACGCAGTAAGCGACCCGGGATGCCCCTCTCAGATTTTACTGTCAATATATATCTATATCTATATATATAAATCTATATACAAATATGTTACACTAGCCCCGACCAGAGAATTAGCCAGAGGGACTATAACAACAAAACCCCAGGAACCAGGTATATAGGACCGGGAGAGTCCCGTACGATGTAATCCCGGGATCTGAAAGACAAAAAACAACAGTCAAAACAGGCACACACAATCACGCCATAACAAACTACTGACAAGAGAACTACGAGGCCAAGCATAAACAAACACATGGGCACAAGAAGACACTTCCAGTCAGCATGCCCAAAAAACCATGGCTGAGGCACCCTGCCATCACCCCCACGGGAGGGGGGGGGAGGGAGGAGAAGGGTCATATGCCCTGATGCCCTGTAAGCCATAAATCATAAATGCCCCCTAAAATGAACGCTGTCCCTTTAACAGCACTGAAGCCGCACAAACACAGGCCCCGAATGTCAAAAAAACGCAGCCTACCTTAACAATGGTGCCCGCCGGCCAGAGGACGCGAGGGAGACGAGGGGCGGGCCGCCCGAAGCGCGGGCCTCTGTAGCCACGCCCCCCCCCCCAACAAGCCAGACACAGCGCGGGCCGCGCCAGACGCGGCCCCGTCCCCTAAAACCGCGCGAGCGTCGCATATGGCGCCCGCAGAGGCCGTCAGGCGGACCGGCTGCCCTCATGCCGCCCGTCCCGCCCGCACAAACAACCGCCAGCGGGCTAACAGCCCACGGCACTCTCGCACCCCGGCGGGCCGGCGGCGCAGCGCGCCATCAGGCCCCGCCCACCGAGGTACCCACACACAAACACACAGCCCAAAAAGAAATAAAGAACGACAGGCGCCTAACATGGCGCCCGCCAACACAGTCCTGAAAAACGAACCCCGCCGCCCCCACAGTGTCATCCAGGTCCCCCTCAAAGGCACAGAGGCTAGCAGCCCCCAAGTCCCAGTCAAAAACACACATACACACACACATACAGTTCAAGGAATGGGATAGAGACCAGGATGGGACAAACGGAAAGGGAAACTAAAGGGGGAAGGTTAGGGCATCCCACTTCCGGATCACCAAAAACCGGATCACCACTATGCTCCATAATATGGGGACGAGTGGAGGAGCTAATCTCCTAGGCACTCTGAGTGCCATCTACCCTTGCCCGACCTACAGCCTAAGCTGGGAGGCTACCATTAATCAGGGGATAAGAAATAAAAGAGCCGGGCAGAAATAGACCGTAGGGGGGGGCCGGGGTGATACCCGGCTACCTGCAAGCAGGAGACTTCTTTCTTCTGTCTTGTCGCCACTTTGCAGAGAAGAACACTGGGGAATTGTTAGGAGGTACCAGGTATGTATAGACCGGGAGGGGCTTGCTTTTTCTGGACTTCTCTGCAACGCAGCGCCACCTAGCGGTGAGTACCCATGATTAATGAATCAATGTCTGAAGTGGGGTGTGTGACATACTTAGAATATAAAGATTATTTTTGTACATTTTCAGTGGTGCTCTGTTGGCTCTGGGGTGGTGTGTTGTTTCTGGGGTTGTGGGACCTCGGTTTTTTCTATTCAATTATAATTGGTTCACACACCAGCACTGAGCTTAGCACGCTGTTATATTGTAATTTGATAGTAGTTGGTGCGGCCCTTGTATATATTCATTGTGATAAAGATGGTGTCGAGAAGCTGGAAAACGCCTTTGAGTGGCCTGCCTTTAGACGTAGATAACATTCCAAAGATTGTAATCGTTAGGTAGAACAGACCAATTACTGAGCTTCGAATATAATATGCCCACTTTAGATGATGTAAGTTTTCTATTTTTATCTAAATAAAAACGTCAAAGGAAGGAACAGCAGATGCATCTCTGTGAGATGGTCAAACGCATTCCAAATGATTGTGTTTCTCTGCCTCGCGTATTTCTTATCTACTATTGATTTGAAAGACTGACCACCACCCAGGACCCCCGTTAAACAGCCACGAAGGAGTCCGTCTGACAGATAGCAGCCCTTAATACTGCGTATCGTGAGGACTGATTATCTGTGTATGACCCCGGCTGGCCTGATAACACCCAGTCTTACCTCTGGTTCATCCACCTTCACCCCTGTAAGTTCACAATCTGAGTCCAAGTCCTGGGGGCAACCGTGTCCGGTGAGGCGATTAAAGTGTCCCAGTGAACCAGGGCTTGTCTATAGGTGAATCTAGCTGTGGAGATTGGGGGTTGAGGGTTGTGAAGTTACCAAGAATGCGAGTGTCCCACAGGGCTTTGACAACCATATTCTAGTTCTTGCAACACCCATGTCAACAAAGCATGATCAAATAAAATTGACTGTGCCAAATATCCACCTTCCTGTTGAAGTAAATGTACAAACACCTTGCTCTTCACATACCCCCAAAGTCATTAGGCTGGCTGAGCCTGACCCTCGAGGTTATATCACTCCAAGTGCAGCCAATCCAGCTTTGTAAGATTTGGAGTTAACATGTGTCTAGGTGAATATAGCAAGGCAATGTTCAGTGTTACCAAATTAAACTTGAAAGGCTGCACTTTTATGTTTTATATCGGTGCTTGTGAAGTAAATTCACAAAACAACCAGTGGTACGTTTTCTTTTTTGTAACATTCTTTATAAACACACACACAAATAAAATGCATTTGTGGCATTACCAGTTAAGCCCTGGAACCGTCGGGCATTCGGCTCCCCCACTCATCACTCACTTGCTAAGTTGGTACATACCACCCTATTGAAGGGCTTCACCAGACTTGGCTGCCATCACTTTCTATACCCAGATCCCCCAATCTCCATGTTGATCACTCACACTCCTATAGTACCAGTCATTTTTACTCACCTGCATCAATCTCTGGCGAGGTTTCCCCGCACTCGTCCTCACCCAGCCATTCAATCTTCACATCAGTATCTTCTGCTGATGCTCCATGTCCATCATCACCCAGAGGAGATCTCTCTGGTGTCACATGCAAACTGGAAAACTCCACCTTAATATCCCTATGTGGATCCTTGCAGTCCTCTGTATGATCTGACTTCTCTACTGCAAGCTCCACCTTCACAGTCTCTGCCTGATAAAGGAAAAAGAGAGAAAGGTCCAATCTAATCACAAAACTTGTTACAACACAGTAAGTGGGACCAGGAATGTAGGTAATTGCACATCCAATGTAGAATCCTGGAATAGGAAGAGGGTGGGGAGATAATGGTTCGGTGTGACTTCCTGTGTAGAATGCTGGGAATAAAGAGGGCGGGGAGATCTCTGCTGTATATACCTGATAATGGTGCGGTGTCACTTCCTGTGTGGAATTCTGGGAATAAAGAGGGCGGAGAGATCTCTGGTGTATATACCTGATAATGGTGTGGTGTGACTTCCTGTGTGGAATCCTGGGAATAAAGAGGGCGGGGAGATCTCTGGTGTATATACCTGATAATGGTGCGGTGTGACTTCCTGTGTGGAATCCTGGGAATAAAGAGGGCGGGGAGATCTCTGGTATATATACCTGATAATGGTGCGGTGTGACTTCCTGTGTGGAATCCTGGGAATAAAGAGGGCGGGGAGATCTCTGTTGTATATACATGATAATGATGCAGTGTGACTTCCTGTGTGGAATTCTGGGAATAAAGAGGGCGGGGAGATCTCTGGTGTATATACCTGATAATTCTGCTGTGTGACTTTCTGTGTGGAATCCTGGGAATAAAGAGGGCGGGGAGATCTCTGTTGTATATACATGATAATGATGCAGTGTGACTTCCTGTGTGGAATTCTGGGAATAAAGAGGGCGGGGAGATCTCTGGTGTATATACCTGATAATGATGCAGTGTGACTTCCTGTGTGGAATTCTGGGAATAAAGAGGGCGGGGAGATCTCTGGTGTATATACATGATAATGATGCGGTGCAACCTCCTGTGTGGAATCCTGGGAATAAAGAGGACGGGGAGATCTCTGTTGTATATACCTGATAATGGTGAGGTGTGACTTCCTGTTTGGAATCCTGGGAATAAACAAGCTGATGAGATCTCTCTGGTATATTTGTTGTGCTGGATCCATCTGGAAGGAACCACGCATTGGTTGGACACATTTTCTTTGTGACATTATCAGATGATGGGGGAGCTGGGACGAGGGGCTGATCTTCCACAGTGACTTTAATGTAGTAATTAGTGGCCGCTTCTATATCTCGTGTCCCAGCATTCTCAACTGCTTCCTCTTTCACCTTTTTAATGGGAGAATTTTCTAATGCAACCTGTAATAAAGTTAACATTGGGAGACTGGTGAGTATTTCAGACTACAAAACAATGGGAGGTGAAATTTAGCAACATGTTGTGATTCATCTGATGTGATAGTCTCTGCATCTTATTTTTCCCTCATAATAAAACACAATAGGCCTGATTCATCGTCGTGCGTAAATGCATTCTCGCACAGTTTCCTGTGCGAGAACCTTACTTCTGTGTCACGTGCGATTCAGCAGACACCTTTACGTGCGTGTTTTATGAAGAGAGTATTCTCGCTTAAAGTTTTCATGCGTGCAACAATTCTCGACAATGCCTTCGCACTACCATGATTCTGGAAGAGCAATTAACCTTTGTTTTGAGAATTTCTCCATATTTTTGCTGTCGAGAATGGAGCTTTTGCTGTGTTTTCTTTTACCCTTTTTGGAGAAATGGAGCCTTTTGATGAATTTCTTGCGGAGAGATTGACAGAACTATGACCTCACAGTTCTTAATCTCCAGTGATTATAGTGGCTTTTTTGAAAATATTTTTGTAATTCAACAGATTTTTTGCATATTTTTTTTTTATTTGAAAATGTATTTAAGTTAATTTTTTATAAAAAGTTATATATTTTAATTAAAGGGATTTTTCAACTAAAAAAAAAAAATGCAGAAAGGCAGTTATAGTTGCTGCCTCTCCAAATAATCGCAGGGTTTGCGTCCAGAAAACTGCGCCCACAACAACATGACTGGTACAGCTAGAAAGCTTGAGGTGTTTTCTGAGAAAATATATAGTGTGGGGGGTTCAATTGTAAAGGGGGACCTGGAAGGTAGTGGTTGTCATTTCTTTGAAAATCTCTCTTTTCAGTTTGGGGTGCATCTTGGGCAGGAAAGGGTGTCTACCAATACATACGTGGTACCGTTGTAACTTGGAAGAATGTGGCTTTTACACACAAATGAAAAAAAAAAAATCCCTGGACATTCCGTCAAAAATCACAGTTAAACATGTATAGCGAAAAAAGGTGATACGGTCTGGCAACAGAGGGCGACAACATCTCTGAGTATGCTGGCAGCAAAAGATTTTAGGCTCACAATACTATCACCAAACTAACCTCACCCCCTCCTGAAAACCAGTGCAAAAGTGCCTGGTCAGAGGCCAGACATGGAGATCCCAGCCCCCATTGAGGTGGTGGAACCCCATGGGTAACTGTGTTAGTGCTTTTATCAAACCATGGGCTATCTGGTGAGGTGGAGATCGTTCTTCTTACTAGGACATTTGTGCACCTACATACTCCTGTTCCAGGAGGAAACACACTTCTTTACAGCTACTGAATAATGTCCCATAATTCCCAGCACCGCTCACCTCTGCAGTCAGCAGCTCAGTGATCTTGTTGGCGACTTCTAGAATCTTCTGCATGGTGTGCCTCTCAGGTGTCAGGGAGGGGGGTGGAGGCACAGTGATGGCCTCATGGCTACCAAACTTCATCAGAGGTAAGGCCTACATAGGAGGAACAAGGATGTCATGGCTCTGTCCCAGAATTCCGCTAGATTAGTAGATAGTGTTCGCGGTTAGCAGTCATAAAGCTAATAGCTGGATCCCTCTCACCTCCCCAGCCAGCAGGCAAATGATCTCCATGGTGAGGTTCCATATCTTCTCAGTCATGTGACTCTCGTCCTCCATCTTTGATCAGAGTTGTATGACGTGCAATGCAGTCACTCAGATGATTTTTCCCAGGGAATGCGGCTGCACAGCTGTTGTCTGTATGGAGATGACAGCAGAGGGGTTAGATGCCAGTTACACATCTCGCCATTCTGCCATGTTTAAGCCCAATCATCTAAGCAAGACAAGCTCAGTCTGCCATGTATAAGCCCAATCATCTAAGCAAAACAAGCTCATTTTGCCATGTTTAAGCCCAATCATCTAAGCAAGAGAAGCTCATTCTGCCATGTATAAGCCCAATCATCTAAGCAGGACAAGCTCAGTCTGACATGTTTAAGCTTAACTCCACATAACATAATGCATAATCCAACTCCACACATAAAAATAAGGAAGGGAAGCCGGCGTATGCTGCCCTTTCGGATGTTTAGAAAAAAAGTTACCAGGTACCTAACTTAAGTTTTCTCAAAACATCCTTCGGGCAGCATACGCCTGAGAGACAGGCGAGGACTACCTCATTGGGAGGGAAGAACTGCACGAACGACACTTCTGCCAAATGACTGGTCCTTCTGAGAATGAAGATTCAAACGATAATGCCTTGCAAAGGTCTTTGCTGAAGACCAAGTGGCTGCTTTACAAATCTGTTCCATGGAGACCCCAGCTTGCTCTGCCCAAGATGTAGATACACTTCTTGTAGAATTAGCCGTGACTCCACTTGGCATATTGACATCCTGGTAAGCCATCTTAATGGTATTCTTCATCCATCTTGCCGACATTATCTTGGATACTCTTAGACCCTTCCTAGTTCCTGAGCAGGAAATAAATAAGCTGTCCACTTTCCTAAAGTCCTTCGTCTGTTGTAGATATTGCAATAGATGAGATCTGACATCCAAAAAAAAAGCTCAGAGTCTTCCTGGTTGATAGAAGGAATAATCTCCTGAGTTCTATAGCAATCCAAAGCAACCTTAGGCAGGTAGCAAGGATCCACTCTCATCACTATGCGATCTGGAAAAACCTGAAGAAAAGGATGACGCATTATAGGCCTGTATATCACTAATTCTGCATGCAGAAGTGATGGCCACCAGAAACAACTTCCAGGTGAGTAACTTAATGTCCAAATTCTTGTTTGGAAAAAAAGGAGGCGAACTCAGCATAGATAAAACTTTAGCTAGATCCCACTGCGGAACTATCTTGGATGGCGCCGGCTTAGAGCGTTTAACTGCCAGCAGGAACCGCTTGACAACGGAAATAGATAATCTTTTATACAGAAAAACTGATAAAGCTGCCAATTGAACTTTTAAAGTATTTACACTGAGTCCCATGTCGACTCCATGTTGTAAAAAATCCAAAATTATGGGTATCTTGAATGAAAATCTCCTATTTTCAATCCTCCAAGATTTAAACATCTTCCAGACTTTAAGATAAATCTTCCTAGTTACGATCTTCGTGCTTGAGATCAGAGTGTCTATGAGTCGTCCGGAATATCCTTTTTTCCGAAGTAAGGAGACCTCAGGGTCCACACCGTCAGCCTCCACCATTGCGGGTTTGGACAAAACACTGGACCCTGGGACAATAGTGTGTTTACTGGAATCACCCATGGATTCTGGACAGAAAGTTCCACCAAGGTCGAAAAACCAAGGCCTCTTGGGCTACCAGGAGCGCCGTAGCTAGTTCCCTGATGATCTTCTTCAGTACAAAGGGAATCAATCGGACCGGGGGAAAGGCATAGGCCAGGTTGAATTCACATTTCTGTGTCAAGGCATCCACTCCTAATGCCTGATCCGTCAGGTTCAATGAGAAGAATTTGTTCAATTTGTGATTCTTTGCTGAAGTGAACAGATCTACTTCTGATAAGCCCCTCAGATCGCAAATCTGCTTGAACACCTTCGGATCTGGAGACCATTCTGATTCTCTTATCTGCGATCGACTCAGAAAATCCGCCATCTGATTCAAGGCCCCCTTCAGGTGCACCACTGTTAGGGATTCCAGATTTTCTACCTACCAAAGCAAGATCTCTGCTGCTACCGTCATCAACCTTGAGGATCTTGTCCCTCCTAGATGATTTATGTAGGCCACTGAAGTAGCATTGCCCGATCTGATCTGTACATGTTTCCCTCTTAGATGAGAGCTCAATGCCAAAAAGGCTTTCTTTATTGCTACTAAGAGGATTGACTTAGGCCCTTGGACCATTTCCCTTGTATTGTCCAAGTCTCGCAATGGGCCCCCCAGCCCCAAGCTGAGGCATCTGTTGTTACTATCATTTCCTTGGGATCCATCCAAGGTAATCCCTCTGAGAATCGTTTCTCTTCTAACCACCAATTAAGGGAACATCTCACTTCCTCTGAAATTGGTAGAACTAGTTCCAATCCGTTTTGGGTTCTGTCCCAGTTCCTTAGAATATGCATCTGAACGAATCTGGAGTGAAGCTGTCCCCATCTCATAGCCGGGATCGTTGAGGTTAAAGTCCCAGTACCCTCACTGCTTGCCTTATAGTAGGTGCCGGTCCAGTGCAGAGAAGACACACCGCTTCCCGCAGAGCCAGAATCTTCCGAGGAGGCAGAATCAGGACCTGACGGATCGAATTGATCTCAAACCCCAAGTAAGTCGTTACTTGAGAGGGCACCAAGGTTGATTTGTTGAAATTCACAATCCAACCTAGGCGGGATAACAGATTCAGGGTGTAATTTAGATTTTTGGACAACTTGTCCCTTGATTGGGCAAAAAGAAGCAGGTCGTCCAAATAGGCGACTATCCCTATCCCATTCTGTCTCAGATATGCCAGAGGTTCTGCCAGGCCGAAGGGAAGAAACAAATTGAAAGTGCAAAATCTGGTCTTTTATTCAAAATCTCATAAAAGATTGAGCCAGAGGACTCCTTGAAATCTGCCAATAAGCATCTTTTAAATCTATTGATGCCAGGAAGACGCCTCTGAGAAGCATGTTCTTGACTGAAAAAATAGTTTCCATTCGGTAATGCCTGTATTGGACATAAACATTGAGTTTCATGATCCCCCCCCTCCCCCGAGGCCTTCTTTACTAGAAAGATGCTGGAGTAAAACCCCTCTCTCTGCTGATGGCGAGGAACTGGTACAATCACTCCCCTTGACCTCATGTCCAAAATATTCACGTAATCTTCTTCTCCGCCCTTGGGCAGAGAGGAAATCAAACATTTTGAAGGAGGGTTCTTTGAAAAATCTATGTGAAAGGCCTCTGTAATTCCTTACAATGAATGGGCAATTCAAAAGGTTTTGCCAAATTTAGCAAAACCCTTTTAGCCTGGCGCCAATCCAAGGATTGGCATCATTGCTTCTTGGTTTTTGTCTGGTAGGTTCCAAACAAAGTGGAACCTCTAAAGTTTCCTTTTCTAGTGGAAAAGGAAGAACCACCCCTGGATTTTTTGCATCCCTGTTAAGAAAGGAGCGCCTAAAAGTATTCCTGGGGTAAAACATCTTGCTAGCGGGGGCTTTGGGACGAGGCGGAAAACATTTATTTCTATCCTCCGTCATATCCAAAACTTTACTCAGATCTGAACCAAACAGACACTCTCCCCTGAAGGGCATAGCACAAAGTCTCATCTTTGAATCAATATCTTTGAACCAATATCCCCAGACCAGGTTCTCAGCCAAAGAGTCCTGCGCAGGGAATTGGTCACAGACAGATTTTGTGCCAAAAATCTGATTGATTCAGCCATGGCATCAGTTACAAAAGCCATAGCTGAAAAAAGGATAGTTAAGGCCTTCAAAATCTTCTCCAGACGGATTCTTTCCAAAAGACAGTCTTTCAATTGTTGAAGCCAGAAACCTAAATATCTGATCACACAATTGGATGCCAAAATAGGTCTTAAGACATTAGATTCCACTTGCCAGGCCATTTTGAGCAGTGAATCCATTATCTTATCACTAAGAAAAAATCTTCAAACGCTAAACCTGCTCCTTTAGAGATCTTGGCAAAAGGATCATCCAATTTGGGACATTTTTCCCACAATTCTGAGTCCTCCTCCGCAAAAGGATACCTGCGTTTAAGACCCCGAGACCTGAATATCTTCTTAGAAGGGTCCTTCCATTCCTCCAAAATCATGTCCTTTAAATAACCATGAAAAGGAAATGAATAGGAAATGAATAGGAAGAGTCAGGAGCCAAATCCGGATAAAACCCATCATGTTTGGACCTAGGGCTAGGGACCTTTTCCTCTATCCCCATAGACAAGTAAATCATATGTAGAAGAAAAGGTAAGTCTCCAGGAGGAAACAAGTACCTTGCCTTGCCTGGGGCAGCAGAGCCGGAGGCCTGTTCGTCGTCCTCCTCTGGGGAAGAGATCTCTCCTTCCTCAGATCCGTCCTCAGGACTCCTGAGTGGCAAAAAAAAAACAACCCGCATTATCCGGGGCCCTCTGGGTCATGGATGAGGAAGAAATCTGATCTTTAAGTTCCTTCATCAGATCCTCATTATGCTCCTTATTAACCACCTTGTCTGTGCATACTTGGCAAAGGGTTTTTTTTGTAGGAATCTGAAAGCTTTGTATCACATAAGGGGCATCTTCTACTCTTTTTACTGGATTTACTGGAGAGCTATAACCCTCTAAAAATCATGCCCCTAAAAGTACAAATAAGGGAAGTAACTTACAGGGGCTGAGCTGGGCCTCCTCCTCCCAGAATCATCAGCCAGCGGAAAATTGGATGAATCTTGCTCCAAAAGAGGCATATCTGTGGAATCAGCTTCAGCAGGATCAATAGAAATCTCATCCATGTGGTCTGCCATGCTTCTGGTCATGAGGCACCAAATGAAATGCATCCTGTGTCCGCCTAAATAGGGCAGGAGCAGATCCTATAATTAACTATTTAACCCTTCATGAATTTTCACAGAAGGGGAGGCCATAACATACATAACCCAAAACACTGTGCTGCCCCTTCAAGGCCAAGCATGTGTTGTGGAAAAGCAGGAAAATCTCCCGGGCGCCGGGATGTGACGTCAGCAGCCCTGGAGGAAGAAGCCCAGGATCAATTTCCTGTGGGACCTTTGATAAAATGCGGCGAACGCGGGATCCACTCACCCGGCTGAAGAGCGCAGATGCTCCCAAAGGAGAAAAAATCCCCCTTTCTTCATCGGCGATGGGATGGCAGCGGTGGCGGAGAAGGAAGCCCGAGAAATAAGCGTGGACGCTCCGGAGAGTGAGAACCCGGAAGGAGAGCTCACGATCGTCCCCTATACCCAGATAGGAGGTAATACACTGCTTCCGTCTAGCTTAGAGTCAGGCGGGGAAGAAAAGTAGAGATCGCGTCATTCTCCTTTCTTTCCCGCCTCTTAAAGGCACATGTCCAAATAAAATGTCAAAAATAAAAAAAAAAAGGATAAAAATTACTACGCCAGAGAAGATCCCAGAGTAAAATTTAAGGGATCTTCATAACCAAACCATAAAAAAATCTTTTATAATCCTATAATGGGGTCCGGCCACCCCGGCTTCTTCCAAGAGGTCATCCTCAGCAAGAGGGTAAAAATTCTGCTTACTCCCCTTTGATCATAATCAAAGAATGGGATCTTGCCTAAAATCCCATAGGGTATCCCGGGCCCCAGGCATAGGAAAAACCTTCGGGACCGAAAAATGGACCCCCTGCAAAATCAGGCCGATAGCATCGGAAAATACTTACCTAAACCTACCGGTCCAGGAGCTAGTGGTCTGGCTCCTACCTCACGGAGGAACACAAAAACAACTGGGGAAGAGTAGGAGTCAAGAATTTATTTGGCTGGTGGTCACGTGTTCCCTTTGGTGGGAGGAGCCCGAAGGTCTCTCAAACGTATGCTGACTGAAGGATGTTTTGAGAAAAATCAGTCCAATAAAAAACATCTCAGAACTGTTTCCACCTTCAGTGTGACCCACAATCTGTAAAATTAAATTGAAAAACAAACTGAAATCATTTAGAGGGGCATAAAAATAACAAAACTCAAATAATGTCTGCATAAGTGTGATGCCCCCTTATAATTGGGGGTGTGGTTGTGGCCAGAATTAGCCAATCACAGTAAGGCTCACGTTAAATAGTAGTCAGTACACAGCTGCCATCATTTAAAGTGCTTCTAAATCCCTCCCTTATAAAGTTCAACTGTCAGATTTTCCTAACATGTTCTTAGTTGCATTTTACAGCAGAAGACTTGGTCTTTACCCCGGCTTACAACATGCTAAAGTGATCTCAATGTTGCAAGTTATCAGTCAGAAGGGTTCATATATGTACATACATATACTATATACATCATGGAACACAGTGAAGATGGTCATCGAGATGCGGATAAAATTTGGCACAACAGAGACATTACTGGACAGATCTCAAAAATTTACAACACAAAAAGAAAATTGGTCCAGGGAAGCACCAAGAGGCCTACAACAACATCCCAGCTGGGACACACCCTAAATTCTGGCACATGCCTCGTTAGGAGGAACCTGAAACACATAAGTATCTACCAAAAAGTTGGGGAGAGTGTGTCATCCACATGACCTAAAAAAAAAAGTACTAAAATCCAAGTTAGTTACCTGGAAACTTCTTTTCTAAACATCCGAAGGGGCAACAATACCATTGAGATATTACGGACTCTGCCTCTAGACAGGAACACATGACAAACACCAATTAACAAAAGCTCCACTCCTCCACCATCATGTCAGTTGTTTTAAGGGACAGACAACAGGCCCAAAATGAATACCGTATATACTCGAGTATAAGCCGAGTTTTTCAGCCCACTTTTTGGGCTGAAAAAAGCAGCCTCGGCTTATACTCGAGTCAGTAACCTGACTTACCTGAGCGAGGGGGCGGAGGAAGCGGCAGAAGAGCCTCCGAGGCTTCAGAACTCGGCGGGGAGATCAGTACACCCAGCGCGAGGTGGGTGTACCAAGATGGCGGCCCGGGCCTCAGTGACGTGGCGGCGCGGAGCGCGCCGGCCGCCATCTTGGTACACCCACCTCGCGCTGGGTGTACTGATCTCCCCGCCGAGTTCTGAAGCCTCCGAGGCGGCTCTTCTGCCCCGCGTCCAGGGGCATTGCGACTGGCCGCGTCCCATGCCGCCGTCCCGCGCCGTCCTCACTCTGTCCCGCACCGTCGCCTTGGCTGGAAGGAGCCTCGCTGAAGATTGTGCAGGAGCTGAACTGGTGAGTGTGTGTGTTGTGTGCATTGTATGTGTGCTGTGTTGTGTGCTGTGTGTTGTGTGTGCCTTGTGTGCTGTGTTGTGTGCTGTGTTGTGTGCTGTGTTGTGTGCTGTGTTGTGTGCTGTGTTGTGTGTGTGTTGTGTGCGTGTTGTGTGCGTGTTGTGTGCGTGTTGTGTGCGTGTTGTGTGTGTGTTGTGTGCGTGTTGTGTGCGTGTTGTGTGTGTGTTGTGTGTGTGTTGTGTGTGTGTTGTGTGTGTGTTGTGTGTGTGTTGTGTGTGTGTTGTGTGTGTGTTGCGTGTGCTGTGTGTATGTTGTGTGTGTGCTGTGTTACACCTGAATGGCTGTAATGAGGGATGCCCCTAACTGGCTGTAACAAGGGATGCCCCTCACTGTATTATTATTATTTATTTTTATTTAATTCTTAGGTGATGGCTGGCGGCGTGGTCAGGGGTGATTCCTCAAATCAACTCCAATTCCAATTGAAAAAAGCCGCCTCGGCTTATACTCGGGTCAATAACTTTTTCCAGGTTTTTGGGGTAAAATTAGGTGCCTTGGCTTATATTCGGGTCGGCCTATACTCGAGTATATACGGTAGTTAAAATTATTATTGGTTATTGGCATTTTGGATGTTTAGAAAAGAAGTTACCAGGTAACTAACTTGGATTTTCTCAAAACATCCTCAGGGCAGCATACCACTGAGAGGATAAACAAGATATCACCTTTGTTGGGTGGAAAAGGCTGCTTGTAACACACTTCTACCGAATGACTGATCTTGTAGGGCGACAAGGTCCAAACGGTAGTGGTTAGCGAATGTCCTAGCATTCGACCAGGTAGCTGCCCTACAAATCTGATCTACTGAGGCACCAGCATGCTCCGCTCAAGTCGTGAAAACACTCCTTGTTGAAGAGGAGGTGTCTATAGTTACGATCCATGTCCATGGGGTCTGACCAAGAAAGGTTGCCACAAATCTTTCCTCGCCCAACCACCAAATAAGGGAGTCCTTCACATGTCCTGGTATGGGAATAAAGGATTCCAGAAACTCCTGTGATCTGTCCCAAAATCTCAGGATGTGAAGCTGAAGAGATCTTGAATGGAACTGCCCCCATCCCAGGGCAGGAAAGGATGAGGTAATCAAACCTGGAGTTCTCATTGCTTTACGGATTGTGACCATTTGACTGGTTTGGAGAAGAATAAGTGCTTCCAATAAAGCCGAGACCTTTGGTTAAGACAGACAGGTTTTCTGGAGGACTGTATGGATCCTGAAACCCAGGTAAGTCATAGTTTGAGATGGAAACTTATTTTTGAAACACCTAGCAATACCACCGAGAACGTAACCATTTGACTGGTTTGGAGAAGAATAATTGCTTCCAATAAGGCCGAGACCTTTGATTGAGGCAGATAGATTTTCTGGAGGACCGTATTGATCTTGACACCCAGGTAAGTCATAGTCTGGGATGGGAATAGACTGGATTTCTTGAAACTTGTTATCCAGCCTAGATATAGTAAAAAATCTTTGGTTTGACATAGGTCTCGACAAAGCTTCTCTGGACTTGGAGCAAAGAGAAGAAGGCTGTCTAAATAAGCTGGCACACAAACAACCCCCTCCCTTTGTCTCAGAACAGCCAGAGTCTCTGCTAAAATCTTTGTTAAGATTCTTGGTGCCGAAGCTAGGCCACATGGTAGACAAACTGCAAATAAAGTGTCCACCCTTTCAAAGCTACAGCAAACCACAAAAAGGTATGCGTCGACTGACTCATGGGAACCTGCCAATAGGCATCCTTCAGGTCTATACTGACCAAAAGGAACCTGATGGGAGCAGAACGAGAAGATCAATTCCAATCGGAATCTTCTATGCTTTACTACCCGATTCAACCTCTATACATTCAGAATGAATCAAAAACCCTCAGATTTCTTTATGTGGATGGGTAAAATACTCTTCTTTTGACCACTGGACTTGGACCATCCAGATCTCTAGAACTCCGTCCCAGCACGACATCTGTATTCAAGCTCCTCAGTTGAAGTGGACAGGAAGGGACGACCCAGCGATAACTGTGGAAGACACTTAAACCACCTCAGGCTTGACCTGACCAAATGGGATAACAGGCCCTGTCCAAAAACAAAGGCGACCTCATCCATATTACAAAACATGGGGCTGTGGTGTCCTAGGGTGATGTCCAGGGTGATTCCCAGAAAGATGGTCCTTTATGGGATCAAGGCCAACTTGGATGTGGTCACTGACCACCCACATGGTAACAACAGCTCCACCTTTCTCTCTCTCCTCCTGGAGGGCACCTTATCAGAAGATCCAGCATGGGAGTGTGGAGATTCCCTTGTGTCTCATGATATCCATGACAATGGACTGAACCTGGGCGATGTCGCCAAGCAAATAGGAGTGCCACTAAAGCCAAAAGGCAGATAGCCCTCCTTAATTTCCAATGAGGCTAGGAATTCGCCCTGCTCCAGAAGCAAGAGCTGACCTGAGGGACTCAATACAGATTCCCCTTGAGGTCCAAACTGCCCCATCCACTGACCAATGGCCTCTGTATCATATGCCCACCCCCTGCTCCACTAGTCAGTAGTGACTGCCCCCCTCTCTTTATGGCAAAGGAGGGGGTCTGGCTAGTCAACATGACTGATGCAGGGAAGTGGCCCTTTGACACCTTACGGTGCTGCTCGCCGGGGGAATGGAATTGAACTGGTGATCCAGTAAAACAACCAGATTGATGAACTGGTGGTCCACTTTAAAGAGCACCAAAACCCTTCTCGATCAGCCTTAGAGTCTAAAAGACTACATGACCCTTCCCCCCCGGTTCTGCTGTTACCTTGAACTGGTTATGCCACAGCACATCCTCCTGCAGCCATATCTAAATGTCCCTCTATGGCTTTGTAAAAGTGCTTCCCAGGGGCAGTATGGGTCTACTGTTATTTACCTTAAAGTGGACCATCACCCAGGGGTGATCAGCCCGGGAATCTATAAGATTCCCGGGCCGATCACCTCCCTCACCGCAGGGCATCCGAGATCGGGATATCCCGCGGTAAGGAACCCCCCAAAAAAAACCTTACTTGATCGCGATGGATCAGCTGCTGCCGCCTCCCGTGCGCCCCTCTAGCAGTGCGCGCATCCCTGTAAGAGGGACACGCGGGAGACGGTGGCGGCTTATCCGCCGCCGCAGAGGTAAGTTTTTTGGGGCTTTTGGGGGGGGGGGGGGGGGGTTTCACACAGCGGGGCATCCTGATCTCGGATGCCCCGCTGAAGTGGACCAACACCCAGGATAGTGAAAATCCTGGGTGTTGGTCCACTTTAAACCAGCGATTCCACAGGGCATGCACCATCTCCTCCACCCCCTATGCACACCTGCGCCAACATCTGAAGGAAGAAGTCAAGTCACCACATCCTCATTCAGGTTTGAAGTCCAACCTTAATTGGAAAAGTCAATTGGTCACTAGCAGTTCCGTGATTGGCAGCCATACAATCACTGGAAGATGGTGAACATCAGCTGACTTGACTTCTAGTTTCTCGGAGTTGCGTTTTTGTAGGGCCGGGCTATGTGCTGTGGATATTATCTTCCTGGGTACAGCGGGCTGGGGGGGGGGGTGTTGGTTTGCAGTTGCTGTGCAGTTCGAGGTTTTAAGAGGGTGGAATTTAAAAGCCATGCCTGCAAAGGGACCCTTGATCATACCCCAGGGAGAATAGCTATGGGGGTAAGTAGTGAGCACAAGGTCATTGTATGTGACAGGTAACTGGTGTGGAGCCAAGACCTGCCTATCCACCCCTAACTACCAACCGCACCCCTGCCCGACTCCCAGAGTGCAGCTCGACCTGCACACCTACCTACATGCCCACCTGATCCCCTCCACAGCTGCCAACCCGCATCCCTAGCTTGACTCCCCCCAGCAACCAACTAGCACCCCCACTCAATATCGCCACCAAAATGCACCCCCAACTGACCTCCCTGATCATCCACTGAATCGCACCTCCACAGTCACTGACCTGCATTTATAGCGCCGTCCCCAACCACCCCATCATCTAAGCCCCCTCCTCAGCCAGGCCTGACTTTGTTGCTACTCCCAGCGTGCAGCTGGAACTGTACACCTATCTATACATCTACATGACCCCCCTCCCCCAACCGCACCACTGACTAGCACCCCCGCCCAATCCCTAGCCACCAAACCGCACCACCAGCTGACACCCTCCTACTCACCTGCAAGCCCAACTGATCCCTCCCCCCAGATTCACACCACCAAATTCACCTCCCCAACCACCACCCCCATCCCATTGCCCTCCCAAAAAAATTGAACCGCCCCCTCTTCATCTCCCCCCCTAATACCCGATCTGCTACCCCAGCCGCACCCCCAACCAATCCACATCCCCACCAAACTACACCCCCTCCTCACCTGCAAATCCAACTGACCCCCCTCTCCAGCCACCAAACTGCAGCATCACCCGACCACCCTTTCTCAGCTGCAAACCTGACTGACTCCCCACCCATCCCATTGCCCTACCTAAGAAACTGAACCGCCACCTAAACCACCTACCCCAACCCCTGACCCGCATCTCCACCTCTCTCCATAATCACAGAACCTCCACCCTACCCCCAACCCCACCCAGTCTACATCCCCACAACCTGCCCCAGCAACCAAACTGCACCACCACCCAACCCCCCCCCTTCAGCCAATAACCCAACTGCTGACCCGCACCCCGCTAGACCCCCTATCCATACACCAATTTGCATACATCCCAACTTTTCAGAGAGGGAAATTTGTTAAAGTAGGCCACACCCCCTTATTGATTGATGGATAGGGGACACATTGTAACAGTTACAATAGAAACACTTTGATGCAGATCTGCATGTTACACCTCAAATAGGGACAAATAAGAACAATGAGGCACAGGGGGGCATGAACTCAAAAGAGGGACAGTAGGAAGGTATGAATTTGCAATCTGTCTCCCCGAACCCCCCCCCCCCCTTCAGCCACAAGCCCAACTGACCCCCTCCTTCCCACATGCACTCCCACCCCATGCCCTCCTGCCGAACCCCCACCCCATGCCCAGCGAACTTCTCTCACCTGCCGCCGACTCACAAGCGCCTTTTGGCGCCACTTCCGGCTCGACCCCGTTTCCTGGTCACGAGCGGCCATTTTCCCGTAGCTTCTCCGTTAATAAAAACAGACGCAGGACACCCAGCGCTGAACTACAACAATATGGCCGCCAAACAATATAATGCCATTTAATATTTAACACAGCGTAATAAATCTGCTTTGTGAGAACATTAATAACGAAAAACGCGCTAACTGCGGCATAAAAATGTAGACATGCGGTGTTCGTAGATCTCAAGATAGAACAAGATGGCGACCAGCGCTTCCTCACAGCGACAGACCAGAGTCACGTGACGGGAGCTGCGCTGCTCCGCCAATCACGTCAGGGGAGGGGGCGGGGCTTTGTTTCTCTGCCTCAGCTCCCTCACGCAGCAGTTGCTATGGTGACCGAGGACCAGGCTGAAGGTGGAGACAGTACAGGGAAGCACAGGCACCAGCTTCATACTTCGCTCCCTTTCACCGGGTTTTGGTCCACTTTACCCTGATTTTGGGATAACCCAGTGTAAGGGACTTACACAGCGGTGTAACTATATGTGACGGGGCCCTGGTGCGAACATTAAAGTGGACCAACACCGAGAGGTGATCGGCCCGGAAATCTATAAGATTCCCGGGCCGATCACCTCCCACCCCGCAGGACATCCGAGATCGGGATGTCCCGCGGGGTGAAACCCCCCCCAGACACCCCAAATCGCTTACCTGATCTTCGGCGGCGGCCGGCCGCCGCCGCCTCCCTCGCGCCCCTGTAGGCGTGCTCGCGGCGCGCCGGCCGTCTGCGAATGGCCGGCGGGGGCGCGCGCGCGCCGAAAGTGACGCGAGGGAGGCGGCGGCAGCCGCTTGGACGTTCCTGATCCCCGCCTGGACGTTGGCGGGGATTGGACCGTCCAGTCACGTGCGAGCGGGGACAGGTAAGATTTTGGGGGTTTCGCACAGCGGGGCACCCCCGATCGGGGTGCCCCGCCGAAGTGGACCAAAACCCAGGATAGTCAAAATCCTGGGTGTTGGTCCACTTTAAAGCGGACCAACACCCGGGATTTTAACTATCCTGGGTGTTGGTCCACTTCTGCGGGGCACGCCGGTCGGCGACGGATAAGCCGCTGCTCCACCAATTCACAAACGGTCGGCGCGGGTGTGCTAGAGGGGCGCGCGGGAGGCGGCGTCTTGTCCGTCGCCGATAAGGTAAGTTTCAGGGGGTTTCACACAGCGGGGCATCCCATTTTCAGAGGCAGCTGATCTATAAGATTCCCGGGCCGATCAGGGGTGGGTGTTGGTCCACTTTAAATGGGGCCTCTTCACGGCTCATACACTGGGGGCGTACATACCCCCCAACCGTCTCTATTTTCCCGGGACAATCCCGTTTTTTTTCAGGTTGTCCCGCGGCGCATTCCCTTGTCCCGCGCCACCCTCGCTCTGTCCAGCGCCGTCGTCTGTTGCTGGCCAGAGGTCGCCTCGGCCTCTCAGACGCCCACCTCCGCCGGCCCTGAGTGTGAGCGCTGAGCTGTATACTAGGGGGCCTCGCTGAAGATTGTGCAGGAGCTGAACTGGTGAGTGTGTGTAACCAGCTGGGAGCTTGGATCCTTTGTTTTGTCCCCAGCTTTTAAAGGGGACCAAAACCCAGGATTTTGACTATCCTGGGTTTAGATCCTTTCCCCGGGTGCACCCCGATTGAGGGTGCTCCTCTGTGTGAACCCCCCTAGGTCGCCGCAGCAACTCACCTGATCGGGATGCCCCAGGGAAAGGAGCAAAACCCAGGATAGTCAAATACTTGACTACCCTGGGTTTTGGTCCAATTTAAGGGCTGGTAAGCAACTGCCAAGGCAGAAGAAGGACACCTGTGTGTGTGTCTGTGTTGCACCTAACTGGCTGTAACGAGGATGCCCCTAACTGGCTGTAACGAGGATGCCCCTAACTGGCTGTAACGAGGATGCCCCTAACTGGCTGTAACGAGGGATGCCCCTATCTGGCTGTAACGAGGATGCCCCTAACTGGCTGTAACGAGGATGCCCCTAACTGGCTGTAACGAGGGATGCCCCTATCTGGCTGTAACGAGGATGCCCCTAACTGGCTGTAACGAGGATGCCCCTAACTGGCTGTAACGAGGATGCCCCTAACTGGCTGCAACGAGGGATGCTCCTAACTGGCTGTAACGAGGATGCCCCTAACGCTGTAACGAGGATGCCCCTAACTGGCTGTAACGAGGATGCCCCTAACTGGCTGTAACGAGGATGCCCCTAACTGGCTGCAACGAGGGATGCTCCTAACTGGCTGTAACGAGGGATGCCCCTAATTAGCTGTAACAAGGATGCCCCTAACTGGCTGTAACAAGGATGCCCCTAACTGGCTGCAACGAGGGATGCCCCTAACTGGCTGCAACAAGGGATGCCCCTCACTGGTTGTATTGGAGGGATGCCCCTCACTGTATTATTATTATTTATTTTTATTTAATTCTTAGGTGCTGTTTCCCTTTAAGGGTGTGGCTAGGGGCGTGGTCAGAGGTGTGGCTTAAATGTGTCCCTCTTTACAGCTTTGAAAAGTTGGGAGGCCCCAGGGAAAAGAGCAAAACCCAGGATAGCCAAAACACTTGACTACCCTGGGTTTTGGTCCAATTTAAGGGCTGGTAAGCAACTGCCAAGGCAGAAGAAGGACACCTGTGTGTGTGTCTGTGTTGCACCTAACTGGCTGTAACGAGGATGCCCCTAACTGGCTGTAACGAGGATGCCCCTAACTGGCTGTAACGAGGATGCCCCTAACTGGCTGTAACGAGGGATGCCCCTAACTGGCTGCAACGAGGGATGCTCCTAACTGGCTGTAACGAGGGATGCCCCTAACTAGCTGCAACGAGGGATGCCCCTAACTGGCTGTAACAAGGGATGCCCCTAACTGGCTGTAACAAGGGATGCCCCTAATTGGCTGTAACAAGGATGCCCCTAACTGGCTGTAACAAGGGATGCCCCTAACTGGCTGTAACAAGGGATGCCCCTAACAGGCTGTAACAAGGGATGCCCCTAACAGGCTGTAACAAGGGATGCCCCTCACTGGTTGTATTGGAGGGATGCCCCTCACTGTATTATTATTATTTATTTTTATTTAATTCTTAGGTGCTGTTTCCCTTTAAGGGTGTGGCTGAAATGTGTCCCTCCTTACGGCTTTGAAAAGTTGGGAGGTATGCCATAGGGGCTGTGCAGGCATGTGACCACGGGCCCGTGGAGCAAGGGGGCCCAGTGCACGCTGCCTCTACCACCTTTGCGGTATGTGCCACTGAACATACATGGCCATGCCACCTCCTTCCCTCTGGTACTTGGGCCCTTCTTCCGTATCAATGGCGCGCGAGGGCCCAGCCTCTACGTCAGCGCCGAGCGCACCCCACTCTCATCCCCCGCAGTTGCCACTCTTCTACGACGGGACCGTGTGCGTCACTCCGTATCAACGGCGTCGCGCTAAGGCCACTCCTCTGACTGATCGGTGATGGGGGGGGTTTGCTACCACTGATGTCTCTGCACACCGCTGTCATTGCAGTGAATGGAGCAGGTGCACAATGCAGTGGTCGTTGCCGGCCATAGGGCTCAGGTTTTGGTCCTTGTCCTGATTTGGGATGCCCGGCGTTTTGAAACCCTGTCAGTCACCCCTTATATATACCTTGCACAGGGCACACGTGGCTCTGCCCCAATCAGCATCTTCGGCTGTACGTGATAAAATGGGAGCTTAGTCGATCTTGTGAGCTAACGGTGGGCGTGGCCACGAAACATACCTTCTATAGTTCACCTCAGGCCGCAGAGAGGCTAGATTCACTCCTGATTGGTCGGAAATGCCAAGGGGAGCTGCCAGCAGCTGACTTGAACAATTAGCTCAAGTGCGATAGGTGAGACAGAACATTTCTCAGACAACCATTAAAGTGGACCAAAACCCAGGATTTGGACTATTGCCCCTCTGTGTGAAACCCCGATCCTATGGCGCATGTGCGGCTGCTCGTGCACTCAGCAGGCTCTAATCCGCTCACGCCAGCGCCTCTAAGGCGAGCTGCTCAGAGCGCACTGACGGCCTGCATCCCCCGCTTCCCTCTAACAGGGGGCGTGTCCACGCCGGCCGTTCACAAATGCATGGCGTGGGCACGTGCCCTGCTAGAGGGATAGAAGCGATGTGGCTCGTGCATGTGCCGTTGGACCGGAAAAGAAGGTAACAGAACGGGGTGACCTGGGGGGGTTTCACACAGCGGGGCATCCCGATTTTGGGTGCCCCGGGGGGATGGAATCGATCAGCGTGGGTTTGGTCCACTTTAAAGTGGACCGTCACCCTCGCGTGATCGGCCCGGGAATCTATAAGATTCCCGGGCTGATCACCTCCCTCCCCGCGGGACATCCGAGATCGGGATGTCCCGCGGGGTGAAACCCCCCCAAATCCACCCACCTTGTCCATGAATGCCCGGCGCGGGCGCGCGCACGTCAAGAGTGACGCGCGGGAGGCGGCGGCGGAGGAGCCGCTTGTCCGCTCCTGTCAGAGCGGGGAGAGGTGAGTTTTCCGAGTGTTTGGGGGGGTTTCACACAGCGGGGCACCCCGATGGGGGGTGCCCCACCGAAGTGGACCAAGACCCAGGATAGTCAAAATCCTGGGTGTTGGTCCACTTTAAGCACAGTCCCTCTCGTATGTTCATTCCTGGCCACTTTAGGTCCACTTTAAGTTAACTTGTAAACTCAATTTTACAGATAATATAGCGTAATATAACGGTCATTGATGGTTGTAACTAGTCTAACTACCACCCAGGCTTACGGATACAGTACATGAGCAGAGCCTCTCTCATAAATGCACCCACAGGCACTTCAGTGCCACTTTAGTTTCACTTTAAAGTGGACCAAAACCCGTCGCGATAGGCTTGAGAATCTATAAGATTCCCAGGCTGATCGATTCCCTCCCCCTGGAGCATCCAGAATCGGGATGCCCCGCTGTGTGTATCCCCCCAGGTCGACCTTAGACGACGTGATATCAGCGACTCCGAGTGCGCTGATTGGACAAGCGACTGCACATGCTCCCTAGGACGGGGAAGAGGTGAGTTGCTCTCGGCGATCTGGGGTGTTTCACATAGCGGGGCATCCCCAATCAGTGAAAAGGACCAAGACCCAGGAAAGTAAAAATCCTGGGTTTTGGTCCGCTTTAGGGTAAATTGTAAGCTCTATTTTACAGATAATCTTTTGTAATCTAACTGCCATTGATGGTTTCAAAGTCTAACTACCACCCAGGCTTATGGACACAGCACACGAGCACAGCCTCTCTCATAAATTCACCCACAGGGCCACTTTAGGTCCACTTTAAAGAGGATTGTAAGTTCTTACCATCATAATTATATTCTTATATAATACATTTATACTTAATATTATAATTCTACATCATAATTCAACTACCATTGATGATAATGGCGTCTAACCACTGCCCAGCCTCACAGACTCTTTAATAAATAAAGAGCTTTAATAAGTTCCCCCCTTGTCACTTTGATTCCACTTTCAGGTGCATTATAAGCACCTTTATCATCATTATTATTATTATTGTTTATTTATATAACGCCATCATCTTCCGTAGCACTTTACAAAGTAATCAAAGATCATATCTCCATAACCGAACTGGCATTGACGATATTAGAGTCCAACTACCTCCCGGGCTCACAGACACAGCACACACGCGCAGTCTCTATCCTCCAGCGCACTCAGATCACTTCAGTTCCGCTTTAAAGTGGACCAAAACCCACCGCATCTATAAGATTTCCAGGCTGATCGATCCCCTCTCCCCCGGGGCATGCCCCACTGTGTGAAACCCCCCCAGGTCACCCTATACAATACCTTGTTTCCCGGTCCAATGTGAGCCGCTATCCTGCTAGCAGGGTGCGTGCCCACGCCAGGCATTTGGAAGCGGGGGGATGTGGCCGCCAGGCCTTAGACTACGTGACGTCAGCAGCTCAGAGCGCGCTAAATGGACGAGCGCCCGCGCATGTGCCTTAGGACCGGGAGTAGGTGAGTAGGTTTCACACAGAGGGGGAAAGGACCAAAACCCAGGATAGTCGATATCCAAATCTAGTTCTCTTTGTTGATCTAGTTGATTTGCATTTATTGAAGGTGCTTGCGCCGGATTGGACGACACTTTATATTCATGTTATTAGTGTTCATTGGGAATCGATGCCTCTGGATAGGCTGACAGCATATAGTGGTTGGATTGCTCGGAACCCGTCAGTACTCTCTGCTGGAGCGTATGCCCGGAATGAGCCCGGGCACCATAATCTCATCTGCTTTAGCATACCCACCAACTTTTTAGGGTGGGAAAGAGGGACATTTGTTAAATTAGGCCACGCCCCCTCATTGAGGGATGGCTAGGAGATATGGCGTAACAGTTACAACAATAGCAACACTTTAGGGTCGATTCTAAATGCAAAAGTTAATTGATTTCGGATCGGGAATCGGACGTTTGGGTGGGTGTTAGTCATTTTTTCCTTTTTTTTTTGGCCATTTCCGACTCGCGCGAACGTTCGAACGAATTCGTATATGCTCTTACGATCATCGGAAGTTTTACTAACAAAATCGGAAGTTTTACAACCAAATCGGAAATGTTCCCAACCAAATTGTAATTTTTCCGTTTGTTCCTAAAACTTCCGTTAATTGGATGTGTTTCCATGTGATTCAGAGAGCTGATTCCCACCCTAAAAATCAGTTTAATTGAAAATCCACTTCCGACACCTTTGAGGACTCGGATTTGCTATTGTAGAACATGTTTTGTGGCTATGTGGAGGAGTCTGCGCGCCTTCAGCTCCAATGAACTGCATGTATCAGCATGGCCGAGGCCATAAATTGTATTGCAATGCATACCTGAATCAATACATTTCATGTATGCCTTATAAACGCATTTTAATGTGGACCTTAATTAGTCCTTTGCATGTAAACCTTTATTTTGCCACACATCCATATAATTGCGATTTTTTTTTTAAACTTATGTCCTTTGTTATTTTTTTTTATGGATTGTTGTTGTACTTGAATCTTAATTTGTTTTCGGATTTATTGTTGTAGTTGGTAACCTTTGCTTTGTGTAATTATTTTATCTTATCTTTGGTCAGATGCATCACACTTACTGAGGTGAGGAAAGTGGGATAAAGTGCAGGGTGCGGGTTACAGCTGTGTTTTGCTCAGAGACAGCAGAGCTGGGGGCCTTGAAAGGTCAGAAATCCCAGAATGCAGAGCAACACAGTCACAAGGCCCTTTCTGTTTGCAGGCTGCCTAATATTACCTGACCCGCCATCTTGGCTGTTTCAAGGCTCATAACATGCAGAAGATGCTGGGTGTTTTTAAAATTTGGAGAGCAATCTGTATGTACAGGGTGTGGGTAACAACACAAAAAATGTAAAGTTGTACCATTTGAAACCAAAAATTTTAAATAAAAAACGCAAGTAAAAAATGCCAGTTCAAAATAAAAAAAAAAAGTATGATTTACTTTTAGAAATACATTCATTAACGGTTGGTTACCACAAAACGAATGAAATAAAGAAAAAGCAGAAATGAAGATTCGCCTGAGCGCACAGTGGTTTGGGTCAGTTTTAGGGGTGAGACATGGAAGATGTAAGAAAGTGCAAAGTGATTTAGCTAAGCATTGTAGAAGAAGTGAGTGAGCCAAATATGTAGGCGAGCACTTTAATGAGTTAAGTTTGTAGTGCGCAGGCGCAAGATCGTAAGGATTTTCGTCCGGACAAAAAAAGGAAAAAGGGCAAAATCCAAAACCGAGTTTGAAACCTGAGAAATGAAACGGAAAAGTCAGGATGGAAACTGACATTCAACTGATTCAATAACTGCCATACGAACGGACGGAAAACGTACACACGGTTTGAAATGCATTATAGAATCGCTCGAATGTTCATACGAAATCGGAAAATCGATTTCGAAATCGAAAACGTTTTTGGTGTTTCTCTGAATCGACCCTTTTGAATAGCCAAATGAATCATTTATTGCTGCAGATCTGCATGTTACACCTCAAAGAGAAACAAATGAGAACATGGGGCAGCGGGACATGGACAAGACGGGACAGTCCCTCTAAATCAGGGACACTTGGGACGTATGGCTTTAGTGTTCACTCTGCGTTCATAAAGAAAGGAAGCCCCGCCCCATCATACTCTCCGCAGTCCTTCTGATGCTGTGCATAAGCAGCCTTTCCTTTTTTTCAGTGGCACTTTCATACCAGACCAACATGGAAGTACACATCACTGTATAAAACATCAGCAATGTCTGTGATGTCATACCTGTAAAGTTGCCTCAAGAAGTAAAGAGTTTTTGGGGCCTTTTTCTCAATGCAGTTGGGTAATGACAGGTATCGCATGCTCTGTACTCAGGGCCAGATTACGAGGGGGGTGCCCCAGGGCCTCCACCACTTGCCCTGCAAAAAGGGCCTCCACCAACCTTTGGGTTATGGTCTGGTCCAGGAGGCTTTCCAGTCTTTGGTCTGGCGGGCCGCCCACAAAGCTATAGACGGCAGTGGGGCAGCTAAAGCCACCACAGGGCAGGACGGAGAGTCTAGGGCAGCAAAGCCGCCGTCAGCCACACTACAGTGATGGGTGCAGAGCTGTCACTGCACATAAGCCACCAAGCACAGCCGCTGGCAGCTCAATGCAGGGAGCTGGACCAGCTGGGCGACTACACTACCCCCCACCCGAGCAGCACACAAGCATGGCACAAGGGACTCGATCTGACGTTCCAGTAAGTAGGAGGGTGCCAGATAACCACCAATCAGTTACTTGGCTGGGCTAATATTTTAAAGGAAAAAAATGCTGTATCTGGGGCATCCACCAGATTTTGTGCCCAGGGGCCTCCACCACACTTACAGCGGACCTTCAGCCTGAATAAGAGCATATCTTATATGTTTGCCCACATTAAAAATCTTCCTACCTGCATCTACTGCATGTTATGAGCCTTTAAACATCCAAGATGGCGGCTCATGGAGCATCAGGCAGCCTGTAAACAGAATCTTCTGACTGTGTTGCTTTGCATTCTGGGATTGCTGTCCTTTCCCTGACCCCAGCTCTGCTCTGTCTGTGCAAAGCACAGCTATAACCTACCTCCTGCACTTTATCCCTCTCCTCTCCCACTTTCCTCTCCTCAGTATGTGATGCTTCTGAGGCAAGATGGTGGCGCCCGTATCTTAGAGTCCTGAACAGAGCAGCCCAGTAGGTGAAAGAATAATTAATAAGTGACTAAAAACTTAAAATATATTAATTTTAGATGCCGGGTGAAAAAGAGAAAATATATGATTTAAAATTAATATTTGCTTCCCATTAATCTCCAATATTTCTACTAGAGATTAATATTATAAATAATGCAAATACTAACAATCATATCAGCCCAGCGGCCACTAATCTGATTCAAGACAATGGTCGCTGAGGCTCCTCACACATCCAGGAGAAATATATTTAATACCTTAAATACTTTGCACATACAATCTATTGTGTGAGAAATTATCCTCCACACACATATACATTAGTTACAGTACAATAAATGTTATAATGGTTAGAGAGAGGTAATGCAGAGACAGATACAGTAGATATACTTAGCACATTATGGTTGCTTCATCATCCTGGTCAGGGGCCCATCCGTTGTAACTGACTAATCATGCAGCTTCCTAATCTATTGAACACTAGGGGGCGTGGCCAGAATTCCCTGCCTTGTGGGAGTGTCTGCCCCCATCCAGCCTCTATGATATTATATATATATTGTACAAAGAATATAACTCCCACAATATAAGTGTTATCATATTGTAACCAAGAAATTCATGATCCCCATTAATTTCTTAGTTAAATGAACCCAAACATTAAATATATATCATCCAGAGTCTGATATTATCAGGCTCTGGGCAATATATATATATATGCCATGTTTGATATCAAATGAAAGGTCTTATAGTCCTGAATAAGACTCTTTAATATAGTCATAACTGACATATTAGAAGAATTATACAGCCCTTCCACAAATAATATCCAATACACAAAAACCATGTGTATTTGAGTGTCTGAGTCTGGGGACCTAATTAGGAATTCAAGGATTCCTTTTCAAGGGAAAATACCCCAGCTGTTGAGGTAGCTTTTTGGCAGCTAAGTGTGAATATGTGAATATAGCTGTCATGGTCTGTTTACTATAGACATGGTAGGATTTCCAGCACACACCCTATTTTGAGTGTTAGGAATAATCATACAAAGCACAATAAATATGCCTATAACTATTATACTTTCTTCGCCCTTTAACACCGGGGAATAGTTTTTTAAGGGTTTGGGCTTCTCATTAAATCATGCTGAAGGTCCGGTTTAATCCGTCCCTGTCTGTACTTTCTCCACAGTCACTCCTTTTTTGCATGTACTGATATAATATATGACATCTTTGTGAAAATGTATTCTCATTAATATGCAATTATGTATCAAGAGGGTGTGAAACCTGTCTGTATTGTAAAGTCGCCAATCAGTGATTTTGCGATGCCACCGATTACATACACGTATGGGAATCTCGGCCTGGTGAAATCCAATCCTTGTGCGATGAATTTTCCTAACAAGCCGGTCCTTCGAGCCGGAAAACCAAGATACGCGACTCTGATTTTAAAGCAGAATGTAAAGTGCGCACATGGCAGACGTCTGGACTGCTGAACAGATAGACCTCTCGGCTAAGATTGTTGTAAACAAATAGAGGCCAGACAGCAGCAGAGGTGATGGTTTACAGACCAAGGACAGATTTCATTGGACCAGGATATGTTTTTCTTTCCTTTTGTTTGTTTTTGTAAATGTAACCAGGGAAGGGCTGGCCATTGGGAGACCCGGGGCAATGCCAGTGGGCCATACTGCTTTGGGGCCAGTTGGGCTGTGTTTTTAACACACACATTCAATCCCTGCTCCCCTTATTCTCCCTCTAAGCCCCCTGTACCCGCAAGCCAAGGAACCCCAGCCCCCAATGCTATAGCCCCAGCATCATGGTTGGGGGGCCTAAGGCCAGCCAGGGGATGGTAAAATCCAGGGCTCTTTTTTGACAGTCAGCCACTGAATGTAACCATACGTTTCTTCCTCTCTAGGTGAGGTATAGGAAACTGATTTTGTATAATGCATGAATCTAGGTTGTATTACTGCACAATACTTTTATAGAGGGTAACATTTTTAAGACGTTTTTGGGGCCCTCTGTTTTTGGCTTTCTAGAAACCTGGGATTGTCGTATGCCATTTCTGTGAAGCGAGGCTCTGTGAAATGCTGTATGACGATGGCGGTTTTCGGAGCTTGGAAAATAAAATTCTATGATTACTCACCTGTAGAATTGGTATTATAAGTATACAGCACATCCTGCTCCAGAAGATTCCTTAGACATGGGTAGTACATCCACAAGATGGCGCTGGACTGCAGAAAACAGCTTGTGGCTCCTCCCGGCCCTATATAAGCCAGGGACCTCCCACAAATTCCCCAGTATTGACAAGCAGTTAACAAGAAGCCGGGAGAACTATAATAACCATAATTCAAATGAACATATGAACAATCACCAGAAAGAGGTAACTAAGAATAATGATAACAAGGGTGGGATGGAGCAGGACGTGCTGTATACTTATAATAAATGGACGGCCTTGACGTGGCTACCTCGCTTTTACATTCATTGCAATCTATGTTAACTAACAGTCCATGTTCTTAACAAGTGTTAGCTAGGTTTTTCAATAGTATGAGTGTGCAGAGGGTTAACTTTTTTTTTTACTTATAATACCAATTCTAACAGGTGAGTAATCACAGAATTGTATTATTCCAAGTATACAGCACGTCCTGCTCCAGAAGATTCCTTACACATGGGACATCCAATAGCAGTGTCCGTAAGGTAGGGTGGGATGCCCAAAAGCAACAGCGGGCAGTTTAAACCACTGCCACCTGCAGAACTTTGCGGCCAAAAGCAGCATCAGCTGAGGCCCTAACATCAACCTTGTAAAACTTGGAAAAAGTATGAACAGAAGACCAAGTAGCGGCCTTGCAAACTTGTTCAACAGAAGCTTGGTGCTGAAAAGCCCAAGAGGCACCAATAGCACAAGTAGAATGAGCAGTAAGGCGGAAAGGAGGTTCCTTCCCCTTAGCAGAATAGGCCCAGAAGGGAGAACAAAAAGAGCATCAGTCTTCATGAAAGGTTCAGTAGCCACCAAATAGAAATTCAGAGTTCTAACCACATCGAGAGAATGTAAAACCTGCTCCTTAGAATTACTAGGATTAGGGCACAGAGAAGGCAAGACAATGTCCTGATTGAGATGAAAAGCAAACACAACCTAACAGAAGTGATAGCCACCAAAAAGGCTACCTTAAGCGTCAAAATAGACAAAGGGGCCGCGCACAAGGGCTCAAAGGAAGACCCCTGCAAGGCCGATAATACCAAGTTCAAATCCCAGACTGGTAACATAGGCTTACGAGGAGGACGCACGTGAGTAACCCCCTGAAAAAAAGGTCTTAACCAGACAATGGTTGGCAAAATATCTTTGGAAGAAAATAGCCAAGGCTGAGACATGACCTTTGAGGGTACTAAGTTGAAGACCCAAATCCAAACCATGTTGCAGGAATTCCAGAATCCGGGGGATAGAAAACACCCAACAGGGAAGCGACCTAGACTCAAACCAGTCAATGTAAGTATGCCATACCCTATAGTAGATAGATGATGAGGACTTCTTCCTAGACTGAATCATGGTACTAACAACAGAGGCAGGCAGCCCCTTTCCCATCAAGATGGAGGTTTCAGCAGCCAGGCCGTTAAGGTCAGCGTTTGTAAATTGGGATGGCGTAGCTGTCCTTGAGTGAGCAGATCTGGAACCTTGGGCAGGACATACTGATCTACTGCCAACTGCACGATGTCTGCGAACCACACTCTTCTTGGCCAATGGGGGGCCACCAGAATGGTTGGCACCCCTTCCTGGGAGATCTTGCGCAGCACCCTGCCCAGCAGAGGGAACGGAGGAAACACATAAAGGAGCTGAAAGCTCTTCCAAGACATTGCTAGCGCATCCATGGCCAAGGCCAGAGGGTCCTGGGACAGAGAAACAAAGACTGGAAGCTTGTGATTGTGACAGGACGCAAACAGATCCACATCCAGCCAACCCCAACGGTGGCACAGGGAGTGAAACACCCTGCTGCTGAGGGACCACTCCCCCAGAATAGACATCCCCCTGCTGAGGGAATCTGCCTCCAGATTCTCCACCGCCGGGATGTACACAGCTGAGAGACAGGGGACATTCTCCTCCACCCAGGACAGAATCAGGGACACTTCCTTGAGGGCCCTCTTGCTCCGGGTCCCTCCTTGATGATTGATGTAGGCAACCGCTGTCTGGTTGTCCGAGCGGACCTGAACAGCCCGACCCCAAAGGTGTGGAGTCAATTGAGCGAGAACCAACCTTTTCTCCCTTAGTTCCAGAATGTTGATAGGAGTGTGGGTCTCCTGAGGACCCCACTGACCCTGGAATTGCAGAGACTTCCAGAAGCCCCCCCAACTGGTCAGACTGGCATCCATGGTGACTGTCTCCCAGCAAGGGGTCAGAAAGGATCTGCCCACCAACAGGTTCCTTGAGTCCAGCCACCACGAGAGAGACCGCCTGGCCAGAGGGGACAGAACAAACACCTGATCTAGGGACACAGGGTCCCGATCTCATACCGACAAGAGGTGAAGTTGAAGAGGTCTCATATGAAAATGAGCAAATGGAACCGCCTCGAAGCAAGACACCATCAGGCCCACCAGCTGCATCCCCTGCCGTATAGAGGGATGAGGGCAAGACAGAAGAAGCTGGGCCCGAGCTTGAAGACACTCCACCTTCTGCTGAGGGAGAAGGATCTTGACCTGAGACGTATCCAGAGTCATGCCCAGAAGGACCTCACCAAGGATGGGGACAGGGAAGACTTGGGGTGGTTGATCACTCAGCCGAAAGACTCCAGTGTGGACACCACCCTCTGGGTATCCAGCTCTGCCTGCTGGAAAGACTGAGAAGTGATGAGAATGTCGTCCAAGTAAGGAAGAATGCGAATACCCTGAGATCTCAGTAGAGCCATTACTCCCGCCAGTACCTTGGTGAAAACCCTAGGAGCCGAGGTGAGACCGCAAGGCAAGGCTACAAACTGATAGTGCTGATCTCCCAGAGCGAACCTGAGAAATTTTTGATGACCTGGAAAAATTGGTACATGAAGGTAAGTATCCTTGATGTCTACAGATGTCATAAAGTCGCCCAGGTGCAGTGAATTGACTGCAGAGCGCAGGGTTTCCATGTGAAAATGCTTGACTATGACAAACTTGTTGAGACGCTTTAAATCCAGGATGGGTCTGAGGGACCCGTCCTTTTTGGCGACAGTGAAAAGATTGGAATAGAAGCCTCTGCCCCTTTCCCTGAAAGGGACCGGGCAGATGACCCCCAATTCCAAAAGGTTTTGAACAGCAAGGCACAGACCCTGAGCAGATAGGGGGTTTTGAGCCATCCGGGATTTGATAAATCTTGGGGGTGGCCAGGCTGCAAGCTCTATCTTGTAACTGGAGGACACTACCTCCTGAATCCACCGGTCTGAGATGTGAAGCCTCCAGACGTGAGCAAAGAGCCGAAGCCGTCCCCCCACCCAGATGGGTGATGGCGCCCCTTCATGCCTGAGGGGGCTTGGGGGAGGACTTAGGCTTGGGACCCCAGGAGGGGCCGGGGCGGCCACGTCCTCTGCCCCTTTCCCAAAAATCTCAGCAGGCCCCATCAAAGGAGGCTCCTTGCCCAATTCTGGAACCACGGAAGGAAGGGAGAAAGGCACCTGTACCACGAAAGGACCGGGACTGCCTCCTACGTTGAGGCAACCTGCCGCCCTTAGCAAACAAGTCCAAGCCTTCACCAAAGAGGCGCAGCCACTTAAAGGGAAAGCCAGTGAGAGCCTTCTTAGCAGCGTTATCAGCTACCCACTGACGCAGCCAGACAGAGCGGCGTATAGCCACCAGCAGAGCAGATGTCCTTCCACACATTCTAATGGTATCATCCACAGCAGACAGAACATATGCAACAAATTCATAGCAGGAGAGAACCGTACACTTCTCCTCCCGCATCATCAGAGGCCCCATCTAAGAGACTCTTGAGCAGGCCTTTAATAGCAACAGCTGTAATGGCAGAGGCACAGGCACAGCCGGGCACAGCGCGGTCCCCACACAGGCAAAAGCATGGCAAGCCAGCTGGTCCATGCGTCGGTCCTCACCATCCTTCAGAGTAGTAGTGTCAGGGGAATGCATGACGGAAGTATTGGACAGCCCCAGAACAGGTGCATCCACTTCGGGAGGACATGACCAACGCTTAACAACATAAGTAGGAAAGGGATACCTCTTATCCCAACTCTTTGGCACCCCAGGAAGCTAGCTAGGCCATTCCCATTCTTTGAGCACCATATTATTAAAGTGAGTTTGTTCAGGAAACTCCAAGCGTGGTCTAGCCGTATGAAAAAGCTCACCCTGCTGCTGCGGAGCCAAGGCAGGAGGGGAAATACAGAGCACTTCAAAAATATGAGCCAAAAGCCTGTCAGTGTCATCTGAGGACCATAGGTCAGCCCCAGACCCGGTATCACCATAAACCTTAGGCTGTTCCTCAGATGATTCTGAATCAGAAAATAATTCCCCCTCCCCCAGGGTAGTATAACCGGTAATGTCAAATATTTCCTCGGCCTCCATTGGAAAGAGAGAAACAGCGGGTGATAAATGCCGCTTCTTAGCAGAAGCCTTACACGGGGCAGACCCAGCAATATGCTTTTCAATGGCCACCCGTGCAGCCAAATCAGGTTGAGACTCCCCACTGGTGTGCACCTCACTAGGAGTCAGATGTATGCGTGGGGGGGGTAGGCAAAGCCAGAGGGGGCGCAGGCCCAGCCACAGGTAGCCCAGACTGCAGCACAAGCACCTGCTGGACGCAGGATACACACACCCTGACATCATCACTTATAGGGGATACCCCACATGCAATACACAGCCGGGCTTGTCCCGAAGGAACCCCAAGCACATTATCCTGAGAAGCCTCCATATGGTGATTATCGTGGCACCACAGGCCAATATAGGATTAACGCTGAATATAGCTACCCGGGATGCCCCAAGAGCCCGCTAGGGGAGTGGGAGATATATAAATACAATAGCCCTCCAAAATAGGATTAGCGCTAAACCAAGGGGAGAGGACCGGGAAAAAACACCAAAAATTTGACCCGCCTGAAAGACATAAGCAGACATCCCCATAAGCAAACACTTAAAATAAATCAGACATAAAAAAGGCCACCCCACAGGGCCACTTACTGAGTGCGGTAGGTAGAGAGCAGCCACGCTTCACAGGAGTCAAAATGGTGCCTGCATATACCTCGAGGGGCGGCCCGCGGAGAAGTGATGCGGAAAACGTCATCCGCAAAGCACGCCCCCCTGAAGAGTGCGAAACGTGCCCACGTGATTGATCCAGCCAATGATGGCGCGACAGCGCCTGAGGCATTAAGTACAAAACATATGAAGCGGATCAAAGAGAAAGCAATTCTAAAACCCTGCATTGGCTGCCGCAGCACACATAAACCCCCCCCCCCCCCCCCGGAGATGTCCCCAGGGAGAGCGAGGCGGGGGAGCAGCCGCCAACCTAAAGGAAGGGGCCCAACTAAGGGGACAGGGAGTAAAGGGGGACCCCAGAGAGTGGGAGGGGCATCCCATAAGGCTCACCATGGCCCCATACTGCCTACTCTTTAAGACAGGGGCTGCGGTTGGAGCAGCGCTTCTTAGCACCTGACCACCATGCTGCCTACCTTCACCCGAACCAGTGCAGCCTAAGCTGGGAGGCAGTGGGTTCGGAACGGGTGGGAATAGTCCTACAGGGATGCAGGCTAATAGCCCCGCTCACCTGCACCATGTTCTATTCTTCGCAGCCCAGACTGCAGATAAGAACTGGGGATTTTGTGGGAGGTCCCTGGCTTATATGGGGCCGGGAGGAGCCACAAGCTGTTTTCTGCAGTCCAGCGCCATCTTGTGGATGTATTACCCATGTGTAAGGAATCTTCTGGAGCAGGACGTGCTGTATACTTGGAATATAGGAGTGACTATATGGATACAGCTAGTTTTGAGGTCAAGAATTTTGGAGCAGTACCTTCTGTGTCGGGAATGCACATTAACCTTTTGCTAGCTTGACAGCGCTGATTAACTTTATTTGAGAGTTGCTGCATACTAACCTCCATCCCATTCCCATAGGCAGTTTGGCATTCCCCCCATCCCATTCCCTATAGGCAGTGTGGCATTCCCCCATCTCATTCCCAATAGGCAGTGTGGCTTTCCCCCCTCCCATTCCCCATAGGCAGTGTGGCATTTCCCCCTCGCATTCCCTATAGGCAGTGTGGCAATACCCCCTCCTATTCCATATAGGCAGTGTGGCATTCTCCCCTCCTATTCTCTGTAGGCAGTGTGGCATTCCCCATAGACAGTGTGGCTTTTCCTCCTCCCATTCCCCATATAGGCAGTGTGGCATTCCCCCCCATTCCATTCCCCATATAGACAGTGTGGCATCCCCCCTCCTATTCTGTATAGGCAGTGTGGCATCCCCCCCTCCCATAGGCAGTGTGGCATTTCCCCATCCCACAGGCAGTGTGGCATTCTCCCCCATCCTATTCCCCATATAGGCAGTGTGGCATCCCCCCCCCTTCTATTCCATATAGGCAGTGTGGCATTCCCCCCTCCTATTCCATATAGGCAGTGTGGTATTCTTCCCCATCCTATTCCCCATATAGGCAGTGTGGCATTCCCCCCTCCTATTCCGTATAAACAGTGTGGCATTCTCCCCCATCCTATTCCCCATATAGGCAGTGTAGCATTCCCCCCCTCCTATTCCGTATATGCAGTGTGGCATCCCCCCTCCTATTCCGTATAGGCAGCGTGGTATTCTCCCCCATCCTATTCCCCATATAGGCAGTGTGGCATTCCCCCCTCCTATTCCATATCGGCAGTGTGGCATTCCCCCTCCTATTACCTGTAGGTTGTGTGGCATTCCCCCCTCCCATTCCCCATAGGCATGATCTTTTTGCTATTCAGAATCAGTTTACTGACATGAGATAAACAGGAAATAAAAAGGTAAATTAGGCAATTTGATGGGTGACTCCAAAATATTTATGTCCCAACGGGGCCCTGAAAATTTAAAATCTCCTAACATTTGGGAAAATAATTTTTCCCTTGTTGGTAACTTGACTGATTCACCCTCCCCCTCAGTGAACATCGAATAGTGAGCAGGCTATAAAATCACTTATTAACAGAGATGTACGCGATGCAGCTGCCCCCACAGCATGTGTGTGTGTGTAAGTACGACGGGGAGGGGGGAATATGTTTTAAAAACACTGTATAACAAGTATAAGCTGCTCTCTTACTAAGCAACTCATTTTTGTAAGTGCAACTCATTTTGCTGCTCTTCCTCTGGTGGGTTGGACTCACCCAGCACCAGCAGTCATTTTCCACTTGGCCTTTTTTAGTATGTTGTGTATGACATGTTCTAGAAACATGGATCGGGAATTCAGGTTTTGAGGGTAATGTTGGACCACAGGGTCGTCCAGGAGAACCTGGTCCATCAGGAGTGTCTGGAACTCAGGGCCCCCGAAGATTGGGGGAGATCCAAGGCAAGCAGTCGATAAAGGACAAGATGGCCCCATTGATTTTTTTTGCAGATTTAGATGAAGCAGAAATGCAATTCTGTGATTACTCACCTGTAGAATTGGTATTATACGTATACAGCACGTCCTGCTCCAAAGATAATACCTTACGTTTGGGTTATACATCCACAAGATGGCGCTGGACTGCAGAGACAGCAAAAAAGTGGCTCCTCCCGGCCCCTTATATACCAGGGACCTCCCAGAAATTCCCCAGTATTGAAAAGCAGTTAGCAAGAAGCCAGGAGAATTAAACCCATAATCAACAATTTGATTATCATGAAACATGATAACAATCACCATACAGAGGAACAAAGAATAATGATAACAAGGGTGGGGTGGAGCAGGACGTGCTGTATACGTATAATACCAATTCTACAGGTGAGTAATCACAGAATTGTATTATTCTAAGTATACAGCACGTCCTGCTCCAAAGATAATTCCTTACGTTTGGGACATCCAATAGCAGTGTCCGTAAGGTAGGGTGGGATCCACAAAAAGCAACAACGGGCAGTTTAGACCACTGCCGCCTGCAGAACCTTGCGGCCAAAGGCAGCATTAGCCGAAGCCCGAGCAACAACCTTGTAAAACTTAGAAAAGGTATGAACAGAACAAGCCTTGCAAACTTGTTCAACAGAAGCCTGGTGCTGAAAAGTCCAAGAGTCACCAATAGCACGAGTAGAATGAGCAGTAAGGCGGAAGGGAGGATTCTTCCCCTTAGCAGAATAGGCCTGAATCACAGCCTGACGGATCCACTTGCTGATAGTAGACTTAGCTGGAGCCAGACCCTTAGGACCAGAAGGGACCATAAAAAGATAATCAGCCTTACTGAAGGGTTCAGTAGCCACCAAAGGTTCCTGACTACATCCAAGGAATGTAGAGCCCTCCCCTTAGGGTTACTAGGATTAGGGCACAGAGAAGGCAGAACAATGTCCTGATTGAGATGAAAGGCAGACACAACCTTAGGCAGAAAATCTGGTTTAAATCGAAACACCACCTTGTCCTGGTGTCTCTCAAAGTAAGGGGGCTTGATGGAAAGCGCCACCAACACAGTAAGAATGTACAAAGCAGCCTCATGCACAGGCTCAAAAGGAGACCCCTGCAAGGCAGATAGGACCAAGTTCATGTCCCAGATTGGTAACATAAGCTTACGTGGGGGGCACACATGAGTAACCCCCTGGAAAAAAGTCTTGACCAGATGATGCTGAGCAAAAGATCTCTGGAAGAAAACAGCCAAGGCACAAACATGACCTTTCAGAGTGCTGAGTTGAAGCCCCAGATCCAAACCATGTTGGAGAAATTCCAGAATCCTAGGAATAGAAAACACACGACAGGGAAGATATTTAGCCTCACACCAGTCAATGTAGGTACGCCAAACCCTATAGTAGATGGAAGAGGAGGACTTTTTCCTAGCCCTGATCATGGTGTTAACAACAGAGGCAGGAGCCCCTTTTCCATTAAGATGGAGGTTTCAGCAGCCAGGCCGTCAAAGCCAGCGTTTGTAAACTGGGGTGGCATAGCCGCCCCTGAGTAAGCAGATCTGGATCCTTGGGCAGGGCGTACTGATCTACTGCCAGCTGCACGATGTCTGCGAACCACACTTGTCTTGGCCAACAGGGGGCCACCAGAATCGGTGGCACCCCTTCCTGAGCTATTTTGCGCAGAACCCTGCCCAACAGGGGAAACGGGGGAAAGATATACAGAAGCTGAAACCCCTTCCAGGGCAGTGTTAGAGCATCCATGGCTAAGGCCAGAGGATCTTGGGACAGAGACACAAAGACTGGAAGCTTGTGATTGTGACGGGACGCAAACAGGTCCACATCTGGCTGACCCCAACGGTGACACAGGGAGCGAAACACTCTGTTGCTGAGGGACCATTCCCCCAGGCGAGAAGACCCCCTGCTCAGAAGGTCTCCACCCCCTCGTACACGGCCGAGATGCAGGGAACATTGTCCTCCACCCAGGACAGGATCAGAGACACTTCCTTGAGGGCCCCCTTGCTCCGGGTCCCTCCCTGATGATTGATGTAGGCAACCGCCGTCCGCTTGTCCGATCGTACCTGAACAGCCCGACCCCGGAGATGGGGGTCAAGCGGGCTAGAACCAACCTGATCGCCCTCAGTTCCAGAATGTTGATCGGGGTGTAGGCCTCCTGAGGGCCCCACAGCCCCTGGAATTTCAGAGAGTTCCAGAAGCCCCCCAACCTGTCAGACTGGCATCCGCAAGGGGCCAGAAAAGATCTGCCCGCCAACAAGTTCCTTGAGTCCAGCCACAAGAGGGACCGCCTGACCAGGGGGGACAGAGCAAACTCCTGATCCAGGGACACAGGGTCCTTGTCCCATACTGACAGGAGGTGGAGTTGAAGAGGCCTCATGTGAAACTGGGCATAAGGCACCGCCTCGAAGCAAGACACCATCAGGCCCACCAGCTGCATGCCCTGCCTGATGGAAGGATGAGGGCAAGACAGAGGGAACTGAGCTTGCGCTTGCAGACTGTCCACCTTCTGCTGAGGAAGAAAAATCCTGCCCTGAGCTGTATCCAGATTCATGCCCAGAAATGACGTCACCAAGGAGGGAGACAGGAAAGATTTGGCGTGGTTGATCACCCAGCCGAATGACTCCAGTGTGGCCACTATCCGCTGAGTATCCAGCTCTGCCTGTTGGAAGGACTGAGAAGTGATGAGAATGCCATCCAAATAGGGAAGAATGCGAATGCCCTGATATCTCAGCAGAGCCATCACTCCCACCAGCACCTTGGTGAATACCCTGGAAGCCAAAGTGAGGCCGAAAGGCAATGCCACAAATTGATAGTGCCGATCCTCCCGAGCGAACCTGAGGAATCTCTGATGACCTGGAAAAATTGGAATATGAAGGTAAGCATCCTTGATGTCCACAGAGATAATGAAGTCACAGCTGAGAGCAGAGTCTCCATGCGAAAGTGCCAGAACTTGACAAATTTGTTGAGAAGCTTTAAATCCAGGATGGGCCTGACGGACCCATCTCTTTTGGGCACAGTGAAAAGGTTGGAATAATAGCCTTCGCCCCTTTTCCTGAAGGGCACCTGGCAGATGACACCCAACTCCAGAAGGTTTTGCACAGCGAGAATCAGACCCTGAGTTGACAGGGGGTTTTGAGCCCTCGGGGATCTGATGAATCTTGGGGGCGGCCAGGCTGCAAACTCTATTATGTAACCGGCAAACTCTATCATGTCTGAGACATGACGCCTCCAGATGTGAGCAAAGAGCCGAAGCTGTCCCCCCACCCAGATGGGTGAGGGCGCCCCTTCATGCCCGAGAGGGCTTGGGAGAAGACTTGGTCTTGGAACGCCAGGAGGGGCTAGAGCGGCCACGTCCTCTACCCCTGCCCCAGAAATCTCCACGGGTCCCTGCAAATGAGGCTCCCCTTCCCATTCTGGACCCACGGTAGGAGGGAAGAAAGGAACCTGACCCCCAAAAGGGCCGAGACTGTCTTTTGCACTGGGGTAACTTGCCTCCCTTAGCAAACTGGTCCCGGCGGTCCACAAATAGGCACAGTCCTTTAAAGGGAAACCCAGTGAGAGCCTTCTCAGCAGCATTGTCAGCTGCCCACTGGTGCAGCCAAACTGAGCGGCGTATAGCCACCAACCAAGGCAGAAGCCCTGCCACACATTCTAATGGTATCATCCAAGGCAGAGAGGACATATGTAACAAATTCCTCACAACCTATAAGGGCTCTATACTCATCACTAGCAGCATTATCAGGAGCCCCATCTAAAATGTTTGTGAGCAGGGTCTTAATAGCCACAGCCATAATGGCAGAGGCACAAACCAAGCGCAGTGCAGTTCCCACACAGGCAAAGGCATGAGAAGCCAGCTGGTCAATACGCCGGTCCTCACCGTCCTTCAGTGTAGTAGATTCAGGGGAATGCATGACAGAAGTTAGCAAGTACTTCAAATATATGAGCCAGAAGCCTGTCAGTATTATCTGGAGCCCATGGGTCAGAGTCAGAATCAGCATAACCCTTAGGCTGCTCATCAGATGATTCTGAGTCAGAAAACAATTCCCCCTCTTCCAGGGGGGTATAACCAGCCAGGTCAAAAAATTCCTCAGCCTCCATAGGAAACATGGTAACACCAGGCGCCAAATGCCGCCTCTTAGCAGAGGCCTTACGCGCCGTAGAGCCAGCAATCAGATTCTCAATGCTAGCCACTCTAGTAGACAAATCAGGTTGAGACTCCCCACTGGTATTCACATCACTGGGAGTCAGATGTAAACGTGGGGGGTAGGTGAGCCCATGGGCGCAGGCCCAGTCACAGGCAACCTGGATATCAGCGCAAGCGCCTGCCAGGTGCAGGTGCACAAACCCTGACATCGTCACTCAGAGGGGCCACCCCACATGCAGTACACAGGCGGGCTTGTCCCGAAGGAACCCCAAGCACATTATCCTGTGAAGCCTCCATATGGTGATTATTGTGGCCCAACAGGCCAGTCGGGATTGACACTTAAAAAGCTACCCGGGATGCCCCAATGACCCGCTAGGGAGGTGGGAGGAAATTGCACAATAGGCCTCAATAAAGTTTTGAACTAAATAGAGGGGATAGGACCGGGAGAAACCACAATTAATTTTGAGCCGCCTGCAAGACATAAATAGAAAGACCCTGTAAGAGGCATGCATATAAAAATTCCAGAGATAAAACAGCCCGCAGGGGCAACTCACGGGCCGCGGTATGTAGATACCAGCCACACAGCAGAATGAAGCAAAATGGCGCTGAGAACACCTCGAGGGGCGGGCCGCAGATGCAGAACGCGCCATCCGCAGGGCCCGCCCCCCCGAAGAGCGCGAAGCCGTCCACGTGACATACCTAACCAATGATGGCACAGTAGCACCTGAGGTAATGTCGCTGCTGAGCACACGGCGACATTTTTAAAAGCAACCAGTGCAACCAATTCATTGCGGTTACTGAAAACCGAGCAACCAAGCATACCATACAACGAGTGAAAGTATAAATACACACATACACCCCCCCCCCCCCCGGGAACTACAAGGGAGAGCAAGGCAGGGCAGCGGCCACCTAACAGGGGCCCACCGATGGAAGGGACGAGGGGCGATAGTGCGGGAGGGGCATCCCATAAAGGCTCACCATGTGCCTATACCGCCTACCCTTTGGTGGGGGATAGCAGTGGAGCAGTGCTCCTAAGCACCTGCAGCGGTGCTGCCTAGCTTCATCCGAACCAGCGCAGCCTGAGCTGGGAGGCAAATTAAAAATGGAACGAGTGGAAATAGTCCGACAGGGCCGCAGGCTAATAAGCCCCGCTCACCTGCGAGTAGAGAGAGCCATCTTCTTGTCATCGCAGCCCAGACTGCAGAGAAGATCTGGGGAATTTGTGGGAGATCCCTGGTATATAAGAGGCCGGGAGGAGCCACTTTTTTGCTGTCTCTGTGGTCCAGCGCCATCTTGTGGATGTATAACCCAAATGCAAGGAATTATCTTTGGAGCAGGACGTGCTGTATACTTAGAATATATTGTTGAAAAGTCACAAATTCAGAAGCCGATTATAGGAATGTTTATTGAACACGCCTTTACAATTCTTTTTAAGATAATGTGGGAAGGGAACAATAAGAATAAGTTGGAATAAGGTGCAGAGATTTCATCTGTTCAGGCAACTGAAGATTGTAGACAAGCAAGCTATGCTTGGTCTAACCAACAGATACGGTAAGGATAAAAAAATACAATTCTGTGAAATACTCACCTGTAGAATTGGTATTATACGTATACAGTACGTCCTGCTCCAGATATAATACTTACACTTGGGTAATCCTCCGCCAGATGGTGCTTTGCACTGCAGACATGCAAAAACAGGCTCTTCCCGGCCCTTCATATACCCAGGGACCTCCCACATATCCCCAGCATTGAAAAGCAGTGAAAAAGAAGCCGGGAGAAACTAACCACCAAAAACTGGTAATAACAACAATGATAACAATCACCATACAGGGGATCCAGAATAATGCAAAAACCAGGGTGGGGTGGAGCAGGACGTACTGTATACGTATAATACCAATTCTACAGGTGAGCATTTCACAGAATTGTATTATTCTAAGTATACAGTATGTCCTGCTCCAGATATAATACTTACACTTGGGACATCCAATAGCAGTGTCTATAAAGCAGGGTGAGTTCCCCAACAAACAAGGCACAGCAGACAGTTAAAAGCACTGTCACCTGCAAACCTTGCTACCAGGAGCAACATGAGCAGAGCTCTAACGTCAACCACATAAAAAAACCTTTGAAAAGGTATGAACAGAGAACAAGCAGCGGTCTAGCAGACTTGTTCAACAGAAAATCTGGTGCCAAAAGGCCCAAAGATACCGAAGCACAAGTAAAATCAGAAGTAAGGCGAGAAGAAGATTCTTCCCCTTAAAGTGGACCAACACCCAGGATTTTGACTATCCTGGGTTTTGGTCCACTTCAGGGGGGCACCCCGGTTAGGTGTAAAACCCCCCAGAAAGCCCCCAAAACTCACCTCACCACGCTCCCACGTAGCCACGGACAAGCGGGTGACAGCGGCGGACAAGGCAGCGCGTCCGCCGCCGCCTCCCGCGCGCCCCCCTGACAGTGCGCGCGCCCGCGACGGCCATTCAGAACCCCTCTAGACGTGCGCGCGGGAGGTAAGTTTTTCGGGGGTTTTGGGGGGGTCCCTCACCGCGGGACATCCCGATCTCGGATGTCCCGCGGTGAGGGAGGTGATCACCCCTGGGTGACAGTCCACTTTAAAAGAATAGGCCTGAGTAACAGCCTGACCAGTCCAAATGGTAACAGTAGCCTTGGCAGAAACCGAAACCTTTCCCGGGACCGGAAGGGACAATCCATCCAAGTAAAGACCAGGCCAAAGGCCGCAGAACCCCTGGAAGCAGACAAGAACAGGCCCATACGGATGGAGACGCCCGCAAACCCCAAAGGCATCAGTCCCTCTAAGGGACAAGAAACAATCCAGGAAAGAGACTTCCAACACCTGTTGAGGGAATGTAGACCCCCTTTCCTCAGCGTTACTAAGAACAAGGCCCAGAAGAAAGACAAAAGTCTTGAATACATGAGCATAAGACACCACCCAGGCATAAGGTTCGACGTAAAGCGGAACATCACCTCATCATGGTGTATATATCAATGAACGAGGGCTAGCTAAACAGAGCCGCCCGCTCAGGCACACGTCTGACAGAAGTAACAGCCCCCCAGAAGGACAACTCGAGGTAAGAACAGTCAGACAGCATCCAGAATAGGTCCAAAGGCGGACACCCCGCAAGGCAAACAGAATAAAAATTTAAATCCCAACAGGGACCATAGAATAACGTGGGGGATGCACCTGAGCAATCCCTGAAAGAATGCTTAACCAAGGAAAAACTGAGCAAAACTTCTACAGGAAGGCGGACAGGGCAGAACCTGAACCTTCAGAGTACCGAGTTGGGGAGCCAACTCCAACCCATGCTGTAATAATTCTAGAATCCTGGGAACAGAGAACGCCCAACAGGGGAGAGACCTAGACTCACACCAATCAATATGGGTACGACATACCCTACAATAGTTACAAGCCTCCTGACCAGAGTCAGAATATTCTGGAACAGGGAACAAGGGCCAAGAACCTGTGATAATGACGGGACCCAAACAGATCCACACTAGACGGATCTCAAAGTGACACAAGGATTAACACATCCTGTCGCAGAAGGACATCCACCGGAGCGAATACCACTGATATGCAGGGAACGTTGTCCTCCACCCAGATCAGGATCAGATACCTTCCTGGAGGATCGTCCTGCTCCGAGTCCCATACAGATAATTGATACAGGCCACTGTCGTAAGACAGACCAAGAGCCCCCAAATAGACAGGTCATGAAAAGGAGCAATCCAGCGAGATAGAGCCAACCTGAAGGCTCACCGCTACAAAAATAGAAAGGTGATGGACCCCTAAAGGCCCCACCTCCCCCGGAACCACCGGGGATTTTAGAAGAACGACCCCCTCGCCCCGTCAATCTGCTAGATTCGGTATCCATTTACAGGAAGATGCAAGAAAAAGGGGGGTGTCCCCTGACAGGTACCTTGAGATCAATCGTCTCAAGAGGAACCACCATACCAAGAGGGAAGGAACACAGATCCAGCTCCAGTGATGCTGGAACCCTGTCCAGTATTGACAATATAAGTAGCAGAAAAAAACCCAAGGGCACAGAGTATAAGGGACATCCTCTGAGCAGCCACCAACGGGCCCACCAGCTGCAATCCTGCCTGGTGAAAGGACGGGCACAGCAATGAGGGCCAGAGCCCATGTAACCAGATTGTCCACTATATTGCCAGGAAAGGGGGTTCACGCCTGAACCGAGTCCAATTCAACCCTAGGATCGGAGATACACAATAAGGGGACAATGAGGAAATTGAGGTGATTGAACACCCATCCAAATGACTCCCCAGGACACCACTAGCCGAGTAACCAACTCGGCCTGACGTAGAAATTGGGAAGTAAGAAGGACGACCAGGTAGGTCCTAGTGCGGACGCCCCATGGTCTAATCCGAGACATCACCCCCGTCAGCGCCCTGGCGAGCACTCTGGGAGCAGAAGAGAGGCCAAATAACAAGGCCACAATCTGCAGTGTTGGCCCTCCAACACTGACCTGTAAGAGCCTTGGTGTCCAGAAGACACAGGGGTATTAAGATAAGCATCTTAGATCTTCCCAGATGACAAGAGGACCACTGGGCGCAGGGCGCTGGCGGGCCAACACAGAGATACCATGCAGGAACTGCCTGCGAATGTAAAATTGCCGAGCCTACAAAAGGCCAGAATGGGCCAGACTGCCTCATCCCAATGGGAGAATGTGGAAAGGTTCATGTAGAGGCCCCTGCCTCTGCATGTTAAGGGCAACCTGCAAGTGACCCCAGACCCTGCAGGCCTGCACCAGCACCTGAAGAGAGACAGGGACCAGAAGCACCCTGACAACCTCGGGAAGGGACCGTCCAGCAAACTCTATCCTGCATCCGGGGGAAACTACCTCCTGAATCCACCAGAAGGGGGCATGACGCCTCCTGATAGGAGCAAGGTGCTGTGGCCATCCCCTCACCCAGAAGGGCGAGGGCGTCTTGTCATGCTTGGGGGGTTTTGTGACAGATTTGGACTTAGTCCTGCCGGAGGGGCCAGGGCGTTGTCTACCAACCCTGGGGCGAGAATCTACACCGAATAGCTGGAAGCACACCCCTGGTTCGTGTTTGACACTGACATAGGGAGGGGTGTCCCTGCCCCGAGGAGGCCGAGACGGCCTTCTGCGTAGGGGTGTTTTGCCCTTTTTACCAAAAGGGTCCAAGCAGGCCCCAAATAGTCGCCCGCCCTCTAAAGGGAAGGCCGGTAAGAGCCTTTTTTGTATCATCATCAGTACCCCACTGTCGCAGCCAGAACAGGCGGCGTATAGCTACCACAAGGGCAGAAATTCTTGCACACTTCTTAATGGTGTCATCCAGCGCTAAAAGGATAAACCTTACAAATACATCACAACTAGAGAGTGCATTAAAGAACTCCCAGGGGAGATCCTCAGGTTGATGATCAAGCATCTTTCTAATGAGGGTTCTAGCGGCCACTGCCGTGATGGCCGCGGCAAAGACCGGGCGCAGCGCCATCCCTGCACAAGAAAAGGCGTGGGAAGCCAGTCTATCAATGCGCCGGTCCTCAGCATCCCGAAGGGAGCGATAAGTAGGAGCTGCCATGAAGGGGGGGTTAACAACCCCTATGATCGGTGCATCCACCACAGGAGGTGGTTGACCAACAGTTAACCACATCAGGGGGAATCCCAGTCCCCTGGAACCCCTGGAAGTCTACAAGGGGATTCCCATTCTTTGAGAATTAGAGCTTGGAAATGATCCTGCTCCAGAAATTCCAAGCGTGGAGTTGCTGTGTGGAAACTCTCCCTTCTAGGCCTGGGAGCCTCACCAGGAGGAGAGATAGACAATACTTTAAAGATCTTTATCAGTAATTCATCGGTGTCCCACAGGCCCCAGGAACCAGGGCCAGAAACATCATGACTCCTCGGCATCACATCAGAGGAGCCCGAGTCGGAGAACAGCTCACCTTCATCAGAAGGAGCAAAATCCTGCTCAGCTTCAGTAGGAAAGGGAGAACCAGGAGGCGGCAGGGGCCGCTTCTTTCCAGGGCCCAAGCGCTCTGCCAACCTTGAAATAACCTGATCAGCCGTAGGCAGCCTGCACGGCACGACTTGCTGGTCATCCCCACTCGAGTGCGACTCATCAGGTGTGAGATTTAAGCACGTGGAAACAGGTGTATTTAACCGAGGTGCAGCCACTGGCAATCCTGATTGCAGGGCCAGTACTTGTTCAGCACACGGTCCGCAGACCCGTGCTCTGTCAGCATCAGCATGGGGCTGTCCACACGCTGTACACAGCCGGTCTTGTCCCCGAGGGACCCCGGACACAGAATTCTGAGATGCCTCCATATGGTGATTATCTAAGCAATATGCCAGCAGGGATTTATGCAATAGGCAACCCTGGATGCCCCAAAGACCCGCTAGGAATGTGGGAGAATTTTTTATAAACCCGCTATAATTTACCTCCGGCCGGGAGAAGCCACCGGAGTCTTTGGCGTCTGAAAGACATAAAGAGAATAAGGGGTGTCAGAGCCATGCGCAGCAGAACGAATTATCATAAAGAAACCGCCCGCGAGGGCACTTACAGACCAAGGGAGGAGGAGGAGGACCGCCACCGCGCGTGAAGATCATCAAAATGGCGCCAAGCGAACCTCGAGGGGTGGGCCCGATCTGGCCGTGACGCGAAGCGCGCCAATCCAGGTCCCCGCCTCCCCCAAAGAGCGCGAAGCTCTGAGGCAGCGGTCAAATCTTGACAAGCAGTGAATAAGATACACTTAGTATAAGCCATAGCTAATGGAGACGCAGTAGCCTCTGAAACGACGCCGACGCCCGGCGCAGCACACTTCAGTAAAAGGAAATACACACGCACGGAAACAACTAAAGGCTAAGAAGAGCAAGCAGCGCGGCTCTAACACCCAGTTGCCAGTCAAGGGCAAAACTACGGCCATAAGCGTGACACTACCGTACACTAAGACCGCCACACACATACCCCCCCCCCTTTCTTTTCCCCCGAACTATGGGGGGAAACAAGGGAGGAAGGCGATCCTTTACACAGGGTACGGGGCAATAATGCGGGAGGGGCATCCACTAGAGCAGGGGTGGGCAATTATTTTTTCCATGGGGCCACATGAGAAACTAAAAATATTGTGGAGGGCCGCTGAGCTATGGGCGTCTAAGCGACGTCGAAGCTCAGCGGCTCTGAGTGCGCTGGCGGCTGCATCTCGAGCTTCCCTCTAACAGGGAGCGCACCCGCGCTGGCCATTCTCAAATGGCTGACACAGGCACGCGCCCTGCTAGAGGGATAGGGAAGGGGGCATGGTGAGAGCATGATGGGCAGCAGGAAGGGGACATGGTGAGAGCATGGTGGACAGCAGGAAGGGGACATGGTGAGAGAATGGTGGGCAGCAGGAAGGGGGCATGGTGAGAGCATGGTGGGCAGCAGGAAGAGGGCATGGTGAGAGCATGGTGGACAGCAGGAAGGGGGCATGCTGAGAGCATGGTGGACAGCAGGAAGGGGGCATGGTGAGAGCATGGTGGACAGCAGGAAGGGGGCATGGTGAGAGCATGTGGACAGCAGGAAGGGGACATGGTGAGAGCATGGTGGACAGCAGGAAGGGGACATGGTGAGAGCATGTGGACAGCAGGAAGGGGACATGGTGAGAGCATGGTGGACAGCAGGAAGGGGGCATGGTGAGAGCATGTGGACAGCAGGAAGGGGACATGGTGAGAGCATGGTGGGCAGCAGGAAGGGGACATGGTGAGAGCATGTGGACAGCAGGAAGGGGGCATGGTGAGAGCATGTGGACAGCAGGAAGGGGGCATGGGGAGAGCATGGTGGACAGCAGGAAGGGGACATGGTGAGAGCATGGTGGACTTCAGGAAGGGGGCATGGTGAGAGCATGGTGGACAGCAGGAAGGGGACATGGTGAGAGCATGTGGACAGCAGGAAGGGGGCATGGTGAGAGCATGGTGGACAGCAGGAAGGGGGCATGGTGAGAGCATGGTGGACAGCAGGAAGGGGACATGGTGAGAGCATGGTGGACTTCAGGAAGGGGGCATGGTGAGAGCATGGTGGACAGCAGGAAGGGGGCATGGTGAGAGCATGGTGGACAGCAGGAAGGGGACATGGTGAGAGCATGGTGGACTTCAGGAAGGGGGCATGGTGAGAGCATGGTGGACAGCAGGAAGGGGGCATGGTGAGAGCATGGTGGACAGCAGGAAGGGGACATGGTGAGAGAATGGTGGGCAGCAGGAAGGGGGCATGGTGAGAGCATGGTGGGCAGCAGGAAGAGGGCATGGTGAGAGCATGGTGGACAGCAGGAAGGGGGCATGCTGAGAGCATGGTGGACAGCAGGAAGGGGGCATGGTGAGAGCATGGTGGACAGCAGGAAGGGGGCATGGTGAGAGCATGTGGACAGCAGGAAGGGGACATGGTGAGAGCATGGTGGACAGCAGGAAGGGGACATGGTGAGAGCATGTGGACAGCAGGAAGGGGACATGGTGAGAGCATGGTGGACAGCAGGAAGGGGGCATGGTGAGAGCATGTGGACAGCAGGAAGGGGACATGGTGAGAGCATGGTGGGCAGCAGGAAGGGGACATGGTGAGAGCATGTGGACAGCAGGAAGGGGGCATGGTGAGAGCATGTGGACAGCAGGAAGGGGGCATGGTGAGAGCATGGTGGACAGCAGGAAGGGGACATGGTGAGAGCATGGTGGACTTCAGGAAGGGGGCATGGTGAGAGCATGGTGGACAGCAGGAAGGGGACATGGTGAGAGCATGTGGACAGCAGGAAGGGGGCATGGTGAGAGCATGGTGGACAGCAGGAAGGGGGCATGGTGAGAGCATGGTGGACAGCAGGAAGGGGACATGGTGAGAGCATGGTGGACTTCAGGAAGGGGGCATGGTGAGAGCATGGTGGACAGCAGGAAGGGGACATGGTGAGAGCATGTGGACAGCAGGAAGGGGGCATTGTGAGAGCATGTGGACAGCAGGAAGGGGGCATGGTGAGAGCATGTGGACAGCAGGAAGGGGACATGGTGAGAGCATGTGGACAGCAGGAAGGGGGCATGGTGAGAGCATGGTGGACAGCAGGAAGGGGGCATGGTGAGAGCATGTGGACAGCAGGAAGGGGACATGGTGAGAGCATGTGGACAGCAGGAAGGGGGCATGGTGAGAGCATGGTGGACAGCAGGAAGGGGGCATGGTGAGAGCATGTGGACAGCAGGAAGGGGACATGGTGAGAGCATGTGGACAGCAGGAAGGGGGCATGGTGAGAGCATGGTGAACAGCAGGAAGGGGGCATGGTGAGAGCATGTGGACAGCAGGAAGGGGACATGGTGAGAGCATGTGGACAGCAGGAAGGGGGCATGGTGAGAGCATGGTGGACAGCAGGAAGGGGGCATGGTGAGAGCATGGTGGACAGCAGGAAGGGGGCATGGTGAGAGCATGTGGGCAGCAGGAAGGGGGCATGGTGAGAGCATGGTGGACAGCAGGAAGGGGGCATGGTGAGAGCATGTGGACAGCAGGAAGGGGGCATGGTGAGAGCATGGTGGACAGCAAGAAGGGGGCATGGTGAGAGCATGTGGACAGCAGGAAGGGGGCATGGTGAGAGCATGTGGACAGCAGGAAGGGGGCATGGTGAGAGCATGTGGACAGCAGGAAGGGGACATGGTGAGAGCACGGTGGGCAGCAGGAAGGGGACATGGTGAGAGCATGTGGACAGCAGGAAGGGGACATGGTGAGAGCACGGTGGGCAGCAGGAAGGGGACATGGTGAGAGCATGTGGACAGCAGGAAGGGGACATGGTGAGAGCACGGTGGGCAGCAGGAAGGGGACATGGTGAGAGCATGTGGACAGCAGGAAGGGGGCATGGTGAGAGCATGGTGGACAGCAGGAAGGGGACATGGTGAGAGCATGGTGGACAGCAGGAAGGGGACATGGTGAGAGCATGGTGGGCAGGTACATGGTGAAAAAGAGACAGCAGGCAGGAAGGGAAAACACAAGCAAACTACATAATCTTTCTGAGCAGACTTACTGATGCTCTGGAGCCCCTACTCTGTCCTTCCAAAGTCCCCAGGTCTCTATCACCTGCTCATCGGGTCTGGCTTCCTCAGAGGAAGGGAGAATGTGCCAGACCCGACGAGCCGAGCGGCCGATCAGCTGCTGCTTAACCTAAGCCTCTCACACTGTACACAGGCGATCACCTAAGTTAAGCAGCAGCCGATCGGCCACTCGGCTCGTCGAGTCTGGCATGTTTTCCCTTCCTCTGCGTCTCTTACTGGCCAGCTCAGCCCGGGCCGGTAAGAGCCTAGCAAAGGGCCGTATACGGCCCGCGGGCCGTACATTGCCCAGGTCTGCACTAGAGGCTCACCATCAGCCTAACCGCCTACCCTATGGTGGGGGACTGGGGTGGAGCATGGCTCCGTGAGCACACATGCTCACATGCCCAGGCTGGGAGGCACATCACAAGAGGACGGGTGGGAATAGTCCAACAGGGCCGCAGGCTGTAATAGCCCCGCTCACCTGCGAGAGAGTGATACTTCATGTCTTCGCAGTCAGCACTGCAGAGAAATCTGGGGATTTGTGGGAGGTCCCTGGGTATATGAAGGGCCGGGAGGGGCCTGTTTTTGCATGTCTGCAGTGCACAGCGCCATCTGGCCTAGGATTACCCAAGTGTAAGTATTATATCTGGAGCAGGACGTACTGTATACTTAGAATAAGTTCTACAGCAGGCAGGATCATTTTCTTTTTGGGGGGCTGCAGTATCCTCCACAGTGGAATTGCCAATCAATCAAGGACTCCTCCTAAGCATGATATGGCAATCAGGAAAGGTTACTTTTATGAGAAAAATATTTAAGTGGAACCGAATCCAGTGGATCCAAAAGATGATGTTAAATATCTGATACCCACAGGTTGTTGGTAGGCGTAGTGACAAAACCGCCCTGCACTTTATTTAAGGTCTGCTGGGCAGCAGGAGCAACTGGGATCAGGGATCATGGAGCACTGGCAGCAAACTGTGGCCTCAACAATTGGTGGGATGGTGGTGCAGGCAGGGATGGCGGAAGGTTTGGTGGCTGCCAGCTGTCTGAAAGAAGTGACAGGCAAAGGTGGCTACAGCAAGAACGGCAGCAACGGAGGTTAGGCAAGCAAGACCTCGACCACATTCAGAGTGGCGGTAGGTTCGTTACAAATCACAGAGATGGAGGATCGTTGGAAGCTGCTATTAGAGGCCTTCTGCCTCAGCTGGGCTGAACTGAAGGACCATTGGTGGTGGCGGTGGATCGGAGGCAGGCTTCCAGAGAATTGTAAGACCTGGTCCCCATGCTGCTCTCTGGGTCACCTGTCCTGACCTCAGAAGATCCTTCCTTCCTGATGTTCCACACTGCCCCTCCATAGGTCTTTTCCTTATTCCCTGATGCCTATGCTGCTCATGTTGTGTGACTGCCACGTCCAGTCCCCCATGCCCCTTTGCAACCCCTTCCATTAGATGCCATCTGCCATCCACCAAATGCTGCCTCTCAATAGTTCCCATCTCCCTCATGCCCAAACTGCACCCCCATAGGCCTCTCCCCTCCCATGCTCCCCTCTAGATCCTCTAGATGAAATGTATAAAAAGTATACAGCAAAGGAGGGGACACCTATAGAGGGAAATGAGGAGAAACAAATTTACTAAACAACTTCTTTGCTTCTACATTCACAAAAGAATGTGACATGCCGAGTGAAATGCAGGGGAATAACCGAAACCCTTCATTAAATGTCACTGGTCTAACCAAGGAAGAAGTCCAGCACCGTCTCAAGCAGATAAGAATCGATAAATCACCGGGACCAGATGACATACATCCTCGTGTTTTAAAGTGGACCAACACCCAGGGGGGATCGGCCCGAGAATCTTATAGATCAGATTCCTCCCCTTCTCCTCGTTCCAGCGGCGCATGCGCGTCCGCCGCCGCCTCCCGTGCGTCCCTCTAGCAGGGCGTGCTCCCGCGCTGGCCATTTGTGAATGGCCGGCGCGGGTGCGCTCCCTGTAAGAGGGACGCGCGGGAGGCGGCGGCGGACGAGCTCTGCTTGTCTGTCGCTGCCTCTCGCTTGTCCGTCGGCGGGAATTGGATGCAGCGGTCACGTGGGAGCGGGGTGAGGTGAGTTTTCGGGGCTTTCTGGGGGGTTTCACACAGCGGGGCACCCCCGATCGGGGTGCCCCACCGAAGTGGACCAAAACCCAGGATAGTCAAAATCCTGGGTGTCGGTCCACTTTAACGCTTTAAGTGCCAGCCTACCTGGAGTTTTTGTCACCCTTTGTTGCCAGACCATTTTGCACTATTTTGCGCTCCCCATGTTCAAATGTGATTTTTGAAGGGATTTCCCAGGAAAATTATATATTGTTTTTTTTCCAGCAGAGTCTGGGCTTTAACATGAAATGTCTTGTTTGTCATTTTTTAGGTGTATTCTCAATATTTTTAGGTGAAATATGTGCAAAAAAATAAAAAAAATCTATTTTTTTACAATTTGTAGTGTTTTTTTGTAATAAAAAAATGTAAGTTTGTCAATAAAATCTTATTGCGTGTGAAATCCCAATTTCTCCCAGTTACAGCGGTACCACATATCTATAGGTAGACACCCTTTCCTGCCCAGGAGACTCCCCCAAACTGAAACAGAGCTTTAGGGAATTTTCAGAAAAAATACAACTGTGATATGCGCTATGCGCACCTTGCAGTTTTTCCAGTTTTACATTTGAAATACCCCCAACAAACTATATATTCTCTGGAAGTACACACCTCAAGCTTTCTAGGTGTACCAAGCTTGTTGATGTGGCCATAGTTTTCTGGAAGTAATCCCTCAATGTATTCTTTGGTTACAAAGAGTTTCCCTAAAAAAAGGATAAAAAAACAGAATCATAGCCACATTTTCCTAAAAAAAACTATATGCAAACAAGAAAAAACAAGTTTAAGCTGAAAAAGCAACATCCCCCGAACAGAACGATACCCAACATGCATAGCTACTGTCAAGGGAAGAGTTGGCAAACACCCCAAAGTAAAGCATGTGCGTAACGGTAATTTTACTTGAAAATTTCAGCTCTGCAGACAAAGTGCGCACCTTGCGATTTTTTAACCAAAACAACCCTTTACATTTGGAATATCCCCCATAAACCATATATTCCCTGAAAGTACACATGTTAAGCTTTCTAAGCGTACCCAGCTTGTTGTAGTGGGCTCATCTTTCTGGAATTAATCCCTCAAAGAATTCTTTGTTTGCGCAGGGTTTCCCTAAAAAATGTATAAAAAAGCTGAATAAAAAACACCTTTTCCTAAAATATAAATATGCAAACAAGAAAAAACAAGCTAAGTCTGAAAGCGCAAGGTCCCCCGAGCAGAACAATACCCAACATGCATAGCTACTTTTAACCTTTTTAATTGACAGCCTACTTGAGATTTTGTTACCCTCTGTTGACAGGTCATTTTTCCCCATTTTGTGCCATGTTTTGCGACATTTTTGCTGGAATTTTCAGGAAAATTATATATATTTTTTTTGCAGCAGAGTTTAGGCTTTAACTTGAAATGTCTTGTTTGTAAATTTTATTCTGTTTTTTACAATATTATTAAGTAAAAAAAAAAAATAAAAATAAACATTTTTAGAAAATTGTCTCCTTTATTTTAAATAAAAAATGTATTTTATTAAAGAAAATCATATTGCATGTGAAAGCCCCATTTCTACCGATTAGAACGGTACCACTTATTTATCGGTAGCCCCCTGTTCCTGCCCAGGAGACCCCCCAAACTGAAACAAGTACTTTATAATATTTACAAATAAAATACAACTACCATCCACACTACAAAGGGTTACATTGAGAAAAAAACAAGGCATAGAGTCCCCCCTCCCAGGGTGGGGAGCCCCATTTTTGGGGGGATTTTTAAGGGTTAAAAACCCTTATCCCCCCCCCCAAAAAAACGACATGGGGTCCCCCTTACCCGAAGTAACTAGCCCGGGACCAGCTATGCAGGGCTTGTAGAAACAGGGCGCAGGGGCCAGTTTTTGTGGGCCCTGGCCCTGCAGGCTACAAGCCTGCATAGCCCGTGGCCACGGGCTCTTCTGCCCCCCCCCCCTGGGCTTTGGGGAGGCAGGTAATGGGGGTGTCAGGGGTTAATGGCAAGTCACCCGCTAGTTGCAGATGACTTGCCATCCCCCCAGCCTTGTGAACTGGTATAGGGATCTCTTGGACACCTTACCAGTTCACCAGGGGTTAAGTGTAAAAAAAAAAAAACACACCACACACAGAGAAAAAATATTTTATTTTATTTTTTTTAATACTTACCTCCCATCCATCCTGGAGTGTCCCTCGGCAATCACTGGCTTCTGCTCACCTGCTGGAAGCCTTTTATAGCTGCTGGGCGAAAGAAAACAAGGGGTTAATTAAAAAAAAAAAAAAACGACATGGGGGGACCCCATTTTTTTGGAATTTTAAGGGTTAAAAACCCTTAAAAATCCCCCAAAAAAATCAAATGGGGTCCCCCTTTCCCAGCATTACCAGCCCGGGACCAGCTATGGGGGCTGGTAGGAACAGAGTGGGGGGGCCACCTTTTGTGGCCCCCCCACCCTGCAGCCTACAAGCCCACATAGCCTATGTGGGCCTGGGCTCTTCTGCCCTCCCCCCCTGGGCTTTGGGGAGGCAGGTAACAGGGGGTGCCGGGGGTTAATGGCAAGTCACCTGCTAGCAGGTGCTTAACGGCAAGATGGCGGCGCCCGTCGGGAGAGGAGGGCTCTCCCCTGAAGCTGAAGAGCCAATAAAAATAGAAACACTATGCTCACCTCAAATCAGGCAAAAAGTAAAAAAAGAAAGCTTAGTAAATTGCTTCCCACTGGCAAAAATAATTTTAGAGGCCCTTTTTTTTTTTTTTAATGCATAGACGGCCATTGTATGCTTGCGCACACATAGAAATTCGTCCTCCGCATTTAACCCATCCGTGCAGTGAGTGTACACATGCCCGATGCGTTGTGCTGCCCTAATTACGGCGCACGGGGAGCAGTTGCGGGGTTAGGTGGTGCCTTGCTCAAGAGCCCTTCAGTCATGTCCCAGGACCGGGATTCGAACCTACCACCCTCCAGTTACAAGTCCGCTCCCTTACCTCTAGGCCACAACTGCCCCCTTATTTTTTTTTTTTTTTTTTAATTCCATGCAGATGTTCTGGAATATCAGCCCGATTCTTTGCTGCAGAACAGCATGGGAGCGGCCATCTTGTCACACAAATAAGCATGAGGGGAGAGCTGTGCCAGCGGCAGCCCACACCAAAGTGAGATAAATGTTTCAGAAACACGGGCAGCTTGTGTATTATGTTATATAAACACACACACTGAATAGCCAGCTGCTAGAGAGATTGTGTGTGAGGGGAAAGCTGTAACAATGTATCTTCATCACTCTTCACTGTGGATTCTGGATTTACTACACATCATTCAGTGAATGTGAACAATATGTATCTTCTAAAGTGTTACAACTCTTTCAGCTGTGCAGCAGAGCAATGAGTCATCACAGCTGATGGCTTCCTACTAGAAATAAAGGAGGGTTGCATGGATATGTGAGAAAATGACTGTGGGACTGTGTTTTATATAAGCTGGCAAGATGGCCTCTGCCATGCAGTTATACAGCGTATAATCTGCCTGCTATTCCATAACAGGTCAAGAGGGCCCCAGCTGCTCTGGATCCTGCCAGAATGACACAGAACATAAAGGTAGGGTTGTTTTTGTCACATGAAGGGGTAATCCCAGCACCCCTCCCTCATACAGAGAGATCAGTCACATGAAGGGTTAATCCCAGCACCTCTCCCTCATACAGAGAGATCAGTCACATGAAGGGTTAATCCCAGCACCCCTCCCTCATACAGAGAGATCAGTCACATGAAGGGTTAATCCCAGCACCTCTCCCTCATACAGAGAGATCAGTCACATGAAGGGTTAATCCCAGCACCCCTCCCTCATACAGAGAGAGATCAGTCACATGAAGGGTTAATCCCAGCACCCCTCCCTCATACAGAGAGATCAGTCACATGAAGGGTTAATCCCAGCACCTCTCCCTCATACAGAGAGATCAGTCACATGAAGGGTTAATCCCAGCACCTCTCCCTCATACAGAGAGAGATCAGTCACATGAAGGGTTAATCCCAGCACCCCTCCCTCATACAGAGAGATCAGTCACATGAAGGGTTAATCCCAGCACCTCTCCCTCATACAGAGAGATCAGTCACATGAACGGTTAATCCCAGCACCTCTCCCTCATACAGAGAGATCAGTCACATGAAGGGTTAATCCCAGCACCTCTCCCTCATACAGAGAGATCAGTCACATGAAGGGTTAATCCCAGCACCCCTCCCTCATACAGAGATCAGTCACATGAAGGGTTAATCCCAGCACCTCTCCCTCATACAGAGAGATCAGTCACATGAAGGGTTAATCCCAGCACCCCTCCCTCATACAGAGAGAGATCAGTCACATGAAGGGTTAATCCCAGCACCTCTCCCTCATACAGAGATCAGTCACATGAAGGGTTAATCCCAGCACCCCTCCCTCATACAGAGAGAGATCAGTCACATGAAGGGTTAATCCCAGCACCTCTCCCTCATACAGAGAGATCAGTCACATGAAGGGTTAATCCCAGCACCTCTCCCTCATACAGAGAGAGATCAGTCACATGAAGGGTTAATCCCAGCACCTCTCCCTCATACAGAGAGAGATCAGTCACATGAAGGGTTAATCCCAGCACCTCTCCCTCATACAGAGAGAGATCAGTCACATGAAGCGTTAATCCCAGCACCCCTCCCTCATACAGAGAGAGATCAGTCACATGAAGGGTTAATCCCAGCACCTCTCCCTCATACAGAGAGATCAGTCACATGAAGGGTTAATCCCAGCACCTCTCCCTCATACAGAGAGAGATCAGTCACATGAAGGGATAATCCCAGCACCTCTCCCTCATACAGAGAGAGATCAGTCACATGAAGGGTTAATCCCAGCACCTCTCCCTCATACAGAGAGATCAGTCACATGAAGGGATAATCCCAGCACCTCTCCCTCATACAGAGAGATCAGTCACATGAAGGGTTAATCCCAGCACCTCTCCCTCATACAGAGAGAGATCAGTCACATGAAGGGTTAATCCCAGCACCTCTCCCTCATACAGAGAGATCAGTCACATGAAGGGTTAATCCCAGCACCTCTCCCTCATACAGAGAGATCAGTCACATGAAGGGTTAATCCCAGCACCTCTCCCTCATACAGAGATCAGTCACATGAAGGGTTAATCCCAGCACCCCTCCCTCATACAGAGAGAGATCAGTCACATGAAGGGTTAATCCCAGCACCCCTCCCTCATACAGAGAGAGAGATCAGTCACATGAAGGGTTAATCCCAGCACCCCTCCCTCATACAGAGAGATCAGTCACATGAAGGGTTAATCCCAGCACCTCTCCCTCATACAGAGAGATCAGTCACATGAAGGGTTAATCCCAGCACCTCTCCCTCATACAGAGAGATCAGTCACATGAAGGGTTAATCCCAGCACCCCTCCCTCATACAGAGAGATCAGTCACATGAAGGGTTAATCCCAGCACCCCTCCCTCATACAGAGAGATCAGTCACATGAAGGGTTAATCCCAGCACCTCTCCCTCATACAGAGAGATCGGTCACATGAAGGGTTAATCCCAGCACCCCTCCCTCATACAGAGAGATCGGTCACATGAAGGGTTAATCCCAGCACCTCTCCCTCATACAGAGAGATCAGTCACATGAAGGGTTAATCCCAGCACCCCTCCCTCATACAGAGAGATCAGTCACATGAAGGGTTAATCCCAGCACCCCTCCCTCATACAGAGAGATCGGTCACATGAAGGGTTAATCCCAGCATGCCTCGCTCATGTGGCGGGAACACGGGTGAGCAGTAATTACCTCAGGCCTCTCTGTGGTGTGAATAAGCCATAAATGGTTCCCACAGTAACACCTGTCTGAGAATGGTGAGGAAGCCCCGCCCACTATAGAAGTCGCCTCTTTCTTTTGTTTTCCGGTCTCCTCCCAGTGTGAATTTATAGGTTATTTTCCCAGGAACTAGCCGCCATTTTGTCGTAGTCTGCGCTTCACATTCCGCACAGTTTAGCTGGTGAGAGGACGGAGGTAGGTAATATGGCGAAAATTGCGGAAATATGAACAGTTTTATGTGTTCTGCGCGGTATCTGCCGTTGCTATGGTAACCATTAAAGGCTGTTGGTGACCATAGAGTGGCCAGATGTAAATAGTAATTGGCTGCGTGTTCCCGCCGTGTGAATGAGGCATGCTGGGATTAACCCTTAATTTACCTGGCCTCTGTATGAGGGAGGGGTGCTGGGATTAACCCTTCATGTGACTGATCTCTCTCTGTATGAGGGAGGGGTGCTGGGATTAACCCTTCATGTGACTGGTCTCTTTGTATGAGGGAGGGGTGCTGGGATTAACCCTTCATGTGACTGATCTCTCTCTGTATGAGGGAGAGGTGCTGGGATTAACCCTTCATGTGACTGATCTCTCTCTGTATGAGGGAGGGGTGCTGGGATTAACCCTTCATGTGACTGATCTCTTTGTATGAGGGAGAGGTGCTGGGATTATCCCTTCATGTGACTGATCTCTGTATGAGGGAGGGGTGCTGGGATTAACCCTTCATGTGACTGATCTCTTTGTATGAGGGAGAGGTGCTGGGATTAACCCTTCATGTGACTGATCTCTCTGTATGAGGGAGAGGTGCTGGGATTAACCCTTCATGTGACTGATCTCTCTGTATGAGGGAGGGGTGCTGGGATTAACCCTTCATGTGACTGATCTCTCTCTGTATGAGGGAGAGGTGCTGGGATTAACCCTTCATGTGACTGATCTCTCTCTGTATGAGGGAGGAGTGCTGGGATTAACCCTTCATGTGACTGATCTCTCTGTATGAGGGAGGGGTGCTGGGATTAACCCTTCATGTGACTGATCTCTCTGTATGAGGGAGGGGTGCTGGGATTAACCCTTCATGTGACTGATCTCTCTGTATGAGGGAGGGGTGCTGGGATTAACCCTTCATGTGACTGATCTCTCTGTATGAGGGAGGGGTGCTGGGATTAACCCTTCATGTGACTGGTCTCTTTGTATGAGGGAGGGGTGCTGGGATTAACCCTTCATGTGACTGGTCTCTTTGTATGAGGGAGAGGTGCTGGGATTAACCCTTCATGTGACTGATCTCTCTCTCTGTATGAGGGAGGGGTGCTGGGATTAACCCTTTGTGACTGATCTCTCTGTATGAGGGAGGGGTGCTGGGATTAACCCTTCATGTGACTGATCTCTCTGTATGAGGGAGGGGTGCTGGGATTAACCCTTCATGTGACTGATCTCTCTGTATGAGGGAGAGGTGCTGGGATTAACCCTTCATGTGACTGATCTCTCTCTCTGTATGAGGGAGAGGTGCTGGGATTAACCCTTCATGTGACTGATCTCTCTGTATGAGGGAGGGGTGCTGGGATTAACCCTTCATGTGACTGATCTTTCTCTGTATGAGGGAGGGGTGCTGGGATTAACCCTTCATGTGACTGATCTCTGTATGAGTGAGAGGTGCTGGGATTAACCCTTCATGTGACTGATCTCTCTCTCTGTATGAGGGAGGGGTGCTGGGATTAACCCTTTGTGACTGATCTCTCTGTATGAGGGAGGGGTGCTGGGATTAACCCTTCATGTGACTGATCTCTCTGTATGAGGGAGGGGTGCTGGGATTAACCCTTCATGTGACTGATCTCTCTGTATGAGGGAGAGGTGCTGGGATTAACCCTTCATGTGACTGATCTCTCTCTCTGTATGAGGGAGAGGTGCTGGGATTAACCCTTCATGTGACTGATCTCTCTGTATGAGGGAGGGGTGCTGGGATTAACCCTTCATGTGACTGATCTCTCTCTGTATGAGGGAGGGGTGCTGGGATTAACCCTTCATGTGACTGATCTCTCTGTATGAGGGAGAGGTGCTGGGATTAACCCTTCATGTGACTGATCTCTCTCTCTGTATGAGGGAGGGGTGCTGGGATTAACCCTTCATGTGACTGATCTCTCTGTATGAGGGAGAGGTGCTGGGATTAACCCTTCATGTGACTGATCTCTCTGTATGAGGGAGAGGTGCTGGGATTAACCCTTCATGTGACTGATCTCTCTGTATGAGGGAGGGGTGCTGGGATTAACCCTTCATGTGACTGATCTCTCTCTGTATGAGGGAGGGGTGCTGGGATTAACCCTTCATGTGACTGATCTCTGTATGAGTGAGAGGTGCTGGGATTAACCCTTCATGTGACTGATCTCTCTCTGTATGAGGGAGGGGTGCTGGGATTAACCCTTCATGTGACTGATCTCTCTCTGTATGAGGGAGGGGTGCTGGGATTAACCCTTCATGTGACTGATCTCTCTCTGTATGAGTGAGAGGTGCTGGGATTAACCCTTCATGTGACTGATCTCTCTCTGTATGAGTGAGAGGTGCTGGGATTAACCCTTCATGTGACTGATCTCTCTGTATGAGGGAGAGGTTCTGGGATTAACCCTTCATGTGACTGATCTCTGTATGAGGGAGAGGTGCTGGGATTAACCCTTCATGTGACTGATCTCTCTGTATGAGGGAGGGGTGCTGGGATTAACCCTTCATGTGACTGATCTCTCTGTATGAGGGAGGGGTGCTGGCACAATTGGTGACACTCCCCTGCAGGCTGACCTAAATTAATCAGGATGAATGATTGGAACATCTGTATTGATTCGCCCTCTGTTTTCTCTCAACAGATCACACTGACAGCCAGTCAGCATGGAGGAAGGGAGACATGTGACTAAGAGTATATTACAGCTCACCCTGGAGATCCTCTGTCTGCTAACCGGAGAGGTGAGGGGTATTCCATGAGGTCACATGGCCTCTATTACCGGATCCGGAGGGGGGCACTCTTGACACATGATGAGTAGAGATTTCCCCCCTGTATTAATACAAGTATACAGCCCCTCCGCCATATGCATAGCCAGTGTGGCATTCTTCTCCCATTCCCCATTATAGCCAGTGTGGCATTCCTCTCCCATTCCCCATTATAGCCAGTGTGGCATTGCTCTCCCATTCCCCATTATAGCCAGTGTGGCATTGCTCTCCCATTCCCCATTATAGCCAGTGTGGCATTCCTCTCCCATTCCTCATTATAGGCTGTGTGGCATTCCTCTCCCATTCCCCATTATAGCCAGTGTGGCATTGCTCTCCCATTCCCCATTATAGCCAGTGTGGCATTCCTCTCCCATTCCCCATTATAGCCAGTGTGGCATTGCTCTCCCATTCCCCATTATAGCCAGTGTGGCATTCCTCTCCCATTCCCCATTATAGCCAGTGTGGCATTGCTCTCCCATTCCCCATTATAGCCAGTGTGGCATTCCTCTCCCATTCCCCATTATAGCCAGTGTGGCATTGCTCTCCCATTCCCCATTATAGCCAGTGTGGCATTGCTCTCCCATTCCCCATTATAGCCAGTGTGGCATTCCTCTCCCATTCCCCATTATAGGCTGTGTGGCATTCTTCTCCCATTCCTCATTATAGGCAGTGTGGCATTCTTCTCCCATTTCCCATTATAGGCTGTGTGGCATTCTCCCCTATCCCATTTCTCATTATAGGCTGTGTGGCATTCCTCTCCCATTCCCCATTATAGGCTGTGTGGCATTCTTCTCCCATTCCTCATTATAGGCAGTGTGGCATTCTCCCCCTCCCATTCCTCATTATAGGAAGTGTGGCATTCTTCTCCCATTCCCCATTATAGCCAGTGTGGCATTCTCCCCTATCCCATTCCCCATTATAGGCAGTGTGGCATTCTTCTCCCATTCTCCATTATAGCCAGTGTGGCATTGCTCTCCCATTCCCCATTATAGGTTGTGTGGCATTCCCGCCTCCCATTCCCCATTAGTCGGTGAGGCAGAATCAACCCCTCCCCACCCCAGAGGCTTGAAGAGCTAGGAGCGCTGGACGAATGGTGGGAGAGCAGGGTAATCGATACCCAGGCCTGTGCAGTGGGTGGGCATGGCCTGTGACAAGCATCCTGCAGGTCACTGTAACCCACTGCACACGTGCCTGAGAAGCTCCTGACGCTTCTCCATCGTATGTCCTACTGGTGGCTAAGGCAGCCTGACCAGCACATGGGAGCACCGGTTATGTAACTACCTTTTGTTTTTATATTCGACGTATAAGACACACTAGTACCCCCCCACTCACCCATTTAGAGGAGAAAAAAAATGTCTTGTGGGTACCGCTCTCAAAAAGAACATTTATCTGTCTTATATTGTCCAGTCAGCTTTGTATGGCTCTGCAGTTGGCAAATTAGTAAACCTAAAACGTTAACATAATGAGATATTCTATTCTAAGCGGCTAGTAAGGTCACTGGTTCTGGTTCGTGACTTCTTTTTCCCCCCGAAAAAAAAAGGTTCTTCTATGTTTGTGTATTGATAAAATGTAAGAAACAAAGGGGGGTGGGAGCAGCTCAATCACTATTTATACAAAATTATCAACATTATTATTCAGGGCCTGGGAACTAATTTACTGCCCAGTTCAACCCTCTCATCAACTAAATATCAAGCAACAAACATGTCTAGCTATGTGGAAAGACAGAGATTTGGTTGCATATATCTGCAGATACATGTGGAAGCCACACTGCCCCGGCAAGGCACTCTGTGTTTAGTGTGGTCCCTACTCTTAATTCTGAGTCCCCAAAGTTGGGACATGCAATGCAGACAAATATCTGAGAGCTACTCACCTGGGAAGCTGCCAGCCTCCCTTTAGAACACTTCACAGGGAGAAATCCATATTAGCTGAATTCCTCCCTGCTTGTGCTCATGGCAATTCAAATGAACAAAGGGGGGGTGGGAGCAGCTCAATCACTATTTATACAAAATTATCAACATTATTATTCAGGGCCTGGGAACTAAAATGTAAGAAACACAGCGCTTAAAACAATTTTAAACTTATATGTAGTAATTCTTCCAACATATATCCAGTGATTAATAACACTAGTTGCTACAACGTGCCGGACTCTTTACTCCTCCAAGTCCAAATCCACAATCCAGCAATAAGGCACAGAGCATCAATGGTTCCTAGTCCATCAAAAGATAGAATGCTTCTTCAGGAAATCCCAATAAATAAGCCGTCGAGGGCGTGGCGGAAAGAGGCGAACCCCCCGTGCGTCGGAAAGAGGCGAACCCCCCGTGCGTCGGAAAGAGGCGAACCCCCCGTGCGTCGGAAAGAGGCGAACCCCCCGTGCGTCGGAAAGAGGCGAACCCCCCGTGCGTCGGAAAGAGGCGAACCCCCCGTGCGTCGGAAAGAGGCGAACCCCCCGTGCGTCGGAAAGAGGCGAACCCCCCGTGCGTCGGAAAGAGGCGAACCCCCCCGTGCGTCGGAAAGAGGCGAACCCCCCGTGCGTCGGAAAGAGGCGAACCCCCCGTGCGTCGGAAAGAGGCGAACCCCCCGTGCGTCGGAAAGAGGCGAACCCCCCGTGCGTCGGAAAGAGGCGAACCCCCCGTGCGTCGGAAAGAGGCGAACCCCCCGTGCGTCGTAAAGAGGCGAACCCCCCGTGCGTCGTAAAGAGGCGAACCCCCCGTGCGTCGTAAAGAGGCGAACCCCCCGTGCGTCGTAAAGAGGCGAAGTCCCCGTGCGTCGTAAAGAGGCGAAGTCCCCGTGCGTCGTAAAGAGGCGAAGTCCCCGTGCGTCGTAAAGAGGCGAAGTCCCCGTGCGTCGTAAAGAGGCGAAGTCCCCGTGCGTCGTAAAGAGGCGAAGTCCCCGTGCGTCGTAAAGAGGCGAAGTCCCCGTGCGTCGTAAAGAGGCGAAGTCCCCGTGCGTCGTAAAGAGGCGAAGTCCCCGTGCGTCGGAAACAGCCGAACACAATACGTCATAGGTCGGAAATTGCTGATTCAAAGGAATCGGAGGGAGCCGAAGAGAGCCTCTCCGAACGCCGGTGGAAGTAACCGCTGACATCTTCGGCCAATCAGAATACATCCGGAACTCCTCAGACTACGTAGAATTCTGCGTAGTTGGAAACAGCGTAGCCCCATTGGTCAGTCCCCGGGAGGGAGGGGCAAACGTTCGAGAGGAGGAGGGTGAGTGTCCTCCATACAGCTATTTATAGATTTCTCGCTCCCCGAACCTTATGCCTTTGATAAAGTTGCGGTAACAACGAAACACGTTAGGCAGTAAGTGTGGGGACCTATGCTGGATTAACAAAGAAGAGAAGCCCATTACCACAACCACGAGCGGCCGCAGTGTAGGTATCGGGTTCACCTTTTGTGTTATGAAAGTTTTTTTAAAGCGAGGACTTTTTGTAAGTGCATAACTTGAAAGTATTAAACACGCTATTATCTCTTTTAAATGGGGTTGCACTAGAAGTTTTTTTTGGAAATTGGGCAAGCATATACTGAGAGTTATAAGCCCAGACAGATCCTTCCTTCCGTAATTGGACACGTTTGCTGCACCATGGATTGCTGAATCGTGGAGATAATTGTGCGTAAGCGATGATACACAATCTGATCTGGTAAGAGTACATTGGAGTGGTGGTGGGCATGAGTGCATGCACCGTGGGATTTCCTAAAGAAGCATTCTATCTTTTGATGGACTAGGAACCATTGATGCTCTGTGCCTTATTGCTGGATTTATGTCTGTGTATTGATGAGAGATATTGGCTTCTCCCTGAAAAGTAACCCAGTTTTCTCTTAAACCGTAGGACTACATCTTGGTGAAGAAAACCTCCAGCCTGACCCCGAGCTCCATCCTCCACACTTCGTCCCCCTCTTTGACCAAGAGAGATGAAAAGAAGGTTCTAAAAATCATCAAGAAGATCACCGACCTGCTGACTACAGAGGTGACGATCAGTAACAAAGTTACCATAAATGTAACTTTTTTTTTTTCCTCTTCCAGGCCAGAACTGGTGAGAGTGGGCCCCGCCCACCAAGCATGGAAACACACATCCATCAACTATAAATATTTCTCTTTTGCTCTGACCCTCGGTCATTATGTGTTTCCTGCTCGGCATGGAAGGCCATGTCTAGGAGGGGTCTGCATCTGAACGGGGTGTTTGTTGAGGACTCCTGGGAATGGAACCAGGGGGTAAGGCAAATACGTTGCCTTCGGCTGTCCTGGAGTTCTCCAGGACCAAGGCGCCCTTAGGCGTAAATTATCGCAAATGATTCCTCTACACTGCACCAGTACCTGGGTTGGGTGGTACTTGATGTCTCCTTCCCCTGGAGACCTGGGTCAGATGTGGAAGGAGCCCTCCTCAAGGCATTAACAGTGATGACGGCAGTGTGAAAGGTTTGCTTCCTACTTCGTGGTTGAAGGAACCTCATGGCAATCCGGGTGGCAGCGGCAGGACTTGCCTGGATCAGCAGGCAGGTTTGGTGTGGAGACCGCTGGGGTATCCTCCTCCTTAGGCAGCTGGTCGTCGACTGTTGCCATTATTTAAGCATCCGGCGATCCCTCACGCTGTTGGTGACGCGGGTGGGTGATGGACTGGGGCCAGCTGCGATGATTGGCTGTGCTCCCGCCGTGTCACTTTTGGTGAATGGGGGAGTCTGTTTGTGACCAGGCTTCTGCCGGGGAATATTTGGTGGCAGCACCCAGAATATTATGTTTGTCTGGGGGCAGTCTCCGCTACCAGAGACCACCCGGCTTTAAAGAGGTACACTTGGGAGTCAGGTGACTATGTTTGAGAACGATGTTTTCCACTTCTGACGCTGGTATTTGTGGAGCCCCCCCCCCCCCCTCCCAGATTGTTTTGCTGGTGGCAAAAACACACCTAGATACCAGATATTTTACTAATGAATGCCCAGGGCAGGGCTACTAATATACATACAGGTATTTTATAATTCTTTATTTTTGTTTTACAAGGTAACAGGGTGTACAACATAGGTAAACACACAAGGGAGGTGTAGCTGTCCGTAGCTCACTTATCCAAATATATTAAGATCAAGCCTTTAATACAATAACATTTGTCAAACGAATACATTATCATATAAAGAGAGAAAAAGAAAGGGAAACAGTCTCAGCACACACATCATGCTTCGCGGGTGGCTAGTGGTTCTAATCTTTTATCGTCAAGGGGGGTTGGGAGGGCCTAAAGGGGGGCGTCTCCCCTACGCTGCGATTTTATTTTATTCCCATGCGTTCTTCCGCCCCCCATAACTGTACTGCCTTGAATCCCGCTCTGCATGTGAGGACAGTATAAAACAAGTGTCTAAGGTACAAGGGGAAGGGGGAAGAAGGGGGGAACCAGGGACAGGACTTCTGAGAGTTGGGTGGGGCGTCTGATCCCATAGAGCAGTGGTCCCCAACCCCCGGCCCGCGGACCGCTACCGGTCCATGGCTCAAATGGTACCGGGCCCTGAGGCTATCGCGCCCTGCGCTCCAAACCCCCGCCCCTATTCAACGCGCGGACCCCATGGCCAGAAGGGTGGGTGCAGAGACGGGTGTCGGGGCATATCGGGGACGGGGAGGGAAGGCAGCGGACGGGGCCGAAGACTGGGAAGGAAGGCAGTGGGCGGGGACAGAGAGCATGAGGGAAGGCAGCGGGCGGGGCCTGAGACTGAGGGAAGGCAGCGGGCGGGGCCTGAGACTGAGGGAAGGCAGCGGGCGGGGCCGGAGACCGTGAGGGAAAGCAGTGGGCGGGGTCGGATGGACAGGAGGAAAGGCGGCATGTGCGATGGGTAGGAAAGACAGCAGGTGGGTGATTTATGGAGGAGCGGCCGGCTCAGCTGTCTGCTTCCATGGCAGGAGGCTGAGCGGCGCTCAGTTAAAAGAAGTTCTGCAGTGCACTTTCCAATATCCTCCGGGCTGCAACAAGCAGGACTATGCATTAGTTTCGCCCTGCATAGTTCTGTTTGCAGCTGCCCAGCGGATATAAAACAGTGCATGAAGCAGGACGTTTATGATTGTGCCTCGCTCAGCCTCCTGGGATAGTTGCAGATGGCTGAGCATGTCTTTTATCACCAGTCAGCTTTTCCCTGGGGCATCCTGAATCGGGATGCCCCCACTGTGTGAACCCCCCAGGGTACCTGTAAAAACTCACCTTTCCCTGCTTCAACTCTCTTTTCCCTGCTCTGTCCCATCCCATCTCTCTTTTCCCTGCTCTGTCCCATCCCATCTCTCTTTTCCCAGCTCTGTCCCATCCCATCTCTCTTTTCCCAGCTCTGTCCCATCCAATCTCTCTTTTCCCAGCTCTGTCCCATCCCATCTCTCTATTCCCAGCTCTGTCCCATCCCATCTCTCTATTCCCAGCTCTGTCCCATCCCATCTCTCTTTTCCCAGCTCTGTCCCATCCCATCTCTCTTTTCCCAGCTTTGTCCCATCCCATCTCTCTTTTCCCAGCTCTGTCCCATCCCATCTCTCTTTTCCCAGCTCTGTCCCATCCCATCTCTCTTTTCCCAGCTCTGTCCCATCCCATCTCTCTATTCCCAGCTCTGCCCCATCCCATCTCTCTTTTCCCAGCTCTGTCCCATCCCATCTCTCTTCTCCCAGCTCTGTCCCATCCCATCTCTCTTCTCCCAGCTCTGTCCCATCCCATCTCTCTTTTCCCAGCTCTGTCCCATCCCATCTGATCTCTCTTTTCCCAGCTCTGTCCCATACTTATTTTTTTCTGTAACTGTATTTTATTTCGAAGGCATGTTTAAATATGTTAACATTAAAATGATTGAATCAAAACAATATTAACAATCAGTGCAGCTGCACCGCCCCAGCCACACATCCAACCCCCCCCCCCCCCCCCCAGTGCCCCACCGGGCCGCGGTAAAATTACCAAATCCTGAACCGGTCCACGGTGAAAAAAAGGTTGGGGACCACTGCTATAGAGCACTCGCAGAGCCACCATTCTCTCTCGCCCCAGCTCTTATTAAATATCTAAGTCTCTACAAGCACCCGTTTGTCACGATGGCAGTTCAAACCACCCTTATTGACTCAGCCATCTATCAGGGATCTGTATTCCTCCGACTCTTGGAAGACCAGCCAGGGCCACCAAGTGTTCCCAAACTGCTCGTCCCTGTCATGAAGGGACAGGGTAATGTCCTCCATTTCTCTAATGGAGGACACTTCCCTCAACCAGTCCCTCACCGATGGGGGCTCCTTTTTGTTTCCACAGTCGAGGGACCACCTGCTTAGCCGCGTTTAGCAGATGCACCAGCAGAGACCTCCTGTATTTCCCGATGGGGCGGTCAACTAAATGCAGGAGTATGACGGCAGGATCGGCCCGTGTCTGGAATCCCGTGATCTTTTCGATAATAGGGATGACCCTACCCCAGTATGTCTGGACCCTGGGGCACTCCTAGAAAATCTGAAGTAGAGTCCCCCTTTCCCGACCACACCTCCAGCAGCAACCGTCTGTCCCTGGGAACATCTTGCCAATCCTATCCGGGGTTTATATTGTTTTAAAGAGATCAGAGCATAACCAATAAAGAATATTATTTTATTCTAAATAAGATATAAAAAGAATATATAATATAACATACTTATGTACAGAAAAGAAAGCTTAACAAAGGTAAAAATACATATAAATACAGGAAAACTTCACCACACAGTAATAAATAGCTTAAAACTTAGTGGGATACATATGACATCACCACAGAAACAACCATTGTCTGAGATTCATCAGCCAGGAGCAGGGGAGGCGACAGACAAGGCGTTTGTGGGAAAACAACACTATGTCCCTGACACAGGTAGCAAAGCTCCTTCATTCACATACTAACACAGCATCACCACTGACTAACATCACCTTTCCAATGGGAACTTGAATGGGAAATCGGCACCACTTCACCACGATACAGAGCGCGCTTCTATCGTCATCTGCCTAAGCATCAGCCAGAGGAATCTTCCAGAAGTACGATGAAAGACAGAGAGACCACACTGTCCTAAGACACAGGTCTCAAAGCACAGGTTAATTCCTCTCTTTCACAGCACTCTGCATCCCTTTTTAAGGAGGCAAAGCCAGCAGTTATTTGCTGACTAGACTTTAGACGATCAAATACCCTCTCAGTTTCGTATTTAGACAGCTGAGTTAAATAGTAGCAAACATTCTCAGGGATAGACAATGGCAGCTTTTATGACAAGGACAGAGCTGTATCGCTCAATGTTTGAGTCAACACAGTAAAACCAAGTCAGCAACTTAAAAGCTTATACCATGTCATGTTTTCAATAAAATATATACATTACATCTAAAAATTCTGTTGCATAACACAGATATAACAGCTAACTTCACTGTTGGGGGTTTAGGAGGGGAGGCCTTTTCTGCAACCTTTGAAGGGGCCATCTTAGAAAGAAAAGGCTGTTTGAAGAGAGTGATTGAAACTCTCCTGGCCGCAGTCCTTGAATTTCTGCAGGAGGGTTTTGAGAAAGGGCTTATGTTGTCCTTTGATGTGTGGTCCATCCTGCATTTTCGATGGGACGGCATCCCTGCCATCAGTCAGCGATTCCAGCATGCTGAGTGTATTGACTGCAATTAAGGTAGCGTGCCATGCCCCTTCTATTAAATGTTTGGCCCTGAAACTCACTGCTCAGAATCTAAGATCTTCTCTAGAGCCACTGCAAGGGACACTAGGTTTTCTGCTTGGAAGGTCCCAGGTCATGTCTGGCGAGTCGAGGCAGTCATTTCTTGGTCCCGATGCTATAGCTGCACGTGTTCAAACATAGCCAAATATGGTACAAAATATTGTCAATAACAAAAAGGCAGTACGAGTGTCAAGGTCTGAAGAGTTCACAGGAACTGAGGCACAGAGGATCAAGCATCGAAGATCTTATAGAGCAGGGAATCCCAAGATATTCTCATCAAGTACCACTTTCCATTTTCTGAATAAATAAAGTACCACCTGGTTGGTGCATAAACGTCAGCTAAAACCATAATCAAAACATACAAATTTAACTAACTAAGTAAATGAGTCACGCAAAAAAATAGTGCAGATTTTTTTATCTATGGTTCAAACCACATTTGAATGAAGTATAGATGTCAGCAGATCAGGTTGGGGTACAGGTGTATGACAAGTCTGCAGCTTTGTCGACTACCACCTGAGAGAATCCCAAGTACCACCTGTTGGGAACCCCTGTTCTAGAACACTGTTTCTCGACCTGGGTTACACAACAGTGTTCCGCTGCAACAAAGAAGATCGATAATGGATCCGCACTTCCTTAAAATCGTGTCTTTTTTGCAAAAAATATTAAAATCATCACCATCTCCAAAGCGGTACAACTGACAGCAGCAGCAAAATAAAATCCAGTACAAGACTCGGGCAGAGAGAAGTGTGTGGTCCTCTGACGCGTTTCGGGTCCTTAACGGCCCTTAGTCATAGATAGGGGGACCACAACACCACACACAATATATAGAAAAAAGAGGGGGACTTACCTCATGCAACAGCGCAACTCGCAGCAGCGGGAAGCCCCGAGCGTCTGGGACGTCATGACGTCAGCAGTGGAGGGGGGCACATCAACCAATCACAGGCGGCACCCACGGGCCAATCAGAGGCTTTAAGATGCCACACAGTCTGTGGCTTACTTATTTTGGTATTATTAATAATTAATCACACCCAGTGATTAACAGTCCCTGTTTGGAATTTCTTGACGCTAGGGGGTACTTGGGGTAAAAAGGTTGAGAACCACTAGAACATCTCTATAGTGATGAGTTCACGCGTGCACATTTGTGAGGGATCATTGGCACACACGATGAGTATAATACACGCATTAGGGTCAGGTCCCTGCATCTTAAAGTGGACCATCACCCTCGGGTGATCGGCCCGGGAATCTATAAGATTCCCGGGCCGATCACCTCCCTCCCCGCGGGACATCCGAGATCGGGATGTCCCGCGGGGTGAAACCCCCCCCAAACACCCCAAACCCCCTTACCTTATCCTCGCGCCCCTCTAGGCGGAGGAGGAGCCGCTTGTCCGCGGCTGTCAAATCCCTTGTCCATCGGCGCGGGGAGAGGTGAGTTTTTAGGGTAATCGGGGGGGTTTCACACAGCGGGGCACCCCGATCGGGGGTGCCCCACCGAAGTGGACCAAGACCCAGGATAGTCAAAATCCTGGGTGTTGGTCCACTTTAAGCGTGCATCATGATCTGAGCCCCCGTACAAGCGCACCACTAGCAGAGTTTGGCATACTAGTGCTCGCATAGGTGTACTTAGGCACATGACACCTAATGCTTATCTTCTTGTAGATTACTTGTTTACTTGGTGTAAAAAGGTTGAGAACCACAGTTCTAAAGCATCTGCACCATGATTAAAACCTAGTGCACACGCATTAGGATCAGGTCCCTGCATCTTAAAGTGGACCAACACCCAGGATTTTGACTATCCTGGGTTTTGGTCCACTTCGGCGGGGCACCCCGATCGGGGGTGCCCCGCTGTGTGAAACCCCCCAGAAACCCCAAAAAACTCACCTCTCAACGCTCCCACGTGAGCGCCGCAGCCAATCCCCGCCAACGTCCAGGCGGGGATCAGGAACGTCCAGGCCGCTTCCGCCGCCGCCGCCTCCCGCGCGTCACTCTCGGCGCGCGCGCGCCCCCGCCGGCCATTCACAGAGGGCCGGCGCGGGCGCGCGCACGTCTGGAGGGGTGCGCGGGAGGCGGCGGCGGCGGAAGCAGCGGCGGATCAGGTAAGGTGTTTTTGGGGTTTCTGGGGGGTTTCACCCCGCGGGACATCCCGATCTCGGATGTCCCGCGGGGTGGGGGGTGATCGGCCCGGGAATCTTATAGATTTCCGGGCCGATCACCCCTGGGTGTTGGTCCACTTTAAGTGTGCACCATGATCAGATCTCCCGTACAAGCGCACCTCTATCAGAGCTTGGCATACATAGAAACATAGAAGGTTGATGGCAGAAGAACAACATACGCTCAATCTAGTCTGCCCTTATGTGTATACTGTATGTTCTCTTTATCTTAGGATAGATGGAGGCTTATCCTAGGCATGTGCTCTTTCAGTGACTGTTGATTTTTCAACTACCTCTGCTGGAAGTTTGTTCCAAGCATCTACTACTCTTTCTGTAAAATAATATATTCTAAGTATGTCACAAACCCCGCTTCAAACATTAATTATTACACTTGGGTTACTCCACCAGCAGGTGGCGACGTTGCAGCGAAGTCCTGAAAAACGAGCCCCTCCTGGTCTATACATACCTGGGACCTCCCACTTATTCCCCAGTGTTCTTCTCTGCAAGATGGCGACAAGACAGAAGAATGAAGTCTCCTGCTTGCAGGTAGCCGGGGTAACACCCCGGCACCCCCCCCATGGTCTATTTCTGCCCAGTCTGTGTTTATATGCCTAGACTGTTGAACAAGTTTGTAAGGCTGCTACTTGGTCTTCTGTTCACACTTTTTCCAAGTTTTTACAAGGTTGATGTGCGGGCTTCAGCGGATGCTGTGTTTGGCCGCAAGGTTCTGCAGGCTGCAGTGGTTTGAGTTTTGCATTATGGCCTTGTTGGATACCCGCCCTTTCTGGACACTGCTTTTGGATGTCCCAAGTGTAATAATTAATGTTTGAAGCGGGGTGTGTGACATACTTAGAATAATACCATTTTGTGAATACTCACCTGTAAAATGGATATTATAAGTATGTCACACACCCCGCTTCACCCGCCCTTTTTGGTATCCTGGATTCTTTATAGGGTGAAGCTTTGTTTACAGTTTGAGGGTTGCCAATGGTTTTTTTCCTGGTACCTTTTCTTTACTGCTGTTTGAATACTGGGGAATAAGTGGGAGGTCCCAGGTATGTATAGACCAGGAGGGGCTCGTTTTTCAGGACTTCTCTGCAATGTCGCCACCTGCTGGTGGAGTAACCCAAGTGTAATAATTAATGTTTGAAGCGGGGTGTGTGACATACTTATAATATCCATTTTACAGGTGAGTATTCACAAAATGGTATTTTTCTAACATTGCTCCTGATCTTCCCCCGAACTAGTTTCAGGTTGTGCCCCCTTGTTCTATCATTAAGTTTTTTTCTTAAAAACACTTCCCTCCTGAACCTTATTCAATCCTTTCACATATTTAAAGGTCTCCATCATGTCCCCCCTCTCCCTTCTTTCCTCCATACTGTACAAATTAAGTTTTTTAAGTCTCTCTTGATAAACTCGTACTTGCATAGGTGTACTTAGACCCATGACACCTTACGCTTATCATCTTGTAGATTGATTTATTATTGGACTATTTTGTGCTTGCCCTTTATAAATGTTGCCTAGCTCGCATTAGCACAAGCCGTAGTTCTCTTTATTTAGTTTGAAATATTAAAACTTCACTGACTTCTTGTGGTTAAATAGGATGCAGATGAATCTCAACATGTTGCCAAATTTCAACTCTATCTTTTATTCTGAACTACTCACCAGGCTGTTTGGGGGGTGAGGGGTGAGCGCCAATTGGTGCTGCCCCTCCTCTTACCAGATGGTTATCTAGTTTGTTTTCCCCTTACTCTCCAAAAATTTTGTAAATTGTATGGGGGGAGAGGTACCCCCACCTTACTGGTGGGGGTATACTGGTTCCTAGTTAGTGTAATTTTAAAATCTTGTATACATACTCACCAGTCTCCCGATGTTTACTGCATTAAAATGTGGGGAACATAAAATATTTATAACGTTCAGTTCCGGTTGCACCATAACTTACTCCCATTTCACTTCCATCTCATTTCTTTAGAATGAAAGGGAGGTTGAGGAAACGGCCGAGGATGCTTGGACACAGGATGAAGAAGAGGCCAAGCCTTACTATATTAAAGCAACCATGGAGGATCAGCCTCTCCCCCTGTTGCCAGGTAATAGTCTTCTCTCAGATACCCCAATTCTCTGATAATATCACCAAGACAAGGTGTCCAACCAGTGTGTGTTTCTTGCAGATGGATCCAGCACCATAAAAATTCCAGAGAGATCTACCCGTCCTATTTATTCCCAGGATTCCACACACGAAGTCGACCCGCATTATTATCAGGTATTTAGATCTCCCCTCCCCCTTTTATTCCCGGGATTCCTGACACAGGAAGGCACAGCAGACCATCACTAGAGATATACGCACCCGCATCCCACACAGGAAGTCACCCTGCACCATTTTCAGGTAGATACGCCAAAGATCTCCCCACCTTCTTTATTCCTCATGATTCTACACTGGATTTGTAATCTACATTCGTGGTTCCACTTGCCGTGTTGTAAAAATTGTTGTGATTAGATTAATCTGGATTTATTCAAATTTCTTTTATCAGGTGCAGCTTGCTATAGAGAAGTCAGATGATGCAGAGGGCTGCCATGATCTTTATAGGAATATTAAGGTGGAGTCCTTCAGTTGGGGGGTGACACCAGAGAGACCTCCTCTGGGCGATGATGGACATGGGCCATCAACAGAAGATACAGGTGTGAATATCGATGGGCTTTATGATGATGAGGAGGAGGAGGAAGAAGAGGAGGAGGAGGAGGAGGAGGTAAACGTCCCAGTGATTGGTGCAGGTGAGTAAAAATGATCCTATATGGAAATGTTTTTAAGGTTATGAGGGGGCAACATGGAGATTGAGGGTTCTTGGTAGGGATCTTGGTAGGGAAAGTAATGACCGCCAAGACTGGTTAGGCCACACACCTCTGCATAAGGTATATACCAACTTTTAGAGAGGAGGTGGCTGGGTGAGGAACCTGATGCTGGATGCTTTCAGGGCTGACTGGTAATGCCATAAACGCAGCTTTGTGTGTGTGTATAGGGTGTACAGGGTAATTCAAAGAGAATGGTGCAAAATGAAAATCTAGCAATGATTGCAATTTGATAATGGTTGTATCAATGGTTAGACCATTAATACCAAGAACCGCGCTAAAGAGGATTTACAATAAAATAATTTAAAACAATAAGAAATTGCTCAACGTGAAAAAGTCCTTATCTCCGAAAGAACCCAATTCAATTACATAAACGGTGAACACAGAGCAAAAATAATAAACCCAAAACCACAGTTCTTTGCTTGTGGAATGGCAAAATGTCCAAACATACGATATCCCACGGTGCATGCACTTCACATAAACATGTGCAAAATAATCCTCCACCGAAAGTGCAAACTCTTACCAACTTAAAAGCAAATAGAATGCCTCCAAATGGTGTTATGCAGCGTTGTTGCCAATTCCAATGGAATTCAATTCAGATTATACACTGGTCAGGCAATGCTCAAATCATATAGACTCCCCATCAATAGAGCACTTTCAGATGGTATACACAATATAGGCACCGCTTCCAAAAGACTTCTGTCTCAGGTGTTATGCTTATCAGATGTGACTCAGATAGTGTAATTGCGTTAATGCAAAAAACGAAGAAAGCAAATATAGTGTAATTCTGCAAAACTACATTACTTTAATATAAAATCCAGAATTGCACTCACAAAATGAGTAAACAGAATAAGCTTTAAAACACACGGTCTCACCGGCGCTGGAATCCGACGGTCACCGCCCACGTCCCGAGAAACGGACAATGCTGTTACAAATATTTAAAATTTCCAGATTAAAAAGATCCTAAATCCACCGCTCGCCACCGCCAAATTGGAATTGGCAACAACGCTGCATAACACTATTTGGAGGCATTCTATTTGCTTTTAAGTTGGTAAGAGTTTGCACTTTCGGTGGAGGATTATTTTGCACATGTTTATGTGAAGTGCATGCACCGTGGGATATCGTATGTTTGGACATTTTGCCTTTCCACAAGCAAAGAACTGTGGTTTTGGGTTGATTATTTTTGCTCTGTGTTCACTGTTTATGTAAATGATTGCAATTTATACATTTACTTAAAGTGAACCAACAACCCCCCCCAAAAAAAAAACTCCGTCTATATTGCTCCCACACCCAAGGTACATTAGCATTTGGATCTTTTATCATATTTTTTCCCCAGGTATGCTGTTGTAAGTTCTTGGTTTCTGACTGGGTGCCATTGTTTTAAACTGGCTATTTAAGCCCCCGTCCTATTTAAGAGCCAAAAAAGATTTTATTTTTCCTTTTGAAGCCAAAATTGTTTGTGCATATTTTTATCCCATTTATTACCAGAACACTAATGGGAGTTGATAGGACATGGTATGTCCACTTTAACAAAAGGCGATTTTATTCAAAATAGCGGCTAAAAAAACTCATCATTCTGGACCAAGAAACCCATTAATGTGACATGACAAGGTTTCCAATATGTGATCAGGCCTAATATGAGATTTTGAAAATTGCTGCACTGGAACATGAACGTGATGCCTCGATAAGTATATTATGCACCTTAAAGGAGCAGTATCGCGAAATTTGCATTAAAAAAGATAAATAATTAAATAGCCAAACAATAGCTTATAACATGTGTATAAATAATCTGGCGATAGAAAAAGAAAAAAATATATGCCTTTCTTTTAAATTGTATAATGACAATGGCTCAGTCCATTTGCTGAATAGGGGGATCTGCTGGGTTGTATTTAGTGAGCTGCTTCATTTAGCCCACTGGTCTCCTAGCAACACTTTACCTCAGAGGCTGACACTGTAATCAGTGGTAACGGCTGTGTGTGTGTGTGTGTGAGAGAGGTGACTCAAATGTGTAAAATCTATACAAAATAAACTAAACTGACTGAAAATGACTGAAATTCTTCTTTGAATAACTGTGCAGGAAAATCTAAAGGTATTAAAGTGGAACAAAACCCTGAGTGGCCGACCCTGAAGTCTGTAAGACCCGGCCATTGACCTTCCCCCTTGGGCATTCTAAATCAGGATGCCCACTGTGTGAAACGACCCCTGGATAACCACAGATCCCCCCATTTTTCTGGCGCGCTCACGCAGATAGTCATTTAGACAGGCCGGGCGGCCAGGAAGGTTACTGCTCAGGCTCCCCATCTGCGTGCAAACAGAGCTGATTGGATGAGAGCCCGCGCATGTGCTGTGGGACAGGGAAAGGTACGTTTTCACAGGCGAACTTGGGGATTTCACATATCAGGGCATCCCAAGTCAGGATGCCCCTAGGGGCACAAAACAAAACTCCAGATAGTGAAAATCCTGGGTTGGGCTTTGCTCAAAACACACAAAGCTGAAAGAGAAAATGGTAAACTGAAAGATTCTGCAGCAGAGCCAACATGAAGGGAAAACTGTCAAAATCAGCTAAATGACTTCTAGAGCTTTTCTCTCTGTTTTAGATATATAAGTTCTGGCCAGGCAATGTTGTTATCTTATGCTGGACGGCTGCCAACACTGAACAGCTGATACTTCTGATACATTGTTTCCCCCCTCTCCTCAGCATGGAACAGGCCAGAGTGTCGGCTCCCGACACTGACAAGACATAAACATGAGCTATTAGTCTCCAGCTGCTCAACACAGTCATCATTTTTTTCTACATTTGTATTTCTTACTCCAACACTTACCTACATTCAAAGTACCATTTAAATATAAGTCACCAAGAACAATTCGCGATAGTGCTCCTTTAAGCAGCTGTAGTGTGTTGGGCCTTTCTTCTCCACTTTTACAGAATTAATTTACTGTCCGAGTGGTTGTTGCCCCAGCTGGAGGGACCGATTTAGTTTTGCAGCAAGATGGAGCTACTACCAAATTGGCACAGACACCCATGTGGTTACCTCAACCAGCATCTTCCAAAATGATGCATTGGTCGTTCTGGATCAAACGATGGGCCATTGATGTTCTGGCCCGCAGATCACCCAATATAACTCCTTGCAATTTTTTTTTCCTTTGGGCAGGAAGGACAAGCTTTTCGTATCGCCTCTTATACAGGATTTCTAGAGGTGAAAGCAGCGGATAGGTGACACAGTGTACTCTATCAATCATGCGTTGTTGAACACTGAACATCTGTGAATGTCCATATAGGCCCCACTAGCTGATCGATGTTACATCCAGAGACACATGATGTTTGTCTATACTGAAATGAATTTATTACGGCAGTAGTTCTTATGTTTTCTTTTTGTACCATTCTTTTTTAATTTCCCTGTATCATACCTGAGCTGATGGCAGCCAAGGTTGCGAATGTCATTGCGTGGAGGTTGTAGCAGATTTGAGTGAGGAGTTTCCTGATCTAGTAGCTGACCCAATTTCATTGTACAGGGGGATGCACTGAGATAATGAGTGATGGTCACTAGTGCCTTTATAAAGAATTTATGCAAAACTGAGATGGGGTAGCCCAAAACCCCCTTAACCATACCAAAGGCAAACTCCGCACCACCACAGTATTCAAAAACCATACAATATTATGTTGGGCAAACACAAAAGACACAATTAAAATAATTAAAAAAAAGACATTAGACATATATATGACACTGTATCCTGTATGGGACACTGCACTGTTCAATCATGATATCAAAAATCCATATGCAATAATCACAATGTGGCTCTATAGCAATAAAATATACTATTACTGCATAAATCCATCATCCCAAAAACGTGCATGTGCGAAAAAAATTTCATGTGAAAAAAATTCCATATATCCGCAGCATTAAGATGCAAAGCAACATCTAATCTCATGAATTTATAAACCATTCCTAATCCTAAATACCAATCCCATAATCAGGAAACCTGGAGGGGAATGAAGCCAGCAATTATAATGTGTAGTAGATAAAGATTTTCCCGATCATCTGGCCAGTGCAGTGTCCCCGCCTCCCCACGCATTCTGTGACAGTGGCGACTCGTCACTTCCTCAGGGCGAAGTGTCCTATGGATTGATCCATTCCCCTCCAGGTTTTCTTCCACCGAAGGATATGCATTAAAGGGATTTGTTAGGCACAAGCACTTTAGGATTGGTTAAATGGAATTGGTATTTATGGTTTTGGGCTACCCCCACCCCTGTTTTGCATAAATTGTATTGTCCTACTAAAATACAGCACACCTGTTTATACTTACCTACATACTTACCTGTCAGGGGAGACACCATGATCATGAAGGTGGTTCTCCCAGGGTGACGCTCGGCCATTGCACTCCGGCTTTGCTGACCCCTGCGATTTCCCCAAATGCGGGAAACTCGACTGCATAATTTGTGGTAGTGGGGGACTGCGTTCGTGCTTTCCCCTGATTTGTGGGGCAGCCCACCGCTCCGGGCATGTGTACACTCACTACACGGATAGGTTAAATGCGGAGGACTAATCCCTGTGTGTGCGCAAGCATACAATGGCCATCTTTGCATAAAAAATTTTTTACTTTGCCGGTGCGGTGGACTTTTTGTGTGTTCAGCCTTTATAGAGAAGATGTCACATCTCCTGTACAATCTTTCATTGTATTGGAGATGTATAATCATGGGCTGATGGCAGATGATGCCAGGGCTGTAGACACCACGGACATATCTAATATAGGGCATGTGCTATCATAAAAAGGGAGGGGTGCTTGGATATGGAGAATAGCGATAGGTTAGAGGGATCCAGGGTGATGACACCTCAGACAAAGTACCAGAAAGCCAGTTGAGGTGAAAACCAGAAAGCCGGTCAGCTTGGGAACAGGTAGACTCTGTGTTAGAAGAGGTCATTAGCAGTTGGATGGATATTCTGACTACTAAAATAAAGTCCAGCCTAAATAACTCTTGTGGTTCATAGGAGCAGCCATGATTGTATTACTGCGTTTTCCACTTCATTTAATTCTATTTAGAGAAGGAAGAGGGTACTTTGTCTCATACATCTCAATAGAAGACAATGGGGTGGCAGAGCAGATAATCCCATGGTGGCTGCTCTCATGAACTACAAGTTATTTAGACTAGACCATCCCTTTTAAACACTGTTCATGTTTTTCCATCAGCTGGGCAACACGTGACACACCCGAATTTTTCTTGGGTTGGGAAAACCGAAGAGGACGATATCCAGACAGTGGCCTCCACTGCAAGAAACTTCATTACTACAGATATCCACCCACGACGTGCAATTCCACCATCTAATCAAGCTGCATTCCCTCATCACACAGCTCAGAAAGGGGAAGTTACCACCAAAAGAAGACGCAAAGGGAGGACTCTACATTCTTGTTCTGAATGTGGGAAAACTTTTTCTCATAAATCACATCTAACTAGACATGTAAGACTTCACACGGGGGAGAAGCCATTTTCCTGTCGTCTGTGCGGGAAATGTGTTTCTCAGAAATCAGACCTTCTCAGACATGAAAAAGTTCATACAGGGGAGAAGCCATTTTCATGTTCTGAATGCGGGAAAAGTTTTTCTTGGAAATCAAACCTTCTCAGACACGAAAGATTTCATACAGGAAAGAAGCCGTATTTGTGTGCTGAATGTGGGAAATGCTTTTCTGACCAATCGGCTTTCATCAGACATAAAAAAGTTCATACAAGGGTCTAACAATTCCGAATTAAGAGTTTATTCAGAGGTGTAGCCGTTGCTTGCTGTGATTTGGGGATCTTTTTTTCAAGGAAATCAGCTATTAGCACACATGAAACTGCATACGGGGAGAAGTCACATTGCGGGGGGAGATTCTGTGAAGATAGAACACTTCATCCATTTCTATAGGTAGCGAAAAAGGAGGAGGCCATATAAACTCACTTTGAAATGATTACATCTCTATTGTAGACCCAGTAAAGATTGTAATGTTCGCTGATGATACCACCACAAAGTCGGCAAGCTGAGCCGGTGATGCAGAGATCTCAACCTGATCCTCAATGCCACAACGATAAAGCAGATGATCACTGACCTCCGGAAAACACCATCCGCTCATCTGCTGTTATGCATAGAATGACTGTAGAGAGAGTACAGGGTTTACGATGCTTTGTGGATTGCAAGGTCCAAAAACCCTTTACTTCTTAAGGCAACTTTGGAAGTATGATTTATCGCTGTTATTACTAGGTTACCTATTTCGGACCCTGGCTGCAAGAACTTAGAGCTTTAGCCCGGAACAATGGAACCACTGAACGGCTTTTTTTTCTTTGACGTGCCATATAGTAACATTGGGTCTCTTATTATTGTTATAATATTGTGTTCAATTGTCGTTATTTGATATTTCTGTTGTGTACTATATCCCTTCAATTCCACTATGATTAACTCCTGTCAAGACAAACTCCTTGTATGTATGTAATATAATAATACAATTTATACTCTGTGATTAAATTGATTCGGAATAGTTTAATTAAAGTGGAATTCTTGTGATATTTGGATTTCCAGATACATTCCAGAAAACTATCAGTAGAACACCCCTGTATGCGTGTAATGTGTGGTTTGGCGTTGTTGAACTACAAGGCCCCTTACTCTAGAGTTATAACTGCATTTTTGCTTTTGACTGAAATAGAGATTGAGAACATGAAATTATTACTCCCCTTTCTGACTTGTTTGTAAGGATCACACAGGTGAACAATGAAGTTGTATGCAGGATTCTGTAAATCCATAACCTAAAGTGCCGCTTAGCCCGACAGCACTCAAAATGCTCCTTTTATTTTGTAAATCGGAACACTCGCATGTAATTTTCTCTGTAACGTACACTCGTGCACATACAGGCAGAGTTATTGGCTGTATGTATAGTTAACACATATGACCACTGGACATGTGCTCCTCCTGGTGATATCCTACTTGCACAGATATTGTTCAACTGTTTTCCTCCTGTTTGTGAACAAAGCCATAGGTTGGTCACACTGTGGGCTTCACCCAACACACACTTGTTGGACTTTAGCTTATAGGAATTACATAACCACATCTCTGTCCATAGTTTTTAATGGAAGGGGAATTACCATATTTCTTACTATTAAATGCACCTACCTGGGCTGGCTTCAGATTTATGTGGGTCCTTGGGTGACTGAGTTTGAGTAGGGCCTTTGTGGTGTGGCATGATGCTCCGTATATGAAAGTAACTTTGCATGTACAGCGGATATTGGCAAAGACTCACCTACGTGAAATCCATCCCTACAGCTCCCCATTAGGAATCATTTTCCTCTCAAACAACATTTTTATGATATTTTATTTTTTTATATTAAAAGGAAGAAAAGAATAGAAGTAACAGAAGCAGTAGACAAAAAGGAAACATTTTAAAAAAAATCAGCCGAGAAAGAATGAAAGAAAAAAGTGAAATAGAACAGAATGACAGAAACTCAGAGTGAAAGAAAAGGTTAGACAAAATGATCGAAGTAATAACCGTAAGTAATAAAGAATGGAAAGAGAGAATATCAGAAAAGGTAATAGAAGGCATTAAAGTGTTTGGCAAGTTGAAAGTTAAAACCATAAATATCCGTAGCTTACCTTTCAATCAACCTTCAGAGGACAGAGAATGGAAACACCCCCCCTCCCTCCCCAGACGTCCTGATTGGCTGCCTCTCTCTGCTACTCTGAAACCCCGCCCTCCTCTCTCCCCTCTGTTCTTCCTTGTGAACGTGCACAGCTATCAGTGTCTGTGTCCATTCTTTGATCAGACTTGCCAACTATCATTATATCCAAGGTATTTGTATTAATATATATCAAAATGGGTAGCAAGTAAAAAGGAAAGAAGATTTAAAGAGGAACATCAGACTTTTTCTGGTGTTTCTAAACCTCACTGCCTTTTGGATGTCGGCATTATCTAAAACGCGGAGGTCCGGCAGAATTCCTTGCCCCTTTGCACCCCTCACCTCTTATTCGTTGCTGACTGACCACAACGGGGTTAGCCGTACTTACCTCTAGCTGACCCCTCTTCAAAACTCACGCGCCGCTCCTCAGATCTCGTTCTCTTCTACACCAAGTGTCATTGCAGCCTATGCAGTGACACTGCACATGCGCAAGATCTGAGAGGCAGTGCAGTGCATGACAGGATGGCACAGGACCGAGGGATGCCGGAGTGTGATGCGACCGTACAGGAAAGTTTAAAGTTGTATTGTGAAACCGGAGAAGCGGGGGGGGGGGTGTGAGCAAGCCAGGTTTGGGAAGTGTATTAACTTATTGATCACCTAGGTTTTCTAGAAACCATCCACAAAAAGAACAGTGACCGCACAGTAAAAGGGGAAATGAATTTGATTTGGGGGCAGATCAACAAGAACTCAGCGTTCCATGTGATATCAAGTGTAACTAACAAACGCCCAAGTAGTAGACCACTAAAAGCACATAAATATCCTTCTAAAAACCAAAGATTGTCTGCCCACAATAGCTTAGAGGAATCGATCTTCCAACTATCCAAACTAAACTAAGGGACCAGCTAGAAAGGGAATTCAATTCAGCAGAAATCAAGAGGGCTGTAGATGAACTTAAAACTGGCAAAAGAGCTGGCCCAGATGGCTCCCCCCTCAGTTCTAGGGAAAATGATCTGCTCTGCAATTTGCAAGAGCCTGCTGAACTTGCACACTCTTCTGTTTACCATCCTCAATCTAGCTATCACATTTAACATGTAAACCAGACCACAGAGTAATACCTTTGCTATTATGCTTTCATACTCTCGGATGATTGGGTCTGGATCTTTCCACTGGAAGAGTTTGCCTAAGACAAATTTCTTCACCGTTCCACCCATCTCACGTCCTTCAAAGTCAATGAAATGGGTCAAAATCACCTACCCTTTGTGATCAAAATGGCACAAGACAGGGCTGCCCGCTATCTCCTCTACTCTTCAGCCTTCATCTTGAAACGCTCTTACACCAAATAATACAACAGGTATCCAGCTACCCAGTACCGAGGTGAAAGTACTCGCCTATGCAGATGGTATCCTAAGTATAGCAGATTCAGTGAAATCACTTCACCCCAGTGTTTAAGCTTAATTGGTTTATGTTTTTGAACTTTAAAAATCAATATTTCCAAATCCAAGGCTTTACTTTTTAATCTGAACCAGGAAGAGGCCCTACAACACTCAACACATATAGCTGTAGAAAAGCAGTACAATGAATATCTTGGGATTTAAATCCTGGTACACTTAGAGGAACTCTTGCATTGGAATTTCCTACCTTTGCAACAATTAGTAAGGGATAAAACAAGCGACTGGACTAAGCTGAAACTAAATCTGATTGATAGAATATCATTAGTAAAAATGGCTATTTTCCCACAGTTAATCTACGTCAAAATGTCCCCATCATTCTACCAAAATACCTTTTTTAGAAACTTGCAAAGTATCTTATCAAGATTTTACTGGAATAATAATGGGTGGGTGTCAGTGTGACTACATTATGCAGAACAATTAACACAAACTATTAAGGAGGGCTAAACTTAGAAATATATTATCACGCATGCCTGATCAACTGCTCATTGAGCCACATAATACAGTTTGAGTAAAAAAAAAAATCCAGCCCCCCCATTCATAATTGACTCATGAAATGCAAACCCAATTATAGCAAGTGTAGGATTAATTTTAGGCTTCTCTACAACGACCAGTTAGGTGGGCAAATTGGCAAAGAGATTTGTTCTTCAACTACATGTCTGACTGTGCCAGGGAGATTTGGTATTTATTGAATAATTGAAATAGGCGTATAAATACATAGGTGGGCTTATGGTTAATATATTACATAAGCACCACTCTATTGAACATCATTATGATTCAGCAATGTTATTTGAAAGCCAATCAAAAATAAAATGGTGCCCTGGTGTGATTTAGCGATTAACTTTAACTGAAATACAGCCATTTGTGCATCTTAAAGTGTTCTTTTAAAGTGGCAAGTCAAAAATTAAAACATAAATATCAGTAGCTTCCCTTCCATTGAGTGGCACCAGCACTCTGCTTCCTCCTCTGCTTGCCGCCTCCGTGAGGAAAACCACTTCCTCATTCAGCTTTCAGTCCTCACTGATCTGGTCCATCAATCAACCTTCAGTGGACCAAGAAGGGAAACATCCCCCAATCCCTGCCCAGAGGTCCTGATTGGCTGCCTCTCTCTGCAGCTCTCTGAAACCACACCCTCCTCTCGCACTCATCACAGTGTGCTTACATCACATCGCTGTTGCCACAGCCAGCGTTTTGCTTCTTTCTATGAATCTAATGCTGTAATAAAGGTAACTTAGGAACGACAGGGTCTTTTAGAGAGTTTAGGACAGTGCAACCTGTAGTCCCAGATAATGGGACAACACTCGGGCGCTCGCCTTTATAACTTTAATTATTCATTTAATTCAAATAGAAAGCTGACGTTTTTCAGATCACAATGGTCTTAAGCACCCGTGATGTTTGCTCTGCCTGTTTGTCTAATGTGGTGTGATTTATAATCCTTAGCAAAAAGCAAAATTTAAAGCGGATCAACATTCAAAAATAAATTAAATCAGATCAGCACAACAAACAGCGCTCATATACATCCCTCCCCAGGGCAATTAAGATTGCTGCACATGAAAAATAATTTAGCAAGGGGCATGGCTTGGACGCTGAGGAAGATGGCGGCGTGAGTTGTTAGCTCTCAGAGAAACCTCCCGATTGCAGCAGACCCTGCTCTCCACAGCGAACATGGGTAAAAGTGGCAGATCGGGGACAACCGCTAGATCATCAAGGGCACCCAAACCCCGTCCCAGGGCTCCAGAAACTTCCCTGAAATGTTCAGGCTGCAGCGGCCTGAGGAGTTGGCCCAGCGTGCTTCAAAGATGGTGGCCTCCCAGTCCCCGGACAGCTCTCCGGACAGATGCAGCAACGCGGCTTCTGACAGAGGAGATCAAGATCTGACCTCTCAGCTCAGCCAGCTTCCGACCCGCACGGAGCTGGCGAAGTTTGCAGGAGAGATCAAGGTGTCCATTACGGGGGAAAGTGGCGGATTTACAAGCCGACATGAGGGCGCTGGCTCACAGAGTCGATAGGGTGGAAAGAGAGGATCGCGGCACGAGACGGATGCTTCAGGAGGTGAGCGAGGTGGTCATGTCTCACAACAGGCACATGATTAATGTACATAGACACCTAGAGGATCTGGACAATAGAAACCGAAGGTGTAATATTAGGGTGCGAGGGGTCCCCGAAGAAGTTGCTCACGACCAGGTCCCTAATGCTTTGATCTCCATTTTTAACACTCTATTGGAGAGACCTCCAGACACACCGATTGACTTGGTGAGAGCCCATAGAGCTCTACGCCCAAGGAACATAGGAGAGGACTTGCCAAGGGACATTGTATGCTGCTTGCAGAGTTTCACACTCAATGAGGAGATCTTATCTAAGGCGAGGACAAGGGACTCCGTCATGTTTAACAACAGCGAAGTGCAACTATTTCAGGATCTTTCTGGCATAACTTTGCAGCATCGCAGGGCACTCAGACCCCTCACTGCGCTTCTCAGAGAGAGAGGAATCCCCTACAGATGGAGATTCCCCTTTGCACTTTCTGCATCTAAGAATGGGAGAACGGGAACCCTGCGGACCCCCGAGGATCTTGTGGCCTTTTGTGACCATCTGCAATTGCCCCAGATGTCCCTCCCGGAATGGTTTGGGGACTTTTCCATCCCTGACCTGGGGAAGTTATTTGCTCAACGGGGTTCTCCCGGTCCACCCCAACGTTGCAGCCCAGGCGGATCATCTCCCAAGATATGAAGTAGCGTGAATCAGTTTTTGGCTCCTGAAGTTCTGTGCGGGACTGTTCGTGCTGTCACGTAGGAAGCTGATTTACAATAACATATGTTCTTACTCCAAGGGGTTAACTAAAGCTTATTATATGTTGGTTGGATAGGGAGACTTTTATGCTCTTTCTAGATTTTTGCTGTGGGTGTTCTGGGAGCCTCCCCCTCAGGCGTGTGTAACCCCATTCCGCACTACGCGGCGCGGGCACCACCGGAGGAAGGTTGGCTGATGCGTTCCAATATAGATACACCCTGTTCAAGGTTTATTGTTGATTGTTTTGAAATAGAAATGTTAATTAAGCTTTTGTTGGATGCATAGAGCTTAGAGTTCACAAAGTCGCCCGGGTGGCTTTAGAGGGAGGGGTCTGTCACGCTTGGTCTGTGGGTAGAGAATTTAGATTGGATTATATGCCTGGCTCCCCATTTACTAGTACGATGGCTCTGATCTTGCGCTTCCCTTCGATCGTTAGCTAGGGGTCAAGTTATGAGGACCCAGAATTATGTTGTGTAACAATTATCGTCATTGTCTCCCTCTATTGCCCTCTCGGGAATGCTTTTATTAGGCGAGGGTAACCTGGCTGGTGCTGTGACATCCGATTATGACTGCATTAGCACCATCAAGGTTTCTTTCTGGTGATTGATCAGGCGCAGTAGGCGTCTACGTTACTCAGACTACTCTCATGTACGGCGGCGCCTGTTATGAGTGTCTGGGGAGCGGCGCACTCTCTCATGATGGTACGGGGACTCCTGGGTGGCTCAGCGGGGGATGGGGGGCATGGCGCCCTCGGTGAGGTCAGGCACTTGGAGGTCAGGAAGGGGGAATTGGGCAGGGGTTTACATGATGTGCCGAGCTGACAGACGTGGAATTATGCATATGCTTATTACATATAGTTTGCCACTTTAAGTTGCATTTTTGGCGCTCTTTGCCCTCCTGACGGCTGCAGAGGTTTTTTTATGGTGGGGTTGGGGGCACCCCCCCCCCTTCGGGTGTGCATGTCCCCATCCAGAATGTTGCCATGTCCCCATCCCGAATTGCCTTCCATCCTCAGGAGATGATGAGTTTGAATTAGTGCCTTCCCTGGCTAAGGTTATGAAGGAGGGGGCTCAGCGCAGGGCCGGGACCTTAGTGGTTAATGGAGGCTCCTTTCACATCACAGCCTTGCCCCTCAGGTGGGTGTTGGGGGCGACCGAAGTGGCCCGCCTGGTGCTGCCTTGTTCTGGCCTCAGGACACTGACACTAGCGAGCGGGGTATATACTGTCAGACAGAGCGGAGGTGCTCCTGTAATAAGTGGAGTGTAACCAAATGCAACCGGGACTAGAAGCGGCAGAGAATTTATCGCTTATGGTGATTGGAGGGAGGCTGAGTTCATGGGAGGGGGATGGAGGGGGGCTCTGGGGCCCGTTATCCCTATGTTAGGGATGGCGCGGCTCTGCTTCCGCTCAAATCTGCTACCATGTAGTGGAACGTTGCTCACCATGCACTTGGCTTTAGGTGGGATTCGAATCGCAGGGGAACAAGATCAGCTCCGTTAGGAGGTGGGGGCGGGGGCAGATTCATGAGTAAAGGCGATGGTGGGCGGTCTTCCGCGGCAGTAATACGTTCTGTCCGCTGTGTTGGGACAGACAGGCGCGGGTGGGTAGTGTAAAAGGGACTCTTTGCCCTCAGGCGTAATGAGGCCACAAGCCTTGATTGCAACCTAGGATTAAGGGGAGAAAAACTCACAATACTGGTGGAATTCTAGTAGCGCCAGCTCGGGATGGTTCTCTGGGACTGATTGATCTCGGTCTCGGTATAATTTTTTGTGTTTCTGTTGCCGTTGCCCAGCCGACCTTCCACGTTCTCGATAATCTAACTTAGTAAAAGTGGAACTTCCGAGGCTCTCTCTTAGCAAGAGACGCCGGCACCACCGTGGATCTGGTCCTCGGACTATAACCCTACGGTGGGGAAAAAATTTAGATTTTGTTTTTCTTACGGTGAGGGACTGTTCGGTTAGTCACCTCTCAACTGTTTCCACGTGTGATTTTTTCTAGTCTTCAATCACTTATATTCGTTAATTGTTCCCTGTCTTGTCTTACCTCCTCTTGTTCTTCTAGTTATTTCTCTCCCCCTTCCCTTCCCCCCCTTCTGCCTATCACCTGGGAGGTTGGGGGCTGGATTAGCAGTGTCCACAGAACCGGCGGGTCTGTTCCCCTTTTCCTCCGCCCTCCATTCTTTGGCCCTGGGTCGCAGCATAGATCATGAAGGTGAACGTTCTGTCACTTAACATTAAGGGGCTAAACTCCCCGGAAAAACGCCATGCTCTTTTGAGGGAACTTAAGAAGCACAAAGTACATGTAGCACTAATACAGGAGACCCATTTTCAGCTAAATAAGGTTCCCTACTTAGGTAATAAAATATACACTACGCACCGTTTAGCGCCTTCCCCGCTATCCAAGACTAAGGGAGTCTCCATTCTTATTGATAGGGACATGGCATTTAAGATGACAGATGAGGTCGTGGATACAGAGGGTAGGTATATATTCTTGAAAGGTAAGATAGCAGATGGGATAGTTATTACGATTGCTAACGTCTATGCACCAAACAGATCCCAGAGCCAATTCTTGACCCGGGTTATTGGAAAATTGATGACCTTCCAGGAAGGTATCCTCCTTCTAGGGGGATACTTTAACTGTGCCTTAAACCCATTGTTGATACTTCAGACGCTAAGTCCAATATGACATATCGAGCTTTGAAACAAATTAAGAGAGCATTACAGAAGGTTCAAGCTGTTGACACATGGAGACTTCTCCAGCCAGAGGGGAAAGACTTCACGTTCTATTCTAACACGCACTCCAAATACTCTAGAATAGACTACATTTTTCTCTCACAAAGAGACTTGGATAAGGTGGAGGCGGCGGAGATTGGCAACATGACCTTTACAGATCATGCGCCGGTCTTGCTCCATTTGTTTCTACAAACTTCGCAGCAGAAGGACTGGAACTGGAAGATGAACCCGAGTATTCTAAAAGATTCTGGGGTAGTCGACAGACTCAGAACACAGATTAAAATGTACTTTAGGGAAAATCAAGCAGATATGGACCCAGTCACAGTCTGGGAGGCACATAAATGCACTATAAGAGGTCTTTTGATTCAGGAAGGTTCTAGGCTGAAAAGGGAGAGACGTGCAAGGATAGAGAATATTGCTTCAAAGATAGCGAAGTTGGAAGCTCAACATAAACAATCTCTACAAGAAAAATGTCTCGAGGAGCTGACAGAAGTGAGACATGAGCTCAAGGAGGCCTTAGCAGAGGCGACAAGAAGAGCATTCACTTTTAGGAGTGAGCTGTTCTATGAACAGGGAAACAAACCAGGGCGATTGTTGGCAAGAGCACTAAACCCAAGAGGAGCTAAGACGCCGGTGAATAGTATCAGAGATTCTAGGGGTACGCTTCAACAACGGGACAAAGATATAGCAGAGGTGTTTAAAACATATTATACATCTCTATATAATCTTCCGGTTTCAGGACACCAGGGATCAAAAGAGGTCCGAATGCGTGAATATCTTAATGAAGTTAGGATGCCCAAGTTAAAGAGAGATGCATTGGAGAGCTTGGAAACACCGATTTCTGTTGAGGAATTACAGACCGCTATTAGGCATTCCAAGCCTGGGAAAGCCCCGGGTCTGGATGGGTTCCCGGGCCTATACTATAGGGAGTTTGCCCCCCAGCTGCTCCCCTTTATGTCCCGTGCCTTTGAGACTGCCACCATCACAAAGACCTTCCCGTCCAACATCTTGGAGGCACAAATAGTGGTTATTCCAAAGGAGGGAAAAGATTTGGAGGTGTGTCAAAACTATAGGCCAATATCACTGCTGAATACTGATCTTAAATTATATGCCAAAGCGCTTGCAGATAGACTAGCTGACCTTCTCCCGGATCTGATAGATCAGGACCAGGTAGGCTTTGTCCCGGGCAGGGAGGCCCGTGACAACACGGTCAAAGCCCTGAATGTACACTGGTGGGCTACAAATCGTGGCATACAAACTATGATGCTATCAACTGATGCTGAAAAAGCATTTGATAGGGTAGACTGGGAGTGGATTGAAGCAGTTCTGAACAGAATTCTAGAGCTGTATTCTAACCCAGCAGCAAGAGTGAGGGTCAACAACATCTCTTCGAACGGAGACATCAAGGGGGTTTCCATTGGGGATAAGGAAAGGAAGGTTGCAGCATATGTAAATGATATGTTGTTCTACCTGACTACCCCGAGTATTTCAGTGCCGATTCTGCTTAAGGAATTCCAACTATTTGGATCCATCTCAAATTTAAAGATTAATTACAGCAAATCCATGGCCATCAATGTCTCCCTCCCACCACAGGAAGCAGCAAACCTAGAGAGGACCTTCCCCTTTCGCTGGCGGGGAGTATCGGTTATCTGGGCATACAACTACCCTCCTCGCTAAATCATCTCTTCCGGCTCAATTTTGCTCCTTTGGAGGCAAAAATTAGGAAAGATTTAGAAAAATGGGAGAAACTGAAGCTATCCTGGTTCGGCAAAAATGCAGTCCTGAAAATGAACATTCTCCCGCGGCTTTTATATCTTATGCAGTGTATCCCTATCAAGCTCCCGGGGAGGTTCCTCTCAGACCTACGCAGTTCTTTTGTGGACTTTATTTGGAGTAAAAAAACACCCAGAATCAAAAGAACCATCCAACCAAAGAGGAGAGGAGGAGTGGGCCTACCATGCATGGAAACCTAGTCACTTGCCTCCCATCTTGGGAGGGTGGTTGAATGGCAGATTAGCAAGAATACTAAAGACTGGGTGAGGATTGAGGATGCGGTTTGCGATGGACACCTGAGTGTACTGAGTTCCTTGAAAACAGCGGATGTCACGGAAAGGATAAGGGCGCACCCATTCATAGGAGCCACCCTGTCCATCTTTGGCACCATCCGAAAAAGGCATAAAGACTTGACGTCGCTCCCGGGTCCCCTGACTCCTGTTACAGATAATCCACTTTTCCCCCCAGGTTTTGACAGGTCCTTCCTGAAAGGAAGTGCCACGCCTAGACCCCTGAGGGCAGTTCATTTCTTCAGCAATGAAAGAGCCCTAGAGAAGAGGGAATTGCAAGAAAAAATTGGTGGCCCTATCCCCACTTTCTCCTACCTACAACTGCGACACTTTCTGAATTCCAAAGAAATGAGGGGAAGGGTGGAGAGGGCTCCCACTGAATTTGAAAAGGCATGTTTGGGTGGAGGCCCGGAGGAACATCTGCTCTCTTGGGCCTATGGCCTCCTCTTGGACACAGACATGGGAGTGGTGAGGCCATGGGAGCGGAGATGGTCGAACGCCCTGGGATTGAATTGGACTGAAGAAGAGTGGAGCTCAATATACATTGGAGCTCATAAGGGTATAGTTGGTTCCTCGTTACAGGAGACTAACTATAAAATTATTACCAGGTGGTACAAAACGCCCAAACGCCTGCATAGTATCTTTCCTGCTATTCCAGACAAGTCCTGGAGGTGCGGTGGTGAAGGGGCAGATATACTCCATATTTGGTGGTCCTGTCCTGGGATAGCGACCTTTTGGGAGAAGGTTCATGCTCTAATAGGTAAAATATTGGGGTGTGCAGTGGATTGGAGCCCAGCAGGGTATTTACTCAATTGGACAGCAGACGGAAGGGGAGCAGCTGGATGTGGCCCTTTGATTTCCCATCTGACAAACGCCGCTAGAACGGTGATTCCCAGGAAGTGGAGGTCTCGGGACGCTCCTACTATTGGGGAATGGTTCAGACAAATTAATCACATAGAGACGATGGAAGAACTCTTGTATTCAAAACAGGATAGAATGGAGGCATATAGGAAGATTTGGACGATTTGGCAAGTCTTCAAAGATTCAGATGACTACAAGCGTGAATTAATTGTATTGACATAAGCTAATTTTGAAAACACCCCGACATGAATGTGAAGTGCGGGGTTCGGTGGATCTGGGGGATGGAGGGCGGAGGAGACACCCCAGGAGTAAGTTACTGCTGCAATAATCTTGATATCCCTCCCCTCCTCCCTTTCCCCTCCCTCTCTGCCATACCTATTTAGCCCCCTCCCTGTTGGTATTATCTAGTTCTCACCCCCCTTCCCTCTTCCCTTTTCTTGTCTGTCTCCCTGTTTGTTTTTCTGAGTTGAGATGTGGTTTGTCTTGTCTTCTCTTGGTTGAGATGGGGAAGAGGCTGAGGTCCCGGACAGTTTGGATTCCCCTCTGGGGTCCGCTGGCCCATATGTGGCTTAGGAGAATGGCAAGTATGCAGTTACTCTGCAAAGAGCATGTACCTCCATGATTTTGGAAGGCGCTCTTAGACGAGACATGGAGGGCCCTCAGGTATGGACATAAGCAAGAGTTACAGTAGTTTCCCACATGCTTACAGATACAGTAACGATGCTGGTTAGCATTGGGTGGGGCTCTATTCCTCAAAACAACTGAATTGCCTTATTCTTGATGTTTTTGTTCCGGTAGCCATCTGATATTTGCTTATGTTCCTCCCCCTTCTCAGATGTAGTATTAACGTATTTGTATTTACCTGCAAATTTTCTCATCCTTTGTCAAACGTATGTATGTATATGGAGAAAATTCTTGATCAATAAAAACGAGTATGGAAAAAGAAAAAAAAATGTATTACTCAATGGACTGGTTTACCTGTTCAATCTGATCGCTAGATTGTGGATGGTAAACAAGAGTGTGTGTAGGCTCTTGCAGGGCAGACCACTACTTGTCTATAAATTGAGATCCCTGGTCAGAGATAATTTGCACAGGAAGACCATGAAGTAGGATGACTTCCTTCATAGATACGAGCCTACTTAGGTGCTGAAGCAAGGCCAAGTTGATTTGACTGAGCTTGGTGAGATAATCAACTACTACTAGCAGGGCCAGCTCCAGGTTCATGTGGGCCTTTGGGCAGCATGGTCTCAGTGGGCCCCTTTGTGGTGAGGAGCGGAGTCACATCACATCACTGAGAAACGCCCCAAATCTGGATGCCCCCTAAGGATCATGCTATTTGGACCAAAACTCTAGTTTTGGTTTACTTTGAAGAGCACCAAACCCCTTTAAATCTTGCTGCTCGATTGCCTGCAGTCTGCCGGTGCACCTGTCACGTGGTGTGGAGGCCCCTTCCTCTCTGCCCGGTGGGGACAGCACAGGCAGCAGAAGAAGCTTATTGCAGCGTAGTGTTGTCCCCGCCCGGTGGGGGGGAAAGAAGTTGCACTGCCACCTCGGTCATCGCTGGCATGCCACAAGGAGATGTGGGCACCAGCTGTGGCGGTGCCCTCCCAGTCCGCCGCCGGTCAAATGCCGTTGCACACCCCAAAGGCCAGCCCTGTCAGTGGGCCCCCCTGGAGGCATGGGGCCCCACCTTGCGGGGTGCTGACGCCAGCCCTGACTACTAGAGTTGTATTACAAACCTCTTGAGGGCATAGGTTCTGCCATGAAGTCCATAGAGATCTGCTCCCATGGTTTTTCCAGCATTGGTAGAAGCATGAGAAACCAGTGGGTTTGAAAGGAATGTGCTGGTTACGGGCACATATTCCACAGGATGAAACATATTTACTACAGCCCTGGCGAAGCGAGGACCACCAAAAATATGATCTTACCAGATGTCTTCTTGAATCCAAAGTATCTTGCTAAGGGAGATTGTGGGCCCTTGGAATACATCCAGGCTCCCAGAATATATTCTCATTGCAAACCAGGATCCCATCCACTCTAGTTACCGTATTTGCCGGCGTATAAGACGACTTTTTCCCCCTGTAAATCATACCTCCAAGCGGGGGGGTCATCTTATATGCCGGGTGCACTCAGGGCCGTATTTCCCCTAAGGCGGCGGTACCCAGGCATGGAGGCGGCCTGACGCGGCTGCAGTAACTTTTTTTTTCTTTTGTAAGCATTGGTGGTCAGTGGAGGTGCGCGATCGCGCTGGTGCGCCCGGCGCGCGCGATCACGCACTCGCGTCCGTCGCGCACCAGCGAGATTGCGCACCCACGGCACCCCCCCTCTCCTCCCCTCCCCTTACCTCACCTCTGCATCTGCCTGCTGTGCAGCTGTGAGGTAGATGTGAGTGTGGCCTGCCCAGCCGGCTCCGCCCACCTGATGTCCTCCCAGCACAGAAGACACGTGAGTTTGCTGCTCGATCTCTTGAGGTAAGGAGGAAGTGGGCGGGTAGTTTTTTTTTGTTTCAATGAGTAATAGGTTTATTTATATATGCATGAATGGGGGGGAGGAGACATGGCATTTGAAGCAGGGAAATTTTATTAAAGGGGAACAAAATCCACTGCGGCACCCCGAGGGGAGGGGGTTGTACAAAGTGGGGCATCCTGATATGGACCTCCCCTGGGTAAGGCCATTGGTCAGCCCTGGAGTGCTTTAGATTCCAGGGCTGGGCAATGGCCTTACCCGGGGGGCGTTCCATATCAGGATGCCCCACTTTGTACAACCCCCTCCCCTCGGGCACCACAGAACTCACCTGCCTCCTGGCACCCTAGGCTGGGGGGGCGGAAGCATCCGCACTGCTGGGTATGCCGGCGCTTGCCAAAGCCGGGCATGTGATCAGAGCTGTTTGCCAAGCATTACATATTCAGGGCAAACGGCTCTGATTGGTCGAGTTTTTCTGAATTTTCTGGAGGGTTTCACAAAGTGGGGCATCCCAATTCGGGATCTTTATATAATAGGGAGGGAGGGATGTATTGGTGTGCATATGTGTATGGAGGAGGAGACACATAGATTGGTGGGGGGCCTAGCAGATTGTCCTTTTGTAATGTGGGATCCTTGGATCTCCAATATTTTTACCTCACTGGCGATCCCACTGCACATGCGCGGTCTCTCTTACATTCAGGTTTCCTAGTTGTTCATATTAATGAGCAGTTAGATTCAGATAGGCCTGGTGGGAGAGCACGCAGCAACTGGAAGAATGCCACTGGGCACCCAAAGGCACATGCGCAATAGGATCACAGGCGAAGTAAGTAATCACAGCAATGATTTGGGATGTCCTGATGGGCAAAAGGATTTTTGCTATCTTGTTAATATGTATCTTCATGATTAAGGGCAGGAAGCCCGAAACGCGTCGATGCATCTAGGGAAGATTTTTTGCCTTTCATGTATGTGATGTTGCCCAAGGAAGCATTTTAATATTCTCCATTAAACTGGACGTTTTATTCGAACCACGAAGGCTGGCTGGATTCTGTGTATACGTGTGCTGCTCCTGGAGGTGAGCTCTCTCCACCGTGCTGCCTTATCGTGGGGAGTGGTGGGACTGAATTCAGGCTGGCATATACCTTTATTATGATATCTTGTTAATAGGTTTGTTTTCCTGGGGCATCCCGATTTGGGATTCCACGCCATGTTAAACCCCCCAGATCTCCTACACAACTCACCTTTCCTTTGTTCCCATGGTGCATGAGCAAGCTATTCCCCAGTTTATGATAATACATGGTGTAAAGCATTGTTTTGGAGTGCGCCTGGCATAACAAAGGAGGTGCAGCCGCATCCCCAGTCTCCCTAGAGTCTTAATGATGCTGGAGTGTGCCTCTATAGGGATGCTGGAGATGTGGCTGCAACATCAGGGCCACAGGAAAGGTAAGTGGTGTCAACCCCCCTGGATCAGTGCATAAACTTACCTATTCAGTGATACAACGGTGCACGCGCGAGCGGGGATGGCTCCATTTGAACTTTAGCCATCGTGTTGTTGCCTGCTCTGCACATTCACTGGCCACAGCTCCCACGGCAGCTTTAGATTCCCAGGACAGGTAAAGTGTTTAATCCCAAATTGGGATGCCTCATTATCAACACCCACTATTGCCTAGGTGCTGGTCCTGCTGCATCACTATTAAACATCCAGAAAAGAACATTTGGGCCCTTATTCATCAAGCGATAGCGCCAGGTAGTGTCTGACGAGCGCCAGGTAGCGGCAGCTAATGGCGACTACCGACTCAAGTACGCCCGGCGGCGGTCACAATGACGCATTTATCAAGCAAAATGAGGCTAGCGCCGGCGAGAGCGACGGCTGGCGCGGTATTCATCATGAAGCCGCCTGGACCGAACAGCGCCGTTGCAAATTCCCTCACAGCGCCAGGTATGAGCTGTCGCTCCCTGGCGATGTCCAATGCATTTCAATGGAGCAATCTATAATAATTCATGATTAATTGGTAATAATTTTTTTTTTAATTTTTTTAATGTCAAAAAATCGGAGAACACTTCTGCAATGTTAGGATTTATTTTTAAGTTAAAAAAAAAAAAAAAAAATATGTGCAGAATTGATCTAACAGGTCTGAGATTAATGTATTCATATAACAAAATGATTCTAAAAACATGTCTAATGTTACAATCAAAAAATATGGTTGTTTAGGGGTTAAAAACTAGTTAATACACATCGCCACCAGCGCTCTGGGGTTTAAACAAGGAATGGACAGCGACAGCACATTCGGAGCGTGATTTTTTGATGAATATGAAGCTAGCCGTTCGCTCTGGCCATTCGTTGTCAGGCGCTCACATACAACGCTGGACCTGTGAAACAGCGACCCCCCAGCCCGTATTCAACATTACCGCACACCGACTGAGTCGCTGTCATCAAGCTAATGCCGGCCAAGCACAGCCAATACTGGCTGGCGCTGAAAAAATCACGCTACAGTCGCTCATCTGTCGCTACCTGGCGCTATTGATGAATCGGCCTCTTGGTTTCTGAGCACTAGAAAAGAACAGCAGAAAATCACAGACGTGATCACTGCAAGGGGCCCACTGTGACACTGTCGCCCAAGGGCCAATCAAAACCCGGAGCCAGCCCTGGCAGGTGTACGCAAGGGTTTGATAACATATCGCCTTGTGACAGTTTTCCTGCATGTCATAAGCATTTGAATATAAATGAACATGTTGAAATAAAATCTGATGTTCTTTTACGTTTTATTTGGTGTGCGGAAGAGGGAGTAGTCTTATACGGCGAGTATATAACAAACTCTATATATTTTTTTTTTTTTTAAATTCTATTTTTATTGAGGATTTTCAGAAGAAAACAAAGAAAACAAAGAGGCCGATTCATCAATAGCGCCAGGTAGCGACAGATGAGCGACTGTAGCGTGATTTTTTCAGCGCCAGCCAGTATTCGCTGTGCTTGGCCGGCGTTAGCTTGATGACAGCGACTCAGTCGGTGTGCGGTAATGTTGAATACGGGCTGGGGGGTCGCTGTTTCACAGGTCCAGCGTTGTATGTGAGCGCCTGACAACGAATGGCCAGAGCGAACGGCTAGCTTCATATTCATCAAAAAATCACGCTCCGAATGTGCTGTCGCTGTCCATTCCTTGTTTAAACCCCAGAGCGCTGGCGCCGATCTGTATTAACTAGTTTTTAACCCCTAAACAACCATATTTTTTGAATGTAACATTATACATGTTTTTAGAATCATTTTGTTATATGAATACATTAATCTCAGACCTGTTAGATCAATTCTGCACATATTTTTTTTTTTTTTTGACTTAAAAATAAATCCTAACATTGCAGAAGTGGTCTCCGATTTTTTGCCATTAAAAAAATTAAAAAAAAAATTATTACCAATTAATCATGAATTATTATAGATTGCTCCATTGAAATGCATTGGACATCGCCAGGGAGCGACAGCTCATACCTGGCGCTGTGAGGGAATTTGCAGCGGCGCTGTTCGGTCCAGCCGGCTTCATGATGAATGCCGCGCTAGCCGTTGCTCTCGCCGGCGCTAGCCTCATTTTGCTTGATAAATGCGTCATTGTGACCGCCGCGGGCGTACTTGAGTCGGTAGTCGCCGTTAGCTGCCGCTACCTGGCGCTCGTCAGACACTACCTGGCGCTATCGCTTGATGAATAAGGGCAAAAGTCTTACAGCAATTCCAACATGCACCGTACAGTAAAGCAAACAATGTCAAAAAGTTCAAGCTTATTGGATATTAATAAAGGGAGACCCAAAGACTGTCTCCACCGTAGCGGCCATTAACATTGGTATAACAAGAATAGATAAATGATGTTGGATAACAGAGGGGAGAAAGGGGGGAAGAACAAGAAGGGAAGGAGGGGGGGGAAGGGGAGGGACCCCCATAGACCTGACCATTTTGGATCAAATTCTCCAGCAGATCATTGTAGACCAATCATCCGATAACAGTCCGTCCAAGACCGCAACTGAGCCAGCACCCAGGGCCATAACTCAGTCCACAGCAGGAGGGGGCCGAGGAGGCGGGGGCGGCCGCTTTGGGCAAAAAAGACAAACTCTATATTTTGAGTGAGTAATAAACATCCGTTTGGGCTATGGATAAGAAATGTGGGCAGCACCAGTAAATATTTCTATAGGTGCACTGCTCTGTGGGTTAATACCCAAAAACCAAATGTATTAGTTTGGGGTGACCTCTACACCCCCTGCCAAGAAGCCCAACAGAGACTCACTATTGCACTCAAACAATCAATTTATAAATCCATTTTATTGTAGCATATTGTTTAAAACCAATTTAAAAACAATTTTACTGAACCATATGCATGGTAAGCCACCAGGGGGCGCACTCCCTCATTAACAATACAATCTCATATACATATAAGTAATTTCAAAGTGATTCTGTGCTAATCTATCAATAAATTCATATATATACAACTATTCTAAAACTTAATATACAATTCACAATTAGTATCCTCACCCTAATAAAGTGCCAGTGCTTCCATCACAAATAATCCCTTGTGCAAAATATTTAAACCCATTCACAGAGAGCAAGGGCACACAGACAACACACAACAAACAAGTGCTTACTGTTAGTATGGTGACAGGAAGGCCCCCCTCAGGCGCAGACCAACGCGTTTCGAGCCCCCTATGGGCTCTTGCTCACGGTCAGTATGTGTGTTTATTGATAGATTAGCACAGAATCACTTTGAAATTACTTATATGTATATGAGATTGTATTGTTAATGAGGGAGTGCGCCCCCTGGTGGCTTACCATGCATATGGTTCAGTAAAATTGTTTTTAAATTGGTTTTAAACAATATGCTACAATAAAATGGATTTATAAATTGATTGTTTGAGTGCAATAGTGAGTCTCTGTTGGGCTTCTTGGCAGGGGGTGTAGAGGTCACCCCAAACTAATACACTATATTTTGAGTGGAAATGTTCGGGGGTCATCTTATACGCCGGCAAATACGGTAGCTCTTTTCTGAGGTCACTGGGAATGACCATAGAAGCTCTTCAGATCTTTGTCACAAGTTCCAATTCCACCAGTAGGAAATGACTCGGGGTGGGAGGATTCGTTTATTCGGCTTCTTATCTGATGCAAAAGAGCATTCTTAGGGCTGGATAGAAAATGTGGAAATTGAATTTTGAGTGACCGCTTGCCCTTTGATCCTTCAGGGTCAGAATAGAGTGTTTGGCTCCCTTGAGAAAATATTGCCAGTTTTTCAGGGTAAGTTTAATTGACAGGATCTTACGATCTGTAATGTCATAATTCTGCTCGGTGGAAGATAATTTCTTCTCATAAGTTCACTCAGACGTTCTCTAGGATGGCACAAACAGCAGTCATGAAAGCACCCACTACAAGTACAGAGGGTAGTTCTGGATCGGCATGATTAAGGATGGGCATGGTGATAAAACATTTTTTTTTCCCAATGGTGAGAGGTGCTGCAGGAATTCCAGAGTCATCCGTGAGGAACCAGGAACAGCCCTTACAAGGGCTAGTGCATTGCGATATAGCGTTTCCCCCAATAAGAGACGGAACTCAGTATTGACAAGTCTTAAAGGAGCCACAGCACTCAACCCTGTCAGCTTGTAGGCCAGCCTATAATCTGTCTCTAAACTTGGTTAAAAACAGAGGACTCGGTCACACACATCTGCAGAAGTATGCTTAAGCTGCACCACTACGCCAAAGTGCCTCTGTGGGGTGCAGTCCTAACTCTATTCTCTGAGAGCCCATCTGGGACATACAATGCAATAGATAAATTGGGAGCAGGCTTACCTGAGGTTGCCCTAAACCTCTCAAGTGCAAGCCATGGGGTGGAAGTCAGTATTGAGGGTGAAGATGAACTTACTTTATTAGTGCCACCCTGTGCCTTATATGCAAGTCCCCATGCAACGGGGACCTCCCCCGTGGACCTGATGGACAAACGCACAGACCAATGGGAGTAGGCCACAATCCCTCAACTCTGCCTGTAACACAATCAGTAGAACAATAGCAGTCTGTAACACAATCAACAATACAGTGACAGTCTGTAACGTAATCAATAGTACAATGACAATAGCAGTAACACAATCAATCAATACAATGACAGTCTGTAACATAATCAATAGCACAATGCCATTGTCTGTGACATGCTCAAGAAAATGAAAGTAATCAGTCTATGCAAAAGTCCAAGGGCAGAAACAATGCCTTTAAAATCCAAAAGGCATAGAGTCTGTCACAGTGGATACCCACCATTCCAAGTTTGCCAGCACCTTGGTGGGGTCCAAGGTGATTCCAGAATCAGAAAGCATCAAATTTAGCATTGAGGTGATGCTGCCGAAGACAAAGGAGAACCTGCCAAATGTGAACCTGATGTTCCTGCATCGAAACGGAAAGGATCAGTATATTGCCACGGTAGATAATGACATAAACATTGAGAATACCAGAACACACTGTTTACAAAGTGTTGAAATGTAGCTGGAAAGAAGCACTGCAAAGTCTTCAAAACCAGTCACAGGGAGTGCAAAACTCGAATTCATAAGCAGTTATACATACCAACAAGCAAACTAATGGGGCAGCACCAGACTATCTGCCTTACAGTATATATAACGAACGTAAGTCAATAACCATAACACTATAAATTATGGTGTGCACACCAACCCTAGCACTGAAACATTGCAAGAAAAAACACAGGGCGAGGGAAGACCACAATCCCTCCTAAGTGCTAAGGATACTAAGAACAAGTGGCACCACCTTATATGTATAAAAATATATCTGAGTTTATTACATAACAATTTACAAATTAAAATCACATATAACCCAATACACTACATACATATACACAAACATTTACAAGACAACACAAGGGGGCGCCAGGGGTCATGTGAATAAATAACATATAATATATCAGTGAATAAATTCATTCTAAGGATAATGTAAAAAGAATCATCATAATACAATGCCTCTATCTATCACAAACCATCATGTGCAAACGTGCTAATAATGTGCAAAGTGCAATATCAAATACAAATATATATAACCAAATCGTATCTAAGGGAAAAGAACCCTAAAAAAATGAAAAAAGTCCTACTTATATGCAGGGCAACGCACCAGGGTGAACAAAAATAGAGAAGGATCACAAGAGCAAAAGGATATGCATACAAACCGACCACGGGCGCCGCCCAGGTATAAACTGCCAACACGTATCGTAGTGACACCTGCACTACTTCCTCAGGACATGTCCCATTGCCCCATGCCTTAGGGAATTGTTTCGCTACACCACAACAGCAGGAGGTATGTGGTGGTGTGCCCTGAGCCACTGGGGAAGCAACTCAGGGTTATGCAGTGTGTGCCCTTCCAGCACCTGTCCCTGACATCTCAGTTACAACTCATGCGACTGTGACTTTGCAGAGAGGAAGCTGGAATATAGGCATGCTGCACAAGCCCACGTCTCCGCTCCTCCCCCCCCCCTGCACTCCGCATTCTACCACACTGCTCTCTCCCGTGCTACGAGACTTTGCTTAGCTGTGCAGAGGATGGAAGCTGAAAGAGAGGCACGTTACACAAAGAGGCAGGTATGTGAAAGCATAGCCTGCAGCTCCACTCTGCTTCCCCCCCTGCACTCCGCATTCCACCGCACTGCTCGCTCCCGTGCTACGACACCAGAGCAGTGTAACAGGGGTAGCAACATGTCCAAGGCTGAGCATCCTCTGCAGCCCTCGATCAACCTTCATGGGTAGCAAGGTAAGGGCAACAATGTCCAAAGAGAAGGGCCAGACAGGCGGCCTCCCTCTCCTTCAGCTGTAGAGCCTAGATGACATGTTAACCCCTGTGGCGCTGACCTTTAAGTGACTTCATTGAAATACAGTTGGGTTTGCTCAGCTAACTTTTGTCACTAAGGCCCTTATTTAACAAGGGATAGCGCCAGGTAGCGAATGGTGAGCGAACGGTAATGACGCTCACCGCCACGAGAACGCCGGCTCCCCTCACACATTTATCAAGCCGATCCTGCTTAGCGACTGACAGAGCGCCAGATAGCGAATCATTCATCATTATTCCAGCCTCACCCCACAGCGCCAGCGAGCGACCTTGAACAGCGACAGGTATGACCTCTCGCTACCTGGCGCTCTCCAATGCATTTCAATGGAGCAATCTTTAAATATTCATAATTAATTGCTATTAATTTTTTTTTTTTTTTTTTAAATGTCAAAAATTCTGTGACCACTTCTGCAATGTTAGATTTTTTTTTTAAAGGTAAAAAATTGTGCAGAATTGATATTACAGGTCTGATATTAATGTATTCATATTACAAAATGTTTTGAAAAACATGTTTTTTTTTTTTCTAAAAATATGGTTGTTTGGGGGTTAAAAAACTACTTTTAACCCATCGCCGCCAGCGCTCTGGGGTTTAAACAAGCATTTCACAGCTCGAGAATTTTTGGAGCGTGATTTGTTAATGAATATGCTGGGAGCCGTTCACTATGGCTGTTCGCTGTCATGCGCTCCCATACAGCGCGGAACCTGTCAAACAGCGACTCCTAACCCCGTATTCAACATTACCGCACACCGACTGAGTCGCTGTCAACAGCCGAACAACGCCCAAGCACAGCGAATACTAGCGGGCGCTGTGAAAATAACGCTACTGTCGCTCATCTGTCGCTACCTGGCGCTATTAATGAATCGGCCTCTAATACCTTTCTGTCGAATTGTTCCTTAAAATGTTACCAAGGATTGAATAAAACAGTTATGATGTCAGTCAACTTCCCAATCACCCCCCTTGGCCGACCCCGGAGTCTTTGAGAGAGTCTTTTCATCCAGGCTGTGTGAAACCCCTGAGGTCGCTGGTAACTTACCTTTCCCGGCAGCTCCTGAGACGCTGCTGTCACGGATTTCCCAGCAGAGAAATCCCACACAATACGAACAACCAGTATTGACAGCTGTAACATTGATAGACAGAGGCAGACAATAGGGTTGATTCAGAGCCTTCTATAATAGTTTTCATTTTTGTGCGTAAGAGCGTTCGCAGCACGTTAATTACATTGTTTGTAAGTGCGTTCTCATGATTCAGAGCCTCCATCGGAAGCACTTTGTTTTGTCCTAATTGTTGCCTTAGCCAGCGAAAACGCTGTGCATGCGGCTTTTGTGGTTTAGGCGATGGATGACAGTTACATTTACGTGGTGCGAACAACCTGTCCTCCAGCGCTTTTAGGGCATTTTTCAGCGTATCTTGCTGTGTAAAGTTTCAGTGTCCAGCAAAGTCCTACTAATTTCCCTTAATTTAGCGTGTTAGAGACATTTTTGTATGTATATTCGTATTGTGTACGCATACGCTGGCTTGTATGCATAAATGAGCCTTTGATTTTTAGTGTTTGCTATTATTTATCCCCTGGCCCTTGGTATTTCATTACTTATTGCTGTGCTAAGTCTCTTCTGCTCCAAAGAGATTAGCTCTACCTATCCTTCTCCCCAGCGCTGCTCCTTCTCCTTGCTTGGTCTTAGTTTAGGATGGCCCATGCAGTGTCTCATATTCTTCCTAATGCTTACCTTTACCACTTGCAGTATTGGCATGCAGTGTTCTTCTATTCTTCCTAATTATTACCTTTACCACTCTCTTCTCTTTCATTCTTGTATATTTGTAATACCCTCATGTATATAATGTAAACATTACTATGGTGGAAAATTATATTGAAAGACACCACAACGTTATTCCATTATAAATGTAAAATGTATTATACCCAATGATTAATTTTTTTGTTTATTGCAATTGTTTTTAAAAAATAAAATGTTTGATAATTTTTTTTATTTTTTTACTTATTAAAATTAAAAAAAAAATGTAAAAACATTATTAAAAATGATTAAAAAAAATATGTACACTTTTGGTAGGGGGTTAAAAGAAGGTGGCAGGCTCCTATTGCCTTAAGTTGGATGGCTCTCCATGGCTGTGCCAGCTCATCAATCTCCCCCACCAGCCCATGCACAGCAGCTGTCAGCTTCTGCTGTGCATCTCCATCTGTGTACTGTAAAAGGCAAACAACAAACAAATAGTTGGTTGATGGCAACAGACGCACTTTGACTGACTGAGCGGGATAACGGGCGCTTAGCCTGTGATAGGTGGAGAGGGGGAATGATATTCACCCCCGCCTTCACTGATTGGCTAAATGGCGTTAGCGACGCCTTCCCTTTGACAGGCCGGAGGTAGTAACATACGCTCGGCTGGTGATTGGTGGAGAGGGAGGATGACGCGCTCCCCCTGCCTCGCCTTCCGGATATTTAAATGATGCTCACCGCCGCGCCGGCTTACCTAGTGAAAGTCGCGCTGAGCGACGAAACGCGTTGGGAGCCGGTGGTCTACACATTGGAATTCAGCAGCGTGAGTTGGCTTTGAGCCATGATATGATATGCAAGTTTTAAACTTTTTAGGATTATGAGTATTTTATTGGCTTGATTAAAAGGAATTTATAGTTGGCAGTATTGCGCTATGGATTTTTTATTTCCCTTTGCATGAACATGCTATGGAGATTCGGTTGGCCATTTTATATTGTACTGAGGAATTGTACCCCATGTGGTGGAGCTGATTGGAGAAGTTGTCTTCGTGATTGTTGAAACTGCTGTTTGATTTAATCATTTCTGGTATAATATCGGTGGTGGTATTGCACAAATGGATTGTTGACACACTTGGTGGATTCAGAGAAAGAATTGGAAGGACTTTAAAGAGGACTCAAACTAATTCACTTATAGCTCTGTGCTTTTTTTGTATATTTTTGGAATGTATTTACTTATTGGTGAGATTTAAGTAATTGCACGTGTAGCTAGTTATATGATTATTGTTTTTTTTCACAAAATGTTTTTGAGTTTAATTAGTTCACAGCGCGGTATTTATTATTTTATATTTATATGTTTTGTTAACAAACAAATAGTGTCTAACCTCTGCTTCCTGCAAACCTATTGAAGAAGGCGTGTTAGTAAATAGTCTATAAACTTACTAGGCTGGTGGGGGAGTCGGGGTTGGGGAGTCACCCTTCTCACTGGGACCTGTCATACCTCTTGGTTTTGAATCTGTAGAATAAACTAAAACAATTGTTATGTGTTAGAGGTGTGAATTGGCTTGGGTTGTTTGTGGGACGTCACCCACCTTCTTCTTCTTGATGGGGCATCCCAACATCATCCTCCCCTCGCTGCTCACCCGCGTGGCCCTCTTGCCGATCTAGAAGAAAATATTCCCAAAGACAACATTATAACACATATGTGTAAGTGTTTACTGTGTGTCTTCCTGTGTGTGTTTGTGTGTGATGCTGATACCTTACTCATTATGACCACTATCTTGGGACTCCCTGTCCGACATCTGGGCCTCCTTCTCTGCAGCTTGGTCCAGGTGAGCTTGAGGCTCACCTGCAGAGGAGAGTGAGGACGTTGGCACTTGTGCCCCACCGTAATACGTATATATAAGGCACAGAGCAAATTTAAACAATGTTCTTTTAAACAGTGAAGTTCCAAGATAGGTATCCCACGGTGCATGCACATAAAGTAGTTGATCTTGACACCTGTGCCCTCCACCTTTTGGATATGCGCTTACCCAATAGAACTGGTAATAAAGCCTCAAGGCAGATTCCACCGATGTGGGACAGCTGCGTTGTGATTATTATCCTTCAGTGTTGTAAGATATTTTTGAACATCCCATATAGGTCTCAAGCATGGATTAACAGAGAAAGCACAAAAATCTAGTGCAACTCCGTAATAAAATATATAAAAATATTTAATAGTTGAAATGCACTCACAAATTCCAAATGGTCAAAACGCATATAAGTCATAGACCCAGGGAAGTCCTTCCTTCCTTTGTTCCACCATGGCCGTTAGTGGAGCAATCAGGTTGTGGACTACGGATCCTCTGATAAGTAAAAATATCTATGTGGAGCCGCCGCTTCCTATTTGACCTGAGGTCAAATCCCACATCGGTGGAATCTGCCTTGAGGCTTTATTACCAGTTCTATTGGGTAAGCGCATATCCAAAAGGTGGTGGGCACAGGTGTCAAGATCAACTACTTTATGTGCATGCACCGTGGGATACCTATCTTTGGACTTTTATTCACTGTTTAAAAGAACATTGTTTAAATTTGCTCTGTGCCTTATATATACGTATCACTGTGGGACTTTGATTGGATGGAAAGTCTGGTACGTTGAAGCAATTGAGTTTGACTAGTTTTATTAGATGGTTCATTTGAGAATTTAATTTTTAGCGCTGTGTTCTATTAAGTTATATACTTGTGCCCCACCACCTACATGTCCACCAGGTCTTGCCAGCATTGGGCAGACGTGTTGGCTCTAGGTGTCCACACTCTTTGGTGGAACTCTGACACTAGAAGAAAATGGCATTCTTTTATACACAGGCCTCACTAATGTGATTGTAGTAGTGAATGCTTAGGCAAGAATTGGCATTTACTTGGAAGGAGTTTGTGAAAATACCTTCTCACCTGGGGCTTCTTCCTTTTTTTCAGGTCCGACCAATGCTGGATGATCTGTGTAAACGTGTAGGTGGCGTGGGACTCCTCCTCCAGCATTGCTGAAATATCAAGTGCCAACGTCCTCTTGGCATAGATGTCAGGCAGGAAGTCATAGCAGTAGGTCATCATCATCTAAAATATAGAGAAAATACATATAAAAATTAAGCCCAGCAGATTGTTACCAGCCCCCCAAAACTTTAGATCTGCATTAATGTATTTGTGCATCCTTGTTTTAGAGATCTTTGTGGCTGGTGTTATTACCACCTGGGCTGCCGCCTGGTATCTGGCTGCCACACTCAGCTAGGCACCAATAGATCCACCTTGCCTTAAAAAGTCCCTGCGTGGTGCTCATGTGTGCACTAGCTTTCGCCTGTGTTATTTAGCAAATGTCGGCGTTCCTTCGGTTCTGCCTTCCTAGACACTTGTGCCCTATGAATTGCTATTCTCGATCAGCCTGACTGGCTATACACTTTCAACCCCGATTAACTAAACCTATTTATAATCGCGTGCAAATGGAGGCATTTTGTGTACTTATGCGCATGATAGTCTCCTGCTGGTCATGGGTGAACAGAAAGGGTGCCATTTTTGGAATAATGTCTGCGTCATGTGACGCACCCCAGGGGATCCCGGAAGCTGGCATACTTCTGAACTTCAGTGCGTAGGCATAGGCAATTACGTATTAGGGAAGTATCATTTGTGTTAGGGCGAGCGCTGCACGCCCGTCTCACAGCATTTCACCTACCTCCATGGCTGCATGCAGCCGTCATCCATCTTCCCTCAGGGCTGCTTCCAGCTGCCGCCCTTCCCCCAATGCTTCCTCCTTGCATGGTCAGGTGCGCACACGTCTCCGTCCACTAGAGGGCGAGCGCACAGGATCCCTGAGATTTAAAGGGCCTGTACAGCACTGATTGGTGTTTATGTCATCCAATCCTGCATCATCTTCCCCTATTTAAACAGGCACTTTCTTCCTTCAGTGCCGGATCTTGGTCTCTCCATGCTTGTTGAAAGTCAGACATACTTGGATTGCTCACCTGTGTACCGACCTCTGCCTGTCCCCGACTCTGAACCTTTGCTGCCTGCCCTGACCTCGGCTACTCACCTTTTCTGTGAACCTGTGCTGCCAGCCCCGACCTCTGCCTGTACTTACTACGCCTTTTGCCTGCCACTTGTGTACCTCGCTGAACCTCGGCTGACTGTGGGACTGGGCCGCTGTTGGGGGGTAGCGACCTGGGGGTCACTCGCCGCACAAGACCAACCTGCCTTGCGGTGGGCTCTGGTGAATACCGGTGGCCCCTTAGACTCCGCTCCCCTGACACGGTACCCGCCATCGGTTCCACAGTTAAAGCGGATCCACACCCGAGTCCGCTCCATCCGGTCCGTGACAATTTGTTAAAGACACACACTGAGAAGGCAACACTCCGGGACAGCTGTACCAAGCCATGCCCTGCTGGATGATTGCCAAGGACTATGGCACCACAGTCCTACTTCAAGTGCACGCCAGCACACAGTTAGGCAAAGCCAGCACCAGTGGGAGGCAAAGTGCTAGGGCAAGCCAGAGCAGTCCCACCCATAGTGCTAAGGCAAGCAAGAGCACTTCAAGCAAAACTGCTAAGGCTAAGCAGAGCAGTGGCAGGCAAAGTACTAGGCCAAGACATAGCAGCCCCCCAACAACCCCCTCTCCCAATGGAGCTTGCACCCCTAATTCTTACCATGTCAAATTCAGCAGGGATCTAGGGCAGTAGCAGGGCAGCTCCAATCTGGATACCCCCCCTCTCCCCAGCAGCCTCCACTCTAGGCTCATCATGGCTGACCCTGTGCCAGACACCCAGCCCTCCAGCCAGCCCTGTCCAGTCATCAGCCAGTGACCAATCTAGCCCCTAAGGATCTTCCTCAACACCTATAGCCCAAATTCCCCTATTCCACAGGGAGAGAGGAACGGAAGTACACAGGGAGATTGTCAGATCCCTGGGTTTGCCCCGCTGGTGGCTAGCATCATTTATTACCCGGCCCTCAGTTTTGCCTGCCACCAGCGTGTCTCAGCAGAGCCCTGGCTGTTCTTTCTCCCCCTCTACTGCTGCACCTGGTGTGAGGCTTATTTAAGTGGATCCGCCCTTTACCTGGGGTAGCAGGATTTTGGGTTGTGTGTTTGAGTTCGTTGTGGCCTGTGCCTCTGGTGCTCTGAACCTGAGTCTCCGTCGGAATCTAGTGGCAAGCAGGCCTCTCCCTGGCTTCCCTGTGGCTGCTTGGTCACTTTGTGATCCTTGTCCTCCGTGCAGCAGGCCTCCTATTAGCTCCTGGAGGCTGCTGCCCCCTGTCCTGTGCCTTTTGGTAAGTGCACCATCACCCTATGGTTTCCTCCGTTTCCTTGTATGTTGTACTTACGTTAGTTAGATTTGTTTCTTTGCTCTGTAGTGTTTATCTGAATCCAAGATCTTTTTTGTTTCCTTTTGCCTTTATTTAATGAACCATCTTCAGTGCATTACTTCTGTGCTGTGTCACTGCTCTGGCCAAAAAATCTGCTTCCCTGGTGGAAAGGTCTTTTAGGAGAACTCTCCGGCCTGACAGAGATGATGGTCAATTCTATGTTGGGCGACACCTGCATCAGGGCACCCTGAGTGGCAGCTTTAATGATGCCCAATGTATGGCTTTAGCAACAGGTGTGTCTGACCATTCTGATCAGCTGTATGGATGCAGTTCTAGTGCTACACCAAAATCTGTCAAGTCCAGCCTGTGGGAGGCCATCACCAGGCAGGTTAAAGTGGTCCTTTACTCTGAATAAGAGTCTATCTTATATGTTTCCCCCCCCTGTACATACAGATTGTCCACCTTAATCCGGACCTTCACCCTGAATAAGAGCCTATCTTACATGTTTCCCCCCCTGTACATACAGATTGCCCACATTAATCCGGACCTTCACCCTGAATAAGAGCCTATCTTATATGTTTCCCACACCTTGTACATACAGATTGCTCACATTAAGAATCATCCTACCTGCATCTACTGCATGTTATGAGCCTTTAAACATCCAAGATGGTGGCTCATGGAACAACAGGCAGCCTGCAAACAGGAAGTGCCTTCTGACTGTGCTGCTCTGCATTCTGGGATTGCTGACCTTCTCCTGACCCAAGCTCTGCTCTGTCTGAGCAAAGCACAGCTATAACCCACCCCTGTAATTTATCCCGCTCTCCTCTCCTCAGTAAATGTGATGCTTCTGAGTAAAGATGGCGGCGCCCGTATCCTAAAGTCCTGAACAGAGTTGCAGCCCAGTGGGGGAAAGAATAATAAGTGACTAAAAACTTAAAATATATTAACTTTAGATGCTGGGGAATAGTTTTTTAAGGGTTTGGGCTTTTCGATAAATCATGGTGAAGGTCCAGTTTAATAGTGTCGGACCAGAGCGAAAGGATGTGGATCAAGTGCAAAGGAAGTTTGCTGACATGAATTATGTCTGTAAGGCAAAAAATCAGCAAGCGAAAGCAACAAGGGTAAGGTACTTTGTGCTGTTGTTGATATTGGCCGTGACCTTTGCATGGCTACATCCTTGGTGTATTTGTTTAAGGTTGCAAACCGGAGGTAGAATACCACACAAACTTCAATTTAAAGTGGACCAACACCCAGGGGGGATCGGCCTGGGAATCTTATAGATCAGATCCCTCCCCGCGGGGCATCTGAAATCGGGATGTCCCGCGGGGTGAAACCCCCAGTAAGCCCACAATCCTACCTTTTCCACGTTCCAGCGGCACATACACGTCCGCCGCAGGTAAGTTGTGCAATAGTTTTGGGTTGTTTAGTTTCAAAAGATGTATGACTCATTTCAATTGCCTAGTTAATGATGCCATCAGCGCCTAAGGCCCTTATTCATCAAGCGATAGCGCCAGGTAGTGTCTGACGAGCGCCAGGTAGCGGCAGCTAACGGCGACTACCGACTCAAGTACGCCCGGCGGCGGTCACAATGACGCATTTATCAAGCAAAATGAGGCTAGCGCCGGCAAGAGCGACGGCTGGCGCGGCATTCATCATGAAGCCGCCTGGACCGAACAGTGCCGCTGCAAATTCCCTCACAGCGCCAGGTATGAGCTGTCGCTTCCTGGCGATGTCCAATGCTTTTCAATGGAGCAATCTATAATTATTCATAATTAATTGGTATTAATTTTTTTTTTTTTTTTTTAATGTAAAAAAATCGGAGAACACTTCTGCAATGTTAGGATTTATTTTTAAGTCAAAAAAAAAATTAAAAAAAATATGTGCAGAATTGATCTAACAGGTCTGAGATTAATGTATTCATATTACTAAATGATTCTAAAAACATGTATAATGTTACATTCAAAAAATATGGTTGTTTAGGGGTTAAAAACTAGTTAATACACATCGCCGCCAGCGCTCTGGGGTTTAAACAAGGAATGGACAGCGACAGCACATTCGGAGCGTGATTTGTTGATGAATATGAAGCTAGCCGTTCGCTCTGGCCATTCGTTGTCAGGCGCTCACATACAACGCTGGACCTGTGAAACAGCGACCCCCCCAGCCCGTATTCAACATTACTGCACACCGACTGAGTCGCTGTCATCAAGCTAATGCCGGCCAAGCACAGCGAATACTGGCTGGCGCTGAAAAAATCACGCTACAGTCGCTCATCTGTCGCTACCTGGCGCTATTAATGAATCGGCCTCTAAGTGTTGTTGCAGGACTAAGACACCTCACAGCTAATTAATGATCTTTTTATGCGTGTGTCTATGCCACACCATCATGACTTGTAAAACATGGAAGCATTAACATGAAAGGGTTAGCCATTGCTAAGGCACACAAGGTATGTGGCTTGAATAACCTTAAGCCCTATTCACATTGCAGGAAATTAAAAGCAAATACACATGCCCAACCAAGCACACCAACAAACAAGTACTGGGACAACTTCATCAAGGACTGCACCAATTGAAGAATTTGATCTGATGCAGCTCTATTTTGGTGTACTGTGTGTACATCTAAGAACAACAAGCTAAATTATTTGTCTGACCCTACAAACACCCCTGCTACTGGCTGCCATACAGGATCTGGAGGATGATGATCCACTGCATCTGCCTCTACAACAACAGCAGCATCAGCACCGGTTGCCTCCCCACCACCCTCAGACACATCTGCCACAACAGTTGCCACTGCACCAGCACCTGCCTCCCCCACTCCCTCTGCACCATCAGCAGCTGCCTCCCCCACTCCCCCTGCACCAGCATTGATTGTCTCCCCCACTTCCTCTGCACCATCAGCAGCTGCCTCCCCCATTCCTTCTGCACCAGCACCTGCCTCCCCCACTCCCCCTGCACCATCAGCAGCTGCCTCCCCCACTCCCTCTGCACCATCAGCAGCTGCCTCCCCCACTCCCTCTGCACCATCAGCAGCTGCCTCCCCCACTCCCTCTGCACCAGTAGCAGCTCCCTCCCCCACTCCCTCTGCACCAGCACCTGCCTCCCCCACTCCCTCTGCACCAGCACCTGCCTCCCCCACTCCCTCTGCACCATCAGCAGCTGCCTCCCCCACTCCCCCTGCACCAGCACCTGCCTCCCCCACTCCCCCTGCACCAGCACCTGCCTCCCCCACTCCCTCTGCACCATCAGCAGCTGCCTCCCCCACTTCCTCTGCACCATCAGCAGCTGCCTCCCCCACTCCCTCTGCACCAGTAGCAGCTCCCTCCCCCACTCCCCCTGCACCAGCACCTGCCTCCCCCACTCCCTCTGCACCATCAGCAGCTGCCTCCCCCACTCCCCCTGCACCAGCACCTGCCTCCCCCACTCCCCCTGCACCAGCACCTGCCTCCCCCACTCCCTCTGCACCATCAGCAGCTGCCTCCCCCACTTCCTCTGCACCATCAGCAGCTCCCTCCCCCACTCCCTCTGCACCAGTAGCAGCTCCCTCCCCCACTCCCCCTGCACCAGCACCTGCCTCCCCCACTCCCCCTGCACCAGCACCTGCCTCCCCCACTCCCTCTGCACCATCAGCAGCTGCCTCCCCCACTTCCTCTGCACCATCAGCAGCTGCCTCCCCCACTTCCTCTGCACCATCAGCAGCTGCCTCCCCCACTTCCTCTGCACCATCAGCAGCTGCCTCCCCCACTTCCTCTGCACCATCAGCAGCTGCCTCCCCCACTTCCTCTGCACCATCAGCAGCTGCCTCCCCCACTCCCTCTGCACCAGTAGCAGCTCCCTCCCCCACTCCCCCTGCACCAGCACCTGCCTCCCCCACTCCCTCTGCACCAGCAGCAGCTGCCTCCCCCACTCCCTCTGCACCAGCAGCTGCCTCCCCCACTCCCTCTGCACCAGTAGCAGCTCCCTCCCCCACTCCCCCTGCACCAGCACCTGCCTCCCCCACTCCCTCTGCACCAGCAGCTGCCTCCCCCACTCCCTCTGCACCAGCACCTGCCTCCCCCACTCCCTCTGCACCAGCAGCTGCCTCCCCCACTCCCTCTGCACCAGCAGAAGCTGCCTCCCCCACTCCCCCTGCACCATCAGCAGCTGCCTCCCCCACTCCCTCTGCACCAGTAGCAGCTGCCTCCCCCACTCCCTCTGCACCATCAGCAGCTGCCTCCCCCACTCCCTCTGCACCATCAGCAGCTGCCTCCCCCACTCTCTGTGCAGCAGATGCCTCCACCACACCCTCTGCTGCCACAGCTAGATCCACAGCTTCAGCATGAGCAGCAGCTGGAGTGTGAGGAGCAGCTGCATTTGTTCACAGTCCACAGTACAGAAGATAATGATGGGGAAAGGCCTGTATGTGCAAAACCAGCTAAGGGGTATGCTGGTATCTTCTGTATGGGGATAAACTGAATCTGCATAATAGTACAGCTTAAAGCGGACCTTCACCCTGAATAAGAGCATATCTTGTATGTTTCCCACACCCTGTACATACAGATTGCCCACATTAATCCGGACCTTCACCCTGAATAAGAGCCTATCTTATATGTTTCCCACACCCTGTACATACAGATTGCTCACATTAATCCGGACCTTCACCCTGAATAAGAGTCTATCTTATATGTTTCCCACACCCTGTACATACAGATTGCCCACATTAATCCGGACCTTCACCCTGAATAAGAGCCTATCTTATATGTTTCCCACACCCTGTACATACAGATTGCCCACATTAAAAATCATCCTACCTGCATCTACTGCATGTTATGAGCCTTTAAACATCCAAGATGGTGGCTCATGGGACATCAAGTGCCTTCTAACTGTGCTGCTCTGCATTCTGGGATTGCTGACCTTTTCCTGACCCCAGCTCTGCTCTGTCTGAGCGAAGCACAGCTATAACCCGCCCCCTGTACTTTATCCCACTCTCCTCTCCTCAGTAAGTGTGATTCTTCTGAGTCAAGATGGCGGCACCCGTATCCTAATTATAATATAATATATAATATAATAATATATTAATTTTAGATGCTGGGGAATCATTTTATAAGGGTTTGGGCTTTTCAATAAATCATGGTGAAGGTCCGGTTTAACTCCCGCTGACAGGTAATTCATGCAAAATGAATAATGAAACCTCTTCCAGCTTTCAATATATATATATATATACGCTCCAGCCAGGTAATGCACTGCAGATGGTGGTTAGGTTAGTGGATGGTATAGGGGGGGAGGGAAGTCACCACACCTACGGTGCAGGCTGGCCGCTGGAATGAGCCCCACTGGTCCTCACATGGGTCCCTGTATATTTTAAAAGCATTTAATAAAATGTGTACATTTTACAGTACCTTCATTGGGATATCCATAGTAACCCCAGCTGTCTCCCCCTTTTCTGTAAGTCCCCTTAAAGTCCCCTCTGCCATTGCAGCTTCTCTACCAGGTGTCCTGCCATTCTGTTTATCAAAGGTGTGAGGTGAACCAGCATGGGGCCTTTGAACTGGGGACTGCCTGTATTTGCTCATCTCTCAAAACAAAGGAACAATTTCCCCTTGGCCAAAATATGGTCGTTTCAGTTTATGGCATTTATGTTAAGTGGGCTTTTTGTCAGAGACCTAGATATCTCGGAGATGTGGAAATATTTTTCATAAGGGGAGGATGTAGAATCCTTTTGGGTAGAAAATACAATTTGATGTAAAAAGAGCAAGAAAGAACAATAAAAGGAAATGTAACAATTACAAGGTTGATCACAGGATGGGGATGTCATTTTGCCTCTTTACAAGGCACTGGCGTGCCCTCACCTGGATTATGCCAGTTCATATAATGGACTATGGAAAGGATGCAGAGGAGCCACCAAACTAATAAGAGGAATGAAATATCTTAGTTATGAGGAAAGATTATGAGAATTAAATCTGTTTAGTCTTGGGAGGAGACGACTGAAGGGGGACATGTTTAACTTGTATAAATATATAAACGGGCAATAGAAAAAATATGGGGAAACACTTTTTTAAGTACAATCCTCTCTAAAGACAACCCCTTGTCCCTCCCTCCGACTGCACACTCCCTCTGACTGGAAAAAAAAAGATTCAATCTCCGGACACGACAATCATTTTTTACCATAAGAATTATAAATCTGTGGAATAGCCTCCCACAGAAGCTTGTTACAGCATCAACCGCTGACAGCTTCAAGAAAGGATTAGATGCTTATTTAGAAGAAAATAACATTAACAGTTAATATTAGCTGTTATCAGTAAAAAAACAAAAAATACCCCAACACCCTTGGTTGAACTTGATGGACTCGATGTCTTTTTTCAGCCGTATTAACTATGTAACTATGTACCCCGCGGCCAGCTTCCGCTGATCCCTACTGGCAGAGTGGGATGACGTCATTGTCCCCGTTTCCTTCTTTTTCTGGCTGCAGCCACAGTGGTTGAGTCCTGCTTGTGACGTTGCGCTAATTTTGGTTTTACTAGGCCCTCAGCAGGACAATAATATAAAAAGGATTTTAGTACCTAATGGGTAAGTCTACTTTCGATTGGAACCCATAAATGTCCCCACATTTAAGGGGCGACCAGCGGGTAGGTGAGGAGTGGGGGGTGCAGGTGCATAAGAATGGGGGGGTGTAGGGGGGCCTTGGCCATCATTGTGGGAGATAAGAAAACCTACACCCTGATCAGGTAAATGTATCAACCTTGTAGAATTTGGCAAAATTCTGAACAGAGGACCCAGGTCTTACAAGCCTGGTCCCTCGTAGCTTGATAGCAGAAGCCTCATGAAGACCCGGCCTCCTCATTGAGAATGCAATAATTAAGAAAGGGGAAGGCCTGCTGTGTGCCTTGAAGGCCTCAACCGTGACAAATCTACTTATGGTGGCAATGTCCGCTGCATTTGTTTTGTGAGAACCATCTGTAAGAACAAAAAAGTCCAATGCCCTGATCAAGAGGAATGTGATTGCCCCAATCCCATCCAAAAAGTGGAAACTAGAACAATAACTGGAGAATTTGCATGTACCTCCTTAGACTTGGGTCTGTGGAGGCTTGGTGTGAAACTCATGTCCGGGTTCCCTTTATGGGGTCAAAACCAACATGTGGTCACCCGCATGGTTACACCACCTCCACCTTGATCTCCTGACAGGAAGGCACCCTTGTTCAAATGATCCAGCATGGTAGGGCAGAGCACATCAGTTGAACAGATTATTTAAAGCAGCACAAAACTATGGGGGCTCCCTGTGCATGCCCGAGTACCTAGACGCTCCTTATGTTTTCCAAGATACCCCATGTAGAAACACACAACAGCACACATTTCTGTGCGGCTACTGGAGTACCTTGGGCAATGCGGCCACAACAGCCTTGCCTAGGTTCTCCACTGCGAGGGCCTCTTCTACCTGGCATTCTTGAGATCACCGATTAGATAATCTCAAGAATGCCGGCTGATGTGCTGGTGCATCTCGGGTTCCATATAGACTGGGAAGTGCTCCCTCCTCAAGCCTGATTGTCTTACTGGTCTTACGCTTCCCGGGCAGATGGGGTGTGAATACTCGAAACACCAGTGATGTTCCGTTTTTCAGGCGATTTTGACTGGAGGTCCTTTTTAAAAATGCCCAGATGTGCTAAACACCCTGGGAACACTAGTGCACTCCCCTCACCGGCAACCCCTCTGGGGCATGCGCGGGCTCTCATTCAATCATCTTTCTACGCCTTGCATATGAATGTTTGTACACAGAGCACAGGGAGCGCCCGGCATCCCTTCAGTTGCTCCCCCACGGCTGTGTGCCTGCAACCAGCCAGTCACATAGCAAAGCAGCTGGGGAATGGCAGCGTAACCCGCGCATGTGCCGTTATAATGGGCGAAATAGGGGTGCAGGGCATCCCAATTTTTTTCACTCTTCTAAAGCGGGTTTTGGTCCACTTTAAACATACATACGGGGCAGTGCTGTCCACAATTCTATATGAAAGGTGTAGAACGTGATTATACAGAATCAAGTCATTATAGTCTGGCAACGCTCTGGCCAGCTGCTCCTTCTACTCGCATCACTGGATGACATGATGTCCCATATGGAGAGGACTCTTGGTGGGTATGTCAGTCCATGGGCTGTTTGTGGGGGGGTCACTGGGGGTGCAAGCTAAATTTGTCCCTCATGGTCCCACCTAGGCAGAGGGAGTGGTCGAGGATGCTGGCGGACCCAAACTCAGAGGATCAGGAGGATTCTGCTACGGGGGGGAGGAGTTGAGTGTTCTTTGCTGTTTTCAGCATTTGGAGTTCCTGTAAAGCGGATGTTCAGCTGACCCGCTGCATCTCACCCCACAGACACCCCGATTTGGGATTCCCACACCCGAACGGGCCTGTCCATCCCATGAGTAGCAATACTTACTAATCTGCATGATACGGGGGACACAGGAAGTTGTACACAGCTCCATATGTGGCAGTGCAGCCTCCACCAATCAGAGGCGTGGCGGGAGTCTATGTCATGTGCAGCAGTGAAGGTATTCAAGCAGCACGTATTCCAAATCAGGATGCGGGGGGAACCATCCTATAGTCTTGCACATGGTCACAAGTCCGACCCTGTGCAGAATCAATAGGTGGTGTGCCGCTCTGGCCAGTACCTTGCATGCCATTTTAAAGTTGCCCTGCTTTCCTAGGAGGGGGGTGAGCACAGCTGACAAGGGTCTCGAGCACCCTACATCACCATCAGCTGTCTTTTCCCCAACCAACATATGTCTGGTTGCTCAAGCCCATAGGTCAAAACCTGTAATTTCCACTATCCTGGTGATATGTCCATTCATCTGGGTTCCTGTTTGCCCCAAAAACTCACCTTTCCTTGGTCCCATGCCACATGTGCTCTCATCCAATCAGCACTGTATGACATCTATATTAAAGAGAAACAACACACCCAATTTTAACTTTTTGGGGTGTTGTTCCTCTCAGTGGGGGCATCCTGAAACCTTCCTATCGCTCCCACGACAGACTCGGGCGAGAACGAAAGTGCAGATTGGCGCGCTTGCTTTCACTCGGCTCCCTTCGGCACCGCTTGGGGCGATCGTTGCCGAAGGGAGCTGAATGCGCTGCTGGCCGCATCCCCGGCTCACCTCCTCCATTTAGAAAGACCAGGCATATGTGCGCACATGGCTAGTGGTGAGCTGGGATGCGACTGCGGTGCAGAGACACGAGGGCTCTGGGACAACGTGAGTGAAATGGGGCTTCTGGGGGGTTTTACACAGCGGGGCATTTCAATTCAGGATGCCCCAAGGACTGGAACTCTGATGTTCCTCTTTAATGATCGGCATACGATTCTGATAAACACAGAGACTTGGCATAAGGGCTGCATCCCCCATTTCTTGTGCAGGAGCATGTCTCAGGGGTTTTGACTGATCACAAACAGACCCTGGTGATTGGCCAACGCTTGTTCAAAATCGCCCCCGCCACCTTTGGTCCGAGCCCATGATAGCTGTTTGCTGGGGTGTGATTTTGTTTGTATCCGTGAATCGGTTGCTATTACATTTCGTTCCTTTCACCATCCCAGTTTTCTGACCTTGGCTTGATCTGACTCATCTCATCCCTTGGTACCTATTAGCTCTGACCGGTGGGGCTTTGACCCTTGGCTCATCCTCTGACTCTGCTCCATCTTACCCCTAGATACCACAAAGATCTTTGACCATCTGGTTTCCAACCCTTGGCTCATATCTGGATTAAGTCTCTGCTCCATCTTTCAGCCTGTCATCCAGCCGAAACCACTTTCCCATCTTATCCGTACTTGCCCCTGTGCCCTGGGAGTTCACTGGCCTTCAACTGTCAGACCACATTCTTTGAGACATGGGGGCAACTTTTTTTTAAAAATAAACCCAAATTGAGATGCTCCAAGGGGTGGAACTCAGGCAGCCTTGGAATGTGATGGATGGAGGTCAGAATTAATAAAACGTGATAGTGAACATTCCCTTCCTTGATTTTATATTCCTATCTCTGCATTGTATGCTTAGTGGCTAATAAAGGTGAAATACACCCTCAGTAAGCCACTTATCTCTGCGCTGAATCTTTCCTTTTGCTTTTACTGAAATTAGAGTAGTAAAGTTAATGATGCACGGTGCTATTAAACACATTACTATGAACAAGATGGCGCTGGGGAGTTAGGCAACACCTTATGATGTCCGGCCCCCCCAGGCATTACGAACATTCTTAAGAATATGATCTGTAGCTGTGAGGACCAATCATTGAGCCAGTATTTAGATTTTTTGTTGATATGTGCCATGTTTTTTGCTTTACTAGAAAAATAAAGGTTGCAGGGAGGGGCTGGCAGAAGAGCGCTTTTCCTGTGTAACATAGGACACGCTGTCTGACTGTGTCCTTCGTTACGCATATATCTTCACTCCCTTAGATTATTTGTGGAAGACCGGACGACACCAAAGAATCTCTGAACCGTGCAGAGGAGAGAGGGGTCTGTCCACGGTCCTTTTCTGGAGTCCCCGATGTTCCTCATTTAAACCCCTGATACACTGCCACATACAATACACCATTTTCTTAAAATCTTAAAAATCTAATCAATTTATCTTAAAATCTAAATTTGATGATAATGTTGCTGTAATCAAACATTTCAGAAACATTCAGTGCCAGCAGAAAATTACGGAAAAAATACCATTTTGTGAGTACTCACCTGTAAAATGGGTATTACGAGTATGTCACACACGCCGCTTCCAACATTCATGACACTTGGGTAACCAGCCTGTAGAGGGCGATCTTGCAGAGATGACATGAGAAAAAGGAGCCCCTCCTGGTCCATAAATCATAAATACCCGGGACCTCCCACTATTCCTCAGTCTTTTAAAAAAGCAGTGAAGAACCAGGAAGAGCAAATTATATAGTGAAAAATAGTAAGAAACACCATATAAAGGATCCCAGAACAAAAAAGGGGCGTGTGACATACTCGTAATACCCATTTTACAGGTGAGTACTCACAAAATGGTATTATTCCTAGTATGTCACACGCTCCGCTTCCAACATTCATGACACTTGGGACATCCAATAGCAGTGTCTATAATGGGCGGGGATCCCACAAGGAAAATAAGGCATAACTTAAATTACTGCAGCTTGCAGAACCTTGCGACCAAAAGCAGCATCCGCTGAGGCCCGCACATCAACCTTGTAAAACTTAGAAAATGTGTGAACCGAAAACCAAGTAGCAGCCTTGTTCAACAGAAGCCTGGTGCTGAAAAGCCCAGGACGCACCAACAGCACGAGTAGAATGAGCAGTAACACGAAAAGGGGGAACCTTCCCCTTAGCAGAATAGGCCCCAACAATGGCCTGACGAATCCATTTACTAATGGAAGATTTGGCGGGTGCCAAACCTTTCCTAGGCCCAGAAGGCACAACACAACGAACAACATCCAAAGAATGTAAAACTCTTTCCTTGTTATTACTAGGATTAGGGCACAATGAAGGAAGAACTATATCCTGATTTAAGTGGAAGGCAGACACCACTTTAGGAAGAAAATCTGGTTTAAAACGGAAAACCACCTTATCCTGATGCCTCTCATAGTAAGGAGCCTGTATTGACAGGGCCGCCAATTCAGAAATCCGACAGACAGAGGAGCAACCAAAAAGGCAACTTTCTGAGCGAGAATATGAAGAGGAACCTCCTTTAAAGGTTCAAAAGGAGCCTCCTGCATAGCAGAGAGCACCAGATTAAGATCCCAAACTGGAAGTAGAAGCTTTCTAGGAGGCCGCACATGCGTGACCCCCTGGAAAAAAGTCTTAACCAAAGGGTGAAGAGCAAATGACCTTTGAAAGAAAATAGCCAAAAGCAGAAACCTGCCCTTTCAAAGTACTAATCTGGAAGCCCAAATCCAGACCCCGTTGCAGAAACTCCAAAATCCTCGGGATAGAAAATACCCTACAAGGCAGGGACCTAGACTCACACCAGTCAATATAGGACCTCCAAGTCCTGTAATAAACCACAGAGAAAGACTTCTTTCTAGCTCTAACAAGAGTCAGAATGACAGCATCTGAAATCTGGAGATTTCAGCAGCCACGCCGTCAAAGCCAGCGTTGGTAAATTGGGGTAACAAAGTTGACCCCGAGTTAAGAGATCTGGAAGAAGAGGCAGAGGCAACAGATCCTCTGCCAGCCTTGTGACCTCTGCGAACCACAGGCGTCTTGGCCACTTTGGAGCCACCAGAATTGCTGGTGCCCCTTCCAGAACCAACTTGCGCACCACCTTGCTTATCATGGAGAATGGGGGAAAAAGATACAGGAACCCCAGATCCTTCCAGGCAAGAGACATGGCATCCACTGCCAGAGGATCCTGGGATAGAGACACAAAGGCTGGAAGCTTGTGGTTGTGGCGAGACGCAAACAGGTCCAACCGCGGTGTCCCCCACTTGTGACAAAGGAACTGAAAGACCTCGGGGTTGAGAGACCATTCTCCCTGGCGAGCGCATGCTCTGCTCAGGGAGTCTGCCTCCACATTCTCTATCCCCGGAATGTAAACTGCCGATATGCAGGGAACATTGATCTCTGCCCACTGAAGGATCAGAGACGCTTCCTGGAGGGCACCCCAACTGCGAGTCCCTCCCTGGTGATTGATGTATGCAACTGCTGTTCGGTTGTCTGACCGAATCTGAACCAGCAAACCCCGCAAGAGATGAGTCAGTCGGAGCAGCACAAGACGAATGGCCCGAAGTTCCAATAAATTGATTGGGGAGTGAGCCTCCAGAGACCCCCACAACCCCTGAAACCGGTATCTCCTCCAGATGCCCCCCCCCAGCCCGTAAGGCTGGCATCTGTGGTGACCAACTCCCAACAAGGAGTCAGAAATGATTTGCCGTCCCTGAGACTGCTCGAAATCAGCCAACACTGGAGGGACTGAAGGACGAGGGGAGACAACAGACAAGCTCTCCTCTGGCGGAGAGCGTCGATCGTTGAACGTAACGACTCCATGCGGAACCTTCGGAAACAAATAAACTGATTGAGTCGTCCCAGATCTAGAATAGGCCGAACAGAGCCGTCCTTTTTTGGGAACCGTAAATAGGTTGGAGTAAAAACCCCAGACCTCTTTCCGCTGGAGGAACCTGGCGGATAACATCCATGTTTAAAAAGTTCGCCACAGCTGCCCGGAGCCCCTGTGCGATCACCGATCTGTGGGCATCCGAGACCTGAAAAATCTGGGAGGAGGCCGAACCTCGAATTCCAGCTTGTAACCGGAGGACACAACTTCCAGAATCCATCTGTCTGATACCTCTTGACCCAAGCCTGGAAAAAAGAATTGCAGCTGCCCCACCCGTATGGGTGAGGGCGCCTCCTCATTGCTGGGCAGCCTTGGAAGTGGACTTGGGCTTAGATCCCCAACTCTGACCTGGACGGCCACGTCCTCTTCCTCTGTTCCATGCAGTCCCCCTTGGGACTGAAAAGGGCCGATCCTCTGCCCGTTCTGGAACCACGAAAGGAAGGGTTAAAAGGAAGCAGATGCCCGAAAGGAACGACGTTGCTTCTTACGCTGAGGCAATTTGCCTCCTTTAATGACAGAATCCAACTTCTCACCAAAGAGGCATAATCCCCCAAAGGGAAGTGCTGTTAGCGACTTCTTTGCCACCGTGTCAGCCGCCCACTGGCGTAGCCAAATAGACCGCCGAATCGCAACAAGCAAGGCAGAAGTTCTGCTACACAAGACCATGGAGTCATTTAAAGCAGAAAGTACAAAAGACACAAATAAATACATCGCTTGAGAGCGGAAAACTCATCAGAGGCTGGATCAAGCCCTGAGGTATTCAATAGGTCTCTAATAACAGACCAAATAGCGACTGCCATAAGTGCCGAGGCACCCACAGGCCGCAAGGCCGAGCCAACGCTAGCAAACGCATGGCAAGCCATTTGATCAATACGTTTGTCCTCCCCCTCCTTAAGGGAAGTAGATTCCGGAGAATGCAAAACAGAGGAATTGGACAAACTGAGCACAGGTGAATCCACCACAGGGGGGATGACCAATGCTTACAGTGTCTGCAGGAAAGGGATATTTTTTTTTTCTTTTTATCCCAGCCCAAAGGAATGCCAGGAAGCCGCGCAGGCTTTTCCCATCCCTTAAGAATGATATCTTCAAAATGTTTCTGATTAGGAAATTCAAAACGAGGCTTGGAGGCTCCAAAGAACTCCCCTTTCTGAGGAGGGTCTGCTTCTGGAAAATCGATAGCCAAGACCTCATATAATTGAGCAAGAGCTTTAGGGGTGTCAAAATTCTCCCCTTCACCTTGTTCAGCGTCAATACCCACAAATTGCTTAACATCTGAAACATCAGATTCTTCAAAAAATTCTCCTTCTTCAAACGGAGAACAATCAAAAATGCTCGCTACAATCAAGCTCATTTGCCTCAACGGTCAGAGCTAAATGTTTTCTTTTAGCTGAGGCCCTCTTGGCCACAGAGCTAGACATTTATTTTTTCAATGTGAGCCAATCAGGCACATACATCAGAAAGCGACTCTCTACCCATGACAATATCACTGGGGGTATGAACAAGACAAGGCGGTGTGGGGGAAGAGGCAGGAGCCACCTACCCTGAGGCTTGGGCCCCTAACTGCTGCATTATAACCAATTGAACACAAGATACACAAAAAAAAAAAATGTGTTATCCCCAACAAGGGATGCCCCACATCGCAAACACTGCCGAGTCTGTCCTGCAGGTACTGAAAAGCCAGTATCCTGAGATGCCTCCATGTGGTGTTTATTGAAATACTTAATTTTTTTATAGTCGCCAAGTATATGGGATTTTTACAGCCGAAGCTACCCGGGATGCCCCTAAATAGTCCCTAGGTGGGAGGATTTTAAACAAGGACCAGGAGAAACCCCTATTAAGAGAGTTTCCCCATGGAAGATAGAGAAAACACAATGAGCCTTATGCATATTCAAGAAAGAAATGACAGTAAATAAAAAAGATTTCCCTTTAGTATAACTAAAGGGTACTCACAGTGACCACAACGGCCCAGCGACAGCCCTGCGACCAATCGATATAAGAAAAGCCCAGCAGCAGTACCAACGCAGCAGCCAGGACCAGTGGAGGCTAGCACCAGAACAGGAACCAGCAAACCACATGTCAAACAGGAAGAGGAAGCAGAAATGCGACGCCGACTCGAAGCCCCGCCCACCACCTAGCACTACTCAGAGAGCAGAGGGAGGGTCAGCCAAGGACAATAGCATGACATCATAGAACGGGGCCGAAGGAAAAAAAGAGAGGGAAATTTAAAAACCCAAAACAGGTATGTCACTTTATCTTTTCCTTTTAAAAAAAAAAAAAACAAAAACAAATGCATAGGCCACCCCAGCAGGGTCCAGGAGGGCCAAAAGGTGGGAAAACAATAAGCACCCAATAGGCACAAGGAGATTTAAAGGGACGGGGCATCCCATGCCGGGGGACACCAACCCAGATTCCGCCTACCCCTTATTTGAGGTCTCACGGAGGGAGCAAGCTCCCATATACACCCAAGGGTGTATCTACCTTTGCCTGAGCCGATCAGCCAAGGCTGGGAGGCATAACATACATATCACAATACAAAAATGTGGCTTCAGGCAGAAATAGAAAAAGGCCGGGCGTAACCCGGCTACCTGCAGGAAGGAGAGTCATCTTCTGAATGCTTCGCCGACTGCAGAGACGAAAAGACTGAGGAATAGTGGGAGGTCCCGGGTATTTATGGACCAGGAGGGGCTCCTTTTTCTCATGTCATCTCTGCAAGATCGCCCTCTACAGGCTGGTTACCCAAGTGTCATGAATGTTGGAAGCGGGGTGTGTGACATACTAGGAATATAGAATATATCTGTTGGTTCCTTGTTTTTGTACTTTACAAGGACTATCGAGGCATCTGTATATAATCTCAGCTATTGGAATTCACAAATCAAGTATTGGGCCAAAACCAAAAATTGATGAGTGGAATTAATTAAAATAGAGGCAGTTGCGTTACATAAAAAGTCATAATTTGAATGGTGTGAATATGATAGGAAGTTACAATGTCCAGGTTGTAAGTAGATTGTCTTCATCCAAAAAAGCGGTAATCTCTGTTCAAGATAATTCTGTCGCACCCCCGCAGGGGGCTATACTTGCCGTGTGGTAGCTCATTCCTCATGTCCGCTGTGAGAGGAAGAAGCAACCCATCCCCTTAGTTCGCTTCTTAAATATAATTTCCTGGTCAACCCAAATTTCTCCTCCCAACTGCAGCCCTCATTCTTCCTGTTACAAGGAAGCCTTCATGAAATACAATCGCTCAGCCTACACACAACAGATGGTTCAAATTAACGGTTTGAAAGTCCATACATCAAGTCATTCCTGAGATGGAACTCGAACATAACCCAAACATTATTATCTGCAAATGACTATAATGAACTGTTTCCATGAGGGTCGAAAACTGATGCAATTCACAGAAGTAAAATGTTATATTCTATGGACCTGTATATATTATATGTGTATTATTTCCTTTGAATCAGCCACCTCCGAATCGAAATCATAATAAAGGCAGGTGCACATCCACAGCTTCCACATTCATCCAAGTTACCTATCTATCAGTAATATTAGTAATTTAACAATAATTCATTAATATTTGAGATCATAAACATTTTATTCCTCTAGAACCTTCTTACAATATCACACAACAGCAAAATCTACTGAAATAACAAGAGGAAAACTACAACATTGTAAAATAATTAAATAGACAATTGAAGAGGCACATTAACTGCACCAATAACTAGAGTTTTCCCCCCTCTTTGCACCAGCCATCACTCCTCACATCCAACTCTTCTTTAGCTGCTTCATTACTATCATCACGCAATGGGGCTCCTGCTGGCGTCACCTAGTAACTGCACAACTACACCTTATTGAAACTGTCCTGGTCGCCAAAGCCGAGAGGGACAAATTAAATACATTCAAATTTATTGCATTTGTTAGATCATAGCAATTTACCTCTTTAAACAGCAAAGTAGTTCCCTCAATAAAGAGCTTAAAGCCATTCTATTACATTTATAGAGATCTAATGGGCTGAGTACATAAAAAGGGCCAAAAGACCCTCTTCATTCTTTCCTCTCTCTTGCCCCTATCCTTTCTTCTACTTCATAATATGCAACTTAGATATGCTCCCGTGATGTGCGCTACACTTTTCTCTATCCTACAGAATCCCAACAGCGTTGACCTGGATTACCACTGAGTTTAAATATTAGCCCGCGCATTGTAACAACACACATTCAGTATCAAAGCCAACTTTTGATGACACTCTTTACAACTTTCCATCATTCAGTCCATTCCCAGGCTGACTTAAAGTGGACCAAAACCCAGGACTATCCTGGGTTTTGGTCCTTACCCCCGGGGCACCCCGATGTCTAAAACCCCCCAGATCGCAGAGTGCAACTCACCTCTTCCCGGTCCTGCGGCGCATGCGTGGCTGCTCGTCCAATCAGCGCGTTTGGAGCTGCTGCCGTCGCGGCGTCTAAGCCTTTGTCTAAGGCCTGCGGCTCTGAGTGCGCTGGCAGCCGCATCCCTGCTTCCATTTAACAGGGAGTGTGCCCACGCTGGCCATTCACTTGTCCTGCTAGAGAGATAGCAGGATGCGGCCACAGCTCGCACATGCACCATTGGACCGGGAAGGAAGGTTTGTGAATGGGGCGACCTGAGGGTTTCACACAGCAGGGCATCCCGATTTTGGATGCCCTGGGGGAGGAAAACGATCGGCCCAGGAATCTTATAGATTCCCATGCCGATCGCACTGGGTTTTGGTCCACTTTAAAGATGTTAAAAAAAACTGTTATAAGAATCAACAATGTGGCTTCATTCCTGTATTCCTCTTCCATATTTGTTGGCATTTGAAAAACATTTCCCGCATTCAGAATATTAAGGCTGCTCTCCCCTATGCATTGTTTCATGTTTGATAAAATGTGATTTATAAGAAAAACATTTCCCACATTCAGAACAGGAATATGGTTTCTCTCTCCTATGAATCCTTTCATGTCTGATACAATGTGATTCATAAGAAAAACATTTCCCACATTCAGAACAGGAATATGGTTTCTTTGTTAAATGAACCCTTTTATGTCTGAAAAGATCCGATTTCTGAGAAAAACGTTTCCAGCATTCAGAGCAAGAATGAGGCTTTTCTCCTGTATGAATTTTTTCATGTCTGATAACGTGTGATTTCCGGGAAAAACCCTTCCCGCATTTAGAACAAAAATACGGCTTCTCTCCTGTATGAGTTCTTTCATGTCTGAGAAGATGATATTTATCAGAAAAACTTTTTTCACATTCAGAACAAGAATATGGCTTCTCTCCTGTATGAATTATGCCATGTGTGTTAGGATGTGATTTATGAGAAAAACAATTCCCACACTCAGAACAAGAACATGTTTTTTCTACTGTATGAACTCCCAGGTGTCTCGTAAGTGTTGTTGTGTGATAAAAAGAGCAAGAACATGTCTTCTTTGCTAGATGGGCTCTTTCGTGTTTCAGAAGATCTGATTTATGAGAATAACATTTTCCACATGTGGCACAAGAATATGGCTTCTCTCCTGTGAGATTACTTTGGTGAGAGATAACTTCTCCTTCATGAGCTGTATGATGAACAGAATAGGAGTCATTGGAAAAGCACTCCCTTTCTGCTTTGAGACATTCAGGGTGGAGATCTGTAGTAATTAGGTTTCCTGCAGCAGAATCTTCTATGATGTCATCCTTTTCTGTTTTGCAGTCTAAGATATCAGGGTGTGTCATTTTGCTTTTCAGGACATATTGGCTGGCTGTAAAAGAAAAAACATATAATTGTTTAAAGCAGTACTCCCGTCCAATTGCTATTGACCCTGCCTGGCAAAGATCCTGTTGTCAAGTCGGCCTGCTTGTTCTTCTCCTCACTTTCTGGTACTGGTCTTTCACTTCCATCAGGCAGGAGTGGAAGCTGATTTAGTCTCAGCATTGTTTTTTCCTCAAGTCTCATCCACAGCTACTGCTGCAGATGTAAAATACCTTGGACCCCTCTAAACTACCACCCTCTTCCTCACCTAGGCACTCCTCTCCTTTTATGACAGTACACATTCCATATTACTAATGTCAGGGGTGTCTTGGCATTATCTGCCACGACCTTGTCAGCATTTGTACATCTTCTATAGGGGAAGAGGTGCTTTCCTAAAACGGAAAGTATTTGCACAGTACCCAATACAAGGACAGATAGCGTTACCATCAATCCTTGCAGCCGGCAGAGCTATGAAAATCATCTCTTTATGTCTCTGTGCCATCCAAGGCCCTTAGAAACGCTAAGGGTGCAATGCCAAGGATTAGCTTTAAATTTTACACAGCCATACACGTACCAACTAGTGGACACGCGTTTCGAGCTTTAGGCTCTCATCAGCACTAAGGCAGATGTTTCTGGCTGTATGGGGTGTGAGACTTGGTGAGTGGCAAGCCAGTATGTGGAGAGACCCATGTTAGGCTTTATATAAGGAGGCTAAGGAGACCAAAAAACCCTCTACTTAGGTAAAGGAGAAGAGGTGCTTACGGCCAAAGCATATGACCACACCAGATCAATGGGACAGTCATATTTCTGATGGGGAGGCAAAGCGCCAGGCCTCTTTTAATCAAACGCATCCCAGGACTTGATATGTGCCTCTGGTAAGGCAACATTGGAATCTGGGGCAAAATCACAGATGATCTGGATGGTGGATGACAAATTTGACATGCCACAATTCTCCAGACAATAGAGTTGAAGGCAAGCAGACCTTGAGTCCAATCGATGGTTGAATTGTGTGCCCTCAACCAGGGAATCCCCAAGATGACTGAATATAGAGCTGAGGAATTCAAAATGGATAAATTCAGTATGGATTAGTTCGATGAGAACAGGCAGGGACGAATCGGCGTGCCCCAGGGCAAGGACACACAGGGTGGTAAAAATACAATTCTGTGATTACTCACCTGTAGAATTGATATTATGAGTATACAGTACATCCTGCTCCAGATACGAATCATTACACTTGGGTATTACTCCGCCAGATGGCGCTGGACTGCAGAGACAGCGAAATTGGCTCCTCCTGGCCCCTCAAATACCCGGGACCTCCCACAAATCCCCAGCATTGAAAAGCAGTTAACGAGAAGCCGGGAGAATTAAAACAGAACCAACTAGTAACTATAACAATGATAAAAATCACCATACAGGGGATCCAGGATAATGCAAAACCAAGGGTGGGGTGGAGCAGGACGTACTGTATACTCATAATACCAATTCTACAGGTGAGTAATCACAGAATTGTATTATTCTTAGTATACAGTACGTCCTGCGCCAGATAAGAATCATTACACTTGGGACATCCAATAGCAGTGTCCATAAAGTAGGGTGGGATCCCCAAAGATAACAACAGACAGGTCAGACCACTGCCGCCTGCAGAACCTTGCGGCCAAAAGCAGCATCAGCTGAGGCCCTAACATCAACCTTGTAAAACTTTGAAAAGGTATGAACAGAAGACCAAGTAGCGGTCTTGCAAACTTGTTCAACAGAAGCCTGGTGCTGAAAAGCCCAAGAGGCACCAATAGCACGAGTAGAATGAGCAGTAAGGCGGAAGGGAGGATTCTTCCCCTTAGCAGAGTAGGCCTGAATCACAGCCTGACGGATCCATTTGCTGATAGTAGATTTAGCAGGAGCCAGACTCTTCCTAGGACCAGAAGGGACCACAAAAAGAGCATCAATTTTTCTGAATGGAGCAGTAGCCACCAGATAGTACTTCAGACATCTAACCACATCCAAGGAATGCAAGACCCTCTCCTTAGCATTACTAGGATTAGGGCACAAGGAAGGAAGAACAATGTCCTGATTCAAATGAAAGGCAGACACAACCTTAGGCAGAAAATCTGCCTTAAAGCGAAACACCACCTTGTCCTGGCGTCTCTCAAAGTAGGGGGGCTGGATGGAAAGCGCCGCCAACTCAGACACACGCCTAACAGAGGTGATAGCCACCAAAAAGACAACCTTGAGAGTAAGAATGGCCAGGGCAGCCTCCTGCACAGGTTCAAAGGGAGCACCCTGCAAGGCAGACAAGACCAAGTTCAAATCCCAAACAGGCAACATAGGCTTACGTGGGGGACGCACATGAGTAACCCCCTGGAAAAATGTCCTGATCAGAGAATGTTGGGCAAAGGACCTCTGGAAGAAAACAGCCAGGGCAGAGACATGACCCTTCAGAGTACTGACTTGGAGCCCCAGCTCCAACCCATGCTGCAGGAACTCCAGGATCCTGGGAATAGAGAACACAGGACAGGGAAGAGACCTAGACTCACACCAGTCAATGTAGGCATGCCAAACCCTATAGTAAATGGAAGAAGAAGACTTCTTCCTAGCCTTTATCATGGCATTAACAACAGAGACAGACAGCCCCTTCTCCATCAAGATGGAGGTTTCAGCAGCCAGGCAGTCAAAGCCAGAGTTTGTAATTCGGGATGGCGTAAGTGACCCTGAGTGAGCAGGTCTGGCACCCTGGGCAGAGCGTACTGATCTACTGCCAGCTGCACCACGTCTGCGAACCAGACTCTTCTTGGCCACCTGGGGGCCACCAGTATTGCTGGCACCCCCTCCTGAGCTATCTTGCCCAGAACCCTGCCCAACAGGGGGAATGGAGGAAAGACATACAGGAGCTGAAAGTCCTGCCATGACATTGCTAGAGCACCGTGGCCAAGGCCAGAGGATCCTGGGACTGGGAGACAAAGGCCGGGAGCTTGTGATTGTGACGGGACGCAAAAAGATCCACATCTGGTTGGCCCCAATGGTGACACAGAGATTGAAACACCCTGTTGCAGAGGGACCATTCTCCCAGGCGAGAGGTCCCCCTGCTCAGAGAGTCTGCCTGCAGATTCTCCACCCCTGAGATGTACACAGCTGATATGCAGGGAACATTGTCCTCCGCCCAGGCCAGGATCAGAGACACTTCCTGGAGGGCCCTCTTGCTCCGGGTCCCTCCCTGATGATTGATGTAGGCAACCGCCGTCTGGTTGTCCGAGCGTACCTGAACAGGCAGGCCCCGAAGGTGATGAGTCAAATGAGTCAGAACCAACCTGATCGCCCGCAGTTCCAGAATGTTGATAGGTGTGTGGGCTTCCTGAAGGCCCCACCGCCCTTGGAACTGCAGGGACTTTCAGAAGCCCCCCCAACCTGTCAGACTGGCATCCGTGGTGACCATCTCCCAGCAGGGGGCCAGAAAGGATCTGCCCACCAACAGGTTCCTGGAGTCCAGCCACCACGAGAGGGACTGCCTGACTATGGGGGAAAGCACAAAAACCTGGTCCAGGGACGCAGGATCCTTGTCCCATAGTGACAAGAGGTGGAGTTGCAGAGGCCTCATGTGGAACTGGGCTTAAGGAATCGCCTCGAAGCACGACACCATCAGGCCCACCAGCTGCATTCCCTGCCTGATGGAGGGATGAGGGCAAGATAGCAGGAACTGAACCTGCGCTAACAGACTGTCCACCTTCTGCTGAGAAAGAAAAATCCTTGCCTGAACTGTATCCAGGAAGGATGTCACCAAGTAGGGAGACAGGGAAGACTTGTGATGGTTGATCAACCAGGCAAATGACTCCAGAGTGGACACTACCAGCTGAATATCCAACTCTGCCTGTTGGAGGGACTGGGAAGTGATGAGAATGTCGTCCAGATAGGGCAGCACGCGAATGACCCGAGACCTGAGCAGAGACATCACTCCTGCCAGCACCTTGGTGAACACTCTGGGAGCTGAGGTGAGACCGAAGGGCAATGCCACAAATTGGTAGCGAACCTGAGGAACCTTTGATGACCTGGAAACAAAGGAATATGAATGTAAGCATCTTTGATGTCCACAGACGTCATGAAGTCCCCTGGATGCAGGGAACTGATGGCAGAGCGCAGAGTTTCCATGCAAAAGCGCCTGCACCTGACAAATTTGTTGAGGATCTTCAAGTCCAGGATGGGTCTGACCGACCCATATCTTTTGGGCACGGTGAAAAGGTTGGAATAGAACCCCTTGCCCCTTTCTCGTAAGGGGACCTGACAGATGACCCCCAGCTCCAGAAGGCTTTGCACCGTCAGAACTAGAGCCTGAGCTGACACACGGTCCTGAGAAATCCGGGATCTGATGAATCTTGGGGGCAGCCAGGCAGCAAACTATCTTGTAAACGGAGGACACTACCTCCTGAATCCACCGGTCTGAGACATGAAGCCTCCAGATGTGAGCAAAGTGCTGAAGCCGTCCCCCAACCCGGATGGGTGAGGGCACCCCTTCATGCCTGAGGGGGCTTGGGAGAAGACTTAAGCTTGGAGCCCCAGGAGGAGCCAGGGCGCCCACGTCCTCTGCCCCTACCCCAGAAATCTCCTCGGGCCCCGGTAAGGGAGACCCCCCTCCCCTGTCTGGCACCACGGTAGGGGGAAGAAAAGGAGCCCTGTCCCCGAAAGGGCCGAGACTGCCTACGCTAGGGTAACCTGCCTCCCTTAGCGAACAGGTCCAGGCGGTCCCCAAACAGGCGTAATCCTTTGAAGGGAAAACCAGTGAGAGCTTTCTTGGCAGCGTTGTCAGCAGCCCACTGGCGCAGCCAAACCGAGCGGCGTATAGCCACTACCAGGGCAGAGGTTCTGCCACACATCCTAATGGTATCATCCAAGGCAGAGATGACATAAGTCACAAAAACCTCACAACGAGAGAGTGCATTAAACTCCTCACTAGACACATCATCAGGGGCACCATCTAGGATACTTCTAAGCAGGGTCCTAATAGCCACAGCCATAATGGCAGAGGCACAGACCGGGCACAGCGCCGTCCCCACACATGCAAAGGCATGGGATGCCAGCTGATCAATACATCGGTCCTCACTATCCAGCAGCGTAGTAGAGTCAGGGGAATGCATGACAGAGGTGTTAAGATAACCCTAGTACCGGGTCATCCACATCAGGAGGGGATGACCAACGCTTCACCACATCAGCAGGAAAGGGATACCTCTTATCCCAACTCTTAGGTACACCGGGAAGCCTACTGGGGCGCACCCATTCCCTGAGCAAGAGATTATTAAAATGGGCTTGCTCGGGAAACTCTAAACGTGGCTTAGCAGTATGAAACAATTCCCCCTGTTGCCTGGGGGCCGCAACCGGGGGAGAGATAGACAGTACCTCAAAAATCTGAGCCAACAGCCTATCAGTATCATCTGGGGCCCAGGGGTCAGAGCCAGAATCATCATGACCCCTGGGCCTCTCATCAGATGACTCCGAGTCAGAGAATAACTCCCCTTCTTCCAAAGGGGTATAGCCAGACAGTTCCAAAAACTCATCAGCCTCCATAGGGAAGAGAGTGACATCAGGCGTTAAGTGCCGCTTTTTAGCAGAGGCCTTACGCGCCAAGGTATTAGCAAGCAACTTCTCAACACTAGCCAGTCTGGAAGACACATCAGGCTGAGACTCCCCACTGGTATGCAACTCAATGGGAGTCAAATTTAAGCTTGGGGGAGTAGGTGAAGCCATACGAGGAGCAGGCCCAGCTACTGGTAAACCAGGCTGCAGCGCAAGCACCTGCTGGGCACAAGGTACACAGACCCGCACATTGTCAGCACTAGTAGGGGACACCCCACAAGCTACACATAGCCGGGCTTGTCCCGAAGGAACCCCGAGCACATTATCCTGAGACGCCTCCATACGGTGATTATAGCGGCACAATAGGCCGATAGGGATTCACGCTAAAAAAGCAACCCGGGATTCCCCAATAGCCCGCTAGGGAAGTGGGAGTAATTTACACACTAGGCCTATTTAATAACTAAATAGAGGGAGTAGGGCCGGGAGAAACCCGGGAGGTCGCCCCATCTGAAAGACATAAGCGAAGAGAACCCCGTAAGTGACATGTATAATAACATAGGGTAATAAAAACCGCCCGCGAGGGCACTCACGAACCGCGGTAGGTAGACGCCAGTCACGCAGCAGCCGAATCTAGAGAAAATGGCGCCGGGTATACCTCGAGGGGCGGGCCGCAGAGACAGTGACGCGGAACGTGCCAACCGTGGGCCCCGCCCCCCCGAAGAGCACGAAGCAGCACACATGACAAGCAGCCAATAACGGCGCCTGAGGTAACGCCGCCGCCAAGAGCGGAGCACAGTAAAAGCGCGCGCGCCGGCGGCATATTTGAAAACGCAACCAGTGCAACCAAGACAGCGCGGCGACTGACACCAACCAGACAAAACATAATACAGTGAAGCACCAAGGCATATACACCCCCCCCCCCGAGAGCTACAAGGGAGAGCGAGGGAGGACAGCGGCCACTTAACATAGGCTAATAGCCCCGCTCAGCTGCGAGAAGAGAGAGCCATCTTCTTGTCCTTCGCAGTCCAGACTGCAGAGAAAATCTGGGGATTTGTGGGAGCTCCCGGGTATTTGAGGGGCCGGGAGGAGCCAATTTCGCTGTCTCTGTGGCGGAGTAATACCCAAGTGTAATGATTCTTATCTGGAGCAGGACGTACTGTATACTAAGAATAATCCTGGGTTTTAGGCCACTTTAAGTGTCCCCTTTATTTTTTTTTTGCAGTGTACATACACACAAATTAAATGCATTTGTGGCATCACCAGTCACCCCTGGTACCATCTAGCATCAGGTTCCCTACTTCAAGTTGGTACATAGCCTATAAAATGTCAGATATGTGGTTTTAATAGCCTTGGCTGTCATCGACTTTCCTTACCCTGTCCTCAGTCTCCATGTCGGCCACTAACACCTTTATATTTTCATATAGGACCAGTAGCTTTTACTCACTTGCACCGAGCACTGGAGAGTTTTCCTCCTTCTCACAAAGCCCATCAATCTTCACACCAGTATCTTCTGCTGATGCTCCATGTCCATCATCACCCAGAGGAGATCTCTCTGGTGTCACCCAGGGACTGGATAACTCCACCTTAATATTCCTGTAGAGATCATTGCAGTCCTCTGTAGGATGTGACTTCTCTATAGCAAGCTCCGCCTTCCCAGTCTCTGCCTGATAAAAGAAATTGAGATTAATCCAGAGTTCGAACTAATCACAATACTTACAACGCAGCAAGTGGGACCATGAATGTAGATAATTAGACATCCATTGTGGAATCCTGGGAATAAAGAGGGCGGGGAGATCTCTGGTGTATATACTCGATAATGGTGTAACATGACTTCCTGTGTGGAATCATGGGAATAAAGAGGTTGGAGACATCTCTAATGTATATAACTGATAATGGTGCGGTGTGACTTCCTGTGTGGAATCCTGGGAATAGAGAGGGCGGGGGGATCTCTGGTGTATATACCTGATAATGGTGCGGTGTGACTTCCTGTGTGGAATCCTGGGAATAGAGAGGGCGGGGAGATCTCTGGTGTATATACCTGATAATGGTGAGGTGTGAATTCCTGTGTGGAATCCTGGGAATAAAGAGGGCGGGGAGATCTCTGGTGTATATACCTGATAATGGTGCGGTGTGACTTCCTGTGCGGAATCCTGGGAATAAAGAGGGCGGGAGATCTCTGGTGTATATACCTGATAATGGTGCGGTGTAACTTCCTGTGTGGAATCCTGGGAATAAAGAGGGCGGGGAGATCTCTGATATATATACCTGATAATGGTGAGGTGTGACTTCCTGTGTGGAATCCTGGGAATAAAGAGGGCGGGGAGATCTCTCTGGAATAATTCTTGTGCTGAAACCATCTGCAGGAAATGCAAGTTGTTTGGACATATTGTATTGGTGACATTATTAGATGACAGGGGATCTGGGAGGAGACTATTACCTGGCGTTGGGGGGAGGGGCTGATCTTTCACAGTGGCTGTCATGTAGTAATTCTTGGCCTCTTCTTCATCCTGTGTCCCAGCATCCTCGTCTACTTCCTCCAGTTCCTTTTCATTTTAAAGAAATAAAGGTGGGAGTAAGTTAAGATGCAATCTGAAGGAGAAAAAAAACCCTGGTCCCTGCATTCCCCCGATTTCTCTAGCCTCGGGTGCGGCCATCTTGCCTAGGCTGGAAAGTGTGTCATTCTTCGCTCATACACGCCCCCCTTTTTTTTGCAGCTTCCCGGTGGCTACCACCTGAAGCGATTCAAGACAGGTTTGGAGTTTTTTTATTTTAAATCTTGCCGAAGCATTGGGAAAATGGGGCAGGGCAGTTGGTTTATAGGAGACTGGACTTTCAATTTAAAATATTAAACTAAATAATAAAGATAATTAAAGCTGGTGCTGTCTAAAATGTGCTGCCTAAGTCCCTATCCAAGCACAGCAAGAGAACCAGATATCAAAAATGATCATAATTAGCATCAGATTAATATTTACACAGATATTCATGATATTCGTGTATTTATTGTATTGATATTTTAATAATCAAAATATAATTTATAACTAATGTTTTCACCTCAATATTGATACATTTATGGTGTTAAAATTGTTGTAAGAATTATTATTCACAGGATACAAGTTATAGTTCTGATTTGACAAATATTAGTTTGGCTCGGGATATCAGTATACAGCTGGGGATATCCGTATATGGCTCGGGATATCAGTATACGGCTCGTGGTATCAGTATACGGCTGATCTCCGTATACGATTCGGGATATCCGTATACGACTCGGGATATCAGTATACTGCTCAGGATATCAGTATACGGCTCATGGTATCAGTATACATCTCGGGATATCGGTATACATCTCGGGATATCGGTACACAGCTCGGGATATCGGTACACGGCTCGGGATATCCGTATACGGCTCGGGATATCCGTATACGACTCGGGATATCCGTATACGACTCGGGATATCCGTATACGGCTCGGGATATCAGTATACAGCTTGGGATATCTGTATACGGCTTGGGATATCAGTATACTGCTCAGGATATCAGTATATGTCTTGGGATATCAGTATACATCTATACGGCTCGGGATATCAGTATACGGCTCGGGATATCAGTATAAGGCTCGGGATATCAGTATACGGCTCGGGATATCAGTATACGGCTCGGGATATCAGTATACGGCTCGGGATATCAGTATACGGCTCGGGATATCATTATACGGCTCGGGATATCATTATACGGCTCGGGATATCCGTATACGGCTCGGGATATCCGTATACGGCTCGGGATATCCGTATACGGCTCGGGATATCCGTATACGGCTCGGGATATCCGTATACGGCTCGGGATATCCGTATACGGCTCGGGATATCCGTATACGACTCGGGATATCCGTATACGGCTCGGGATATCCGTATACGACTCGGGATATCCGTATACGACTCGGGATATCCGTATACGACTCGGGATATCCGTATATGACTCGGGATATCTGTATACGGCTCAGGATATCAGTATATGGATCGGGATATCAGTATACATCTCGGGATATCAGTATACGGCTCGGGATATCCGTATACGGCTCGGGATATCCGTATATGGCTCGGGATATCCGTATACGGCTCGGGATATCCGTATATGGCTCGGGATATCCGTATACAACTCGGGATGGCTCATGGTATCAGTATATGGCTCGGAATATCAGTATACATCTCGGGATATCAGTATATGGCTCGGGATATCAGTATACGGCTTGGGATATCCGTATATGGCTCAGTATATCCGTATACGGCTCATGGTATCAGCATACGGCTCGGGGTATCAGTATATGGCTCGGAGTATCAGTATACCGCTCGGGATATCCGTATACTGTATGTCAATTATAGGCTGGTATTTTATTTCGTAATCTTTATTATACAACAACCCACTTTTAAATGTGGGCTGTGGTCCGCCAAGGTTTTTACCATTGCACTGTACACACCTTGTATGCGGCTCTGGGGGCTTCCATTTCCTTGTAGCCTTGGGGGCGGAGGGTGAGTATATTAATGGGTATATTCTTTGTGCTAATGAAACACCTGGGAGAGGAGCATTGTCACTGCGCATTGGGGGGGAGGGGCACACATCTAACTCATTTAAAGAGGAATAACGGACCTGTAAACAAGTAGGTCCACTTAAAGCCCCACCGCAATGCTGCATATCTTTTGGATGACGGCTCGTTGCAAATCGCCAACATTCTCCTGTATTTTCCACCCCCCAGTGTGACAGACGTCCTCCCCTCCACCTCTCACCCGCCCCCTCCGCCCTCGCAAGTTGCTCTGAAGTCTTGCGGCTTTACTGCCGCTGCTGCTACAGCCTCTCTGGGCCGAGATGAGCACTACAATATGCAGGCGCGAGATCTCGGGGGCGGCCCAAAGCATCGTGGGACAGAGATGAAAACAAGATGGCGCTGCCCTACAGTAAGCGCCTGAGAAGAATGGTCGAGCACAGGAGGAAGAGCAGAAGACAGGCAAGTTAAAGCTGTCAAATGCAGAAATGAAAGTTTACAGGGAACAGAGGGCGAAGTTTGGGGAGTTTTTGTGAACACCCCAGACTGTCCACTGTTCCTCTTTAACAGTGTGCATGCAGACATGTGACTTTATGCTGTTGGGGCATATGATGGTGGAGGGGCTGGGGCAGGATTTGTTAGTATTAAAGGATCTGCCTGTGATTGGGTGGAACTCAACTGTGAACTGCCTGTGATGGAGGGATTCTGTCACGCTATCGCACTGCCTGTGATGGGGGGGATTCTGTCACGCTATCGCACTGCCTGTAATGGGGGGGATTCTGTCACGCTATCGCACTGCCTGTAATGGGGGGGGGGTTCTGTCACGCTATCGCACTGCCTGTGATGGGGGGATTCACGCTATCGCACTGCCTGTGATGGGGGGATTCACGCTATCGCACTACCTGTGATGGGGGGATTCACGCTATCGCACTGCCTGTGATGGGGGGATTCTGCTATGCTATTGCACTGCCTGTGATGAAGGGGATTCTGCCATGCTGTCAGACTGGCTGTGATGGGGGAGATTCTGCCACGCTGTTGCACCAACTGATGGGGGCATTCTGCCATGCTGTCGCACTACCTGTAATGGGGGAGAATATGTAAATGACAATGCTTTGTGCACTGTCAATTTCCTCCAGATGCGTTGCTAAGCGCCAATTTGGTGCTAATCGTACAAGCTCAGATTTGACAACTCCAGCATCGAATTCTACCCTTCCAGCCTCCCTTGAACCATTGTCCCCCCTTTGGGACCCAGTACTCCTTTCCATCCTACCCTCCACCCCTATCTGCATGACTGAAGCTGCTTCGGATTTCATTGCACCCCTTGGGACGGTAAATATAAATAGACGAACACACGTTGTATTTTGGGGGATGATTACAGTTTCCGATTTTTTTTTATTACACAGCTGAATTATTATCTTATTTTTTGCATAGAATGACCACATTTTGATGTTTTTGTCTTTTTTTTACAGACTATTGCTTATTTGCATTATGTTTTGCTGAGATGTTTGTATATCACTTTCTTGATTGTTTCCGGCTTTTAGTTCCTGTACAGCCCCCCCCCTCTGCTTTTGTTTGTTTTTTTTTCTTTGATTTGGTTATGGCTGGAGAAGGTACACTGCTGACGAGGCTGCGGCCTATATGATGGAATATGACTCACTATGTATGTTTAACTGTGATTTTTGTCAAATTCCATTGCACCCCTTGGGATGGTAAATATAAATACACAAACACATTTTTTAATTTTTTGGGATCGTTACAGTTTCCAATTTTTTTATTACACTTTAGTTGAATTATTACATATAATGACCACATTCTGATGTTTTTGACTTGTTTTTTTTTAATTCTTTATTTTCATTTTCAATGGAGAGACAATTAAAGAATACAACATTTGCATAGATAAAGTTACAGGGTCGTCACGCATATATAGGTGAACAGGGCACATACCGACGCAACCAGATATGCATATATACTGAAGATACTACTTGTCAATCCACGTCCGCTTCGGTTCTCCATTCATCCCGGCGGCGGCCCCCCACCGGGACCAACAATCAGTCCCCGCGGGGGCCCCCCGCCTGGAACCCCCGAAACAGTCCACGTAAACCTTCTGGCTCCAGGGTGAAATGACTCTGTCTGTGAGAGCTTATATACAAAGAGAAAGAGTAAGGAGGAGAATAGAAAGGAGATAGGGGGGAAAGAATGGGGAAGGAGAGGTGGGAAGGAGGGGGGGGGTTGAACCAGGGGGGGGGGGGTCAGCCCATCGTTACTCTTCTTCACTTGTCCTCAACGCGTCGTTAGCGTTCCACATTATTTTCCATCAATACCGTCTCCAGACCAGGGCAGTCCCAAATGCAAACCATGCCCGCGAGTCTAAGGGGGGAGGGGGGGGGGGGCAGAGGTCATGAGCTGTTTGAACCTATTTGTCTCTCTGAAGAGAAACCACAGCGTCCATGTCTGCAAAAACTGCTCCGTGGTTTCATGAACAGAGGCCGTGAGCTCCTCCATCTCCATTATGTGAATAATCTCCCTGACCCAGTCCGCCACCGAAGGAACCGCCTTGGATCTCTACAACCTGGGTATCATCGCCTTTGCTGCATTTATGAGATGTCTCAATAGCGACCTCTTATAGGTCTTCAGGGGGGTGTCCGCCAAGTGCAGGAGAAGCAGAGAGGAGTCCCAAGTCACCGATCGACCCGTAATCTCTCCGGAAATACCGGCCACCGATTGTCAAAAGGGTACAATCTTGGGACATTCCCAGATATGAAAAAAGCTACCAATCGCTCCCCGACATCTCCAACACTCGGCGGAATGGGTCGGGGAAAAACCATGCAACCTCTCTGGGGTATAGTACCACCTTGTGAGGCACTTATAGTTAGCTTCCTGGATCTTAGAGGAGATGGAAGTTTTGTGTGTAGCCAGAAAAATGTATTTGCACTGATCCCTCGTCAGGCGCCTATCCAGGTCCCTCTCCCAATCGCCACAAAAGTGGGCACCTCATAATTCACATCACCCCCAAAAGGGCATACAGAGCTTCGTAGGGGGGTCCTCAGCCCTAGCTAGTTGCTCAAAGGGAGTGAGGCCCCTAAGTATCGCTTGTCTAGGCCCCAAACTTAAAGAGGACCTTCACTCTGAATAAGAGTCTATCTTATATGTTTCCCACACCCTGTACATACAGATTGTCCACATTAAAAATCCTCCTACTTGCATCTACTGCATGTTATGAGCCTTTAAACATCCAAGATGGCGGCTTATGGAAGCCGCCATCTTATCAGGCAGCCTGCAAACAGGAAGTGCCTCCTGACTGTGCTGCTCTGCATTCTGGGACTGCTGACCGTTACCTGACCCCAGCTCTGCTCTGTCTGAGCAAAGCACAGCTATAACCCGCCCCCCTGTACCTTATCCCACTCTCCTCAGTAAGTGGGATGCTTCTGAATCAAGATGGCGGCGCCCGTATCCTAAATTCCTGAACAGGGTTGCAGCCCTGTGGGGGAAAGAATAATAAGTTAATGACTAAAAACGTAAAATATATTAATTTTAGATGCTGGGGAACCGTTTTTTAAGAGTTTGGGCTTTTCATTAAATCACGCTGAAGGTCCGGTTTAAAGTGGACCAACACCCACGGGTGATCGGCCCGGGAGTCTATAAGATTCCCGGGCCGATCACCTCCCTCCCCGCGGGACATCCGAGATCGGGATGTCCGGCGGGGTGAAACCCCCCCAAACTCCTTACCTTATCTTCGGCGGCGGCCGGCCGCCGCTGCCTCCCTCGCGCCCCTCTAGACGTGCGCGCCCATTCACAGACGGCCGGCGCGGGCACGCGCGCGTCAAGAGGGACGCGCAGGAGGCGGCGGCGGAGGAGCCGCTTGTCCGTCGGCGCTGGGAGCGGGGAGAGGTGAGTTGTTCGGGGGGTTCGGGGGGTTTCACACAGCGGGGCACCCCGATCGGGGGTGCCCCACCGAAGTGGACCAAGACCCAGGATAGTCAAAATCCTGGGTGTTGGTCCACTTTAGGAGAAAGCTTTGGAAAGTGAACAGGAGCCACCGGTCGAACAAGTGTGTATCCCATTTTTCCCTCAGGTCTTCCAGTCACACCCATCCAGTTGGTAGAATGAGATCCCGACCCCTCGGAACACCCTTTTCCTCAAAGCTCCCATGGAGACGGGGGAGAATGCCTATGGGGAGGGACGGGTTGTGCACCAAAGGGACCAGAGGAGTCGGCCACGGGGATATCTCTTGCTTGACCCTAAGCTTATCAAAGACTCCGAGGGTAGTGGAGATGAGGGGGCGATCTCTGCAGAGGGCCTTCCCCGATCTGACGGCCCAAACCGCGTCCTTCAGTGGGGTACGAAGCCAAGTTGCCTCCAGGTTCACCCATTTCTTCCTTGTGCTCCGGTGATGCCAGTCTAGTATACGTTGAAGGTGAACCGCGCGACAATATCGCAGTAGGTCTGGACAAGCAAGTCCACCCAACTGTTTGGATCTAAATAGAAGCTGCAGTTTTAACCTTGATTTACGCCCCTGTCAAATTAATTTGATGAACATCGAGTTTAGGGATTTAAAGTATGCTCTGGGGATTTGAATCGGGAGAGTCTGGAGTAAATATAATATCTTTGGCAGGACCATCATCTTCAGGATACTGATTCTTCCCAACCACAAAAAGGTGGGGAGATCCCAATTCGTCAGATCGTTTTTAAGTTTAGTAAGAAGAGGGCCGAAGTTTGCTGTATAAATCTCGTCTACCGTTTTTGTGATCTTAGTGCCCAAGTATGTAATAGCTGATGGGGGCCACCTAAATGGGAAGGATGCCCTCAGCTGTGGCTCCACTCCCCATGGCCTCCGATTTATAATTTATTTTTAGAAAGGACAGCTTACCAAACTGCTCGAATTCCCTGAACAAAACCGGCAGGCCCACTACCGGGTTTGTAAGGAAAAACAAAAGATCGTCCGCATATGCTGAGATCCTATGTGTAGTCGAGCCCACCGAGATCCCTTGGATGTCTCCCTGTCCCCTGACTCTGCACAGGAAAGGCTCCATGGATAAGGCAAAAATCAACTGGGGAAAGGGGGCATCCTTGCCTAGTACCATTTCTGATGTCCACCCGTCCCGAGAGAGTGCCGTTAACCTTGATCCTTGCCGAGGGATCCGAGTATAGAGCCATGATCATTTGCAGGGCTTTAGGGCCCAGACCAATATGCTCCAGGACTGCCCTGATATACTGCCAATTTACCCGGTCAAAGGCCTTCTCGGCGTCAGTGGACAGCAAGATGGTCGGCTCACTAGTCTGTTCAACCCTATGCAGAAGGTTCAACACCCTGGTCGTGTTGTCCCGGGCTTCCCTTCCCGGCACAAAGCCAGACTGGTCGCCATCCACTAAGGCCGGTAACAGCCCCGATAACCTATTTGCCAGGATTTTTGCGTACAGTTTGAGGTCCACATTCAATATTAAGATGGGCCTATAACTTCCTCAAGAAAGTGGGTCCTTCCCAGGCTTCTGGATAATTGTCACATGAGCGGACAGTGCTTCACTCAGGATGGCAGCTGGGCAGGAGGAAGCAGTTAGCGAGTTGAAGGCTGAAAGTGCGGGGCGAGAAGCGGAAGAAATTGCTTATAATAGGCCACAGTAAATCTGTCTGGCCCCGGCAACTTCCCATTGAGTGATCCCTTAACTGCGATGCTCAGCTCCCCCAGGGAAATTGGACTCTCCAGTGCCTCCCTCTCCCCCTCCCCAAGCCTAGGCATTCTGGATTCCTCTATATACCTTAATCAATGCAAGGCGCTCTTGACCCGGGTCTGTCCCTTCAGGGTGAATATTGTAAAGCTTTTGATAAAAGGATTGGAAGGTCCTTGCAATATCCGGTGTTTTTTTGTTGCCCATCAATGATTGCACTCACCACCACCACCAAGTTTAACGTTTGCTGCACGTTTGCTGCTTCCTAAGAGCCCTTGCCAAAAGTGCACTGCTCTTATTCCCCCCATTCAAAATATAGTCTTTTACATTGTTTTATAATGTACGCAGCCCTCGAGGATAGGAGAGAGTTTAGGGCTGATCTGGCCTCCGTGAGCGCTAAGAATTTATTTTTTGGCAACGAGGCTTTATGCGCCCTTTCCAGCTCCAGGACCCTTTCGAGGGGCTTCTGTAGCTCCTGCTCCCGATCCCTCTTTATCTTGGTAGCGTGTCTGATGTACGAGCCCCTGATGCCCGCTTTGTGGGCCTGTAAAGTTGTTAAACGGAGAAGTATCCGTACTTTTGTTTAGCTCTAAGTAGTTTTTTATGGTACTTTGTATATCCTGAACCAACGGCTCATTCTTAATTAGGGACTCATTCAACCTCTACATCCACTCACCCCTCAAGCCCCCCGATAAGTTGACAGTTAGCGTCACCGGAGCATGGTCAGATATGACCGTAGGCTCTATTTTGGTGTCCACCACTCGGGGCAGTAACTCGTGGGAGATTAGGACATAGTCGATTCTGGAGTACGTGGCATGGACCGCAGAATAAAACGAGTAATCCTTAGTAGTAGGGTGGCTGATACGCCAAGGATCGCATAACTGAACCCTATGGAGGGATTTCTTAATTCTCTTCAATGCCACGTATGCCAAGGCCGACCACCCTGTGGAAGAATCCAGCAAGGGATCCATTGCCACATTCAGATCTACCCCAAGGATGATGGGACCCTCCTGTACCGCCAGGAGTTTGTCCATAAAAGCCTCAATAAAAGTCACCTGCCCAGAGTTGGGAGCATAAGCCACCGCCAGGGTATATTTTTTATTAAACAGGGAGCCCTTAAGAATTAACTATCTACCTTGCTGATCCGCTATCCTATCCGAAACTCGGAATGGGGTGTTCCTAGCGATTAAAATTGCAACCCCTCTCGCTTTAACATATACCGCATTGCTTGTGTGGGATTGAGAGAAGGACCTGGAGGACAACCGGGGGGCCCCCCCGCCCTTAAAATGCGTTTCCTGTATGAACGCAATATTTGCCTTGTGTCTGGTAAATTCCTGGAATAATTTAGATCTCTTCAAAGGGGTGTTCAAGCCCCTGCCGTTTATCAAATCACCTTAAGCTTCTGTGTAAAAGGAGGAGTAGATACTGGACATGCTAGTAATTTAAGGATAAGAACTGCCCTGGTTCAGGAAGGGCCGTGAAGGGATGGGGGGGGGGGCAAGGGGGGAAGGGACAGAGACCAACAAGGAAAAAAGAAGAGGGGGAAAAAGATTAGAGAAATAGACAAAGAACAAGAAATAGGAGATCAACACCTCAAACTTTTAGAACTAGATATTAGTCACCGAGGCGGACGCCGCCCACACCGGGGTAAGCGCTGGGGGCCCGATCAGCTATCCTCTAGCTGGGTACCGACCCCCGAACTGCGACACCCCCACACACCTAAAATGAGGGGACCGAGAGGCCACACATCAGCGGCACCAGCAGCGTGCGTAGTGGTCACTCAATCCACCAGCGCAGGGCGAAAATCCGCCCCCAGCAGCCAACCAATCAGAAATACAGCATGTAAACTCTTAAATATTTATAAGCTGTTAAACCTGAGAGCCCAAGTGCTCCATATAATAAGCTAGAGCTCTACTCCGCCACCTGTCCGCCCAGGGAGTCCGCAACCATTCAGCCACACCAAGGTGAAAATAGGAGGGGAATCCAAGCCCCTCCAGCCCCGAGCCCCGCCAGTGGCCAGGGCCGTGGCTGAAGGCCACAGGCCGAGCTGATCAAAAGCACCTACAGCGAAAACACAAAAGTAATTAGCAACATCAAAGTCATACAACCTGGTCAAAAGTGTCCAAGGGTGTGGGTCTAAGAGGTGCCCACCATAAAGTCAACCACCTGCCCATCTCACGCTTGTTCGAGTTTTTCTACGGGTCAGTAGGCTGGGAGTCTTCTTGCTTGCGAGGGGTAGGGGTCCGGGGAATATGAAAGCCAGTCCAGGACCCGAACGGGGCGCAGGCCGAACTGGTTAAATAGGCCAGGAAGGTCTTCATGCTTGCGGATGGAAAAGGTCTTCCTTTGCTTTGAGGCAATTAAGGCGAAGGGATACCCCCATCTGTATGTGATGTTATTCTGCTTGAGAGTCTCCAGCAGCGGTCGGTCGGAGGACCCTCCGCCTCGCCAAGGTGGACCGTGAGAGATCTGAATAGAAGTGCAGGACTGCTCCATCAAAATCTAGTGGACCTTTTCTTCTGGCAGCTGCCATAATTGCTTCTTTTTCTTGGAAAAAATGAATTCGACAGATAACGTCTCCTGGGAGATCATTCTGGCGAGGAGGGGGGGCAATTGCTCTGTGCGCCCGATCAATCTCTATTTTAGAGTCACTGTCCGATGGTTCCCCCAACAACGTAGAGAAGATCCCCTGCAAGGTGGGAAGAAGGTCCTCCACTCGCATTGCTTCAGGGAGCCCCCGTATGCGAATGTTGTTTCGCCGGTTGCGATTCTCTAAGTCCTCCAAATGAAGGGCTAGACTAGCCGTCGCCGATTCTTGCGCCTGCAAGCGCCGTGTGAAGTATTCAATAGTGGATTTGTCTTCTTCGCGCTGCTGCTCGACTCCCGCAAGTCAGGAATCCAGTTGTTTAAGATCTCCACGTAGGAGCCCCACCTCTTCAGATAGCTTTTCACCGATTGAGCGGGTGATCGTGGTGAGGTCTTCCTTGGTCGGCATAGATCGCAAATAAGCCCAATATCGGACAGGGTGCTATCAGGCGCAGAGGAGCCCGGGATTGCAGGATCTCCCCCCCCCCCCCCACTTGCTGTCTCTCCCATTTGCCCCCCCCCGGGAAGTCTCTCCGGCGGAACCCGAATCTCGGCCGGACTCTGTAGGCTTGGAGATGTAGCGATTTAGATCGCCTTGAGTAGTTGCCGCTGCACTTCTTGTGTGACCCCTGGCATCCTTAGGTTTGCTGCCGCCTCCCATCTCTGGAATTCTTAGCTGAAGGGGGGGCGTTCGGTCCGGAAAGCTTTGAGGGCACTTGAAGGAAGTCCGGCTTAGAATGCTGGAGGGAACTAAAGTGCGGGGCGCCCAGCTCAGTAAGCTTTACAGACGCTTAATTGAGGGGGGACCGGCTGAAGGTGCTTTGAGGGTGTTTCTAAGAGGCCATCAGCTCCCAGATGCTTTGAGGGTGCTTGATTGAGGATTGGCAGTCCCCAAGTGTTTAGGGGCACTTCAAAGGGGGCTGTTAGGACCAGGACGTTTCGGTCGGGAGCTCCCAGCTCAGGAAGAGAGAAAGGCACCTGAGTAGAAGGTGCCCAGCCCAGGATGCTTCGAAGGCACTTCGAATATGGCTGTTAGAGCCCGGGTGCTTTGAAGGTGCTTAAGCGATGGATGTCCAGCATCAGGTGCAGGAAAGGCACTTGAATGGGAAGGTGCTCAAATGAAGAAAGTCCGGACCAGTATGCTTTGAGGGTGCTACAAATGGGGTTGTAGGCGTCCGAATACTTTAAAGTTGTGTAACTGAGGGCTTTCTGACCCAAAATGATTAGGGGCGATTCGATGGGGGCATCCGACCCAAAGTGCTCGGAGGGGTCAATGAGGGGCGTCCAGCCCAAGGTGTCCAGAGGGGTCCCCAATTCAACTCCCCCCGGAGACTGCCGGCGAGTGGTATATGGGAGAGGAAGGTGAGCTTGTCCTTTTCCTCAGGGGGTTATGGAATCAGGGCCCCCACAAATTTATCCTCCCCTCGCTGACAGGGAATCTTCTGCCTCCAGTACAGTGAGAGGCACATGGTGGCGCAGACGCCCTTAGTGACTGCCCCTCTCCAGTGCGGGGACAGGCTGACAGATGCCCCGATTCGCGGCCCGAGAGGTGAGGAGGGAGCAAAGAGGAATCCCCCGACTGGCCAGGACCCGGCGCCCCCGCCCGCTCCTCACCTCAGCTTTGTGTCTCCTCCGCTCAGCGAGGCGGCTTTCAAGATGGCGGCCGCCGCACGATGCTGCACCGGGCGTCCGGTCCCGGATGTGGGGCGCCCGGTCCCGCACATGTCCCGGGGGAGGCAGCGGGGGGTCTCCCAGAGGTCTGGAGCCCGTCACCTCCACCCGCTCCTCACAGCAGTCCCGCCGCTCAGCTCCGCCGTCTTAGATGGAAGACGGCAGGCAAGACCGTGGCTGCAACCTCGCCGTCCCTCGTCCGGGTCAATTCACAGCACGCCAGGTGACCAAAGCTGGGCCAGGGAGAGACAGGGGGATGCCACAGACGACAGGTGGGTAACCCCTGGTGGTTGGGCTCACAGTGATGCTAGCCGTATGCAATTAAAAGCACATGCTGCCGGGAGCAGACCTCCAGCACGTCCTCACCACTCCATGGCAAGCTCCGCCCCCTCGACTTGTTATTTTTTGATTACGGACTATTGCTTATTTGCATTGTGTTTTGGTGACATTGTTTTTTTACCGTGTAATTTATTATTTTTGTTTATCACTTTCTTCAGCTTTAAGTTCCCATTTTGTTTTGTTTTTCTTTGATTTGGTTATGGCTGGGAGAACGTACACTGCTGACGAGGCTGTGGCCTACATGATGGAATCTGACTCACTATATATGTTAAACTGTGATTTTTGTCAGGCATTTCCAGGGAAAATTATACTTTTTTTTTATCAGAGTTTGGCCACGAAATGTTTTGTTTGTATTTTTTAGTGCCTATTTCAATATCATTGGGTGAAAAAATGTGGGAAAAAATTATATATATATTTTAAACGCTTTTTCAATAAAAAAAAAGTATGTTTTTCAAGAAAACTATATTGCATGTAAAAACCCTATTCAACCTGATTACAACAGTACCACCTATGTATCAGGAGACACCCCAAACTGATAATAACATTTTGTGTCTTTTAAAGAAAAAATTACTGCATCTTGCAGTTACCGTATATACTCGAGTATAAGCCGAGTTTTTCAGCCCACTTTTTGGGCTGAAAAAAGCCGCCTCGGCTTATACTCGAGTCAGTGACCGCTCTCACACACACTGACACTTACTGGCTGTTGCGCGCAGGTTGGTGGGAGGTTGTTTCTATTGGACGCCGACCACATGGGGCACGCCCACCAACCGGCGCGCAACAACCAGGAAGTTCCTGCGCGCGTTTGTGAGAGCGGCGGCGGAGGCAGTGGCCAGCACGCGTTTGTGAGAGCAGCGGCAGAGGCAGTGGCGGAGGCAAAGGGAACGGAGGTGGCCAGCGCGCAACAACAGGTAAGTGTGGGGGGGACCACTGGGTTTTTTTTTAGCCAGCAGTGTTCCATTTGAATGTCATGTTTTCCTTATCTACAGCTATGCAGAAGCAACTATGTGAATCCCCCACCCATCCACCTTTTCAAGTCACATGCGGTCTGTATTTTGTTTGTAATGAAAACATGGCAACACATCAAAATATATCCAGACTAGTTCACTGGATTTCCTCAAATGACCCTGTACTGCATATATTGTACATACAGGTTTGCGTACTTATTCTCCTTCCATTTCTGAATATAACCCAGGATGTTAGTATTATATAGTTCCTTCATTATGTTTTATTATCTCCGGATAAACATAGAACCTTCTGGATATAGTTGTAACATTCGCTGCTCAAGTTTGCTATAAGGCAGATATGGAGATTGAGAAGCAGCTTCAGCTGCAGGCAGTGATGGGAGAGAGGAACGTTCATTCACATTCTGCCACATAAATTTGAATAGTGTTGGGACCTGAACTTGAACAAAAAATTAAAGATGGGCCCAACACTAGTGCTTAATTAATTTTTACTGTTGCCACATTTATTATGATCTGTTTTCCTGGGGGGGGGAGGCAGGCACTCTCATTTATAAGCAACACCAGCAGTAATAGTGTGCCAACCTGCATGTCTCAGGTCAGAGAGGCCATTATTAGGGCCACCTAGCCGGGCCCCCTTTTCATCCCTTGGACCCTTATACCTGAGTCCCTAATGGCTGCTGTCATCACATCCACAGCCTGCATTTCCCACCCTAGGCTTATACTCGAGTCAATAACTTTTTCCAGTTTTTTGTGGTAAAATTAGGTGCCTCGGCTTATATTCGGATCGACCTATACTCGAGTATATACGCTAATTATCAAGGATTAATCCCTTAAAAATGGTGTGGGGTCCCAACTCTCCGGAGGGGTCTGGGGTGCTGCGCTTTTATAAACAATTTAGGGATTAACCCCTAAAAGTAAAGAAAAACAGTGTGGGGTCCCACCTGTCCAGCAAAACCGGTCCAGGCACTAGCTATGAGGGCTGGTAGATCAGATTGTGCAGGCCAAGCAGCCGGCCCCAGCCCTAATAGTCCATAGGGGCACCTGGCTCTCCTTTGACTTTGGGGAAGCAGGTAATGGGGCACCGGCTTTGGCAAGCCACCTGTTTGCCATCACTGTCCTTTACCCCACCGAAGACCCCAGACCTAGGATTAAATCTATGCATCACAATTCCCTGTGCAGCTGGTACTTTGGGATTGTGGTATGCTTTAATTTGGTTTTAGGGATAATTGCATTTGTTTTAATGTTATGAGCATTATTAATATGTGATTTTTTTTATTACAAGAACATTATTTTTTGTAATGTTTATTTTGTTGTAACCTATCTTTAACCTACATGTTTCTTGTAGGGGGCAGTTTCTAGATAAATACATTTGGATTGTTAAGGCAGCACATACCTGCATATATTAAGAGCTGTCCCCAAAATATTTTTTGTGCATCATTATATATTGTATTATATGTGATTGCATTAGGTGTGCAGAAGAGCCAGGCCTGCCATGGTTAGAGGTCAGCCATTTGGCTTCTAAGCCATTAGAATCCCAGCCCCTATGTCTGGGACTGATAGTCCCGGAAGGTGGGACCCCACGGGGAGTTGTCTTAGTGTAATTATCAGGTCATGGGGCTATCTGGCAGGGGGGTCATTCTTTATCATGACATACTTGAAAAGCTGCTTATGTTCTCCTAGATACTACATGAAGAAACACACATCCGTACTGTTAAAGGATATGATTACAGATGTCCCCCGGATTAACACTTAAATAGTGGGTGACTCTGTTTCTGCCATCTGTCTATGCCCCATGAATACAATAGACCAGGGGTACTCAACTACTTTCAGTGGAGGTCCACTTACCAGGGTCTGCCGTGGGATGAAGGTCCGGGGGGGGGGGGGGGGCCTTGGTGTAAGTAAGAGTGCCAGCCCGGACAGGACGAGCGCGCCCAGGCGCATCAAGCGCTGGAAGCGGCGGCTATATAGAACAAACCATGGCGGCGCATGCTTTTCATACACATATTGGCGGGGAATTACCTCAGGCTCGACCCAGGAGCTCCGGAACATGGCTCACACCAGGGCGCAAACCGAACCAGCCACCGAACGGCGCGCTCTCACCGTGCGCAATATCCAGCCAGCCCGACTATTGAGTCCAGGGCAGCCGCGGGAGGAGGAGACAGCGCGTCATCAAGCGGCGCCCGAACAGGGGACCACAGGCAATGTTCCCTGTAAGCCGGAGCAGCAGCTGTGCGGAGTAGCGAGGGAGCCGGGCAATGCCCGATGAAAGGTGGGCAATCGGGAAAAAAGTAAGATAAAAACACTGGTACATCTACTATAAAAAGCAAAGCGCATTAAACAAAAAGATATAACAGATGCAATAGGACAACTAAAGTCTTATGTCAAGTGAGCACAAATATGAGAAATATTGGGGAAAGCAACAATGATGGGCCCCCTAACTCTCTGAGCCCCAATGGAGTCGCACCCCCTCAGCACGGGGTTGCCTCCTATTGGAATCATTGGGACTGTCTGACTTTGGGCCTGTCAGGGCCTCATTTGAAAAAGAAACAAGAATAAAAATGCCGATATTAACTGTGCATTAGAAGGTTATGTGCTGTTTTTTATAGATCAGATTTATTGGAATGCCCTGCACTTTCCATTTCCAGGCTGCACTCCTTACTTACCTGAGATAAAGGATCCACCTGTGTCCTTATGCTGGACCAAGAGGATGGTGACAACATTCTGTGTGAGCCCAGAGCTGGATTTAAGGTTCATGCTGCCCTATTAATGCTAATGCCCCCCATAGGCACTGTGACACATAGCACAAACTGAGGGAGCCAGCACTAGAGAGAAAGATGGAGGGAATGTGGAAAAAGAAAGATGGAGGGAATGTGGAAAAAGAAAGATGGAGGGAATGTGGAAAAAGAAAGATGGAGGGAATGTGGGAAAGAGAGAAAGATGGAGGGAATGTGGGAAAGAGAGAAAGATGGAGGGAATGTGGGAAAGAGAGAAAGATGGAGGGAATGTGGGAAAGAGAGAAAGATGGAGAGAATGTGGAAAAAGAGAGAAAGATGGAGGGAATGTGGGGAAGAGAGAAAGATGGAGGGAATGTGGGAAAGAGAGAGAGATGGAGGGAATGTGGGAAAAAGGTGGAGGGAATGTAGAAAAGAGAGAAAGATGGAGGGAATGTGGGAAATAGAAAGATGGAGGGAATGTGGGAAAGAGAGAAAGATGGAGAGAATGTGGAAAAAGAGAGAAAGATGGAGGGAATGTGGGGAAGAGAGAAAGATGGAGGGAATGTGGGAAAGAGAGAGAGATGGAGGGAATGTGGGAAAGAGAGAAAGATGGAGGGAATGTGGGAAAAAGGTGGAGGGAATGTAGAAAAGAGAGAAAGATGGAGGGAATGTGGGAAAGAGAGAAAGATGGAGGGAATTTGGAAAAAAGAGAGAAAGGAGGGAATGTGGAAAAAAGAGAGAAAGGAGGGAATGTGGAAAAAAGAGAGAAAGGAGGGAATGTGGAAAAAGAGAGAAAGGAGGGAAGGTGGAAAAAGAGAGAAAGGAGGGAAGGTGGAAAAAGAGAGAAAGGAGGGAAGGTGGAAAAAGAGAGAAAGGAGGGAAGGTGGGAGAAGAGAGAAAGGAGGGAAGGTGGGAGAAGAGAGAAAGGAGGGAAGGTGGGAGAAGAGAGAAAGGAGGGAATGTGGGAGAAGAGAGAAAGGAGGGAAGGTGGGAGAAGAGAGAAAGGAGGGAAGGTGGGAGAAGAGAGAAAGTATTGTAGAATAGAGAGAAAGGAGGGGATGTGGGAGAAGAGAGAAAGGAGGGAAGGTGGAGAAGAGAGAAAGGAGGGAAGGTGGAAAAAGAGAGAAAGGAGGGAAGGTGGGAGAAGAGAGAAAGGAGGGAAGGTGGGAGAAGAGAGAAAGGATGGAAGGTGGGAGAAGAGAGAAAGGAGGGAAGGTGGGAGAAGAGAGAAAGTATTGTAGAATAGAGAGAAAGGAGGGGATGTGGGAGAAGAGAGAAAGGAGGGAAGGTGGAGAAGAGAGAAAGGAGGGAAGGTGGAGAAGAGAGAAAGGAGGGAAGGTGGAGAAGAGAGAAAGGAGGAAAGGTGGAAAAGAGAAAGGAGGGAAGGTGGAGAAGAGAGAAGGTATTGTAGAATAGAGAGAAAGGAGGGGGTTTGAAAAAGAAAAAGGATAGAATGTGGAAAAGAGACAAAGAATGGAAAGTGGAAAAGAGGGATGAGAAAGGGAATGCGGAAAACGAAAAAAGAAGGAGCAGACACAGAAAAGAGAAAAAGAAAGGGAAGACTGAATAAGGCAATGTGGAAAGGTGACAGAGTAGAAAATAAGTGAAATATGTGATAAGTGGGGGCTGGAACTTAGGATAGATATGGCCTGTGTCCTCCAGCATTACATACACACATTTAGCTGAGGCATGCTGCCTGCAACATGGCTGCCCACATTCAGTACCTGCTGTTGCTGGACTTGCTGGTGTTGGTGCCTGACACAGCCGACATGCTGCATGATGAGCTGGGCAGGGGAAGGGGCTGCAAGGAAGCTGCCATCCTGCCAGACTCCATGCACTGGCCACCACGAGGTCTCATGTCGCCCCCCCCCTCCTTGATCAGGGTGTGAGGTGAAGAGGATGCCGTGTTTACTTCTCCCCCGCTGCCATCCTCCTCCCCCTCTCTTCTCAGTGCAACTCGATACATTTGACAGTCAAGCACCTGGCTGTCTGTGTGGATGGCTGCGCTGAGGCTGTTCATTAAATAAAGTTCTAGCAGCGCGCTGCTCCTCGTCAGAGGCAGTAGACCAGCAGGGGGAATGGGGGCGGGGACTACACGCCGCTCCGCTCAGCCAATGCTGCGGCGGCAGCGACAGATGGGGGAGGGATGCAGGGCCCCACTGAGCCACCAATGGAAAAAAAAAATGACAGCTGCGCGATGTGCGCGGACGCCGGGCAGAGCTGCGCGCCCGGGGAGCTGGCGGTGCGCGGCCGCGCTCCCGCGCACCTTACAGGGAACACTGACCACAGGCGGGGGCCATTGCCACAGTCCGGCCCTGGGCAGCGGTCCGGACAAATGGCGTCTGCGGTCCGGATTCGGACCGCGGTCCGCCATTTGAGTACCCCTGCAATAGACTATATTCACGCCTATATTCAAATATATAGACACCTAGCTGCCAACTACCTCAATAGCTGGGGTGTTTTCTGAGCTGCAGCTCATTTCCCCTTGAAAAGGAATCCTTGAATTCCTAATTAGGTTGGCCTGGTCGACTCAAATCCACATTAGACACGGGTATTGGATTTTATTTGTGGAAGAACGGTAACTCCTGAAATTTGTCAGTTGTGACTATATGATTGAGACAGTCTTATCCAGGATTATAAGACCTTTCATTTGATATCAAACATGGCATACATATATTGGCCAAAGACTGATAATCCACATAGTGTCGTACTCTGTATGATATGTATTCGATGTTTAAATTCATTTAACTAAAAAAGTAATAGGGCTCATGAATTTCTTGCTTACAATATGATAACATGCATATTGTGGGAGTTATACCCTTTATAGAATATGTATCTAATCTCATAGTCAGGTTGTATGCAGATCTTTGCAGACACACCCAGGAGACTGGGAATGCTGGCCACACCCCCTAGTGTTAGTAGATTATTAATTTAATATTAATTTAAATCATATTTTCCTACTTCACTTACACATTCCTTTGTTGTTACTGGATGTCCCATAATTCCCGGCACCACTCACCTCTCCAGTCAGCAGCTCAGTGATCATGTTGGTGATCTCTAGAATCTTCTTCACGGTGCGTCTCTTGGGTGTCAGGGAAAGAGGTGGAGAAACGGAGACGGACTCATGGCTACCAAACGTACCGACCTGTAGAGGAGGAACAACAAGGATGTCATGTGACTGTCCCAGAATAGTGCTAGTGCTCTCTTTTCAGTTGTGTTAGTAGTCATAAAGCTAAAAGCAGTGTCATGTGACCCTCCCAGGATCCCTCTCACCTCTCCCGCTAGCAAGTAAACGATCTCCAGGGCGAGGTTCCATATCTTCTCAGTCACATAGCTCTCGTCCTCCTCCATCTTGGATCAGAGAGTTCTATGACACGCAATGCAGTCCCTCAGCTGACTACTCCTGAGAATGCGGCTGCACAGTTGGTGTCTGGATGGAGATGACAGAGGAGGGGTTAGATGCCAGATACACGTCTCACCATTCTGTCATGTTCAAATCAGTCTGACCTGCAGCCGAAACATCTAATTAGGGCAAGTTCCAATATATAGTGAGGATATAATAAGTCTGCACTTCCCTGTTACAATAGCAGGTTTTTGTTATGTGAAAAAATCAGACCAAGGAGAATCATTTCGGAACATTTTTCCACCGGCAGGGTGTAAGAGAAATGTGTGACTAGAGGTCGCTGCTGCCTCTTATAGACAAGAGGCCTTAGCGTCTGCTGTGTGTGGCTAAATTAGACTATCGCTAAGCTAACAGAGAGACAGACATCAATCTCTTTGGAAGACTCTCCCCCGATCACATGACCAGCTGATTACATAATGATTAAACACACCCAACATTTCACAATGGTCTCAAAAGCGGACCAAAACCTACAGTGATCGGCACAGGAATCTATAAGATTCCTGGGCTGATCGATTCCCTCCCCCCCCAGGGCATCCAAAACTGGGATGCTCCGCTGTGTGAAACCCCCCAGGTCGCCCATACACTCACCTTATTTTCCGGTCCGAGCCACGGCTGCATCCCTGCTATCCCTCTAGCAGAATGCGTGCCCGTGCCAGGCATTTGTGAATGGCCGACAAGAGCCCGCTCCCTGTTACAGGGTAGTGGGGATGTGGCCGTCAGCAACAGGCTCAACAGGGAGAGCAGAGGAACTGGAGCTATAATAGAAGGCTGGTTTAACCCTTTGACCCTTTCAGTGCCAAGCACGTAGATTCTACGTGCTCGCTTCTACTCCACTTAAGTGCCAAGCACGTAGAAACTACGTGCCTGACTTTCCCCCCTGCTAGTTAAAAAAATACTCACCTGACCCCTCGTTGGATCCGGCCGGGTCTCCTCTTTAATATGGTGCCATCCGATCCCCCGTGGGGGGTCGGATGTCTCCAGGAGAGCCCCCCCCGGAATACCCCCCCCCCGCTCCGGCAGCAGCAGCTAACTGTAAAAAAAAAAAAAAAAAAAAAATTAAAAATGACATTTACTTACCTGAGGCCGCGCTGTCTCCCGATGGGTGTCCTCTTCACTGGGGGGGGCCTCCAATCGCCCCCCCAGCCTCTTCCGTGGCGAGGAGGGGGCAGAAATTGCCCCCCCCCACTTCCTGGAACGGGTCTGCGAGCCCCGCTCCCTGGGGGCGGGGTGGGGTGACATCGTTGTGATGTCACCAGCAGTCGCGTCTTATTACCGGCACCTGAGACAGAGAATCAGTCTGCTCGGGTGGTTGGAGGAGAGAGGTGGGGAGGAGGAGAGGGCTGAGATCACCCCCCCCAGGCTCTCTCTTCCAAACACCCGAGCAGACTGTCATCGCAGATCGCCGGGGGAAAACACAGGATCGGAGGTGAGTAAAGTAAAAAAAAAAAAAAAATAAAGATAATTTTTTCTTATATGTCTGTGTCTTTTTTATTTAACATTTAACCCCTTGTGAACTGGTAAGGGGTCCATGAGACCCCTTATACCAGTTCACAAGGCTGGGGGATGGCAAGTCACCCGCTAGCCGCAGCCCCCGGCACCCCCAATTACCTGCCTCCCCAAAGCCCGGGGGGGGGGGGGCAGAAGAGCCCGGGCCCACACAGGCTATGTGGGCTCGTAGGCTGCAGGGTGGGGGGGCCACAAAAGCTGGCCCCCCCACTCTATTCCTACAAGCCCCCATAGCTGGTCCCGGGCTGGTAATGCTGGGTATTTTAAATGTAAATGGTTGTTTTTCTGGAAAAACTGCAAGGTGCGCATAGCATAGTTGTACCTGAATATCTCTTAAAGCTCTGTTTCAGTTTGGGGGAGTCTCCTGGGCAGGAAAGGGTGTCTATCAATACATATGTGGTACCGCTGTGACTGGGAGAAATTGGGGTTTCGCAGGCAATCAAATTTTATTGACAAACTTACATTTTTTATTACAAAAAAACACTACAAATTGCAAAAAATGGATTTTTTTTGCACATATTTCACCAAAAAGTATTGAGAATACACTAAAAAAAAGGCCAAACAAGAGATTTCATGTTGAAGCCCAGACTCTGTTGAAAAACCAATATATCATTTTCCTGGGAAATCCTTTCAAAAATCACAGTTGAACATGGGGAGTGCAAAATAGTGAAACATGGTCTGGCAACAGAGGGTGACAAAAGCTGCAGGTAGGCTGGCAGCGAAAGGGTTAAATGCCAAACACGTCAATGTGCTTACTTCTCCTACAGTTAAAGTGGACCAAAACCCAGCACGAACGTGCTGATTGGATGAGCCGTAGGACCGGAAAGAGGTGAGCTTGTTTCGGTGACCTGGGTTTCACACAGCGGGGCACCCCCGGGATAGTCAAAATCCTGGGTTTTGATCCACTTTACCAGTAGCTAAAATGTCAATGTGATCCCGTCACATAGCAGCCGTTATCTTTCAGAAGGTTACAGCTGAAAAAGCCCCTTTGGCTAAATTACCAACCCCGACTTCCACGTCCCGCCGGCCTGACAACTGCACTCCCGTTACTCACATACCACTGGCTAGTGGCCACTTTGTCTAAGTTTAACCTCCCAGTGTCTGAAACTTCCTGGAATTAGAGTTGTTCAACCTTCATGGCTCAAATAGAAGTTAGTCATACAACATCGGCCACTGGATACTCTATAGCCATATCTGGCAAGGCCGCATACCAGCCACACCAGCCATACACCGGCATGCCTGCACTGCGCTCATGACAAGGACCCTAATCTGAAGCCATCACCCAAAAAAATCCCCCAGGAATTCCCCCCTGGGGGGGGAGGGGTCAGGAACCGGATTGGCAGGAGCCCCAGCCTTACTATACTACATTCACCAAACAAGCATGGCCACCAGTCGCACCCGTTTTTGTATACACACAGACACAGAATACACTGAAGAAGCTTATAAAGCGAAACACGTCTGTATCAAAACCACTCGCTACAAACAGGGACACTGTACCCTCGACGGATATCTAGCTACAAACCAGGGAATTAAGAAAAGAAAAGGACTTTACGGGAAAGTAAGAGTGCCCAGGCACCTTTCCCCCTCAGAGCAATCCCTTGAGGATTGTTCATAAATGTTAATAAACTCGATTGTACCAACCTTTTACCAACCTGTATATAATTTTCTTGCTGTAAATACACTGACACTGACTTCTATACAATTCCCTGAGGGAGGGAATAGGCGCAGTAGCCACTCCCCAAACACCTGACCAGAGGGTATAACCAAAACCACATGGGACAAAGGGAAAGGCTAAGCCCAACCCCCAGAATGACATACAACAGTCATACATTAGTCATAAAACAATATGGCGTGGGTTTAGTTGTTAGATATATTCCTAAAAAATATCAGTAGCTTACCTCTCATTGAGTGGCTGCAGCGCTGTACTTCCTGCTCTGTCTGCCTCCTAAGTGAGGAAATCGCTTCCTTATTCCGCTTTCAGTCTCCACCCCACTGACCTGGTCCATCAATCAACCTTCAGTGGATCAAGAACGGAAACAGCCCCCACTCCCTGCCCAGACGTCCTTATTGGCTGTCTCTCTCTTCAGCTCTCAAACTCCGCCCTCTTCTCTCTCTGCTGCTGATTAGCTGTCAGCGCTAGCTGCCGTCTGTGTCGCTGTAACGCGGCTGGTAAGATTTTTTTTCTTTGTTCTGACTTTTTTTGGCGCCACAACGATGAAGATATTTGATTTACTAGGAAATAGAGCAGTCTCCGGCACACGCCCTAGAGACCGCCCACAATGTGATTACATCACATCGCTGTGGCCACACCCACTGTTTCTCCTCAATGTTTTTCTGCATCTCCAATGTTCTAATACTTTTATGGATAACTTAGGCACTACAGGGTGTTTTTGGAAACGGATTGAAGTTTGGGGCAGTGCAACATGTAGCCCGAGATAATGAGATAACAATTGGACGCTCACCTTTAGTATAACTTTAACCTTGCTCCCCTGCTGGGAATCCAGCGCTGTGATTGGCTGACTTGTGCTCAGGTGGGCAGGACATTCAGCAGCTAGGACGTTACTACCCAATTGAGCACCGGGCCGCCAATCTCACCGCTGGATTCCTGGCGGCGGAGCAAAGTTAAAGTGGACCAAAACCCAGGATTTTGACTATCCTGAGTTTTGGTCCTTGCCCCCGTCACACCCTGATCAGAGATGCCCCGCTGTGTGAAACCCCCCAGGTCACCCAAACAAATTCACCTTTTCCCGGTCCTACGACGCATGTGCAGTCGCTCGGTCAGCGTGCTCAGATCCGCTTCATCCGAGAGCTTGTCTAATACGAGTGGGTCTGAGCGCACTGACGGCCGCATCCACCGCTACCCTCTAACAGGGAGCATGCCTGTGCTGGCCACACCCTGCTAAAGTGATAGCGGGGATACAGACGCTGCTCGCGCATGTGCCGTTGGAACGGGAACGGCGGTGAGTTTTCGGGCAACCTGGGGGTTTGCACACAGCGGGGCATCCCTGATCGGGAAGCTAGTATGCCTGTCCTCTTTAAAGGAGCAGTGTCGCAAATTTTTCTTGGTGACTTATATTTAAATGGTACTTTGAATGTAGGTAAGTGTTGGAGTAAGAATTACAAATGTAGAAAAAAATGATGTGTGTGTTGTGCAGCTGGAGACTAATAGCTCAGGTTTATGTCTGCTGAGTGTCGGGGCTGACACTCTGGCCTGTTCCACGCTGAGGAGAGGGGGAAACAATGTAACAAAGTATCAGCTGTTCAGTGCTGGCAGCCGTCCAGCATAAGATAACAACATTGCAACATTGCCTGGCCAGAACTTATATATCTAAAACAGAGAGAAAAGCTCTAGAAGTCATTTAGCTGATTTTGACAGTTTTCCCTTCATGTTGGCTCTGCTGCAGAATCTTTCAGTTTACCATTTTCTCTCTCTTTTCTCAACACATTTTTCCATATGATCTTTCTTTCAGCTTTGTGTGTTTTGAGCAAAGCCCAACCCAGGATTTTCACTATCTGGAGTTTTGTTTTGTGCCCCTAGGGGCATCCTGACTTGGGATGCCCTGATATGTGAAATCCCCAAGTTCGCCTGTGAAAACGTACCTTTCCCTGTCCCACAGTGCATGCGCGGGCTCTCATCCAATCAGCTCTGTTTGCACGCAGATGAGGAGCCTGAGCAGTAACCTTCCTGGCCGCCCGGCCTGTGTAAATGACTATCTGTGTGAGCGCGCCAGAAAAATGGGGGGATCTGTGGTTATCCAGGGGTCGTTTCACACAGTGGGGCATCCTGATTTAGAATGCCCAAGGGGGAAGGTCAATGGCCGGGTCTTATAGACTTCAGGGTCGGCCACTCAGGGTTTTGTTCCACTTTAATACCTTTAGATTTTCCTGCACAGTTATTCAAAGAAGAATTTCAGTTATTTTCAGTCATTTTAGTTTATTTTGTATAGATTTTACACATTTGAGTCACCTGGTCTCATAACAAAAGCAGCACCTCACACACACACAGCCGTTACCACTGATTACAGTGTCAGCCTCTGAGGTAAAGTGTTGCTAGGAGACCAGTGGGCTAAATGAAGCAGCTCACTAAATACAACCCAGCAGATCCCCCTATTCAGCAAATGGACTGAGCCATTGTCATTATACCATTTAAAAGTAAGGCAGATATTTTTTCCTTTTTCTATCGCCACATTATTTATACACATGTTAGAAGCTATTGTGTGGCTATTTAATTATTTATCTTTTTTAATGCAAATTTCGCGATACTGCTCCTTTAAGGTAAGGTTTATGGGTGTCTGCAAGGTTATCTGTAGGGGGGCACCAGCATTCTGGATGCCCCCCCTAGACTGTCATATAGCAGTGGCCACCAAAACCCTTGCAACGGTCCGCTTTAAAGTCACTGTGCAGGTAAGCACTGACTTTTTCCCACCTTATCCCCCACAGTGCCAGTATGAGAAGCCGGGCTGGCTGGTGGGCGTGGCCTGTGTATAGTAGGCTTCCATTGAGAATAATGAAAAGATCTGTAAAGAGGTGCCCACAGATCTCAATAGGAGTCTATGGACACAGACCACGCCCCCCCCCCCCCGGCCCGCTTCCCATACTGGTGCCACAGGGGAGCTATGAGTGGCTCAGGAGTGACTGGCAGCCTTGTGCCCACCGCCTCTCCCTGATCTAAAAGACTCCAGGGATGGGGAGAAGTCCTCTCCAGGAACAGCCTGATTTGGGATGCCCCGCTGTGTTAAACCGGACCTTCGGCGTGATTTAATGAAAAGCCCAAACCCTTAAAAAAAACTATTCCCCAGCATCCAAAATTAATTTATTTTAAGGTTTTACTCACTTACTCATTATTCTTTCCCCCACTGGGCTGCAACTCAAAACTCTAGGATACGGGCGCCGCCATCTTACCTCAGAAGCATCACATACTGAGGAGAGGAGAGCGGGATAAAGTACAGGGGGGCAGGTTATAGTTGTGCTTTGCACAGACAGAGCATAGCTGGTGGTCAGGAAAAGGACAGCAATCCCACAATGCAGAGCGGCACAGTCCGAAGACACTTCCTGTCTTCCTGCGGAGACTCCATGTGCCGCCATCTTGGATGTTTAAAAGCTCAGAAAACACACCAGGTGCCAGTAGGGATCTCCCCCCAATGTAACAAGTGAATCTCCCTGTGAGGCATCACCCCATCATGTCTGATCCCAGACATCAGTAAGGATGCTGGTAAGCTGTGCTGGTTTCCATGGTTACACACTGTGTCCAGCCAGGAGCCATCAATGTGTCATCTCCTTATAGCTGGGAATAATGACGTCACGAAGGGGCGGGGCTTTACATTTGGGTCCATTACTGCGGTGAGGACAGCCCTGTTTTTCTCATTCGATACCAGCCACAGCTACCATGCAGGGGGCGGGGCCTCAGCTAGGAGGAAGGGGTTAATTCTAGCACACACTGCGCTCCCAGGAGGCACAGAAAGGGTTAACGTGGCGCCACCGACTCACCTGCTGCAGCTATTCTCCCGCTGTCTCCGTCGCCACTTCCGCTCCTGGCTCCGCCCCCTTTTTTCCCCTGCTTAGCAGAGCGGCCATTTTGCCGTAGCTCTTCCGCTCATTGTGACAGAAACGTGCCCCCCATCCGGAGCTACGGGAAAATGGCCGCCTTACAAATTACTCGGAACATATTTCGAGAAATCTTTATCATAAGCTCATTACCAGAACAAAAAACAGCGGAAAAATGAAGTAGAAATAACAAGACGACGGGGTCCGCGGGGTTTCTGGTTATGTAGATGGAACACTATAACGCCTCCACACAGAGACAGTTCGGGGAGCTGCTCTGGCTCCACCAATCACGTCAGGGGAGGGGCGGGGCTTTGTGTTACTGTCTCAGCGATCTCCTGAGGAGTTGCCATGGTGACTGAGGACCAGGCAGATCGCTCCTTTCCCGGGCTTGGAATTGTGACAGTAAAGCGGACCCAAACCCTGAATTCCCATCCCTTCTGGGTTTTGTTCTGGTTACAGGGGAATCCCAAATTTGGCCTAAAATGCCCCGGTTCACTGTATACTCACTTCAAGTCCACGGTGCATGTGCGGGCCCACAATCTTAATCCATACCGCCCAACTTTTCAGGGTGGGAAAGAGGGACATTTGTTAAATTAGGCCACACCCCTTTTGAGGGATGGATAGGAGATAGGGTGTAACAGTTAAATAAATATAAAAACTTTAAATAGCCAAATGAATCATTTGTTGATGCAGATCTGCATGTTAAACCTCAAAGAGGGACAGGGGGGCATGGACTCCAAAGAGGGACAGTCCCTCCAAATCAGGGACACTTGGGAGGTATGTCAATCCGCAGCAAAAAGTAAACATTAAATTCCATACCCCCCAAGTGTCCCTGATTTGGAGGGACTGTCCCTCTTTTTAGTCCGTGCCCCCCCCCCCCCCTGTCCCTTGTTGTTCTCATTTGTCCCTCTTTGAGGTGTAACACGCAGATCTATATCAATAAGTGATTCATTTGCCTATTCAAGGTGTTTCTATTGTTGTAACTGTTACATCCTATCTCCTATGCATCCCTCAATGAGGGGGCGTGGCTTCATCCATCCCTCAATGAGGGGGCGTGGCTTCATTTACATATTGTCCCTCTTTGAGGTGTAATATGCAGATCTGCAACAATAAATGATTCATTTGCCTATTCAAGGTGTTTCTATTGTTGTAACTGTTACATCCTATCTCCCATCCATCCCTCAATGAGGGGGCGTGACTTCATTTACATATAATCCCTCTTTGAGGTGTAACATGCAGATCTGCAGCAATAAATGATTAATTTGCCTATTCAGAATGCTTCTATTGTTGTAACTGTTACATCCTATCTTCTATCCATCCCTCAATCATGGGGCGTGGCTTCATTTACATATGGTCCCTCTTTGAGGTGTAATATGCAGATCTGCAGCAATAAATGATTCATTTGCCTATTCAAGGTGTTTCTATTGTAACTGTTACATCCTATCTTCTATCCATCCCTCAATGAGGGGGCGTGGCTTCATTTACATATTGTCCCTCTTTGAGGTGTAACATGCAGATCTGCAGCAATAAATGATTCATTTGCCTATTCAAAGTGTTTCTATTGTTGTAACTGTTACATCCTATCTCCCATCCATCCCTCAATGATGGGGTGTGGCTTAATTTACATATTGTCCCTCTTTCCTACCATAAAAAGTTGGGAATGAAAACCCCCGAGGGGTAAAAGAGGTGGCACCCACTCAATCAATACATGTGGTGCACAACTTTGGTAATCCAAACAATATATGACCAAAGAAAGGGAATGCCCCAGAATCCCTATTAGGAAAGCTACCAAAGATTTACTATTGCACACACCCAATTATGAAAATATAACTATTTTAATTATGCAATCAAAGTATTATTACAGACAAAGACATACCATTTTTTAAAAAACATACAAGACATGCAATTTCATAATCTGAGATCAGAGCCCACGCGTTCCGAGACTCGATGTCTCTTACACTCTGCCTTGAGGAAGAGACATCGAGTCTCGGAACGCGTGGGCTCTGTGGGGGGTCTGCGTTCATGCTGTCACCCGGTTACAGATAAGTAGCACTGATTTTGGATTTTCATTTATGTCTTCTGGGGTTTATAGTTTAATAAGGTTTTGTATTTGTGTATTTGTTTTCTTGAGATTGATGCACTTTATTATAATGCACTTAGCACTTTGTGTAAATAGCCACAAAATATTGATGCTGAAAGGGAATGCCCCAGAATCCCTATTAGGAAAGCTACCAAAGATTTACTATTGCACACACCCAATTATGAAAATATAACTATTTTAATTATGCAATCAAAGTATTATTACAGACAAAGACATACAATTTTTAAAAAAACATACAAGACATGCAATTTCATAATCTGCCACCAGGGGGGCGCTGATGTACCGAGCTGAAAAGGACCCAGTTATATATCAATATGTGAAAAAAAGGGAAAAAAAATTTTTACATCTATTCCAGCGTCAATATTTTCTTATATACATATGTGGCTATTTACACAAAGTGCTAAGTGCATTATAATAAAGTGCATCAATCTCAAGAAAACAAATACACAAATACAAAACCTTATTAAACTATAAACCCCAGAAGACATAAATGAAAATCCAAAATCAGTGCTACTTATCTGTAACCGGGTGACAGCATGAACGCAGACCCCCCACAGAGCCCACGCGTTCCGAGACTCGATGTCTCTTCCTCAAGGCAGAGTGTAAGAGACATCGAGTCTCGGAACGCGTGGGCTCTGATCTCAGATTATGAAATTGCATGTCTTGTATGTTTTTTTTAAAAATTGTATGTCTTTGTCTGTAATAATACTTTGATTGCATAATTAAAATAGTTATATTTTCATAATTGGGTGTGTGCAATAGTAAATCTTTGGTAGCTTTCCTAATAGGGATTCTGGGGCATTCCCTTTCTTTGGTCATAAAAAGTTGGGAGGTATGGAATTCTTTGCTGCTGCCCTACCGGCTGCACCAACCTGTCGGACTTTTCAAGGTTTTTTCTTTATTGGCAGTTAGAGATCTCTAAGGTTCCCTGGAAGCTCCAAAAAACCTAGTTTCCAAAGTTTGTAGGACTGCTCCAAAATTGACATGGAGGCTGATTCATCACTAGCGCCAGGTATCGGCAGATGAGCGTCTGTATAGCGGCGCTTAGAGCCACTGCTAGTAGACGCTCGTGTTCGTGTATCGGGCGCTGTAACAGAGCATCTCGGTCGCTGTAGCAACCTGGCCGGCATTGATGAATGAGATGTATGTTGGGTGCTGTAACACCAGTACAGCGCTGCAGAGGTAGCGCCAGCTCAGTGCGGCCGACTTTCAGTGACTCACAGCATATTCAACAAAAAAAACAGACTCAAAGAGCATAGGCGCTCTAAATCTGGTCGCTATAGCATAGAGCGCCAGACGCTGTGTGATTAAAGTCTGTTTTTGAACACATATCCACCGGTAACAAAGCGAAAGAACGTGGAATGACATTGTCGTAACATTGTGACATTAATACTTTAGTGCCGGACCTGTAAAGACAATTCTGCATAAAAATATAAAAAAATCAAAAAAAGATTTCCAAAATAACATTTTCTATCCCAGGAGAGGTCACACAATGATTTAAACCGGACCTTCAGCGTGATTTAATGAAAAGCCCAAACTCTTAAAAAACGGTTCCCCAGCATCTCAAATGAATATATTTTACGTTTTTAGTCACTAACTTATTATTCTTTCCCCCACTGGGCTGCAACTCTGTTCAGGACTCTAGGATACGGGCGCCGCCATCTTGACTCAGAAGCATCACACTTACTGAGGAGAGAAGAGTGGGATAAAGTACAGGGGGGGGTTATAGCTGTGCTTTGCTCACACAGAGCAGAGCTGGGGTCAGGGAATGCAGAATGCAGAGCTGCACAGTCAGGAGATGCTCCATGAGCCGCCATCTTGGATGTGTAAAGGCTCATAACATGCAGTAGATGCAGGTAGGATGATTTTTAATGTGAGCAATCTGTATGTACCGGGGGGAAACATATAAGATAGGCTCTTATTCAGGGTGAGGGTCCGGATTAATGTGAGCAATCTGTATGTACAGGGGGGAAACATATAAGATAGACTCTTATTCAGGGTGAAGGTCCGGATTAATGTGAGCAATCTGTATGTACAGGGTGTGGGAAACATGTAAGATAGGCTCTTATTCAGAGTGAGGGTCCGGATTAATGTGAGTAATCTGTATGTACAGGGTGCGGGAAACATATAAGATAGGCTCTTATTCAGGGTGAAGGTCCGGATTAATGTGAGCAATCTGTATGTACAGGGTGTGGGAAACATGTAAGATAGGCTCTTATTCAGAGTGAGGGTCCGGATTAATGTGAGCAATCTGTATGTACAGGGTGTGGGAAACATATAAGATAGACTCTTATTCAGGGTGAAGGTCCGGATTAATGTGGGCAATCTGTATGTACAGGGTGCGGGAAACATATAAGATAGACTCTTATTCAGAGTGAGGGTCCGGATTAATGTGAGCAATCTGTATGTACAGGGTGTGGGAAACATATAAGATAGACTCTTATTCAGGGTGAAGGTCCACTTTATAAGAGAAAAAAAAAAATAAAAACAAAAAACCCTTTTTAATTAGAAGAAAAGGAACGTCCATTGAAATGTACGGGAGAGCGACAGCTAGGGACAGGTAATACCTGGCGCTCTGGAAGGCAGAGCTCCGGCGCTGAGCCACCTGTAATGATGAATCGGATGCTACATGGCGCTGTTAAAGGCGCTCACCAGATTCGCTTTCATAAATGTGGTTTTGCGTACAGTGTCCGGCGTTTACCAGACGTTGCCTGCCGCTACGAGGCGCCACCTGGCGCCATCGCTTCATGAATAACCCCCCCCTAGACTCTAAAATCGATTGATCTATTGAACGATTGTTGCTAGGTGTCTAGTGTAAAAAGGGTGAATGACAACTTGGTCCTAAGTCCCGCGTGGCACATGTGTGTGAGTGAGCAGACCATTCCAAGCTGATTGCATCTGATCGTTTGACTGGATCGGAGTCTCCCAAAGTTATATGTGAGGTGGTGGCTGTGCTCTGCTTGTATGCAGAGAGTAAGTGTGTGGTCAGGGCCGGCTCCAGGCTTATGTGGGCCCTTGGGCGGCATGGTGTCAGTGGTGAAGAGTCGCGTCACATCACCGAGGGACGTCACAAATCTGGATGCCCCCTAAGAATCATGTTATTGGACCAAAACTTTGAAGCGCACAAACCCCTTTAAACCTGACCTCGATTCTAGGTTCTCCTGATTTTGCCCCAGTGTGTGACCATCCCACTGTGGGATCGTCATAGTGGGTATACCAGTGAACCCAGGGGGTTTTACACAGGTTTCACACAAGATGGCAGATTTGACAGACGGGAACCGGACAGAAGCTTCTATCCGGAAGAGCACGAGTATGCGCTCCATGCGCGCGAGACACTGGGGCGCATTTTTACCGCTCTGGCGTGGCGGGGAGGAGGTCGCAGTACACTGTGCCAGCCGGTAAGTTGGAGGCAGCGGGGGGCAGGAGGGTCGCACCAGAAGCAAGCGAGACCATCAGCAGGACAGCAGTGAGCCCACCGACAGGACAGCACATAGAGACTGGGCAGGAGAAGTGACAAAGGGCACGAGTATGGTGAATATACATATATGGGGGAAACTATAGAGATGTATGCCTATTTATATTTTATATATTCTAAGTATACAGTACGTCCTGCTCCAGATAGAATACTTACACTTGGGTAATCCTCCGCCAGATGGCGCCGCGCTGCAGAGACACGAAAAAACTGGCTCCTCCCAGCCCCTCAAATACCCGGGGACCTCCCACAAATCCCCAGATTTCTCTGCAGTGCTGACTGGGAAGACATGAAGTATCACTCTCTCACAGGTGAGTGGGGCTATTACAGCCTGCGGCCCTGTTGGACTATTCCCACCCGTCCTTTTCGTGATGTGCCTCCCAGCCTGGGCTGCGCTGGTCGGGTGAAGGTAGGCAGCACCATGTGTGCTTATGGAGCCACGCTCAACCGCAGTCCACCCACCAAAGGGTAGGCGGTTTAGGCTGATGGTGAGCCTCTAGTGGATGCCCCTCCCGCATTATTGCCCATGCCCCGTGTAGCGGTGGACCCTGTGTAAAGGGTCGCCATCCTTGGTTCAGGGGAAAAGAAAGTGGGGGGGGTATGTGTGCGGCGGTCTCAGTGTACTGTATTGTCTCACTTATGGCCGTAGTATTGCCCTTGACTTGCATTTGGGTGTCAGAGCCGCGCTGCTAGCTCTTCATAGTTAATTCTGCTGCCGCCGTGCGCATGTCTTTTCTTTTACTAAAGTGCGCTACGGCGTCTTCATTGGCAGTGGCTTGTACTAAGTGTATCCTATCCCTTGCTAGGTCAAGGTTTGACTGCTGCCTCAGAGCTTCGCGCTCTTTGGGGGAGGCGGGGACCTGGCGTGGCACGTTCCGAGGTTCGCTTGGCGCCATTTTGATGATGCGCGCGTGGTTGCGGTCCTCCTCCTCCCTTGTTCTGTAAGTGGCCTTGCGGGCGATTTCATTATCAAAAATTTTTCTGCTGCGCATGGCACTGACACCCCTTGTTCTCCTTATGTCTTTCAGCTGTCAAAGACTTCGGTGGCTTCTCCCGGCCTGACATAAATTATAGCGGGCTTGCAAAAAATTCTCCCACATTCCTAGCGGGTCTTGGGGCATCCAGGGTTGCTTATTGCATAAATCCCTGCTGGCATATTTGCCTTGTTAATCACCATATGGAGGCATCTCAGAATTATGTGACCGGGGTCCCTCTGGGACAAGACCGGCTGTGTACAGCATGTGGACAACCCCACGCGGATGCTGACAGAGCACAGGTCTGCGGACCCTGTGCCGAACAAGCACTGGCCCTGCAATCAGGGTTGCCAGTGGCTGCACCTAGTTTCAATACACCTGTCTCCCCGTGTTTAAATCTCACTCCGGATGAGTCGCACTCGAGTGGGGATGACCAGCAGGTCGTGCCCCGCAGATTGCCTACGGCTGATCAGATTATTTCGAGGTTGTCGGAGCGCTTGGACCCTGGTAAGAAGCGGTCCCTGACGCCTTCTGTTTCGCCTTTTCCTACTGGAACTGAGGAGTTTACTACTCCGTGTGTTGTCGCCCCTTCTGATGAAGGGGAGTTGTTCTCTGACTCAGGCTCATCTGATGAGGGGCCGAGGAGTCATGATGATACTGGTCCTGAATACTGGGGCCAGTGTGACACTGACGAACTATTGATAAGGGTCTTTGAGGTCCTGTCTATCTCTCTCCCCGGTGAGGCTCCCAAACCTAGAGGGGAGAGTTTCCATACAGCAACACCGCGCTTGGAATTTCTGGAGCAGGATCATTTCCAGGCTCTTGTATTCAAAGAATGGGAATGCCCCAGTAAACTTCCAGGGGTCGCAGGGGACTGGGATTGGAAATACCCTTTCCCCCCTGATGTGGTTAATTGTTGGTCATCACCTCCCGTGGTGGATGCACCGATCATAAGGGTTCTTAACCCCCCTTTATTACAGCCCCTGCTTACCGTGTGCAGGAACGGCGCTGTGCCCGGTCTGTGCCGTGGCCATTACTGCAGTGGCCGCTAGAACCCTCATCAGAAAGATGCTTGATCATCACCCTGAGGATCTCCCCTGGGAGGTGTTTAATGCACTCTCCAGTTGTGATGTATTTGTAAAATTTATTCTATTGGCGCTGGATGACACCATTAGAATGTGTGCAAGAACTTCTGCCCTTGTGGTAGCTATACGTCGCTTGGTTTGGCTGCGACAGTGGGGTGTTGACGATGCTACTAAAAAGACTCTTACTGGGCTTCCCTTTAGAGGGCAACGCCTATTTGGGGCCCGTCTGGACCTGTTTGGTAAAAAGGGCAAAGCACCCCTACGCAGACGGCCGTCTCTGCCCCCTCGGGGCAGGGGCACCCCCCACCCCCTACCCCCCAACCAGGGGTGACCTTCCAGATTTTTCGTGTAGACTCCTGCCCCAGGAGCGGCAGACAACGCCCTGACCCCTCCGGCCGACTAAGTCCAAATCTTCCACCATAACCCCTCGAGCATGATGGGGTGCCCTCGCCCGCCTGGGTGAGGGAATGGCCGCAGCACCTTGCTCCTATCAGGATGCATCATGCCTCATTCTGGTGGATTCAGGAGGTAGTTTCCTCCAGATACAGGATAGAGTTTGCTGCGCGGTTACTTCTGGTCCCTGTCTCTGTTCAAGAGTCGGTGCAGACCATGCTCGGCCTGCAGGGTCTGGGGATCACTTGCAGGTTGCCCTTAGCAGGCAGAAGCAGGGGCCACTACACCAGCCCTTCCTCATTCCCCCAAAATGATGAGTCAGTCTGGCCCATTCTGGTTTCACAGGTTTCGGCATTTCTACTATTACAGGCAGTTTCTGCTTGGAAACTCTGAGATGGGCCGCCAGTGCCCTGCGCCCAGTGGGCTTCTTGCCGTCTGTGAAGATTAAAGATGTTTATGTTCACTTCCTTGTGTCTTCTGGACACCGAGGCTCTTCAGGTTCGTGTTGGGGGCCCAACACTGCTAATTTGTGGCCTTGTTATCTGGCCTCTTTTCTGCTCCCAGAGTGCTCACCAAGGTGCTGACGGGGGTGATGTCTCTGTTGAGACCAAGGGGCGTCCACGCAATGACCTACCCGGACATCCTTTTTCACTTCCCAATCTCTACGTCAAGCTGAGTTGGTTACTCGGCTAGTTATGTCTATTGGGAGTCATTTGGAAGGGTGATCAAACACCCCAAGTCCTTATTGTCCCCTTCATTGGTAACTCCATTTCTATGAATGAATTTTATACAGTTCAAGCACGGGTCTTCCTTCCTCAGCAATAAGTGGACAATCTGGTTGCATGGGCTCAGTCCCTCATAGCTGTCCCCGTCCCCCCACCAGGCAGGGGATGCAGCTGGTGGGCCCGTTGGTGGCGTACTCCGAAGAGGTCTCTTATGCTCAGTCCCCCCTGGGGACTTCTGCAACTTCTCCTATTTGTCCTACAGGACAAGGAACCAGCATCCCTGGAGCAGGGTATGTGTGCCTTCCTCCCTGGTGAGGAGGTCCCTCTTGTAGTGGTTGAACTCAAGGAACCTGCCTGGGGGAAGTCCCTTCTTGCCCTTTCCTGAGAGACGGTCACCATGGATGCCAATCTATCAAGTTGAAGGGGGTCTTCTTCTGGAAGTCCCTACGATTCCAGGGGAGGTGGGGCCCTTAGGAGGCCTATACACCTATCAATGTTTGAATCTGTTAGGGTTCAAGTTAGTTCTAACTCGCTTGCCTACTCCTCTTCAGGGCCTGCCTGTTCGGGGGAGCTAGGCCTATCTGACTGCATTGGCCTACATTAAATATTCAGGGAGGGACCCGGAGCAGGAGGGTCCTCCGGGTAGTGTCTCTGATCCTGATCTGGGTGTTGGACAATGTTACCTGCATATCTGTGGTATTCGCTCCGGTGGAGGTCCCTCTGCGACAGGATGTGCTAATCCTTGTGTCACTATGAGGTCCAACCAGTGTGGATCTGTGTGTGTGCCCTGTCACTATCACTAGCTCTCGGCCCTTATTTCCCTGTCCCAGGACTCTCTGGCCGTGGTCATGAGGATTTAGTAATGTTATGGCAGGACATTCTGTTCTGTATGTCTTTTCTCCATTCCCCCTGCTAGGCAGGGTTCTGCGCAAGATTGCTCTGGAAGGGGGGATTAGTGATTCTGGTGGCCCCCGGGTGGCCTAGTGGAGTGTGGTTCGCAGACGTGGTACTAGGGACAGTAGATCTGTACGTTCTACCAGGAGTGCCAGCTCTGCTCACTCAGGGCCCTTTACGTCACCCCGATCTACAGACTCTGGCCTGGACGGCCTGACTGCTGAATCATCCATCTTGATGGAGACAGGCTTATCTGTCTCGGTTATTGAGACTATGGGAAGACTAGGAGCAAGCTTCTTCTTCTTCTTCTTCTTCCATCTATTATAGGGTATGGCATTCCCATATTGATTGGTGTGAGTCTAGGTCTCTTCCCTGTCGAGCGTTCTCTGTTACCAGGGTTCTAGAGTTTTTACAGCGTGGGGAGTTGGAATTCTCCACCTCAGTACTCTGAAGGGTCAGGTTCTGCCCTGTCCGCCTTCCTGTAGAAGTCATTTGCTCAGTTTCCTTGGTCAAGACTTCTTTCAGGGGGTTACTCATGTGCGTCCCCCGCGTAATCCTATGGTCCCTGTTGGGATTTGAATTTGTTTCTGTCTGCCTTGCGGGGTGTTCCTTTGGACCTATTCAGGATGCTGTCTGGCTGTCCTGCCCTCGAAGTGATCCTTCTGGTGGCTGTGGCTTCAGTCAGATGTGGTCTGAGCGGGTGGCTCTGTTTAGCTGGCCCTCGTTCTTGAGCCACACCAGGATAAGGTGGTGCTCCGCTTTACGCCGGACCTTCTGCCTTAGGTGGTGTCTTATTTTCCTTGATTAAAGGTATTGCTTCTACCTTCTGTGCCTTATTTCTAGCAAGCTGAGGAAAGGGGTCTACATTACTTCTACAGGTGTTGGAAGTGTTTCCTGGATTGTCTCTTGCCCCTTAGGGGAACTGATGCCCCTTTGGATCTATGGACATTTCCTTCCTGTATGTGCCTGATCTTGTCTGATCTCCAGGGGTTAAGAGGCTTGGGTTTGGCCTTTACTTGGTTGGGATGTCCCTTCTGGTCCTAGGAAAGGTTTCGGCTTGCCAGGGCTACTGTTATCGTTGGACTTGTCGGGCTGTTACTCAGGCCTGTCCCTCCAAGGGGAAGACTCTTCTTCTCGCCTTACTTCTTATTCTACTCGTGCTTTGGTGCCCTTGGGCTTTCAGCACCGGGTTTTTCTGTTGGTCTACTTTTCCTAGTCTGCTATTGTTCTCTGTTCATACCTTTTTCCCAAGGTTTTCCGAGGTTGACGTTAGAGCCTTGGCTCATGTTGCTCTTGGTAGCAAGGTTCGCAGGTGACAGTGCTTTAAACTGTCTGCTGTTGCCTTTTTTGTTGGGGATCCCACACTACTCTATGGACACTGCTATTGGATGTCCCAAGTGTAAGTATTCTATCTGGAGCAGGACGTACTGTATACTTAGAATAATACAATTCTGTGAAATACTCACCTGTAGAATTGGTATTATACGTATACACTACGTCCTGCTCCACCCCACCCTGGTATTGCATTTTTCTGGATCCCCCGTATGGTGATTGTTACCATTGTAGTAGTTACCAGTTTTTGGTGGTTATATTTTCCCGGCTTCTCATTCACTGCTTTTCAATGCTGGGGATTTGTGGGAGGTCCCCGGGTATTTGAGGGGCTGGGAGGAGCCAGTTTTTTCGTGTCTCTGCAGCGCGGCGCCATCTGGCGGAGGATTACCCAAGTGTAAGTATTCTATCTGGAGCAGGACGTACTGTATACGTATAATACCAATTCTACAGGTGAGTATTTCACAGAATTGTGTTTTTGGCCCCCCAGCACATACCACACAGCAGTCAATACTAAAAGTGTAAAATATCATTATTTGTGATATTTCTTTCCCTTGTTCTCCTTAACAAGGACTGTTTTGGGCCATCCAGAACCTGATCTCAGCTATAGTAATTTAAGCAAAGTATTGCCCGAAACCAAAAATCAATAAATGGATTTAATATAAATAGAGCTGATTACAGTACAGGAATATAATATGAATGGTATAAATATGATATGAAGTTACAAAGCAGAATGTAAGCAGTGTCCATAGGGAAATGCAGCAATCATTCTTAGGTTAATTCAAACTAGAGTCTTTTGTCTTCCGCCCAACCCCCGCCATACTGCCTATGTGGCAATCTCCTACATGTCTCACATGTTGTCCGTTCAGAGACCCAAAGCAAAGAGAGCGAAAGACCCTGTCCTTTGTCCTTAAAAAGTTATCCTCTCTCGCCATACCTTTCCCCTCCCCCCAAGGGGGAGGAATGTAACACTATGCCTTACATATGGATTCACTTAAATAGTTGAAGTTAAGACATAACATTACTGTGCATATATACATATATACATACACACATACAATGAACATTGATGCAATTCACCAAAATAAACCTTATATTATATTATATGTGCATCAGCCAGCCCTGGATCAGAATCATAATAACCAGGTAAAAATCCACAGACACCATTCATCCAAGTTACCTAGTTTTCAGTAATATTAGTGATTTAATAATAATTCATTAATAATTGAGATCATAAACCTTTTATTCCTCTGGAACCTTCTTACAAAAAGACAGCGCAAAATAATCGCTTCCTCCTGCCCGCCACGGCAGCATCCGCAACATTTTTTGAAGGTAACCTTAAAGTGGACCAATACCCACCCCTGGTCTTATAGATTCCCGGGCCGATTAGCTCCCTCCCCGCGGGGCATCCGAAATCGGGATGCCCCGGTGTGTGAAACCCCCCAGAAAGCCCCTAAAAACTTACATTATCGGCGACAGACAATCGACAAATAAGCCGCCGCCCACGCGTCCCTCTTACAGGGCGCGCACCCACGCCGGCCGTTTGTGAATGGCCGGCGCGGCCGCCCGAGAGGCGGCGGCGGCTTATCCGTCGGTTGTCCGTCGGCGATAAGGTACGTTTTTGGTGCTTTCTGGGGGGTTTCACACAGCAGGGCATCCCGATTTCGGATGCCCCGTGGGGAGGGGGCTGATCAGCCCGGGTGCCCCGCGGAAGTGGACCAACACCCAGCATAGTGAAAATCCTGGGTGTTGGTCCACTTTAAAAGACCAAAGAGTATTTAACATTCAAAGATGAATATATTTGTGAGGACCATGAGAATAGTGATGGAAAACTTCTATTATTTTTTCTTATATTTACAGGCCTTAAAGTACAATGGATAAAGGTGGTAGCCATTGCATTTTCTCAGTAAGTTTTTCACCCACCAATGCCTGATGCATCAGAGTACATTGATCATGGCGCCAGGCCAACACTTCACAAATATGGATAGTACAAAACGGATTTACGGCGCTGCTCTCCAGTTACAGACATTCCTCCGCATAAGACGAAAGTATTGACGAAATGCATTATGTAAATCTTAACTTTTAATAATATTCTTAGGATAACATTATATATATACCCAAAATTTCTATATGTTCTCTTCATGCTGCTGCCAACTCCAGTGTGTCTTTCAGGCAATATATGGGCTCCCTATGCTGCTGCCAACTCCAGGGTGTGTCTTTCAGGCAATATATGGTCTCTTCATGCTGCTGCCAACTCCAGGGTGTGTCATTCAGGCACTATATGGTCACCTCATGCTGATGCCAACTCCAGGGTGTGTCTTTCAGGCAATATATGTTCTCCTCGTGCTGCTGCCAACTCCAGGGTGTGTCATTCAGGCATTATATGGTCACCTCATGCTGCTGCCAACTCCAGGGTGTGTCTTTCAGGCAATATATGGTCTCTTTAAGCTGCTGCCAACTCCAGGGTTTGTCTTTCAGGCAATATATGGTCTCTTTATGCTGCTGCTAGCTCCAGGGTGTGTCTTTCAGGCAATATATGGTCTCTTTAAGCTGCTGCCAACTCCAGGGTTTGTCTTTCAGGCAATATATGGTCTCTTTATGCTGCTGCCAACTCCAGGGTGTGTCTTTCAGGCAATATATGGTCTCTTCATGCTGCTGCCAACTCCAGGGTGTGTCATTCAGGCACTATATGGTCACCTCATGCTGATGCCAACTCCAGGGTGTGTCTTTCAGGCAATATATGTTCTCCTCATGCTGCTGCCAACTCCAGGGTGTGTCATTCAGGCATTATATGGTCACCTCATGCTGCTGCCAACTCCAGGGTGTGTCTTTCAGGCAATATATGGTCTCTTTAAGCTGCTGCCAACTCCAGGGTTTGTCTTTCAGGCAATATATGGTCTCTTTATGCTGCTGCCAACTCCAGGGTGTGTTTTTCAGGCAATATATGGTCTCTTTATGCTGCTGCTAACTCTAGGGTGTGTCTTTCAGGCACTATATGGTCTCTTTATGCGGCTGCCAACTCCAGGTTGTGTCTTTCAGGCAATATATGGTCTCATGGTGCTGCCAACTCCAGTGTGTGTCCTTCAGCCACTATATGGTCTCCTCATGCTGCTGCCAACTTCGGGGTGTGTCATTCAGCCACTATATGGTCTCCTGATACTGCTGCCACCTCAAGGCTCTGCAATTGTGCTGCTCTGTGACAGTGATTCTAATAGCGATGCCTCTGATCTGCATGTCATACTGAATTACAGTATTATTTCACTAACCCAGCACGCATCCTATGCATGTTACAGCAAGGCAAAATGTTCTACAACCCTATTGAGGCTCTCGGAAGGCCAGAAATAGCCGTTTTTAATAACTATTCGGACCAAAGCTATTTTTTTCGGATAATTTGGCCGAATCGAATTTTTAAAAAATTCGCTTATCTCTTATACCTACCAACTTTTCAGAGTGGGAAAAAGGAACATTTGTGATATTAGGCCACACCCCCTTATTGAGGCATGAATAACTGTTACAACAATAGAAACACTTTGAATAGGCAAATCATTTTTTGCATTTATTGCTTCAGATCTGTTACACCTCAAAGAGGGACAAATGAGAACAATTAGGGACATGGAGAGATGGACTCAAAAGAGGGACAGCCCGAGTCTCCTCACAATTTAAATTGTAAGATGTAATGTAAAGCCTGGGCTACAACAAAATGGCCGCCGCACCCGAAGGCCAAGAACCTATCAATTCACAGGGGTATAGACCAGAACGCTGCCTCTAAAGAGGGCGGAGCTTACTTATCTTTGGCTGCTGGTGACAACAAGAGGCCTGAGGTAATTACTGATCACCTCCATTTTGCTGTGTTTGAACGAGGCATGCTGGGATTAACCCTTCATGTGACTGATCTCTCTCTGTATGAGGGAGAGGTGCTGGGATTAACCCTTCATGTGACTGATATCTCTGTATGAGGGAGGGGTGCTGGGATTAACCCTTCATGTGACTGATCTCTGTATGAGGGAGAGGTGCTGGGATTAACCCTTCATGTGACTGATCTCTCTGTATGAGGGAGAGGTGCTGGGATTAACCCTTCATGTGACTGATATCTCTGTATGAGGGAGGGGTGCTGGGATTAACCCTTCATGTGACTGATCTCTGTATGAGGGAGAGGTGCTGGGATTAACCCTTCATGTGACTGATCTCTCTGTATGAGGGAGAGGTGCTGGGATTAACCCTTCATGTGACTGATCTCTCTCTGTATGAGGGAGAGGTGCTGGGATTAACCCTTCATGTGACTGATCTCTCTGTATGAGGGAGAGGTGCTGGGATTAACCCTTCATGTGACTGATCTCTCTGTATGAGGGAGAGGTGCTGGGATTAACCCTTCATGTGACTGATCTCTCTGTATGAGGGAGGGGTGCTGGGATTAACCCTTCATGTGACTGATCTCTCTGTATGAGGGAGAGGTGCTGGGATTAACCCTTCATGTGACTGATCTCTCTGTATGAGGGAGAGGTGCTGGGATTAACCCTTCATGTGACTGATCTCTCTGTATGAGGGAGAGGTGCTGGGATTAACCCTTCATGTGACTGATCTCTCTGTATGAGGGAGAGGTGCTGGGATTAACCCTTCATGTGACTGATCTCTCTGTATGAGGGAGAGGTGCTGGGATTAACCCTTCATGTGACTGATCTCTCTGTATGAGGGAGAGGTGCTGGGATTAACCCTTCATGTGACTGATCTCTCTCTGTATGAGGGAGGGGTGCTGGGATTAACCCTTCATGTGACTGATCTCTCTGTATGAGGGAGAGGTGCTGGGATTAACCCTTCATGTGACTGATCTCTCTGTATGAGGGAGAGGTGCTGGGATTAACCCTTCATGTGACTGATCTCTCTGTATGAGGGAGGGGTGCTGGGATTAACCCTTCATGTGACTGATCTCTGTATGAGGGAGGGGTGCTGGGATTAACCCTTCATGTGACTGATCTCTCTGTATGAGGGAGAGGTGCTGGGATTAACCCTTCATGTGACTGATCTCTCTGTATGAGGGAGAGGTGCTGGGATTAACCCTTCATGTGACTGATCTCTCTGTATGAGGGAGAGGTGCTGGGATTAACCCTTCATGTGACTGATCTCTCTGTATGAGGGAGAGGTGCTGGGATTAACCCTTCATGTGACTGATCTCTGTATGAGGGAGAGGTGCTGGGATTAACCCTTCATGTGACTGATCTCTCTCTGTATGAGGGAGAGGTGCTGGGATTAACCCTTCATGTGACTGATCTCTCTGTATGAGGGAGAGGTGCTGGGATTAACCCTTCATGTGACTGATCTCTCTGTATGAGGGAGAGGTGCTGGGATTAACCCTTCATGTGACTGATCTCTGTATGAGGGAGAGGTGCTGGGATTAACCCTTCATGTAAGGGTTATGTGGGCAATAGGAAGGCCTATTCCACCCACGGGCTTCATATTTTTATGCATTTCTCATGGGAATCTTTTAGAATGCTCGTTAATTTTTCGTTAATAAGGATTTAGTTTTGACGTATGATTGGTTAATGTGAAGGCCGACTTCTAGAGGCTCTTTGGAGAGCTTCACACTCTCTAATCTTTTTTTGCGCGTGCATTGAACAAGCGCATCCCTGAAAGGTTTCGGGGCAGAAAACGGAGCAGTTATACGACTGGGACATCTGTATTGATTCGCCCTCTGTTTTCTCTCAACAGATCACACTGACAGCGAGTCAGCATGGAGGAAGGGAGTCATGTGACTAAAAGTATATTACAGCTCACCCTGGAGATCATCTGTCTGCTAACCGGAGAGGTGAGGGGGATTCTAGGAGGTCACATGGCCTCTAATACCAGATCTGTGACACATGATGAGCAGAGATTTACCCCCTGTATGTATTCCAGGTTTAGAGCCCCACTCGGATTACTCATCAGGCTCAGAGCCCTATAACCTGTATTTATGGAGCTCCACCCCGTATGCATGTTGGATATATAGCTCCACCCTCTTTATGTATATCAGATATAGAGTCCTGTATGGTCTGTAGGTATTGATTTGCCCCCTGATATTTTCCAACAGTTTGACAATACCCTGTCCAAACAGACATTTGGATGAAACACACCGCATTTTTCGCCCTATAAGACGCACCTGCCCATAAGACGCACCTAGGATTTTGAGGAGGAAAATAAATATTCTGAACCAAATGTTGTGCTACATACCATCCCCCAAGAACCATATAACAGGCAGAATCACACCATTACAGGCAGAGTGGCATTCCCCCCTTATTCCCCATTTCCTGCCCCCCACTCCCATAGGCAGTGTGGCATTTCCCCCTCCCATTCCCCATAGGCAGTGTGGCATTTCCCCCCTCCCATACCCTTAGGCGGTGTGGCATTTCCCCCCTCCCATACCCTTAGGCGGTGTGGCATTCCCCCATCCCATTCCCATAGGCAGTGTGGCATTCTCCTCATCCCATTCCTATAGGCAGTGTGGCATTCCCCCATCCCACATAGGCAGTGTGGCATTCCCCCCTCCCATTCCCATAGGCAGTGTGGCACTTCCCCCTCCCATTCCCCATAGGCAGTGTGGCATTCCCCCTCCCATTCCCATAGGCAGTGTGGCATTCCCCCCCCCCTCCCATTCCCATAGGCAGTGTGGCATTCCCCCATCCCATTTCCCATAGGCAGTGTGGCATTCCCCCATCCCATTTCCCATAGGCAGTGTGGCATTCCCCCCTCCCATTCCCCATATAGGCAGTGTGGCATTCCCCCTCCCATTCCCCATATAGGCAGTGTGGCATTCCCCCCTCCCATTCCCCATATAGGCAGTGTGGCATTCCCCCATCCCATTCCCCATATAGGCAGTGTGGCATTCCCCCTCCCATTCCCATAGGCAGTGTGGCATTCCCCTATCCCATTCCCATATGCAGTGTGGCATTCCCCTATCCCATTCCCCATAGGCAGTGTGGCATTCCCCCTCCCATTCCACATATAGGCAGTGTGGCATTCCCCCTCCCATTCCCCATATAGGCAGTGTGGCATTCCCCCTCCCATTCCCCATAGGCAGTGTGGCATTCCCCCTCCCATTCCACATATAGGCAGTGTGGCATTCCCCCTCCCATTCCCCATATAGGCAGTGTGGCATTCCCCCTCCCATTCCCCATAGGCAGTGTGGCATTCCCCCTCCCATTCCCCATATAGGCAGTGTGGCATTCCCCCTCCCATTCCCCATAGGCAGTGTGGCATTCCCCCTCCCATTCCACATATAGGCAGTGTGGCATTCCCCCTCCCATTCCCCATATAGGCAGTGTGGCATTCCCCCTCCCATTCCCCATATAGGCAGTGTGGCATTCCCCCTCCCATTCCCCATAGGCAGTGTGGCATCCCCCCTCCCATTCCCCATATAGGCAGTGTGGCATTCCCCCTGCCATTCCCCATAGGCAGTGTGGCATTCCCCCCCCTCCCATTCCCATAGGCAGTGTGGCATTCCCCCCTCCCATTCCCATAGGCAGTGTGGCATTCCCCCCCCCCTCCCATTCCCATAGGCAGTGTGGCATTCCCCCCTCCCATTCCCCATAGGCAGTGTGGCATTCCCCTATCCCATTCCCCATAGGCAGTGTGGCATTCCCCTATCCCATTCCCATAGGCAGTGTGGCATTCCCCCCTCCCATTCCCATAGGCAGTGTGGCATTCCCCCCTCCCATTCCCATAGGCAGTGTGGCATTCCCCTATCCCATTCCCCATAGGCAGTGTGGCATTCCCCCCTCCCATTCCCATAGGCAGTGTGGCATTCCCCCCTCCCATTCCCATAGGCAGTATGACATTCCCCCCTCCCATTCCCCATAGGCAGTGTGGCATTCCCCCCTCCCATTCCCATAGGCAGTGTGGCATTCCCCCATCCCATTCCCCATATAGGCAGTGTGGCACTTCCCCCTCCCATTCCCATAGGCAGTGTGGCATTCCCCCTCCCATTCCCATAGGCAGTGTGGCATTCCCCCTCCCATTCCCCATATAGGCAGTGTGGCATTCCCCCCTCCCATTCCCCATAGGCAGTGTGGCATTCCCCCTCCCATTCCACATATAGGCAGTGTGGCATTCCCCCTCCCATTCCCCATAGGCAGTGTGGCATCCCCCCTCCCATTCCCATAGGCAGTGTGGCATTCCCCCTCCCATTCCCCATAGGCAGTGTGGCATCCCCCCTCCCATTCCCATAGGCAGTGTGGCATTCCCCCCTCCCATTCCCCATAGGCAGTGTGGCATTCCCCCCTCCCATTCCCCATAGGCAGTGTGGCATTCCCCCCTCCCATTCCCATAGGCAGTGTGGCATTCCCCCCTCCCATTCCCATAGGCAGTGTGGCATTCCCCCCTCCCATTCCCCATAGGCAGTGTGGCATTCCCCCCTCCCATTCCCATAGGCAGTGTGGCATTCCCCCCTCCCATTCCCCATAGGCAGTGTGGCATTCCCCCCTCCCATTCCCATAGGCAGTGTGGCATTCCCCCCTCCCATTCCCCATAGGCAGTGTGGCATTCCCCCCTCCCATTCCCATAGGCAGTGTGGCATCCCCCCTCCCATTCCCCATATAGGCAGTGTGGCATTCCCCCTGCCGTTCCCCATAGGCAGTGTGGCATTCCCCCCTCCCATTCCCATAGGCAGTGTGGCATTCCCCCTCCCATTCCCCATAGGCAGTGTGCATATACAAAAGTAGAAAATAAAAAAGTAAACTCACCTTTGCATCCTTCCCGCTCGTGCTGTCCCCGCCGTCTTCGCTGTATCTGCTTCCGCCGCAGATACAGCTGCCTCAGCCGCTCGTGCAGTCCCCGCCGCTTCTTCTGCATGGCACCAGCACACACAGAGCGAGCACCCGGCTCCATACAGCGGGTGGGTGTTACCGATGTTCGAGCGTCCACTAAGCCCACCCACTGTACGAAGCTGGGTGTCTGTGTGTGCAGGCGCTGCGAGGACGCCGGGGACAGTGCAAGCGAGAAGGATAGAAAGAGGAGTTGACTTTTCCCTTTTTTTTCACATTCGCCCGATAAGACACACTGACATTTAACCCCCACCCCCACACTTTTGGGGGAAATAAGTGCATCTTATATGGCGAAAAATACAGTAAATAGTCCAAGAATACACCCACAACACACTGTCTACACAAAAAGCTTTAGATGGATAAGCACAGCCTATTAAGTAATAAATGAATCACATAAGGGGGTGCCAGATGATCTAGTGCTAGTATAACTATGAACAATTAACAAATGGGGGGACACTCTGGTATGTCCCATACATGCAACAAGAAAAATCTGCACTCACCCTGAAAGAATTTGCTGCAAACCCAATATAAAGAGATGATATGAAAAACTATTTTATTAAAGTCAAACAAGCATAATCACAATGAACACATATGGGCATATACGTTTAAAAAACATGTACAGGACAAGATAAAAACAAAAAGGTGGTGGGGGTATGGGCAAGGCAATGCTGAATACAAGTATACTAACAATATATATAGTTGTATAAATGTGTTAGCAACGACGTGCCTAACAGCAAGGGAGCATGGCGTACATGCTAATGTTGCCAGACCAGTGAGTGTAAGTTTAGGCCAAGGTGAAGACAAGAAGTGTAATGGGAAGAGAAGATATACAAAAGAGAAAGAGAGCAGGGTGCAATGAAACGTGTAATCAAGTGCTAAATTGTGAGACCAGGTGCCGGTGAAGAGAGCGAAGAGAAAAGTGTGGAAACTATTTGGCAAAACAGAACCACTCACTGGCTGGCAATCAGAGAAGTACAAATGGTCACTATGAATAAAATCTGATAAAATAATACATCACCGTGATGGAGCATGGCCTGCCGATCCCCCCCACACACCAGAAGTAAACAACCGCCGACGCGCTGCGTGGATACACCACTTCTCCTGGACGGGACACAGACTGACTGACAGAATCCTCTATATATCCGTACCGACGCACCCACGTGCGCCCGTCGTCACATCCGCCCCAGCCCACATCCCCCGCCTGATGAATCAGAGCGGAGAGAAAGCCGGCAGCAGCAAAGACGCCGGGCGCACGCCGACTAACACAGCATGTTGCAATTAGGCGGCCACGCGCCCCGGCCGGCGCCGCCCCCCCACCCCCCGTAACGGGAGGTGCCGGAGCGGCGCCGGCCGGGGCGCGCGACCGCCAACAGCACCGCTGCAGTAGAAGTGCAGCCAACACAGATACAGAGGATACAAAGGATACATCCTTTGCACAGTAACAGACATATATTACAAAGGGGATACATTATTACTATAAACAAGGCCCATTGAATTCCATATAGTCTTACATATTTTATTACTTTTACATCATTGTACTCATCTATATGCTCAAATACTTGAAACTATTATGTATTGTATATTAAATGGGTATTAGCATGTAGCAGCTATTGTTGTATATTATTGTTATCACTATTATCATTATTATATAGCGGCTATTGTTGAATAATAATAGACTATGATCACAACAAAAATTAAACCTAAATATAAGCTATAATGATAATAAATAACTCTAAATATGGAAGAAAATAAATTAAATTAAATTAATAAAAATGAAATGAATACAATCTAGAAGAGAATTTGTATTATTATTTTTATATTTTTATTTTTATTTATTTATATTTTTATTGCGGGTTAAATGGATTAAATGACTTTAATATATGCTATTTGCGCAAAAACGGTCAGAAACAAAGAGGAAAGTATTGGCCAATATCCACACTCAAGACATTTCCTTGAGCCTAATATAAGTGTTTAATGGCGACCCCTGAATATATACATTAGATAATAATATAGGGCAAAAAAACTTTGTATAATTAATGGTCAAAGCATGAATATATATAGATCTGGATTAATAGATTTAATTAAATTAATTGGAATTAAGTTAAAGCTAGCTCAGACACCCTAAAATAGTGAGTGTAAAACGAATTAGTATTAATATTGTTGTTAATTGATATTAAATTAATATTGAATAAAGAGTTTAAATTGAAAGTAAAAATAAAATTAAATAATGAATAAATAATAGATAACTATATGCCTCCTATTATAGATATTGAAATATATTAAGATATATTAAATATATGAAATATATGTATTAAATAATGCCAAACCACCATGATTGCATAAATACATAAAACCAATGCCAATCTGAATCCAAATAATTAATAAATGTATGAATGTAATAAAGAAATAAATAAGAGGTAAACCAGAATTGAATAAGGAAATAAATAAATAAATGAGTAAATAAACAAAAGACTAATATACTAAAAAATGCAACACACTGTCTCTTTAATTCACATTGCTTGTTCCTCGCGTCTCCTTGAAGACAGGAAAAGTTTTGGTGAGTGTGCACCACCTAAATCTACTCAATGTAAAGTATACTTACAGGTGCTGGCAGTTAAGGGAAAAGACCATAATGAAAACAAGATGGAGACCCTAGACCCGCCCCTAGAAAAAAAACCCTATAACACTGCTGCACACTAACATATATGTAGATATATATCCAGTCACATATAGAAAATGTATGCATGAATTTATTCAGACAGGGCTTAAAATCACATACTAACAATACATTAAGGACTCATTAAAAAACACATAAACACACACAAGATATGGGGGAGGGACCCCTACGACGGCTCTAAATATACCAATGGTAGTTAATTAAATGTTGACACTAGAGCAACAATTAATGATTAATAAATGGCCAAAAAAGGGGGGGGGGGGGGGTAGTTGATATTGTTGACAAAAAAGAAAGTGTTGAAAGTGCAAAAAGTGTTAAGAATATATTGAAATCCAAACCTACAAAAATTATTATTATCACAGTGCATGAATTAAATCTTACACAACTCACACGCAAAGTGCAAAGTGCAAAGAAATATATAAGCTAAAAAGTTCTATTAATCGTGGCCAAAATATGTCAAAGGGTAACATTTAGATAGAAAGAGATAAATCTCTACATCACCATATGAGTAAGCCTCCAAGGGATCCCTTCCAACAGCTCGCCACCGACGCGTTGCGTGGCCTATCGCCACTTCGCCATATCTTGTGTGTGTTTATGTGTTTTTTAATGAGTCCTTAATGTATTGTTACTATGTGATTTTAAGCCCTGCCTGAATAAATTCATGCATAAATTGTCTATATGTGACTGGATATATATCTACATATATGTTAGTGTGCGGCAGTGTTATAGGGTTTTTTGGGGGGCGGGTCTAGGGTCTCCATCTTGTTTTCCTTGCGTCTCCTTGAAGGTCGGTGAGGTTGCCACTCTAGACACATAATATAACAATGTGCACACCGACATAACTGTCTTTCTGAAATAGTTGTCTTGTCCAATTGGCTTTGTGTGGCTCTGGATTGGCTGATTAGGGAACCTGAAACAATAACATAATCTGATGATCTAACCAGGGCTATGGAGCCGGTAAGCCAAAGCCCGACTCTGACTTCTCAATTTCATAAGGCCTCGACTCCAGCTTCGACTTCTTCATAAATGGCCAATAATTAGTAATACATTTCCTGTAGTAAAATGATAACTTAAGGCTTTTTTCTCACCATTGTTTAAGCAAATGGGGCGACTTATATAGAACATAAAGCATATTTATTGGATTACAATTTCTCAACAAATAACTTAAAGGGACCATCGCTCATCTTTCGAGCCCCCCGTCTGAGCGTCCGGGCGCTGCTGTTGGCTCGGCTGCGGCCCGGTTATCGAAGAAAACCGCATTTTTCCACCGCCGATGCCACGCCCACTAGCGCAGTAGAGATCGCCAGTTGGCTGATCTCAAAGATGCTGCAGCAATGAGTTGCAGTACACTGTTAAACCAAACCAGCACAACGAACAGTGCCCATATGCATCTCTTCCCGCGGCCATTTAGATTGCTGCACATAATAAATAATTTACATGTTCCTTTTTTTTTTTTTTTTTTTTTTTTAGTTTCAATCTTTTTATTGTAATTTTTGTCATTTTTGTTATAACAACTGGATTGTACAACATAATAAAGTGTCACAAAGAAAAAACTTGAGATACAAGCATCGGTTCTGTTAGAGGTTTCCAGTCACACTTATCTACCTTCGATTGTCAACGCTCACGTTCCCTCGATTATCAATGCTATTAATCAGTATCAAATGCTGTCATCCAAGAGATCGGATTGACGCTATCTACTACGTGATGGTCATATCGCAGACCAGTGGGCCGGGGGAGAAGCCTCGTCCCATCCAATCTCAGATTTAGCGCATCACTGCCCCCTTCTTCAATTTGAGGGGGAGGGGGTGCGTGGGTCGGGAATAGAGATGAGGGAGGGGGGAGGGGGAGAGGGGAAAAGGAGGAAGGGAATGAGAGGGGGAGAGAAAAAAAAAAGGGGAGGGATCTAAGGTCAGAGGAGGCTAGAGCCATCCCTCACTGCAGCAGGGCATTCCCTATATCTGGAAACGAGTATTCCACCCACGGGCCCCAAACTTTCATGAATTTTACGTGTGAGTCCTTTAAGATACTGGTCAGTTTTTCATTGATAAAGATCCCATTCAGCCGTTCTTTTACCGCCTGAGTAATTTACGTTTTTCTAACGCCTACTGGGATACATTTTTAAAACAAGATGGACGCTCATGGGTTTGCAGGCCACCTGCAAACAGGAATTCCTTTGGGCTTCCTGTTACTGTGCATTGTCAGTTGGGTGAGGAAGCTCCAAAATGGCCGCTACCTTCCTTTTCCAACTGTGCCAGCCTGTTGGTCTGGTTTAATGTTTCTAAATTTCCTGTGAAAGTATGAGATTTTATTTTTTATGCTGGAGTAAGGTCGGTACAATTTTTCCGCTTCTGACTCCAACTCCACCGTCCTGGATTTAACCCTAATATAAAATCTAAGCAGCCAATAAGATCACTGGGGCAGGGTGGGGCGGGGCATGCTGGTTAGTGTGTAGTAACCAGGGATATTGGCTTCTCTCTGAATAGTAACCCAGTTTCCTCCCAAACTACAGGACTATGTTGTAGTGAACAGAACCTCCAGTCTGACCCCGAGCTCCATCCTATATGCTTCTCCGCCCTCTCTGTGTAAGAAAAAAAACAAGAAGGTCCTAGAAATCATCAAGAAGATCACCAACCTGCTGACTACAGAGGTGAGTGCTAATTGTTCCCCTGGATCCTTTTCATTGTCAAGGGTGCTGAACTTCTTGAAGCTGGGATGATATTTACTTCTCTTATGGGTCTCGGTGAATCTAGTGAGTGATTCACTAATGAAGATGTTTCCAGATTAGATCAAACAATAAATGGTAGCGCATAAGGCGGTGGTGGAGGGGGCCGCACAGGAGAGGAGCTACAAGATTGTCTCCAGGTGGTACAGATGCCCATCGGACATCAAGAGATTTGCTCCCCTCTCCTCAGACCAATGTTGGCGATGCCTAGATGCGGTGGGCGATATGACACACATTTGGTGGGGTTGCCCAGTCATACGCTCCTTCTGGGATAGGGTACTGAGCATATATACGGAGACCACCGGCGAGCCGATCAGCAACTCCCCTCAATTAACCCTTCTCTCCTTATGGGAGGGGCCAACTTCACGCTACAGGACGGATATACTCCGACACTTCCTATCAGCCGCAAGAGCAGTGATCCCCAGACACTGGAAATCACGTGAGATTCCCTCTTTGCGGGAATGGTTGACAGAACTGGAGCGGATCAGGCGGGCGGAGGAACTGATCTGGGGAGACAGGGGGCTCAGGGACAAGTATGCGCTAACCTGGACCTGTTGGGAGAGCCTACGGGATTCGGATAGGTTTAAAGACAGGCTTAATCAGCTAGGGTAACGTTATAATGTTTCCACGGGAGCTATCTTCTTTCCTCTCTCTATCCTTGTTTGGTACACCAAGAATATCTCTGCAGCGGAGCCCCTCTCGCCCTCCCTACCCAGGCACCTGGGGAGCACTCGGACGGCGGTCGGGCCCGGGACCTCTCTATGGTGTGACATGACTCATTAGGCTGTTGTCCTGAACTATTCGCTGTTAAAAAGTCTTTGGTTTATTGTGTCTAAGATTTTTCTCTGTACCTAAACAGGGACTGTTCCCTATGTATTGTTTCTGTTTACATGTTTCAATAAAAACAGATTATACAAAAAAAAAAAAAAAAACAATAAATGGATCAAGTATGACAGGAAAGGGGAGTTTACAACATAGGTTTATACTGGTTCAATTGGCTGTTCACATAGCTGGAAGTGTCTTATGGTATTTGATTCCTGAGTTCATTGGTAACCTCCTCCTGCCAACTACGAGCCCAGAGTCTATTCATTATGTCCTTAAATTGGACCAACACCCATTTTTTCTTTAACCTCCGATTGTTGATTGGCCGACGGGCGGTCGCAGGAGCCATAGTTGCGTCCTCTGGACTGGCCACTGGCAGGACCTGCCCATGTTACCACCCGGCGGCCAATCGTGGGACTCATTTCCCGGCTGGCTCGTAATGAAGGTATTGCGGGCAGTCTGAGAGGTTATCTGCGATGGGGGCTCCAGCATTCTAGATGCCCGCCCCCCAAAGCTTGTTGTAATGAACAGACAGCGGGACCAACACCCATTAAAGAAAAAACAGGTGTTGGTCTGGTTTAAATAAGACCTCCAGATGACAGTATAAGCCACACCTGAGATTTAACACATAGCTACATCTCTCATAAAATCTGTACTTTTTCCAGATTGTTTGATCAATGGGGAAAGGTGTAGTGAGATACATACCTTAGCCCTAAACATTGCAGAGCTGGACTTTCCTATCCTTTTCACCAGATTTCCCTACACCCCCCCCCCCCCTTGGGATTCACTTTCCTCTTGCCCTCACAGCCCCGCAATGATCAAAACGTGTTAGCTTGTCTAAAGACGGAGTTGCACTCTTGAAATAATTGATCATAATAGTCTTCAGTACAGCCACTATGCATATACAAACCCCTCGATTCAAAGAGCAAAAGTTAATTGATTTCGGATCGAGAATCGTAAGTTTGGGTGGGTGTTAGTCATTTTTTCCAGTTTTTTTGGCCATTTCCGACTCGCACGAGCCTACGTACGAATGCGTATATGCTCTTACGATCATCGGAAGTTTGTTCCTAAATTTTAGGATCAAAACGTAAAACTTAGGATCAAATCCTAAAACTTAGGATCAAAACGTAAAACTTAGGATAATCGGATGTGTTTAGGTGTGATTCAGAGAACAGTTTTCCAACCTCTAAATACGTTTTAAAAGAAAGCCACTGGCGACACCTTTTAGCAGTCGGATTGCTGTTCTTGAACAGGTTTTTTGGCTATGTGGAGGAGTCTGCGCGTCTTGAGCTCCAATGAACTGCATGTATCAGCATGGCCGAGGCCATAAATTGTATGGCAATGCATACCTGATTCATGTATGCCTTATAAAAGCATTTTAATGTGGACCTTAATTAGTCCTTTGCATGTAAACCTTTATTTTGCAATATATTTGCGTTAATTAAAGAAACTTATGTCCTTTGTTATTTATTTTTAAATTGATGTACTAGAATAATATTTTTAGATTGCATTTATTGGTGTAGTTGTTTACCTTTGCTTTGTTTAATTATTTAAGCACATCTTTGGTCAGATGCATCACACTTACTGAGGAGAGGAGAGCGGGATAAAGTGCAGGATGTGGGTTACTGCTGTATTTTGCACAGACACAGCAGAGCTGGGGGCACGGAAAGGTCAGAAATCAAAGAATGCAGAGCAACACAGTCACAAGGCCCTTTCTGTTTGCAGGCTGCCCGATAATACCTGAGCCGCCATCTTGGCTGTTTCTAGGCTCATAACATGCAGAAGTTGCTGGGTGTTTTTTTATATTTGAGAGCAATCTGTATGTAGAGGGTGTGGGTAACCACACAAAAAATTTTAAGTTGTACCATTTGAAGCCAAAATATTAAAATTAAATCCACAAGTAAAAAATGCAAGTTAACTAAAAATTAAACAAAGTAAGATTTACTTATGCAAATGCATTCATTAATGGTTGGTTACTACAAAATGAATGAAATAAAGAAAAATAAAAAACCAAATATTTAGAATGCACTTTAATGAGGTAAGTTTGTAGTGCGCAGCCGCAAGATCAGAAGGATTTACGTCCAGACAAAAAAGGAAAAAGGGCAAAACCAATGTTGCAACCTGAGAAATGAAACGGAAAATTCAGGATGGAAACTGACATAGGTCTGATTCCCGAACTGCCATACGAACGGACGGACATTTTAGGATAGAAACGTATTTGCTTATAGAATCACTCGCAAGTTCATACGAGCGCACGAGCGTTCGGGAAAAATAGGATGATCGGCACCAAAATCCAAGCTGTTACATGTTTCTTTGAATCGACCCTAAAGTGTCCGAGATCATGGATCTGTTAAATGTATTTCAGGCTAGTTACCTAAAACAAGGAATGACACGACAAATGATGAGACCTAATATTAAAAACTCAGCAACAAGCGTGATGACTAGATTGGGTATCACGTTGGATCAGCTTCTGAATCATTGCCCAAGCTAAGAGGCCGATTCATTAATAGCGCCAGGTAGCGACAGATGAGCGACAGTAGCGGCATTTTCAGAGCGCCCGCTAGTAGTCGCTGTGCTTGGCTGTTGTTCTGTAGTTGATAGCGACTCAGTCGGTGTGCAGTAATGTTGAATATTGGGTGAGGAGTCGCTATTTGACAGGTTCCGCACTGTATGGGAGCGCATGACAGCGAATGGCCATAGCGAACGGCTCCCAGCATATTCATTAACAAATCACGCTCCAAAAATTCTCGCGCTGTGAAATGCTTGTTTAAACCCCAGAGCGCTGGCGGCGATGGGTTAGAAGTAGTTTTTTAACCCCCAAACCACCATATTTTGTGAAAAAAAAAACATGTTTTTCAAAACATTTAGTAATATGAATACATTAATATCAGACCTGTAATATCAATTCTGCACACATTTTTTTTTTTTTTTTACCTTAAAAAAAATATCTAACATGGCAGAAGTGGTCACAGAATTTTTGACATTTAAAAAAAAAAAAAAAAAAAACATTAATAGCAATTAATTAAGAATATTTAAAGATTGCTCCATTGAAATGCATTGGAGAGCGCCAGGTAGCGAGAGGTCATACCTGTCGCTGTTCAAGGTCGCTCGCTGGCGCTGTGGGGTGAGGCTGGAATAATGATGAATGATTCGCTATCTGGCGCTCTGTCAGTCGCTAAGCAGGATCGGCTTCATAAATGTGTGATTGCGGAGGGGAGCCGGCGTTCTCGTGGCGGTGAGCGCCATTACCGTTCGCTCACCATTCGCTAACTGGCGCTATCCCTTGTTAAATAAGGGCCTAAGATTTAATACTATTATCAATCCCAGAGTTCCTGGTAATTTCTTCTGAAGTTGTGAGTCCTTGTAATGTCTTGGTGGTGCTTCCATCAGGTGCAGTGTTGGGGATGAAGGTGAAACATGACCCCCCCCCCCCAAACACCTTGCAGATGCATTCTTTTTCAGCTAAGATCATGTTGAGGGCCAGTCTGTTTTGCCATTATCAAGGTGGAGCCTAGTTGGTTTACAATTACTTTAATAATTGTAATTGACGAATCTCTGTTAAATAATTCAATCTACATTTTTATTTATAGCAAACATAAAAATCAAAGATGTAAATCCTGCTGCTATCTGGTTTCTGGCTTTGAATAATCTGCAACTCCTCTAGGACAGTCTGTAGCGATAACCTTTATCGCCGGAGGGCTTCCCCGCCAGAGACGTCCTTTTCCCAATGGTGAGAGGTGCTGCAGGAATCCCAGAGTCATCGGTGAGGAAACAGGAACAGCCCTTACAAGGGCTAGTGAATTGTAATATAGCGTTTCCCCCAGTAAGAGACAGAACTCAGTATTGAGGGTGAAGATGAACTAGACTTTATTAGTGCCACCCTGTGCCTTATATGCAAGCCTCCATGCAAGGGGACCTCCCCCATGGACCTGATGGAGGACTGCATGACAAATACACAGACCAATGGGAGTAGGGCACACAATCCCTCAACTCTGCCGGTGACGCAATCAGCAACACAATAGACGTCTGTAACACAATCAATCAGAACAATGCCATTGTCTGTGACGTAATCAATCAACACAATGGCAGTCTGTAACATGCTTAAGAAAAGGAAAGTAATGAACCTGTGTAAAGTCCAAAGGGGCAGAGAGTCTGTCACACAGTCGTTCTTAACCTTTTATGCCAAGTACTCCCTAGCGACAAGAAATTCCAAATAAGTACCCTAAAGGGCAGGGCCGGCTCCAGGTTTGTGGGGGCCCTTGGGCAAGAAAGTCTTAATGGGCTCCAAGGTAGTAAGTCACATGATGTCACCTTTCTGCTCCGCTGCCACAAATGGGTCATCTCCTGCTGCTGATCGCCCTCCAGTCCTTGTCAGCTGTCACCTGGTTCTCGCCACCTTCTGCAATTCCATCAATTGCCCTCTATTCCATGCCACCTTCTTCATTGTTGCTGATCATCCCCTGTTGCTGAGGCCAGCCATGAGCAGGTCTGCACACAGCACCCGACATTTGGTGGTTAGGTCCACTGTTAAATAATACCATGGCCAAGTGTGAGCTTGAGTGGGCCCCTCAAGATGTCAGGGGCCCTTTATCGCCGGAGGGCTTCCCCGCCAGAGACCTCCTTTTCCCAATGGTGAGAGGTGCTGCAGGAATTCCAGAGTCATCTGTGAGGAACCAGGAACAGCCCTTATAAGGGTTAGTGAATTGTAATATAGCGTTTCCCCCAATAAGAGACAGAACTCAGTATTGAGGGTGAAGATGAACTCAACTTTATTAGTGCCACACTGTGCCTTATATGCAATGCTCCATGCAAGGGGACCTCCCCCTTGGACCTGATGGAGAACTGCATGACAAACACACGGACCAATGGGAGCAGGGCACACAATCCCTCAACTCTGCCGGTAACACAATCAGTAGAACAATAGCAGTCTGTAACACAATCCGTAGAACAATAGCAGTCTGTAGCACAATCAGTATAACAATAGCAGTCTGTAACACAATCAGTAGAACAATAGCAGTCTGTAGCACAATCAGTATAACAATGGCAGTCTGTAAAGCAATCAATAACACAATGGCAGTCTGTCTGGGACATGCTCAAGAAAATGAAAGTAATGGGTCTATGCAAAAACAGTGCCTTTAAAATCCAAAGGCAGAGTCTGTCACAATTGCTTAAATATTTAACTCCAGCTATGGGAAAAATGGGTAGTATTTGCCTGTGTAGTCTTATTATGTGGCATTTCTATCACCAGAATCCTGAACTGGCCTAAACTGGTCTAAACTCTTTATCTAGGCTCCTAGTACATAAATCCCTGAACCTTTTTGAGTTGGATTTCTTATGGATAGGAACAGGGAGTTACATCCATAACTTCTACAGTTGTCAGGTGGCATTCCTTTTATTAGTGTTATTCTCTGCAATGGGTTTTCACCTTTATTAACACTAACATAGAAACTTAGAAGGTTGGCAGCAGAAGGAGACCATACGCTCCATCTAGTCGGCCCTTATGTGTATACTGTATGTTCTCTTTATCTTAGGATAGATGTGTGCTTATTCCAGGTATGTTTAAATTCTCTGTCTGTTGATTTTTCAACTCCCTCTGCTGGACGTTTGTTCCCAGCATCTACTTTCTGTAAAATAATATTTTCTAACATTGCTCCTGATCTTCCCCCCGACTAGCTTCAGGTTGTGCCCCCTTGTTCTATCATTAAGTTTCTTCTTAAAAACACTTCCATCCTGAACCTCATTCCCTCCTGTCACATATATAAAGGTCTCAATCATGTCCCCTTTCTCCCTTCTTTCCTCCAGACTGTAAAAATTAAGTTCTTTAAGTCTCTCCTGATAAGTTTTAAGTTTAGGTTCTTCCACCATTTTTGTTGCCGGCCTTTGGACCCATTCTATTTGAATAACTTCTTTTTGCAGGTAAGGTCTCCAGAACTGCACACAGTATTCTATATGTGGCCTCACCAGGGCTCTATACAGTGGCATCACAACCTCCCTCTTCCTACTGGTGATGCCTCGAGCTATGCAGCCGAGCATCCTGCTTGTTTTTCCGCTGTCTAGCTACACTGTCCACTCATCTTGCAGCTTTCAGTAATTAGTACCCCTAAATCTCTCTCCTCCGAGGTCCTGGATAACACAGTGCTGCCCATACGGTGCTCAGAGCAGGGATTCCTTCTACCCAAGTGCAGGATTTTACATTTAGAGACATTAAACTCCAGTTTCCACTGTTTTGACCATTTATTCAGTAAAGCTAAATAATATTCCATGTTGCCGAACCCTCCAGGAATATCCACCCTGTTACTCACTTTTGTGTCATCAGCAAACTTTTCCCACCAAGCCTTCTCCTATGTCACTTAGAAACATTTTAAAAAGAATGGAGCCTAGGACAGAGCCTTGTGTCACACCACTTGTAACTCGCCTTTGTTCAGATTGCACACGATTAACAACAACAGATTGAGTTCTAACTTCAATAACTTATCTATGATCTTTATGTGGTACATCGTCAAAGGCTTTGGTAAAACCCATACAGGTGATATCCACAGCACCACCTTCATCCAACACTTTAGTGACATTGTCAAAGAAATCAATAAGATTGGTCTGACATGATCTGCCCTCAGTAAAGCCGGGCTGTGTCCAACAGGTTGTTAATTTTTAGATTGGAGATTATCTGTTCCCATTGGTTTTACTACTAATTAACTGGCTTCTTCTTCTCTACTCCCCTTCTTATGGATTAGTACGCCATTGGCCATTCTCCAATCATCTGGAACCTCACTGGTTGAAAGGGAATGGTTTAGTAATGATAATTTCTATAATTATCATTGCAGCAATCTTCTTTTAAACAGTGTCAGCGGACAGCCTCTTCCCCCCCATATAGCATCACTGGCCAGGACGCAAAGGGAGCAGGATGAAGGCTGTTGCCTAAACACTGAATAGAAGCTGTATTTTAATCAGCTGAAATGTGAGTGCACACTTTTAACAACTTTTTAAGAAAATATATTAAAACGGTGTTACACTAGATATCTTTCATGCTTTTATTTTTATGGCAATACGCCTTGATATTCTTACACTAACCACGTTTGGGAGCAATATTGCTGGATAAGGATTAAATGTTGTGGAAAGAAGGAAATCTACACAGCAGCAGAACCAAAGCTTCATTTGGAGTATTTTACTCCGCATACCATCTGGTAAGAGTCATTTAAACAGGTGGTGGGCACGTGGTGGAAAATTGAAGTGGAGTAATTGTAGATACTACCAACAGCACAGTACCAGTGCATGCACTTTGGGATACCCACTTTGGACTTAGATGGAAGCCTTTTGACATCAAACTGTTAGAGAACAGACAGTGTATGATCTATTGCCTTGGACTTTAACCACGATTGTTATAAGTTTGCTCTGTGTTTATTTATTTTCATATGATACTGATAGATTGCTGGCCCAGATTTTTGAGGTTCTGTCCATTTCTCCCCCTGTTGCGGCTCCCAGGCAAAGGGGGGAACTTTTTCATACTGCTAAGTCACGTTTGGAATTTCCTGAGCAAATACATTTCAATAACCTTGTGCTCAAGGAATGGGAACGTCCCAGTAGAATTCCCGATGTACCTAAGAGTTGGGATAGGAAGTATCCCTTTCCTGCTGATGTGGTAAAGTGTTGGTCATACCCTCCCGAAGTGGATGCCCCGGTCCTAGGTTATCTAACACCTCTGTCATGCACTCCCCTGACTCTACTACCCTGCGGGATGCTGAGGACCGGCGCATTGACCAGCTGGCCCATGCCTTTGCATGTGTGGGGACGGTGCTGCGCCCGGTCTGTGCCTCGGCCATTACGGCTGTGGCTATTAGGACCCTGCTCAGAAGCATCCTTGATAGTGCCCCTGATGATTTTCCTTCTGAGGTGTTTAATGCACTCTCTAGTTGTGATGTTTTTGTGAATTTTGTCCTCTCTGCCTTGGATGACACCATTAGAATGTGTGCCAGAACATCTGCCCTTGTGGTGGCTATACGCTGCTCGGTTTGGCTGCGCCAGTGGGCTGCTGACACATGCTGCCAAGAAGGCCCTCACTGGTTTTCCCTTCAAAGGACTACGCCTGTTTGGGGACGGCCTGGACCTTTTTGCTAAGGGAGGCAGGTTACCCCAGAGCAGGCGGCAGTCTCGGCCCTTTCAGGGTCAGGGCTCCTTTTCTTCCCCCTACCATGGTGCTAGACAAGGGAGGGGGGTTTCCTTTACTGGGGCCCGGGGAGACTTCTGGGGTAGGGGCAGAGGACGTGGACATCCTGGCTCCTCCTGGGGCCCCAAGCTTAAGTCCTCTCCCAAGCCCCCTCATGCATGATGGGGCGCCCTCACCCATCCGGGTGGGGGGACAGCTTCAGCACTTTGCTCACGTCTGGAGGCTTCATGTCTCAGACCGGTGGATTCAGGAGGTAGTGTCCTCCGGTTACAAGATAGAGTTTGCTGCCTGGCCGCCCCCAAGATTCATCAGATCCCGGATTCCCCAGGACCCTGTGTCAGCTCAGGATCTAGTGCAGGCAGTGCAAAGCCTCCTGGAGCTGGGGGTCATCTGCAAGATCCCTTTAAGAGAAAAAGGCAAGGGCTTCTATTGCAACCTCTTCACAGTGCCCAAAAAAGATGGGTCGGTCAGGCCCATCCTGGACTTGAAAATCCTCAACAAATTTGTCAGGAGCAGGCGCTTTCACTGCACCCAGGGGATTTCATGACCTCTGTGGACATCAAAGATGCTTACCTTCATATTCCTTTATTTCCAGGTCATCAAAGGTTCCTCAGGTTCGCTCTGGAGGATCAACACTACCAATTTGCGGCATTGCCCTTTGGTCTCACTTCAGCTCCCAGGGTTGTTCACCAAGGTGCTGGCTGGAGTGATGTCTCTGCTCAGGTTTCAGGGCATCTGCGTGCTGCCTTATCTGGACGACATTCTCATCACTCCCAGTCTCTACATCAGGCAGAATTGGATACTCAGCTGGTGGTGTCCATCCTGGAGTCATTTGGATGGGTGATCAACCACCCCAAGTCCTCTCTGCCCCCCTCCTTGGTAACTCCATTCCTGGGAATGAATCTGGATACAGTTCAGGCAAGGATCTTCCTTCCTCAACAGAAGGTGGACAGTCTGATTGCGCAGGTCCAGTTCCTGCTATTTTGTCATCATCCCTCCATCAGGCAGGGAATGCAGCTGGTGGACCTGATGGTGGCGTGCTTCGGGGCGGTCCCTTATGCTCAGTTCCACTTGAGGCCTCTGCAATTCCACCTCTTGTCAGTATGGGACAAGGACCCAGCGTCCCTGGACCGGGTCTGTGCGCTTTCCCCCCTGGTCAGGCGGTCCCTCTTGTGGTGGCTGGACTCCAGGAACCTGCTGGGGGGCAGATCCTTTCTGACCCCCTCCTGGGAGACGGTCACCACGTATGCCAGCCAGTCTGTCAGGTTGTGGGGGTTTCTGGAAGTCCCTGCGGTTCCAGGGGAGGTGGGGCCCTCAGGAGGCCCACACACCTATCAACGTCTTGGAGCTGCGGGCGATCAGGTTAGTTCTGGCTCAGTTGACTCCTCACCTTCGGGGCCTGCCTGTTCAGGTGCGCTCCGACAACCAGACGGCAGTTGCCTACATCAATCATCAGGGAGGGACCCGGGGCAAGAGGGCCCTCCAGGAAGTGTCTCTGATCCTGACCTGGCAGATTCTCTGAGCAGGGGGACCTCTCGCCAGGGAGAATGATCCCTCTGCAACAGGGTTTTCCAATCTCTGTGTCACCGTTGGGGTCAACCAGATGTGGATCTGTTTGCGTCCCGTCACAATCACAAGCTCCCGGCCTTTGTCTCCCTGTCCCAGGATCCTCTGGCCTTGACCACGGATGCCCTAGCAATGTCATGGCAGGACTTTCAGTTCCTGTATGTCTCTCCTCCATTCCCCCTGCACTGGAAGGGGTGCCAGCAATTCTGGTGGCCCCCAGGTGGCCAAGAAGAGATTGGTTCGCAGACGTGGTGCAGCTGGGAGTAGATCAGTACGTTCTGCCCAGGGTGCCAGATCTGCTCACTCAGGGTCCCTTACGCCATCCCAATTTACAAACTCTGGCTTTGACGGCCTGGCTGCTGAAACCTCCATCTTGATGGAGAAGGGGCTGTCTACCTTGGTTGTTGATACCATGATAAAGGCTAGGAAGAAGTTTTCTTCTTCCATTTATTACAGGGTTTGGCGTGCCTACATTGACTGGTGTGAGTCTAAGTCTCTTCCCTGTCGTGCGTTCTCTATTCCCAGGATTCTGGAGTTCCTGCAGCATGGGTTGGAGATGTGGCTCCAACTCAGTACTCTGAAGGGTCAGGTTTCTGCCCTGTCTGTTTTCCATCATAAAATATAAAATCTTAAATTATTTTGAAAATTTCTAATTTTTACAACTATAAAAAACAAAATACATAGCAATGGATCATCTGTGGGACCCTGTATCGCCAAACTACCTCGTTAATCAGTTTCTTGGCGGTGGCCTTTAAAATGTTCTTGGCCACTGGGTACGCTTCTGGCAGAAGTCTACACACACCAATATGTATTCAAGAGTTCCCACTTTAGGCAGTTGTATATAGTTAATTTGTAGTCTTTAAAAGGAAAATCAGTTCCTGGGGGCTTGTCTCAGGGGTGTTTTTACAGTCCTTCCTACATTGTGATGGGCACAGATCATACATGCCTGAGTAAACTTGGCCACTGCTACACAGACTCCTGGGGCATGCCAATGTCTGTACATGAGCCTAGACATTGCAATCTTAGATAGGTGAGTGTTTCCAAGAGTGGCCTGAGCTTTGACTTGAAACAAGGAATGGGGCAAACACAACTTTCCTTTTACTTCTAATGCTCCTTCTGGGGAGGCCCTTTCTCCTCCCATCCTGACTTTTCCTCCTTTCTTGCTTGGTGTTGCAATGTTTTGCGCATTTCAATGTTAACTGGCAGGGATATGTCTCATATTGCTGCAATCACTACAGGCTAATTTCTGGTTGCAGCTGCTTTCACTGCCTGGTCAGCCTAATGATTTTCTCAAGCCTCGGGCTTTATCTGAAGAGTGACCTGATTTTGACAATGGCCACCTTCTTTGGCAAGAGCAGAATGCCTGTAGGGGCTTTCACACTCTTGCCATTTTAATTAGCTTGCCATTTGCTGAGAGAAAGGTCCTGGCCTTCCAAATGGGACCATAGTTATGGGCAACCCCAAAGCCATATCTAGAATCAGTGAAAATATTTGCAGTTTTTCCCTCTGCATATCTGCAGGTTTCTTCCAAAGCCTTGAGCTAGGCATCTTGTATAGACATATGAGGGGGTCCTGCCTTGATGGTCTCATGTTGGGTAACAACTGCATACCCTGAATAAAGCTTTCCCTGGACACCATACCTCAATCCATTCAAAAAGAGTTCCATTTCTGGGTTTTGTAGGGGGGTGTCTACCACATGTTTAAACCCCGCTGTCTCTTGGGGCATTAATTGGAGAAAGTCATGTGACTTCACTGAGTAGGGAAGGTACTGAGCTAGGTGGCTCATACTATCACCCCCCCCCCCTCCAGAGCCAGCAGAGTACCACGCCAGTTGCACCGTCTATGGGTGCGGAGACTGGATGTTAAAGGCACATACCTCCTGGGTTGGTAAGCCAATTAATGTGGTGGAGATCACTTTACTTTTCTTTTGAAAGCATCTAACATCTCCACCACTTTGGGCCTTTTGACTATCCTATTTCAGGTTTCAACGTAACTTACTCCCGTTTTACTTGCATTGTATTTTAGAAAGAAAATCATATAAAGGAAGCAGACAAAGATGCTGGGGTAAAGGATGAAGGAAAGGTCAAGAATCACTGCATAAAAACCCTGGTAGAGGATCAGCCCCTTCCCCTATCACCAGGTAATAGCCTCCTCCCACATACACCATAATCTGATAATGTCATCAAAACAATATGTCCAACCAATGTGTGTTTCCTGCAGATATATCCAGCACCAGAAATACTCCAGAGAGACCCCCCCGCCCTCTTTATTCCCAGCATTTCAAACAGGAAGTCTCACCTCACCATTATCAGGTATATACACCAGAGATCTCCCCGCCCTCTTTATTCCCAGGATTCCACACAGGAAGTCACACCGCACCATTATCAGGTATATACACCAGAGATCTCCCCGCCCTCTTTATTCCCAGGATTCCACACAGGATGTCACAATGCGCCATTATCAGGTATATACACCAGAGATCTCCCCGCCCTCTTTATTCCCAGGATTCCACACAGGATGACACAATGCGCCATTATCAAGTATATACACCAGAGATCTCCCCGCCCTCTTTATTCCCAAGATTCCACACAGGAAGTCACACCGCACCATTATCAGGTATATACACCAGAGATCTCTCCGCCCTCTTTATTCCCAGGATTCCACACAGGAAGTCACACCGCACCATTATCAGGTATATATACCAGAGATCTCCCCGTCCTCTTTATTCCCAGGATTCCACACAGGAAGTCACACCGCACCATTATCAGGTATATAAACCAGGGATCTCCCCACCCTCTTTATTCCCAGGATTCCACACAGGAAGTCACACTGCACCATTATCAGGTATATACACCAGAGATCTCCCCGCCCTCTTTATTCCCAGGATTCCGCACAGGAAGTCACACCACACCATTATCAGGTATATATACCAGAGATCTCCCCACCCTCTTTATTATCAGGATTCCACACAGGAAGTCACACCGCACCATTATCAGGTATATACATCAGAGATCTCCCTGCCCTCTTTGTTCCCAGGATTCCACACAGGAAGTCACACCGCACCATTATCAGGTATATACACCAGAGATCTCCCCGTCCTCTTTATTCCCAGGATTCCGCACAGGAAGTCACACCACACCATTATCAGGTATATATACCAGAGATCTCCCCACCCTCTTTATTATCAGGATTCCACACAGGAAGTCACACCGCACCATTATCAGGTATATACACCAGAGATCTCCCTGCCCTCTTTGTTCCCAGGATTCCACACAGGAAGTCACACCGCACCATTATCAGGTATATACACCAGAGATCTCCCCGCCCTCTTTATTCCCAGGATTCCACACAGGAAGTCACACCGCATCATTATCAGGTATATACACCAGAGATCTCCCCGCCCTCTTTATTCCCAGGATTCCACACAGGAAGTCACACCGCATCATTATCAGGTATATACACCAGAGATCTCCCCACCCTCTTTATTATCAGGATTCCACACAGGAAGTCACACTGCACCATTATCAGGTATATACACCAGAGATCTCCCCGCCCTCTTTATTCCCAGGATTCCACACAGGAAGTCACACTGCACCATTATCAGGTATATACACCAGAGATCTCCCCGCCCTCTTTATTCCCAGGATTCCACACAGGAAGTCACACCACACCATTATCAGGTATATACACCAGAGATCTCCTGCCCTTTTTATTCCAATGTTTCTACACTGGATGTCTAATAATCTATATTCATGGTCCCACTCGCTTCATTGTCACAATTATTTTAATTTGATTTTGGATTAATCTAAATTTCTTTTATCAGACAGAGACTGGGAAGGCAGAGCTTGCTATAGAGAAGTCACATCATACAGGGGTCTACAAAGACCTTTATAGGGATATAAAGATGGAGTTTTTCAGTTGGCGGGTGACCCCCGAGAGATGTCCTCTAGATGATGGGCATGGAGAATCAGAAGAAGATACCGATGTGAAGGTTGATTGGCTTTGTAAGGAGGAGGAAAAATACTATCCAGCGCTTTGTGCAGGTTAGTAAAAATTACTGGTCCTATATGGAAAAAAATTAAAAAGGGTGCAAGTGGTCAACATGGAGAATGAATAATCTGGGCAGGGAAAGTAATGGCAGCCAGGGCTGGTGAAGCCACACACATTTGCCATCCCATAAGGTATGTACCATCTTGATAAGTGAGGAATCTGATGCTAGATTGTTTCAGAGCTGACTGGTGATGCCACAAGTGCATTGTGTGTATACAGGGTAATTGAAAAAGAATGGTACAAAAGTAAAATATACCAATGACTGTTGTTATTAATTTACTTCACAAATATCGATAAAACATTAAAGAGATGCTGGTATTCAGATTGGCAGCATCAGCACAAGAAAAAGCTTATTGTTCCCGACCCTGGTGAACTGGTATAGGCTTCCCCTGGACCCCTTACCAGTTGTGTAACTAAGTGTACACCACACAATAAAGTTTATTAATTTCAATATCACTACTCACCAGTCTCGTCATTTCAGCACAGGGCGATGTCCTCTTCCTCCTCCACCAGGGTCCCCGGCGGTCTACGGGTCCTTTCTTTACCTCCTCCACCATCTTCTTATGGCGGCGCAGGGCATCAGTACTTGAAGCCCGTGCTGCCATCTGTCAGCCTCACTACCTAGCGAGGGTTTAATGCCAGGGCAGAGGGAGCCGACTTTTATACTTGGAGACAGGGCCACCATGCAATCTCCCCCATGTCACTGATGACATCAGAGGAGGGGCCTAGAGCGGCGTGGGGAATTCCTTGGAGGTCCTGCCTTCAAGCATAAAAGGTGGCTCCCCCGACCCTCACATCAGACTTTTGCTGGGTAGTGAGGATGACAGAAGGGGGGACCTATGTTCCCCCTTGATCGAAGTGGCAGCACAGGTGTCAAGTTCTGACACCCCGCGCTGCGACAAGAAAACATCGGGCAAAGAAGAGCCCCAAAGAGCGGAGGGGGAAGAGGACGTCGCCCTGCCCTGGAGCAAAACAAGAAGATGGGACCGCTGAGTAGTGAAACTGAAATTAATAAACTTTATTGTGAGGTGTTTTTTTTCTGTATTTGAGGTGAACAAGGGATCCAGGTGACCCCTATACCAGTTCACCAGGATCAAGAGCCAGCATGGCCGACATATTAGCCGCACCCACATTTGGGGCATTGGGAGTGCAGAAGAGCCTTGTGCCCATCAGTATGGGCACAATGTTCTTCCAAAGGTGCCCACGGCACCCCTGGAAGAGCACAGAACCCATATCAAAAGGCATAAGGGCTTGTAACTTGCAGGACCGGGGCCACACGGCTGTCTCTGAGCCCTGGGTTACAAGCCTTTATGCCCGGTGCCCGGGCCGGTTGCCTTTGGGACAAACGCCATGCATTTTTTCAAAAACAACATTTAAAAATTAAAAAAAAAAAAAAAAAAGCCCGTTGAGTGATTTGATTCAACTGTTGTGCGAGTTGTAAAATCACGGATGGAAGCAAGAAATTCTCACCATGAATTCTCACTTCAATCCGCACAAATGGCGGGGCTTTGAATCATCTGAGAATTTATGCTGCCGAGTTTACTTTGGAACAAAAATGAGATTTTACACAGGGGCTCTGAATCAACCCCAATATGTCCAACCAATGTATGTTGTCTGCAGATGGATCCAGCACCAGAAATACTCCAGAGAGATCTCCCCGCCCTCTTTATTCCCAGGATTTCAAACAGGAAGTCACACTGCAACATTATCAGGTATATACACCAGAGATCTCCCCGCCCTCTTTATTCCCAGGATTTCAAACAGGAAGTCACACCGCACCATTATCAGGTATATACACCAGAGATCTCCCCGCCCTCTTTATTCCCAGGATTTCAAACAGGAAGTCACACTGCAACATTATCAGGTATATACACCAGAGATCTCCCCGCCCTCTTTATTCCCAGGATTCCACACAGGAAGTCACACCTCACCATTATCAGGTATATACACCAGAGATCTCCCCGCCCTCTTTATTCCCAGGATTCCACACAGGAAGTCACACTGCAACATTATCAGGTATATACACCCGAGATCTCCCCGCCCTCTTTATTCCCAGGATTCCACACAGGAAGTTACACCGCACCATTATCAGGTATATACACCAGAGATCTCCCCGTCCTCTTTATTCTCAGGATTCCACACAGGAGGTCACACTGCAACATTATCAGGTATATACACCAGAGATCTCCCCACCCTCTTTATTCCCAGGATTCCACACAGGAAGTTACACCGCACAATTATCAGGTATATACACCCGAGATCTCCCCGCCCTCTTTATTCCCAAGATTCCACACAGGAAGTCACACCGCACCATTATCAGGTATATACACCAGAGATCTCCCCGTCCTCTTTATTCTCAGGATTCCACACAGGAGGTCACACCGCACCATTATCAGGTATATACACCAGAGATCTCCCCGCCCTCTTTATTCTCAGGATTCCACACAGGAGGTCACACCGCACCATTATCAGGTATATACACCAGAGATCTCCCCGCCCTCTTTATTCCCAGGATTTCAAACAGGAAGTCACACCGCACCATTATCAGGTATATACACCAGAGATCTCCCCGCCCTCTTTACTCCCAGGATTCCACACAGGAAGTCACACCGCACCATTATCAGGTATATACACCAGAGATCTCCCCGCCCTCTTTACTCCCAGGATTCCACACAGGAAGTCACACCGCACCATTATCAGGTATATACACCAGAGATCTCCCCGCCCTCTTTATTCCCAGGATTTCAAACAGGAAGTCACACCGCACCATTATCAGGTATATACACCAGAGATCTCCCCGCCCTCTTTACTCCCAGGATTCTAAGATGGATGTCTAATAATCTATATTCACGGTCCCACTTGCTGCATTGTCACCAGTACTGTGATTGGATTGGAATCTGGAATAATCTACATTTCTTTTATCAGGCAGAGACAGGGAAGGTGGGGCTTGCTACAGAGAATTTAGATCATACAGAAGTCAGCAAAGACCTTTACAGGGATATGAAGTTGGAGTTATTCAGTTGGCGAGTGACCCCAGAGAGATGTCCTCTAGGTGATGATGGACATGGAGCATCAGAACAAGATACTGATGTGAAGACTGATAGACTTTTTAATGAGGAGGAGAAAATCTCTCCAGTGCTTTGTGCAGGTGAGTCAACATTACTGGTCCTATATGGAAAAATTCAAAAAAGGTGTGAGTGGTCAACATGGAGAATGAGGACTCTGGGTAGGGAAAGTAAGCCAGGGCTGAAGCCACACACATTTGCCACAGTAGTACAGTGGGTCACAAGTGCTGGATTGTACAGTAGGTCGCCTGTGCTGGCTTCTACAGGGGGTTGGCAGTGCTAGATTGTACAGTAGGTGAGCAGGACTAGAATATACAACCAGATTGTATTGAGTGTGCAGCGTCTGGTTGGAAGATAATCTGCCAACATTGGAATCATTTTATTTTAAAATGTAATGGCGATTGTGTCCTCTTACCTTGCAATTGGGCTTGCAAGTTACAAACTAATGCAGTCTAGCCTCTAATCTGTAAGCCAAGTGGGCACATTCACTAGTGAGTTTACAATAAAATGTCTGTGTTCACCTCCGCCTCCTGCTTTAGTTTTCAGTGCAGAGCTGTGAACTTCAAGGAGGACTATCACACTGATAAAAATCCATCTAAATATGCTGGATGGTGGGAGGAGGGGTCACTTATACACCCAGCATCAAGAAATATAGGCTTGTTTCTTTTAATAGAAGGTGGAAATCATAGGAGGATAGGTTCTGCCCCCCCCCCAATACACTTAACCCTTTAAGTGCCAAGCACGTAACACCTACGTGCTCGCTTGGCTGGGCCTTAAGTGCCAAGCCCGTTGGTGTTACGTGCTTGACTTTCCCCGCTTCTAGTTAAAAAATAAAAAATACTCACCTGACCCCTCGTTGGATCCGTCCGGGTCTCCTCTTTAATTTGGTGCCCCGTGGGGGCTCGGATGGCTCCAGGAGAGCCCCCGGAATAGGACGCCCCCCCCCCCCGCTTCCGCAGCAGCAGCTGCTAACTGTAAAAAAATAAAAATGACATTTACTTACCTGTGGCCGCGCTGCCTCCCGCCGGGTCTTCTCTTCACTGGGGGGGCCTCCGATCGCCCCCCCCCCGGCTCTTCAGCTTCAGGGGAGAGCCTGAAAGGGCTCTCCCCCTCCTGTCCCGACGGGCGCCGCCATCTTGCCGTTAAGCCCCGCCCCTATGACGTCACTCACCGGGTGTCGTCCAGGCTCCCTGCTGCTCTTCATTCAGATGCGATCATGCTGGCCACAGGAGCAGAGGGGCAGGTGATCAGATCATCACCCGCCCCTCTCCTACTGCAGCCAGCATGATCGCATCTGTCATCACATCGAGGGACAAAGGAGCTGACGATCGGAGGTAAGTAAAGTAAAAAAAAGTTTTTATTTTTTAATAAAACTAATTTTTTCTTATGTGTCAGTGTGTTTTTTTTTTACTGTTAACCCCTTGTGAACTGGTAAGGGGTCCATGAGACCCCTTATACCAGTTCACAAGGCTGGGGGCTGGCAGGTCACCTGCAACTAGCAGGTGACTTGCCATTAACCCCCGGAACCCCCAATTACCTGCCTCCCCAAAGTCCAGAGGGGGGGGGGCAGAAGAGCCCGGGCCCACATAGGCTATGTGGGCTCGTAGGCTGCAGGGTGGGGGGCCACAAAAGCTGGCCCCCCCACTCTGTGCCTACAAGCTCCCATAGCTGGTCCCGGGCTGGTAATGCTGGGTAAGGGGGACCCCATTTTTTTTGGGGGGGGGGGGATTTTTAAAGGGTTTTTAACCCTTAAAATTAAAAAAAAAATGGGGGCCCTATGTCATTTTTTTTTAAATTAACCCCTTATGTTTAAAGTGTGGATAGTAGTAGTATTTTATTAGTTAATGTTATAAAGTGCTATTTTCAGTTTGGGGGGTCTCCTGGGCAAGAATGGGGGGGCTACCGATACATATGTGGTACCATTGTAATCGGAAGAAATGGGGCTTTCACATGCAATATGGTTTTCTCTAATAAAGTAAATGTTTTATTTAAAATAAAAGAGACAATTTTCTAAAAAATAATTTTTAATTTTTTTTTGTTCTTTTTACGCAAAAATATTTAAAAAAACAGTAGAAAAATTACAAACAAGACATTTCATGTTAAAGCCTAAACCCTGCTGCAAAAAAATATATCTACAATTTTCCTGGAAATTCCTCCAAAAATCACGGTTAAACATGGTGCAAAATTACCGTATATACTCGATAGGTGTATAGGTCGACCCGAATATAAGCCGAGGCACCTAATTTTACCACAAAAAACTGGAAAAAGTTATTGACTCGAGTATAAGCCTAGGGTGGGAAATGCAGGCTGTGGATGTGATGACAGCAGCCATTAGGGACTCAGGTATAGGGGTCCAAGGGATGAAAAGGGGGCCCGGCTAGGTGGCCCTAATAATGGCCACTCTGACCTGAGACATGCAGGTTGCCACACTATTACTGCTGGTGTTGCTTATAAATGAGAGTGCCTGCCTCCCCCCCCCCCCAGGCTGGTTTGCGCTGGGGCCCAATTCAAACTAGGGGCCAAGCCGTCACACATAGGTTTCTGTCATCTTCTCTTCCTTCATGTTTCCTCATTACACCTCTCTCCCTTTTCTAAATTAACTCTTTACTACTTTACTACTTTTTAAATTCTCTTTTCCACATTCTGTCCATCTCTTGTTCCAACTTCTGGAAGTATTACTCTTTTTCCCATCTTTTCTTCTCCTCAGGTTGGCCCTGGATATCATATGTGTGCTCACTTGGCATCATTAACAGTTAACAACAATTAAAAATAAAAAAAACCCAGTGGTCCCCGCCACACTTACCTGTTGTTGCGCGCTGGCCACCTCCGTTCCCTCTGCCGCCGCCACTGCCTCCGCCACCGCTCTCACAAACGCGCGCTGGCCACCTCCGTTCCCTCTACCGCCGCCACTGCCTCCGCCGCTCTCACAAACGCGCGCAGGAACTTCCTGGTTGTTGCGCGCCGGTTGGTGGGCGTGCCCCATGTGGTCGGCGTCCAATAGAAACAATGGACGCCTCCCACCAACCTGCGCGCAACAGCCAGTAAGTGTCAGTGTGTGTGAGAGCGGCCACTGACTCGAGTATAAGCCGAGGCGGCTTTTTTCGGCCCAAAAAGTGGGCTGAAAACTCGGCTTATACTCGAGTATATACGGTACCTGTCAACAGAGGGTGAAAAAATTTCAAGTAGAGGGGCAATTAAAAGGGTTAATAGTACATATGCATGTGGGGTATTGTTCTGCTCGGGGGACCTTGCTCTTTCAGATTTAGCTTGTTTTTTTTCTTGTTTGCATATTGATTTTTTAAGAAAATGTGTTTTTTATTCTGTTTTTTTATCATTTTTTTGAGGGAAACCTCATGCAACCTAAGAATTCTTCAAGGGATTACTTCTAAAATGATGAGCCCACTACAACAAGCTGGGTAGGCTTAGAAAGCTTAACATATGTTCTTTCAGGGAATATATGGTTTCTGGGGGGTATTCCATATGTAAAGGGTTGTTTTGGTAGAAAACGTACAAGGTGCGCACTTTGTCTGCAGAGCTGAAATTTTCAAGTAAAATTACCCTTACGCACATGCTTTACTTTGAGGTGTTTGACAACTCTTTCCTTGACAGTAGCTATGCAAGCTTGGTACACCTAGAAAGCCTGAGGTGTATACTTTCAGGGAATATATAATTTGTGGGGGGTATTTCAAATGTAAAGGGTTGTTTCTCTTGAAAAACTGCAAGGTGCGCCTAGCATATTTGTATTTTATCTGAAAATCTCCTAAAGCACTGTTTCAGTTTGGGGGAGTCTCCTGGGCAGGAAAGGGTGTCTACCTATACATATGTGGTAACGCTGTGACCGGGAGAAATTAGGATTTCACATGCAATAAGATTTTATTGACTAAATTACTTTTTTTATTACAAAAAACACTACAAATTGTTTATTGATTATTTTTTGCACATATTTCACCCCAAAATATTGTGAATACACTTAAAAAATGACAAAAAAGACATTTCATGTTAAAACCCAGATTCTGCTGAAAAAAAGAATATATAATTCCCTGGGAAATCCCTGGAAATCCCTTAAAAAAATCACAGTTGAACATGTGGAGCGCAAAATAGTGCAAAATGGTCTGGCAACAAAGGGTGACAAAAACTCCAGGTAGCCTGGCAGCGAAAGGGTTAAACCTGGCACCCCAAGATTTTATTCCTACCAGGAGAAGAAAACCACAAGCTTGGCGAGATTTTTATTCAGTTCAGGTATATATAAGACCCCTCCTCGCATTAGCTGATTTGTTTATTTTGATTTTTAATATTACAAAATATCATGTTACACCTCCTTTCAGCTTCTGCACAACCTGTGGTCACCACCACCAGAAGCATATTCTCCCCGCCTTGCAGAAACAGAGCTCACACGGAGAACACATCAGTTTGAAAAGCCATGCTGTATGAAGGAGGAAAGTGTAGCTGGCCAGAGGTGGTACTGCACATCAAGTCAAATCTCTGAAATACGTAGCTAGCCGAATGCTTCTGACCTTGCTGGACCCTTAAACCAGCGTGTAAAGGCGTGTGTTGTGCATATATTGGCATTTATGCGACCTCTGGCTGAGAGAGTAAGCGAAATACCTCGGAACCCGTACCAGAAAGTCAGAAGCAAAGCTAGCAGGCTAACTTTACAACAGGGTCTTTGGCAGGCAGGGTCAATTGGACTGGTGATCTGATTTAAACATTGCTATTTTTTTTTTCTCCAGCCAGACGATGTTTGTTGAAAAACAAAGTGACGCAACCGGATATCGCAGACTGGAAAATAGCAAAAGATGACATCACAGGACATTTTGCTGTAGGAAACCATACTATTACTACAGATCCCCACCCAGATTGTCTCAGAGTGGATAGGGGGTGCTTTTCTGATGACTCATATCCTGCTCCCCATCATACAGCTCAGGAAGGAGAAGTTATCTCCTACCATATTAATCTCACTGGAGAGAAGCCATATTCTTGTACTGAATGTGGGAAATGTTTTTCACAGAAATCTGATCTCCTCAAACATGAAAGAGCCCACCTAGCAGAGAAGCCATATTCCTGCTCTGAAGATGGACATTTTTTCCAGAAGAATGATCTTACAAGACATGTGAAAGTTCATACAGCAGAGAAACCTTATTTCTGTTATGAATGTGGGAAATGTTTTTCTCAGAAATCACTTCTCATCAAACATGAAAGAGTTCATACAGGAGAGAAGCCCTATTTTTGCTCTGAATGCGGAAAATGTTTTTCTCATAAATCAGCTCTTAACATACACAAAAGAATTCATACAGGAGAGAAACCATATTTTTGTTCTGAATGCGGAAAATGTTTCACTTATAAATCATATCTTAACATTCATAAAAGATTTCATACAGGAGAGAAGCCATATTCTTGCACTGAATGTGGGAAAGGCTTTTCTGATAAATCACATCTTAACATGCATGAAAAAATTCATACAGGAGAGAAGCGATATTTTTGTTCTGAATGCGGGAAATGTTTCTCTCATAAACCATATCTTAACATTCATAAAAGAATTCATACAGGGGAGAAGCCATACTCTTGCTCTGAATGTGGGAAATGTTTTTCTCAAAAATCCCATCTTGTCAGGCATGAAAAGGTTCATAAATAGTGCGTAGAGGAGTAAAACTCTAGTGGGGCAGCTAACTAATTGATATATGTCCCAACACCCCTTCAATTACTTGGTTTTATTGGTTAAGAAAGGCAGCGGGGCTGATAAGATGACTCCCATGATAGTTCCTTTGACATACATTGGACCTCTCTTGAGGCTGTGAGATAAGGGCTTGGTCTTGGTCTGCCCTTCCCCACAGGCTAACACACATCCCTGCCCATCTACTGCATGGAGAGGTGATATCAGAAGATGCCAGGGCTGGTGAACCATTACTCATCTTTTATTGTTTAGTTGATGCACCTGCACCAACACGGCAAGGTGAGGACTATTTAGGTAGGAAAGCTAATGGCATCCCAGGCTGGTGACACCACACAGATAGTTCATCACCAGGAAAATAATACAGATTTGAATTGGAGGCCTCGAGTTTAGACCCTTCAAATACCCCAATCTAATTCCACCCATTAACACAAATTCAGTGGTCCACAGGACTCAAACAATGTAGAAAGCTCAAATATAGAAGCAAACTACTGGAAAAGCAGAAGAGGGGGTAGCAGCAACACAACAGCTTAAGAATCGAGACAGGCCAGGCATAATTTACTTGGAGATTTTCAACAGGGTACCAAGCTACATTAAAAATCAGTCATTAAAGATATTAAAATGAATCATAAATCAAAGCCAGGTTTTGACCATTGGTGACAACAGGACAAGCAGATAATTTAGGCTATTTCAGAAGCAGCAGGTAAAGAAAACACTTGAACAGGGTGCACTACTTCAGCTGCATATTGTCTGCAGGAATAAATGGAAGGAGGTTTGTGCATACTCACATTTTGAGGACCCAGGTAATTCTACAGCACCTGGAGAGTGGGAGCGAGGCTTTAGCAGGAAATGTGCTGGGATAAAGCCAGCTGTCTATTTGCCATATTGTTGGAATTCACTGGCTGAGTAGTTGAAATCTACAGGTGAGTTCTTAACACTCAGCAGATGTCAAAACTGTGGAAACTAGAGTTTAATGTCTCTAAATGTAAAATCCTGCACTTGGGTAGAAGGAATCCCTGCTCTGAGTACCGTATGGGCAGCACTGTGTTAGCCAGGACCTCGGAGGAGAGAGATTTAGGGATACTGATTACTGATAGCTGCAAGATGAGTGGACAGTGTAGCCAGGCAGTGGGAAAAGCAAGCAGGATGCTCGGCTGCATAGCTTGAGGCATCACCAGTAGGAAGAGGGATGTTGTGATGCCGCTGTATAGAGCCCTGGTGAGGCCACAGCTAGAATACTGTGTGCAGTTCTGGAGACCTTACCTGCAAAAAGACATTATTCAAATAGAACGTGTCCAAAGGCGGGCAACGAAAATGGTGGAAGGACTTAAACTTAAAACTTATCAGGAGAGACTTAAAGAACTTAATTTGTACAGTCTGGAGGAAAGAAGGGAGAGGGGGGACATGATTGAGACCTTTAAATATGTGAAAGGATTGAATAAGGTTCAGGAGGGAAGTGTTTTTAAGAAGAAACTTAACGATAGAACAAGGGGGCACAACCTGAAGCTAGTCGGGGGGAAGATCAGGAGCAATGTTAGAAAATATTATTTTACAGAAAGAGTAGTAGATGCTTGGAACAAACTTCCAGCGGAGGTAGTTGAAAAATCAACAGTCACTGAATTTAAACATGCCTGGGATAAGCACACATCTATCCTAAGATAAAGAGTACATACAGTATACACATAAGATAAAGAGTACATACAGTATACACATAAGGGCAGACTAGATGGACCGTATGGTCTACTTCTGCCGTCAACCTTCTATGTTTCTATGTTTCTATGTCATGTGTAAAAGGACATCAGGACAGGAACACATCTGAATTGGAGGCTTTGGTTAGTCACTGTCTCAAAGCCAAGAGTTGAACATGGTTGACAACAGGTTAAATTAAATCTCCATTCTTGTCAGGTTTTGGTGTTCTGGCTTCCTCTTCTGGAATGTAAAATAAACATTTGTCTTAAGGTTTGATGTTATTTACTTATCAGCAAGTCTGCAGCCGGGCCCACTGTGAATCTGCCTTGTCTGAACTCTAGTGCCAACCACGACAGGCCGCAAATACTTAGTGGTGAGAGATCTCTTTCCAGGGTCACCCATTGTTTATATTTGCCCTGATGAAACCAGTCTAGTAAGTACTGCAGAACTATATCTGGCAATCCCGCTCCACCTCTAGCTCTCGAACATGTAGGTTTGCGATAGCTCAATCTTGACTGTTTTCCACCCCACACAAATTGTATGAAAAGGGACTTTATTTTCCAGAAAAGGGTGCCCAGATTTTGATCGGTATCATCTGAAAAGTATACAGAAGTCGGGGAACTACATCCATTTTGATGACATTTATTTTACTGAACCAGGATTGTCCTTTCCTTGCATATGTTTAATCAAAAAAGGATATAGATGGCACCAACTAAGGTTAAGAATAATGTTCTGGTGCCCTGCTCTGGTTTCCCCCAAGCAAATCTACAATGACCAGACAAAAGAAGGGGGTGCCCCACTACCCCTGGGTGGGGGGAAAAAAAAGACCAGAGACTGACAATGGCACTCTGAGGTATTTAAGTAGTAAGAAAGTTTATTTTGACATCTAAATCACATACTAAGACATGTTAAAATATTTGCGTTTAAAAAACATATATGACAATTATGTCCATACTACTGACAAGGAGTAGGGGAGGGGGGGGACCTATACAGTTGGTTATATAATTGTGCCAGTGAATTTACTAAAAACTCATGAACAGATGTTTATATACAAACTAAAGCCTTATTAAATATATATATATATACATGTGCAATTGCCAAAGAAAGTGCTAAGTGCTATATACAGTGCATCAATATCAAGCATATAGGCAATGAGAAAATCCAAACCATGAAGTAAACAAAACAATAAATACCCTACAAATAAATTGCTGAGTGCAGATAACCGCTGTAGCCCCCCTCACATAAGCAGACCCTGACGCGTTTCGTGACGTCACCGTCACTTCCTCAAGCAGAGTATCCAGTGTATGATGTCAGCTGGAGCTCTTAAATACTCACCCAACCCCGTGCCACGTTCCCACGCTGTGAGGACGCCGGCGGTCGGCAGGCGCACTCCGGCCGGAAGTGCGCCGCCGTACCGCCCGCCGGATATGACGCGCATGCGCTCCACTGTGGAGCGCAATACGTGTGATGGAAAATGACGTCCGGAGCCGGGCACAGCCGTCCCCGCCACATAGTGGAGGAGGCGCTGTGTCACGGCTGTCCAGATACAGCGCGGGACTGGTGCAAGGGAGGTGAGTATCCCCCGTTGGACAACGAGCAAACATAAAACATATAAACACTAAGACCACATCATTGATGAATAAACTGTCAGTAATAATAAGTGTCTGTCACATAAATCACATCAATAGAAAAATGGCAACCCAAAAACTATATTGTATATGAACATTATAGATAAACACTTATTTCATGCTTTACTATATACTTTTGCTTACATGCATATATATGTAGGTGTATTCACATGGTGAGCACAGAAAAAAGGATGCAGACTAGAGAAGGAAGAAGAAAGACAATATGGGAAAGAATATAGGTTCTGACAAAAGAGAGCAAGGCACTTGTAGTAACAACAGCAGGGAAAAAGATATGTAAAGGTGAATTTGCTTGTTGTCCTATTCACTTTGATCTTGATCCAAAGATTCCACATAGGTCCATGATTCATTCTCTGTAAATTCCAAGCCCTCCGAGTTAGTTGCTCACTGTCGCTCGTAGGAGGGGGGGGGGGGAGAGAGGGGGGGGGAGGGGAAAAGGGGCACATCAAGGAACCTCTAGCCAGGCTGGCAACAAAAAAGAGAAATATTAAAGATGAACCATATAATCACATGACTAATTTTCAGAGAGTGCACCCGACATGTATGCTACCCTCAAGAAAAAGAAAAAAAGGGGAGGATCCACAAACCACCACTGTGTTTGTAATAGTGTGCCACACACAGTCCCAAAGCCAAAAAACATAAAAAAGAGAACAACACACCACGAGAAAGGACCCAAAGCAAAGCAACAGTCCTCACAGTTTTGGGAGGATACCGGTGCTTAGAAACCCAAAAAAAAGCAGAAAGAAAGATCCAAAGGCATAGAAACCAGTATTGGTGACAAATCATTTCTGATGTGAGAGGCATTACTTATCCTACAACTATATATCCCAATGAGTGAAGCCCACCAGATAATCCTAAAATGGAAAGACACACAAAAGCCAGATCTGGCAATATCTGTTGAACCCGAGAAATTCCTCTCATAAACTAACAGGGCCCCAGATAACAAATTATTCCCCCAGGAATGGTGCAAATGAAACCTCCTCATTAAGGCCAAAGGGTTGCTGTGCATCTAGTTGGTATATCCAACGAAGCTCCCTCTGTTGTAGGCGTCTTTTGATGTCGCCCCCCCGTATTCCTAAATGAACCTTTTCCAAGGCCACTACCTTTAACTCCCTAAAATTGCTGTCATGGTAATTCAACATGTGCCTCGCTACTGGAGGGACAGGGCAACCCTGGTCTGTGTTCCTTTTTGCCAAGCGGATCGAGGAGAAGTGGGCCTGTATTCTTGCCTTTAATGTATTTTTAGTCTCGCCCACATATATTTTGGAACAACTGCATATGAGCAGGTACACTACCCCCACTGTTCTACAGTTAAGGAAGCTTTTTATAGGATAAACTCTTTTGGTTCTAAAATTAACCACTTCCTTTTTAATGTCCATGTGCGGGCATATATTGCAATGACCGCATGGGTAGCTCCCCTTAGTACTAATGTCATACAACCATGTGTTAGGCCTAGAGAAATGGCTTCTACAGATTTTATCCCCCAAATTGGGGGCCTTGCGTGCCACCATCTTAGGACCATATCTGGTCCATCTTGCTAGATAAGGGTCGGTTCTCAAGATGTTCCAATGTTTGTTTAGTAGCCTGCGTAACTGGGGCCAAGCATTGTTGTATTGGGAGATAAATCTTACCTCATCTTGGGCAACCTTTTTATTTTTGGGTTGTAAGAGAGATTCCCTTGTTGTACGTGTTGCCCTATTCAACGCCTTTTTCACCACATGTTTAGGGTACCCACGTTTGTAGAACCGATCAGCCAAAGCCTGCGATTGTACAGTAAATTCCTCCATAGTAGAGCAGTTACGTCTCACTCTGAGGAACTGCCCCATCGGGATCCCATCCTTCATGTTCTTACTATGAAAGCTATCATAGTGTAGTAAGCTGTTTACCGCCGTATTTTTCCTGTACAAAGTTGTCTGGAGACTACCATTGGCCTGTTTGGAGATTGTGAGATCCAAGAAGTCGATGCTATCATCTGCAATGTATGATGTAGGAAAGATGTTAAAAGAGTTCTCATTAAGTCTATTGAGGAAGGAGACACACACATCTTTGGGGCCCTGCCATAGCAGAAGTATATCATCGATGTACCTGTACCACCCCAAAATGTAGGGGTGGTACAGGGACATTTCAGGGCCAAATACCGTCTCCCTCTCCCACCACCCCAAGAACAGATTCGCAACTGATGGAGCGCACTTAGCTCCCATTGCTACTCCACAAGTTTGCCTATAGAATGATCCATCGAATGTGAAGAAGTTGTGGGATAAAACGAACTCCAATAACTGAACGACAAAATTTTGTTTCGCCAAATCACTGTTTGTTTCCATATTCAGGAAGTATTTACACGTCTGAATGGCTAATGTATGTGAAATATTCGTATATAGTGATTCCACATCTAGTGTCACTAAATAGCTTTCTTGAGGAAGATGTAAATGATTCAGCTGGTTGAGTAGATCCATTGAATCCCTGACAAAAGAGGCCAAGGCTAGTACATGTGGCTGCAAGCTTTTGTCAATGTATGTGGATGCCTTTTCAGTGAGCCCCCCGATACCCGCCACAATAGGTCTTCCTGGCGGGCATCGGGGGTTCTGTGCCCGGCTCCGGACGTCATTTTCCATCACACGTATTGCGCTCCACAGTGGAGCGCATACGCGTCATATCCGGCGGGCGGTACGGCGGCGCGCTTCCGGCCGGAGTGCGCCTGCCGACCGCCGGCGTCCTCACAGCGTGGGGCTGTGGCACGGGGTTGGGCGAGTATTTAAGAGCTCCAGCTGACATCATACACTGGATACTCTGCTTGAGGAAGTGACGGTGACGTCACGAAACGCGTCAGGGTCTGCTTATGTGAGGGGGGCTACAGCGGTTATCTGCACTCAGCACTTTATTTGTAAGGTATTTATTGTTTTGTTTACTTCATGGTTTGGATTTTCTCATTGCCTATATGCTTGATATTGATGCACTGTATATAGCACTTAGCACTTTATTTGGCAATTGCACATGTATATATATATTTTTAATAAGGCTTTAGTTTGTATATAAACATCTGTTCATGAGTTTTTAGTAAATTCACTGGCACAATTAAATAACCAACTGTATAGGTCCCCCCCTCCCCTACTCCTTGTCAGTAGTATGGACATAATTGTCATATATGTTTTTTAAACTCAAATATTTTAACATGTCTTAGTATGTGATTTAGATGTCAAAATAAACTTTCTTACTACTTAAATACCTCAGAGTGCCATTCCTTGCATATGTATTATGATTTTTTAGTGAGTTGGATAAGTGGCTGGTAATTAATTGAGTACAGCTGAGCAACATTTAAAAGGGAAATTGTTCTGTAATTGTTTGACTACTGTGTGGGGAATTGTTATATTGAGCATCTCGGTTTTAGTCAAGTTGACTTTAAATTTGCTAACTCTACCAAACCTAATAAATTAAGCTAACATAATTGAGATAGAGAGAAGTGATATATAGAAGCAGGTCATCTGCACACAAGGCAATCTTATATTCCTTACTTTTGACCTGTAGCCTGAGGATGTCTGGATTATTCCTAATGGCCACCGCTAGATGTTCCATGGCTAGCACATATGGATATGGTATAGTTCTGCATAATAGTTTTTGAATACTATAATCTGCTATCTGTTGTGGATTGTGTACAAGATTCCCGGAGTCCTGGATTGAAGGAATATATGTACCGTATTATTCTGTCGGTGTAACACTCTGGCTAATGGGTTCATGCATTTGTTACCAAATTCATAATGGTTTGCCTCAGTGTATATTGGACTAACAGTTTTAATAAGGCATTTCTTTTGTCTCTTAGTGTAATCATAAGGGAAGGGGTGGGGAATTTTTTGTGGGAAGTTTCTAGTTTGGGTATCTGGTGTGTTAGTTAAAGTGGACCAACACCCAGGATTTTGACTATCCTGGGTTTTGGTCCACTTCGGCGGGGCACCCCGATCGGGGGTGCCCCGCTGTTTGAAACCCCCCAGAAAGCCCCAAAATCTTACCTGTCCCCGCTCCCACGTGACTGGACGGTCCAATCCCCGCCAACGTCCAGGCGGGGATCAGGAACGTCCAAGCGGCTGCCGCCGCCGCGGCCTCCCCCGCGTCACTTTCGGCGCGCGCGCGCCCCCCGCCGGCCATTCGCAGACGGCCGGCGCGGGCGCGAGCACGCCTACAGGGGCGCGAGGGAGGCGGCGGCGGCCGGCCGCCGCCGAAGATCAGGGGGATCAGGGGTTTCACCCCGCGGGACATCCCGATCTCGGATGTCCCGCGGGGTGGGAGGTGATCGGCCCGGGAATCTTATAGATTTCCGGGCAGATCACCTCTCGGTGTTGGTCCACTTTAATCTATTTTTCACTATATCCAGTCCAGGTCCCAGAAGTAATGACACGTGGGTATTCCACCGCTAGGTGGCGCTCGACTGCAAGATCAAAAGCTGTCGCTCCTCCCGGCCCCCTATAAAAGTAGGTGTCTTACTATGATTTCCCTGTGTTCATCTTGCAGTCTCGCTGCTGAAGATCGATGGATACTCTCTCCTGGATATTGCAGCTGAGTGGGGCCTCCTAGACAGTCGGCCGCTGCAACCTTATTCCCACTGATCCCTTGGACCCACTACTGCCTTGGCTGATCGGGACGGTGACGGTAGGGAGAACGCCGGGGTCAGGCATTTTGGCAGAGCTAGGCTCTGGGCCTCAGACCCTGACTAAAAGGGTAGCCGGCCATAGGCTGATGGTGAGCCTATAGGGGGGGGGAACCACTTATGCCCACAGATTTTCATACCCTCCCTGCCCCACAAGCTTTATTATGTGTTGTGCTTTGGTGGACTTTCATTTTAATTGCACTGACTTCGTTGTGACTCTTGAAGTAGTCCCTTGATGGGTTTGGCTCTTACCTCCCTCAAGTTCTCCTGCTCCTCTCTCCACTCCATCTTGGCTGCTGCGCTGTGAGGGGGGGGCGGCGCTGTGAGGGCGGAGGTTATTCTTAGTATACAGTACGTCCTGCTCCAGATATAATACTTACACTTGGGTTATCCTCCGCCAGATGGGGCTGCACTGCAGAGACATGCAAAACAGGCTCCTCCCGGCCCCTCAAATACCCGGGGACCTCCCACAAATCCCCAGATTTCTCTGCAGTGCCGACTGCGAAGACATGAAGTATCACCCTCTCGCAGGTGAGCGGGGCTATTACAGCCTGTGGCCCTGTTGGACTATTCCCACCCGTCCTCCCTGTGATGTGCCTCCCAGCCTGGGCTGCGCTGGTCGGGTGAAGGTAGGCAGCACCATGCGTGCTTATGGAGCCATGCCCCACCGCAGTCCCCCACCAAAGGGTAGGCGGTTTAGGCTGATGGTGAGCCTCTAGAGGATGCCCCTCCCGCATTATTGCCCCATGCCCTGTACAAAGGGTCGCCATCCTCCCTCGTTCCCCCCGTAGCTGGGGGGAAAAGAAAGGGGGGTGTGTGTGTGTGGCGGGCTCAAGTGTACTGTGATTACATGCTTATGCCCTCAGAATTGCCCTTGACTTGTTACTGGGTGTCAGAGCCGCGCTGTTTGCCTTTTTTATCGTGTATCAGCCGCCGCCGCGCTCGTCTCTTTCCCTTATGGGATGTGCTGCGCTGGGCGGTCCCAGACATTGCGGCGTCTTCTTTTTGGCAAAATCATCTATTCTATGTGTGTCATACACTTTGCTTCTATTGACAAATATTGACTACTGTCTGAGAGCTTCGCGCTCTTCGGGGGGGGGGGCGGGGACCTGGTTTGGCGCGCTCCGCGTCACGGCCCGCTCTGGCCCGCCCTTCGAGGTTCGCTTGGCGCCATTTTACTTCTAGTCGCACGCGCATGGTAATGCCCCTCCACCTCCCTTGGTCTGTAAGTGCCCTCGCGGGCGATTTTTTACAGTGCAATAGATAAATTGGGAGCAGGCTTACCTGAGGTTGCCCTAGGTTGTGGGGTCTAGGCTGTATTGCAAGGTCTTTGACCCTTCCACCCCATGGCTTGCACTTGAGAGGTTTAGGGCAACCTCAGGTAAGCCTGCTCCCAATTTATCTATTGCACTGTATGTCCCAGATGGGCTCTCAGAGATTAGAGTTAGGACTGCACCCCACAGAGGCACTTTGGCGTAGTGCTGCAGCTTAAGCATACTTCTGCAGATGTGTGTGACCGAGTCCTCTGTTTTTAACCAAGTTTAGAGACAGATTATAGGCTGGCCTGCAAGCTAACAGGGTTGAGTGCTGTGGCTCCTTTAAGACTTGTGTGTACTAATTGCCCTGCTAACGTGCACCTCCCAGGTTAGTTATAAAATGGTCTGAGCGGCTGCCACCCCCCCTTTGTTTCTTTTGAATTTGTGCAAGCACATGGTGTGTGGGGTCTAGCCTGCAATCAGGTTTGCCAGTGGCTGCATCTCGTTTCAATACACCTATTCCCCCATGCTTCAATCTCACTCCTGCTGAGTCGCATACAAGTGGGGATTTGCAGCCTGCTGTGTCTTCCAGACTGCCTACGGATGATCAGATTATTGCGAGGTTGGCAGAGCGCATGGGCACGGGTAAGAAGCGGCCCTTGACGCCTCCTGTTTCTGTTTTTACTATGGAGACTGAGGAGTTCACTACTCCGCGTGCATATACCCCTTCTGATGAAGGAGAGCTGTTCTCTGACTCAGGCTCAGCTGATGAGAGGCCGAGGAGTCATAATGATTCTGGCCCTGAATACTGGGGCCAGTGTGACACTGATGATTTGTTGATTAAGGTCTTTAAGGTTCTGTCTATCTCTCTCCCTGGTGAGGCTCCCAAGCCGAGAGGGGAGTGTTTTCATACAGCGACAGCGCGCTTGGAATTTCTAGAGCAGGCTCACTTCCATGCTCTTGTACTCAAGGAATGGGAATGCCCCAGTAAACTTCCAGGGGTCCCAGGGGACTGGGATAGGAAATACCCTTTTCCCCCTGAGGTGGTTAATTGTTGGTCATCACCCCCCCTGGTGGATGCACCGATCATAGGGGTTCCTAACCCCCCCGTTATCACTGCCCCTGCTTATAGTACCCTTCGGGATGCTGAGGACCGGCACATTGATAGGCTGGCCTCCCACGCCTTTTCTTGTGCAGGAGCGGCGCTGCGCCCGGTCTGTGCCGTGGCCATCACCGCAGTGGCCGCTAGAACCCTCATCAGAAAGATGCTTGATCATCACCCTGAGGATCTCCCCTGGGAGGTGTTTAATGCCCTCTCCAGTTGTGATGTATTTGTAAAATTTATCCTTTTAGCGCTGGATGACACCATTAGAATGTGTGCAAGGACTTCTGCCCTTGTGGTGGCTATACGTCGCTTGCTCTGGCTGCGACAGTGGGGTGCTGACGATGCTGCTAAAAGGACTCTGACTGGGCTTCCCTTTAGAGGGCAATGCCTGTTTGGGGCCCGTCTGGACCTGTTTGGTAAAAAGGGCAAATCACCCCAGCGCAGGCGGCCGTCTCGGCCCCCTCAGGGCAGGGACACCCCTCCCCCTTCCTACCATAGTGTTAAACAAGAACCAGGGGTGTCTTTCCTGGGGGCTCGTGCAGACTCCTGCCCCAGGAGCGACGAACAACGTCCTGGCCCCTTGGCGGGGCTAAACCTAAGTCTTCCACCAAACCCCCTCAAGCATGATGGTGCGCCCTCGCCCGTCTGGGTGAGGGGATGGCTGCAGCACCTTGCTCTTGTCAGGAGGCATCACGCCTCATTCTGGTGGTCTTAGGGGGTTGTGTTCCCCGGATGCAATTAAAGATAGAGTTTGCTGCGCGGCCTCTCCCAAGTTTATCAGGTACTCCGGGTCCCTGCCTCTGTTCAGGTGCTGGTGCAGGCCATACAAGGCCCGTGGGGTCTAGGGGTCACTTGCAGATTGCCCTTCACAGGCAGAGGCAGGGGCCGCTACACCAACCTTTTCCACAGTTCCCCAAAAGGATAGGTCAGTCTGGCCCATTCCGGATTCACAGATTTCGGCAACTCGTCAGTTAAAGGCAGTTCCTGCATGGAGGCTCTTAGCGGGGCCATCAGCTCCCTACGCCATGGGGGCTTCTTGCCGTTTGTGGAGATCAAAGATGCTTATTTTCGCATCCCTGTGTACTCTGGATTCCGAGGCTTCAGGTTCGCGTTGGAAGTCCAACACTGATGATTTGTGGCCTTGTTATCTGGCCTCTCTTCAGCTCCCAGAGTGCTCACCAAGGTGCTGACGGGGGTAATGTCTCTGATGGGACTAAGGGGCGTCCGCGCGTTGACCTACCTGGACGCCCTTCTCCCCTTCTAGTCTCTACGTTAGGCTAAGTTGGATACTGGTCTGGTGGGGTCCATTGGGAGTCACTTGGATGGGTGATTAATCACCCCAAGTCCTCATTGTCCTCCTAATTGGTATCTCCATTCCTAGGAATGACTTTGGATACGGTTCTGGCGACAATTTTACGTCCTCAGCAACAAATTGGACAACCTGGTTGCTTGGGCTCAGTCCCTCATAACTGTCCCAGTCTTTTCACCAGGCGGGGATGCAGCTGTTAGGCCGTTGGTGGCTTGCTCAGAAGAGGTCCCTTATGATCAGTCTCCCTCGGGCCCTTCTGCAACTTCTATTGTTAGTACAGGACAGGGATCCAGCATCCCTGGAGCGGGGTCTGTGTGCCTTCCCCCCTGGTAAGGAGGTCCCTCTTGGAGCGGTTGAATTCAAGGAACCTGTCTGGGGGCAGCCCCCCTTCTTGCCCCCTCCCGAAGACAGTCACCATGGATGCCAATCTATCAGGTTGATGGGGGGTTTCTTCTGTAACCCCATGCGGGTCTGGGGGAGGTGGGGCCTTTAGGAGGTCCATACACCTATCAATTTTTGAAACAGTGAGCTTTCAGGTTGGTATAATCTTGCTTGAACTACTCCTCTTCACGGCCTGCCTGTTTGGGGGCGCTCGGTCTGTCTGACGACAGTGGCCTACCTTAAATCATCTGCTGTGGGACCTGGAGCAGGATGGTCCTCCAGGAAGATATATGATCCTGATCTGGGTGGAGGACAATGTTTCCTGCATATCAGTGGTATTCGCTCCAGTGGAGGTCCCTCTGCAACAGGATGTGCTAATCCTTGTGTCAACCAGTGTGGATCTGTTTGGTGCCCCGTCACTATCTCAAGCTCTCGGCCCTTGTTTCCCTGTCCCAGGATCCTCTGGCCGTGGTCATGATGCTTTAGTAATGTTATGGCAGGACATTCCGGTCTGTATGTCTTTCTCCATTCCCCCTGCTAGGCAGGGTTCTGCGCAAGATTGCTCTGGAAGGGGAGACCAGTGATTGTGGGGGCCCCCGGGTGGCCTAGTGGGGTTTGATTGCAGACGTGGTACTGAGGGCAGTGGATCTGTACGTTCTGCCAGGAGTGCCAGCTCTGTTCACTCAGGGCCCCTTTACGTCACCCCAATCTACAAACTCTGGCTTAGACGACCTGACCGCTGAAACATCCATCTTGATGGAGACAGGCTTACCTGTCTCGGTGATTGAGGCTATGGGAAGACTAGGAGCAAGCTTCTTCTTCCATCTATTATAGGGTATGGCTTAACCATATTGATTGTTGTGAGTCTAGGTCTCTTCCCTGTCGGGCGTTCTCTGTTCCCAGGGTTCTAGAGTTATTACAGCATGGGTTGGAGTTGGAATTTTCCATCTCAGTACTCTGAAGGGTCAGGTTCTGCCCTGTCCGCCTTCCTGTAGAAGTCGTTTGCTCAGTCTTCCTTGGTTAAGACTTCTTTCAGGGGGTTACTCATGTGCGTCCCCCACGTAATTCTATGGTCCTTGGTGGGATTGGAATTGATTCTTTCTGCCTTGCAGGGTGTTCCCTTTGGACCTATTCAGGATGCTGTCTGGCTGTTCTTACCCTCGGAGTTGTCCTTCTGGTGGCTGTTACTTCAGTCAGACGTGTGTCTGATAGGGCAGCTCTGTCTATCTAGCCCCCGTTCTTTGAGATACACCAGAATAGGGTGGTGTTCCGCTTTGTGCCGGACTTCTGACTAAGGTGGTGTCTTATGTTCATTGATTCAAGATATTGTTCTTCCTTCTGTGCCTTATTCCTAGCAACGCTGAGGAAAGGGTTCTGCATTCCTTGAACAGGTGTTGGAAGTGTTTCCTTGGTTGTCACTGTGCCCTTTAGGAGAACTGATGCTCCTTTGGGTCTATGACCAACCCCATCCTGTATGTTCCCGATCTCGTCTGCTTTCGGGGGGGTTAGGCAGCTTTGGGCCTGGTCATTACTTGGATGGGATGGTTCCTTCTGGTCCTAGGAAAGGGTTTTGGCTTCTGCCAAGGCTACTGTAGCATTGGACTTCTCACACTGTTACTCAGGCCTATTCCACTAAGGGGAAGAATTTTCTTCTCGCTTCTCTTCTTATTCTACTCGTGCCTTGGTGCCTTTTGGGCTTTTCAGCACCAGGCTTTTGTTGTAACAAGTTTGCGAGACCGCTTCTTGGTCTTCTGTTCATACCTTTTCAGAAAGTTAGAGCCTCAGCTCATGCTGCTCTTGGCCGCAAGGTATTGCAGGTGACAGTGCTTTAAACTGTCTCTGCTGTTGCCTTTTTTGTTGGGGATCCCACCCTATTTTATGGACACTGCTATTGGATGTCCCAAGTGTAAGTATTATATCTGGAGCAGGACGTACTGTATACTAAGATTAATACAATTCTGTGAAATACTCACCTGTAGAATTGATATTATTTGTATAAAGTACGTCCTGCTCCACCCCACCCTGGTTTTTGCATTTTTTGGATCCCCTGTATGGTGATTGTTATCATTGTTATATTTACCAGTTTTGGTGGTTTAATTCTCCCGGCTTCTTGTTCACTGCTTTTCAATGCTGGGGATTTGTGGGAGGTCCCCGGGTATTTGAGGGGCCGGGAGGAGCCTGTTTTGCATGTCTCTGCAGTGCAGCGCCATCTGGCGGAGGATAACCCAAGTGTAAGTATTATATCTGGAGCAGGACGTACTGTCAATTCTTCAATTCTACAGGTGAGTATTTCACAGAATTGTATTTTTACTTCTTCTCAGGCCGGGGCCTCGGCTGCGGAGGTGCAGCCACGTGCGCACGCCGCTCAGCTGGTCTGGGGGCCCCTCCGCGGGCTGCCATGTGTCTTCAGGCTGCCTGGGCTTCACCCTCCATCTTGGGGGCGGGCGCTCCTTTCGCGCAGTCGGCGGGGGCGGGGCTGCGCGATGACGCTTTTCGAGTCACTGCTCGAGTCACTGTTTGCTGGCAACTCTTCCCTTGACAGGACCTATGCATGTTGAGTATTGTTCCTCGTGGGACCTTGCTTTTACAGATTTAATTTGCTTTTTCTTGTTTGCATATTGTTTTTTTTTTTTTAGGAAAATGTAGCTTTGATTCTGCTTTTTTATTCTTTTTTTAGGGAAACCCTGTGCAACCAAATAATTCATCGAGGGATTACTTCTAGAAAACTGCGCCCACATCAACAAGCCTGGTACGCCTAAAAAGCTTGAGGTGTGTGCCTCCAGAGAATATAATATTCTAAGTATGTCACCCACCCCGCTTTAGAATGAATCATTACATCTGGGTAGTAACCTGTAGAGGGCGATATTGCAGAGATGACATGCAAAAAAGGAGCCCCTCCCGGCCCATAAATACCTGGGATCTCCCACTCATTCCCCAGTCTTTCATCTATGCAGTCGGCGAGCAAGTCAGAAGATGGCTGTCTCCTCCTTGCAGGTAGCCGGCATTTTTTTTTCCTATTTCTATCCGGACCTCCTTACTTTAACTCTTTTATGCTTCCACAGCCTTGGCTGTTTTTGGTCCGGGCGAAGGTGGGATACACCTCCGTGGGGTGTACAGGGAATCCATGCTCCCCCGTGAGACCTCATTTGGGGGAGGCGGCTCCGGGTTGGTGATCCTGGTTTGGGATGCCCTGTCCCTGACCATTATCCCTCCACCTGGTGGTGCGGATTCCCCCTCCAGTCCCCTGTGTCCCTTTGGGGGGGGGGGCGCTGTTCCTACCCTTTGTGTTTCTGTTTGGCAGTGTGATTTTACATATGTCTGTGTGTATGGGTGTGGGGTGCTTGGTGCGCACTGTTTGAGGGTGTTCTGGCTGCAATCCCTCGTCAATTTGGTTGCATTGGCGTTCTTTCTGCGGGGGAGCTTCTTCCCCTCAGGCTTGTCTTCTCTTCAGAAGGGGGGGCGGGGCCGGGCGCTCTCGCGCGGCCCGCCCCCTCTCCTGTTCTGGCGCTGGAAAGGAGGCCAGCCACGGGCTGGGAGCGCATCCCTATGGTAACGGGGGCGGGGCCGGACGCGTCCCCCGTTTCTTCGCCGGCCCGCCCCTCTTCTTCCTGACAACGCTTGTTCCAGCATGTGTGGACGCTATTTCTGTGCAGTGAATGCCCCTGCGGGCCCCTCATTAGTCTTATTGTGTGTGTGGCGCTTTGTCAGCCATTGGCTGGGTATTTTTTTATTATCGGTCTAGTTTCAATCTAAGCCTATGCACAACTTTGTTTGAATGTATGTTATTATGTACTTTATGGTCCTTTCATCCCCTTCATTCGTTAAAAGGGGGATTCTCCCGGTCCTAGGGTCCCTTGGGTCCAAATTGGGTATCATTAAAATCCTCCCACGCGGGACTTAAAGGGGCATCCTGGGTTGCTTATCAGCATAATTCCCTTGGGTCATTGCGACTACCATTAAAATCACCATGTGGAGACTTCCCAGGATACCGGGCTCGGGCTCCCCTCGGGGCAATCCCGGCAGTGTGTGGGCTGTGGGGCATCCCTTACGGGGGATAACGTATTGATATGTATACATGCGCTCTGCAGGCTATGACGCGGCAGTCGGGGTCCCAGGCGTCTGGGTCAGTGTCGCCGGCCTCATCCACTACCCCACCCCGCCTGATCCGTACCCCAAGTGACGTTGTCATTAGTGGGGAGTCGCAATCCTATGTTTGGGCTAGACTGGCCAACATTGGGAAATTGATCTCTAGCTCTGTGGCTAGAATGGCTCCGGCTAAGAGACGGCACCTGTCTCCGGCTGCGCCGGTTATGGTTTTTTATTACAGTGATACCCTGGACTGGTCTGATTATTCCCCGCTTGATGAGGGGGAATTGTTGAGGAGTCTGACGATCAGCAGTTGTTGGTGCTGATGCTAATTTTGGGCAGGGGGATACTGTGGATACCCCCAGAGGTCCTGAGTGGCACAGGACAAGTTTATAAAGTTTCCACCTTTCCACGCATTTAATCCTGGCCCATTTATTTGAAGTTCTGTTTTTTTCTCCTCCGGAGGAATCCCCTCCACGAGAAGGGGAATCCTTTGGGACCTCTAAGCCGCGCTTGGAATTCCCAAATCAGAAGGATTTTTATAGCCTTATTCTTAAGGAATGGGAGAACCCTAGTCGGCTTCCTGGTGTTCCATAGGGCTGGGATAGAGAGTATCCTTTTCCGGTGGATGCGGTGAAACGCTGGTCGTCTCCCCCTGAGGTTGAGGCTCCCTTGTCGGGGTTGTCCAATAACTCGGTTGCACATTCTCCTGACGCCACCACTCTCATGGATGGTGAGGATAAACGCATTGATCAGATGGCTTGCCATGCCTTTGCCAGTGTGGGTTCGGCCTTGCGGCCGGTCTGTGCCTCTGCGCTTTGACTGTGGCTTCCAGGTACGCGGTTAGGGACCTGTTGAGTGTTTCCCAGCTTGACCTGTCCAGTGATGGATTCGCAGCCCTTAAGAGGTGTAAATTATTCATGTCTTTTGTTTTGGCCACCTTGGTTGACGCTATTTGCATCTGTAGTAGGACTTCGGCCTTGCTTGTGGCTATTCGGCGAGCAGTTTGGTTGCACCAGTGGGCGGCTGACATTGCGGCCTAGAAGTCTCTTACGGGGCTACCCTTCCTGGGGTTGTGTCTGTTTGGAGAAACATTGGATTCAGTTGCGAAAGGAGGCAAGTTACCTCGTCGAAGGACGTAGCATCGCCCCCTTTGGGGGGGGGGGCGGGTTCTTTTAACTCTTCCTTTCGTGGTGCTAGAGCGGGCTGAGGTTTGGCCTTCTCTAATGTCAGAGGTGATTTCTGGAACAGGGGCAGAGGACATGCCCGTCCAGGTCGCACCTGGGGTTTCCAAACCCAAGCCTGCTGCCAAGCCAGCTCAGCAATGAGGGGGCGCCCTCACCTTTGCGGGTGGGGGGATGGCTGCGGCATTTCTCACAGGTTTGGGATCTGGTGGTCTCAGACGGATGGATTCTGGATGTGGTGTCCTCCGGTTACAGCTGGAGTTTGAGTTCCGACCTCCTCCAAGATTCTTCAGGTTTTGGGTGCCCTCGGATCCCCGAGCTGTGCAGGGGCTCCTGTTGGCAGTAAAGATCCTTTTGGACATGGAGGTCATTTGCCCGGTGCCTCTGTCGGAGTGAGGCAGGGGTTACTATTCCAACCTCTTTACGGTTCCCTAGTAGGATGGCTCCATAAGACCCATTCTGGATCTGAAGCTTCTCATCTGGTTCATCAGAACCAAGAAGTTCTGCATGGAGACTCTGCGGTCTGCCATCAGTTCTCTTCATCAGGGGGACTTTATGACATCTATTGACTTCATTTTCTGGTTTGTGGGGGAGATCAACATTTTCAGTTTGTGGCTCCCCCTTTCGGGCTGCCCTCGGCACCAAGAGTGTTCACCAAGGTGCTGACGGGGTTGATGGTCCTTTTCAGAGCCCAGGGCATTCGCATTGTGCCGTTTTTGGACGACCTTGTCATAATGGCATCCTCTCTCAGTCAGGCGGAGCTAGTGGTGTCAACTATGGAGAGGTTCGGCTGGGTGATCTTCTATCCCTTATCTTCTCTCGCCCCATACAGGGAGGTCTCCTTTCTGGGCATGACTCTGGATACCCTTCAGAACAGGGTGTTTCTACCTCTGTCCAGGGTCCAAATGGTTCAGGATCTGATTCAGCTTCTGCTATCCAATCCTCGTCCGTCTATCCGGCTAGGGATGTGATTGGTGGGATTGATGGTAGCTTCCTTCGAGGCGGCTCACTTTGTTCAGCTTCTCACGAGGACTCTTCAGCTCCATATTTTTTGGCGGCCTGGGACAAGTGTCCGCTGTCTCTGGATCAATTATTTCTGACCCCCTGGGTTCGGCACTCTCTTCAGTGGTGGCTGGAACCAAGCAATCTGACGAGGGGCAGATTTTTTTCTGACTCCTTGTTGGGAGACGGTCACCACGGATGCCAGCCTGTCGGTTTGGGGGGTTTTCTGGCAGGAACTTTAGTTCCAGGGACTGTGGGGGACTCAAGAGGCTCACACACCCATCAATGTCTTGGAGCTGAGGGTCATTCGGTTGGTTCTGTCCCGTTTGACTCCTCATTTGCGGGGCTTGCCGGTTCAGGTTCAATCGGACAATCTGACAGCTGTTGCTTACTTTATTCTCCAAGGAGTGCCATCAGGGAAGTGTTTCGGATTCTTGCATGGGCAGAGAGCAATGTTCCATGCATCTCAGTTGTTTACATTCTGGGAGTGGAGAACGCGGAGGTGGACTCCCTGAGCAGGAGTTCATCTCGCAGAGGGGAATGGTCTCTCAGTCCCATGGTATTCCGGTCCCTTTGCACAAGTGGGGGACTCCGGAGGTGGATCTCTTTGCCTCCCGTCACAATCACAAGCTTCCTGCATTGTGTCTCTGTCTCAGGATCTTCTGGCCCTGGCAGTGGACGCCATGTCTCTGGTCTGGAGGAATCTGGGGTTTTCTGTTTCTCCCCTTCTCCATGATAGGCAGGCGCCAGCGATCCTGGTGGCTCCAAGGTGGCCACGACAGTTTTGGTTCGCAGATTTCGTTCGGCTGGCAGTAGACCAGTACCGCCTGCCTCTGTTTCCGGATCTGATCCCTCAAGGTCAACCATGTTACCCCAATTTACAAACGCTGGTTTTGACGGCGTGGCTGCTGAATCCTCCATCTTTAAAGAAGAAGGTCTGTCTGCTGCTGTGATTTGGACACTGGTTAGGACTAGGAAGAGGTTTTCCTCTAACGTTTACTACAGGACTTGGAGGTCCTATGTTGATTGGTGTGAGGATAGGGCCTTTCCTTGCAGGGTGTTTTCTATTCCTAGGATTCTGGAGTTTCTGCAACATGGTCTGGACATGGGTTTCCAGCTTAGTACTTTGAAGGGGCAGGTCTCGGTCCTGGTGGTCTTCTTTCAAAGGTCTTTTACTCTTCATCCTTTTGAGCCATGCAGGATGTTGCGTTTTCCATGCTCGCTCAGATGGTGGCCTTTTTTGGTGGCTATCACTTCTGTTCGGCGTGTCTCTTTGTTGGAGGCTCTGTCCTTTCAGGCTCATTACTTTGAGAGACACTAGGACAAGGTGGTTTTTCTTTTCAAGCCAGATCTCCTTCCTAAGGTTGTTTTCTGCCTTCCATTTGAATCAGGATGTTGTTCTTCCTTCCTTGTGTCTTAAGCCTAGCACTTACAAGGAGAGGGTCTTACACTCCTTGGCCGTGGTTCGCTGTGTGAAGTATTAATTGGTGGCTACGTTTCCTTTTTGTAGGACTGACGCCTTTTTTTCATGGTACCTTCCAGGCCCAGAGAGGGGTTGGCGTCCGCTAGGTCTTCCATTAGTATATGGATTAGACAGGCCATTGTTGGGGCCTATTCTGCTATGAGGAAGGTTTCCCCCCTTCTGGGTCGCTGTTCTTTCTACTCGTGCTGTTGGAGCTTCTTGGGCTTTTCAGCACCAGGCCTCTGTTGAACAAGTTTGCAAGGCTGCTACTTGGTCTTCCGTTCCGGTCTTTCCAAGTTTTATAAGGTTGATGTGCGGGCCTCAGCGGATGCTGTTTTTTGGCCGCGAAGTTCTGCAAGCTGCAGTGGTGCAGGTTGTGCTTTATTGCCTTGTTTGGATCCCCACCCATTACGGACACTGCTTTTGGATGTCCCAGATGTAATGATTAATTCTGAAGCGGGGTGTGTGACATACTTAAAATAATACCATTTTGTGATTACTCACCTGTAAAATGGGTATTATAAGTATGTCACACACCCTGCTTCACCTTACCCTTTTTGGTTTTCTGGATCCTTTGTACGGTGAACCTTTTTTACTGTTTATATTTGGCTCTTCCTGGTCCCTTAACTGCTGTCTTATACTGGGGAATGAGTGGGAGGTCCCAGGTATTTATGGGTCGGGAGGGGCTCCTTTTTTACATGTCATCTCTGCAATATCGCCCTCTACAGGTTACTACCCAGATGTAATGATTCATTCTGAAGCGGGGTGTGTGACATACTTATAATACCCATTTTACAGGTGAGTAATCACAAAATGGTATTTTTTTTTTGGGGGGGGGGTATTTGAAATGTAAAGAGTTGTGTGGGGAACCGCTCTGGTAGATACTTGGTAGCTGTGCAGTAAGCAGGGTCACAGACAGGATACAGTTCAATTCAAGTGTTTTTATTTCACACTTGTAGCTTCCAACAAACACAGGGCCTTAACATCAGGCTTAAACAAAAATAAAGTCCTGCTCGGCTAAGCAACTCACTAATATGTAACAATCCCTAGCTATACGTGGGACTGGCTATCCGGCCCCCAGTTACAAATCACAAGCGTTGTGTGGCCCATTCAATACCTCCTCTAGTCCAGCAGTCAGCTCTCCGGGTATGGCCACACTCCTCAGCTCTGCAGTGAGCTTTAAATTAGGACCCGAGGATCCACAGCTGCGGGCTGTGGAAGCCCCGGACCGAACCCCCCCGGGTGGAGTGAGCGTCCCACTACCAACCTCACTCACTCCAGAACAAGCAGGTCCCAGTACGTATTTTACAATCTGTCTATGTTAGCTATGGCCACCATCGACAACACAGACTATCAATCCTGCTTATACTGTGTCTGTGTTAACCCTTTGGTTACCAGAGACACACCCAAGGCTTACCATTCACAGTTTAACCATTTCAAGGGCAGATATCTGTTCTCCCAAACCATACCCTTCTCACACTCCCTCCCCCTCAGTTCAGACCCACTGGGGCGAACTTCTGACACCAAATAATGGGTCCGGGATAAGGCATCCGCGTTACCTTGCAGTCTCCCAGCTCGGTGCTCCACTGAGAAACTGAAATTTTGCAACGACAAAAACCACCTTGTGACTCTGGCATTTCTCTCCTTGGACCTACTCATCCAGGTGAGGGGCGAGTGGTCAGTTATCAGACGGAACCGTCTTCCCAGCAAGTAGTATCTTAGTGCTTCTAAGGCCCACTTTATCGCCAGACACTCTTTTTCTACAATGCTGTAGTTTTTCTCAGCTGGTGTGAGTTTTCTGCTCAGGTAGGTAACTGGGTGCTCCTCTCCATTCACCTCCTGAGACAGGACAGCTCCTAACCCTACATCTGACGCATCGGTCTGCACAATAAATTTTTTCTTGAAGTTTGGCGTAATGAGGATGGGGAATCCACATAATGCCAACTTCAAGGCCTGAAAAGCGCTTTCTGCTTGTGCATTCCACCGCACCATGACGGACCCTTTTCCTTTCAAAAGGTCAGTCAGGGGAGCTGACAGCGTGGCAAAGTTGGGTATAAACCGCCTGTAATACCCAATAATGCCCAGGAATGCCCTGACTTGTTTGGTGCTGACAGGTTGAGGCCATTCCTGGATAGCGTCAACCTTGTTGACCTGGGGTTTAATTATGCCTCGTCCAATCACATACCCCAAGTAGCGTGTCTCCTCCATCCCGACCGCACACTTCTTGGGGTTTGCAGTTAGGCCGGCTGCCCTTAAAGAGTTCACTACAGCCTGTACTTTGGCCAAGTGACTCTCCCAGTCATCGCTGAAGATGATAATATCATCCAAATATGCTGAGGCGTATCTCCTGTGAGGCTTTAGCACTACGTCCATTAAGCGTTGGAACGTCGCGGGGGCCCCGTGAAGTCCGAACGGTAACACGACATAGTGGAATAGGCCCTCAGGGGTGATGAAGGCTGTCTTCTCTTTAGCGCTTTCTGTCAGGGGTACTTGCCAGTATCCCTTGGTGAGGTCGAGCGTAGTGAAATATCGAGCACCTCCCAGTCTCTCAATAAGCTCATCTATACGTGGCATGGGATAGGCGTCAAATTTAGAAACTTCATTTAATTTTCTGAAATCATTGCAGAAACGTAGGGTACCATCTGGCTTGGGAATCAGAACAATGGGACTGGCCCATTCACTTTTGGACTCCTCTATGACTCCCAACTGCAGCATTTTCTTAACCTCCTCTGCAATGGCCTGACGACGAGCCTCAGGGACTCGATATGGTCTTAGCCGAACCTTCACCCCAGGCTCCGTGACAATGTCATGCTTGATTACGGACGTGTACCCTGGTAACTCTGAAAACACGTCTGTATTCCTAGCTACAAATTCTAGAGTCTCTTGGCGTTGTCCTTTCGTGAGGGTATCTGCAATCGTCACTTCTGCCCCCACCTCCGCAGGCTTAACGGTAGCCTGAGGGGGTAGCACAGAAGGGAGTTTAACCGGAGACTTCTCTGTAAGCAGACTCTCCCTGTCCTTCCATGCTTTGAGTAAATTGACATGGTACACCTGCTTAGGCTTCCTCCTACCAGGCTGATGTACCCTGTAGTTTACTTCACCCACCTTCTCCAATACCTCATACGGCCCCTGCCACTTGGCTAGAAACTTGCTCTCCACTGTGGGAACCAGAACCAAAACACGGTCACCAGGTTTAAAGGTCCTTACTGTGGCTGACCTGTTATAAACCCGGCTTTGAGCCTTCTGAGCAGCCTCCATGTGCTCCTTAACAATGGGCATAATGGCTTCCACCCTGTCCTGCATACTGGCGATGTGGTCTATAACACTTTTGTGGGGGGTGGGCTCCTGTTCCCAAGTCTCCTTTGCAATGTCCAGCAGGCCTCTGGGATGTCTGCCATAGACTAATTCAAAGGGAGAAAACCCCGTAGAAGCTTGGGGTACCTCCCGGACTGCGAACATTAAAGAGGGCAACATAACATCCCAGTCCCTCCCATCTTTGTCCACCACCTTTTTCAGCATACTCTTTAAGGTTCTGTTGAATCTCTCCACTAATCCGTCCGTCTGAGGATGGTATACCGACGTGCGTAATTGTTTTATGTTAAAGAGTTTACACAGTTCCTTGGTGACTTTAGACATGAAAGGGGTACCTTGGTCCGTGAGGATCTCCTTGGGCAGGCCCACCCGGCAAAACATGGCGAATAGCTCTTTAGCTATCAGCTTCGCCGATGTGTGCCGCAGGGGAATGGCTTCAGGATACCGTGTAGCGTAGTCCATTACTACAAGTATATGCTGATGCCCCCGGGCAGACTTAACCAACGGACCTACCAAGTCCAAGGCAATCCTTTCAAATGGGACCTCGATGATGGGAAGAGGTACTAATGGATTCCGAAAATGACTCATAGGAGCACGCAACTGACATTCGGGGCATGATTCACAATAACGTTTAACCTCAGTATATACTCCTGGCCAGTAAAACCGCTGCAGGATGCGATCCAACGTTTTTGTGGCACCTAGGTGTCCCCCAAGCACATGTTTATGAGCCAACATCAGCACGGTTTGGCGATAAGGCTTGGGCACCAGCAATTGCTCCCAGGTCTCACCCCGCATCTTGTCAACCCGATATAAAAGTTCTTGGTCAACCATGAAGTGGGGAAATATCTGATTAGCATTGGCGTGCTGGGGCACCCCATTCACCACCACAACATTTTCCCTAGCCCGGACCAGTGTAGGGTCCTGGAGTTGTGCTGTGCCAAAGTTGTCATGGGATACCTCCAAATCTGAAAACTGTGGCCCAGTCACTAACTCTTCAGTCTCACCGGCCATCACATTTAGGGGAAATACAGTGCTTACATTACTTTCATCACTGGTCACCCCTACAGCTGGGACCCCAGAGTCTGGGTCATTGGGCTCCGGGTCTAAGACTTGACTCTTCTGTTGGGGTTGTACTCTTAAGGGTGGTCTCCCCGTCCTCTGATTTCCCCGCCACAGAGTCCAGAACAAGGGGAAATCCCGTCCCAAAATAAGGTCATGGGGCAAGTTCATGACAACCCCAACCTCATGTTGACTTTCTCCACAGGGGGTCTGGATGGTCACAATGGCAGTAGGATAGTCTTTCACGTCCCCATGAATACACCGGACCCCAACTGTGTGGCCTGTGACAGTCCCAGGGTTAATATGGGATCCATTAATTAGAGTCACCCGACTTCCAGAGTCCAACAGCGTCAGCACCTGGAGCCCTGCCACTGTCACCTGGCAGAGGTGGCGCTCATCCATAGAGTCTGGAGTAGCAGCAGTATAAACCGGGGCCGCATAAAGGGAAACCCTCCTGGCAGAGCTGCAGTCCATGGGCTCAGGTTTATGGGGACACTTGGCTGCAATATGGCCAGGTTCCTGGCAGGTCCAACAGATAGGAGCCTCCGCTCTCCTCCTCCCCTGGGGCATCACCTGAACATAGGGATTTGCACTGGCCCGGGAGTTAGCAGGTACCATAGGCCTTCTGGACTTGGGGCTGGCTGGGGTTGGAGAGGCCTTTTTCCTCAGAGCTTGGGTGGCTGAGTACCTCTCCACCATCCCCACCAAAGTATTAGCGTCAGCTGGGTCCCCATGTCCTACCCACTGCTGTATCTCACCTGGCAAGGCCCTCAAAAAGCGGTCCAGAACAACCTTCTCCACCATCTTGGCTGGGGTTGATGTCTCCGGCTGAAGCCACTTGCGAACCAGGTGGATGAGGTGGTGCATCTGGGCCCTTGGTGGTAACGCCTCTTGGAACCTCCAGCTATGGACTCTTTGGGCACGTAGGTATATATCAACTCCCAAACGGGCTAGGATCTCCGCTTTTACAGTAGCATAATCCCGGGCTTCCTGCTCGCTTAGGTCGAAATAGGCCTGCTGTGGTTCTGCTATGAGGAAGGGTGCCAGAACCTCTGCCCAGTATTCCTGCGGCAGCCTTTCACGGGTGGCCACTCTTTCAAAGCCTGTTAGGAAGGCCTCTACATCGTCCTCTGACGTCATCTTTGTCATGGCTTTCCGAACTTCTCTCCTGGCATCCCGCTCCGGTATCGCTGCACCCAGCTTTTGTTGTGCAGCCGCCAGTGCTGTCATCTGCTGTGCTAGCAGCCTGTTAGTTTCTTGCTGCTGTAAGTTGGCCTGTTGCTGGGCCTGCATAGCCTCAGAGTGTGCCTTCTGTTGCTGGAAGTTGGACTGAACCAGCTGTTTAATTAGCTCATCCATGGCTGTGGCTTGTTGCTTGTTGAAGGCCAGGACATGCACCCAGTGTATGTTTCACTGCACTGTGCCCGCTCCAAGCCACCATATGTGGGGAACCGCTCTGGTAGATACTTGGTAGCTGTGCAGTAAGCAGGGTCACAGACAGGATACAGTTCAATTCAAGTGTTTTTATTTCACACTTGTAGCTTCCAACAAACACAGGGCCTTAACATCAGGCTTAAACAAAAATAAAGTCCTGCTCGGCTAAGCAACTCACTAATATGTAACAATCCCTAGCTATACGTGGGACTGGCTATCCGGCCCCCAGTTACAAATCACAAGCGTTGTGTGGCCCATTCAATACCTCCTCTAGTCCAGCAGTCAGCTCTCCGGGTATGGCCACACTCCTCAGCTCTGCAGTGAGCTTTAAATTAGGACCCGAGGATCCACAGCTGCGGGCTGTGGAAGCCCCGGACCGAACCCCCCCGGGTGGAGTGAGCGTCCCACTACCAACCTCACTCACTCCAGAACAAGCAGGTCCCAGTACGTATTTTACAATCTGTCTATGTTAGCTATGGCCACCATCGACAACACAGACTATCAATCCTGCTTATACTGTGTCTGTGTTAACCCTTTGGTTACCAGAGACACACCCAAGGCTTACCATTCACAGTTTAACCATTTCAAGGGCAGATATCTGTTCTCCCAAACCATACCCTTCTCACAGTTGTTTTTCTTGAAAAACTGCAAGGTGCACATAGCATAGTTGTATTTTATCTGAAAAGTTTCTAAAGCACTGTTTCAGTTTGGGGTAGTCTCCTGGGCAGGAAAGGGTGTCTACCAATACATATGTGGTACCGCTGTAACTGGGAGAAATTGGGATTTCACACGCAATAAGATTTTATTGACAAACTTACATTTTTATTACAAAAAACACTACAAATTGTAAAAAATAGATTTTTTTAATTTATTTGCACATATTTCATCCAGAAATTATGAGAATACACTTAAACATGACAAAAAGACATTTCATGTCAAAGCTCAAACTCTGCTGAAAAAAATAATATATAATTTTCCTGGAAACTCCCTGGAAATCACAGTTGATCATATGTTGCCCAAAATAGTGAAAAATGGTCTGGCAAAAGAGGGTGACAAATACTCTAGGTAGGCTGGCACTTAAAGGGTTAAAGATTACTTCCATCCTAGCAATTACATTGGCCAGGCAGGTTAATGTCCTGCATGCCCTGTCCATCAAAGAACCCTACCTGAGAAAGTTACCAGACAGACTTCTTTTAAAACCAGATACCTTATATTTTCCTAAAATTACCTCAAAATTTCACAGGTCACAGGAGGTTGTGTTGCCAGCAATAGAGCCGGTTCAGCCAGATCAGGAGGACAGGTACTTAGTGCTTCTAGATGACAGAAAAATACCATTTTGTGATTACTCACCTGTAAAATGGGTATTATAAGTATGTCACACACCCCACTTCAGATACTTATTATTATTACACTTGGGTAACTCACCGCTAGGTGGCGCACTTGCAGAGATCTCCAAAAGCTTCAGCAAGCCCCTCCCGGTCTATATATACCTGGTACCTCTCACCAATTCCCCAGTGTTCAAAAAGCAGTAAGACAAGGTACCAGAACTAAACAAATTTAACCCTCAACCGTAAATAACAAAACTTCACCATATAAAGAACCAGGATACCAAAAAAGGGCGGGTGAAGTGGGGTGTGTGACATACTTATAATACCCATTTTACAGGTGAGTAATCACAAAATGGTATTATTCTAAGTATGTCACACACCCCACTTCAGATACTTATTATTATTACACTTGGGACATCCAACAGCAGTGTCCAAAAGAGGGCGGGTATCCAAACCAGGCAATAACGCAGATAAAACTCAAACCACTGCAGCCTGCAGAACCTTACGGCCAAAAACAGCATCCGCCGAGGCCCGAACATCAACCTTGTAAAACTTGGAAAAGGTGTGAACTGAAGACCAGGTAGCAGCCTTACAAACTTGTTCAACTGAAGCCTGGTGCTGAAAAGCCCAGGACGCACCGATCGCACGAGTAGAATGTGCAGTAACACGAAAAGGGGGGTCCTTCCCCTTGGCAAAATAGGCAGCAATAATCGCCTGACGAATCCACTTACTAATGGAAGACTTGGCCGGAGCCAAACCCTTCCTAGGACCACAAGGCACTACAAACAAAGCATCAGTCCTACGAAAAGAAGACGTGACACGCAAATAGTACCTAACACATCGCACCACATCCAAGCAGTGCAACGCACTCTCCTTATCATTCCTAGGCCTAGGGCACAAGGAAGGAAGAACAATGTCCTGATTAAGATGAAAAGCAGACACCACCTTAGGAAGAAAATCTGACTTGAAACGAAAGACCACTTTGTCCTGATGTTTCTCAAAATAAGGAGCCTGAATCGACAAGGCTGCCAACTCCGAAACACGCCGAACCGAAGTGATGGCCACCAAAAAGACAACCTTCTGAGTCAGAGTGGATAAAGCAATACCCTGCAAAGGCTCAAAAGGAGGAGCCTGCAACGCAGAAAGCACCAAATTCAAATCCCACACTGGGAGCAATGGCTTCCTAGGAGGCCTCAGATGCGAAACCCCCTGGAAAAAAGTCTTGACCAAGGAATGGCTAGCAAAAGACTTCTGGAAAAAAATTGACAAGGCAGACACCTGCCCCTTCAAGGTACTCAGCTGAAGACCAGAATCCAACCCAGATTGAAGAAAATCCAAAATCCGAGAAATAGAAAAAACCCGGCATGGCAAAGATCTAGTCTCACACCAATCAATATAAGATCTCCAGACCCTATAATAGATGGAAGAGGAAGACCTCTTCCTAGCACTAACAAGAGTCTGAATGACCGAGTCCGAAAGACCCTCCTCCTTCAAAATGGAGGTTTCAGCAGCCAAGCCGTTAAAGCCAGCGTTGGTAAACTGGGGTAACACAGTTGTCCCTGAGTGAGCAGATCTGGCCGAAGAGGCAGATCGAACTGATCCACTGCCAGACGAACGATGTCTGCGAACCACACCCGCCTTGGCCACCTTGGAGCCACGAGAATGGCGGGAACTCCTTCCTGAACTAGCTTTCGCAGCACCCTGCCTAGCATGGGAATCGGAGGAAACAGATACAGGAACCCCAGATCCTTCCAGCTCAACGACATGGCATCCGTCGCCAGTGCCAGAGGGTCCCGAGACAGTGACACGAATGTCGGAAGCTTGTGATTGTGACGAGAGGCAAACAGATCCACCTCCGGCGTTCCCCACCGAAGACACAAGGACCGAAACACATGGGGATGGAGAGACCATTCCCCCCGGCGGGACGAGCACCGGCTCAAGAAGTCCGCCTCCGTGTTCTCCACTCCTGGAATGTACACCGCCGAAATGCAAGGACCATACGTCTCTGCCCAGACCAGAATCAGAGACACTTCCCTGAGGGCACCCAGACTGCGAGTCCCTCCTTGGTGATTGATGTAAGCAACAGCCGTCTGATTGTCCGATCGAACCTGAACAGGCAGGCCCTGTAACCGATGCGTCAAGCGAGACAGAACCAACCTGATGGCTCGCAATTCCAGAACATTGATGGGCAAGTGAGCCTCCTGAGGGTCCCACAGCCCCTGAAACTGAAGATCCTTCCAGAAACCTCCCCATCCTGACAAGCTGGCATCCGTGGTGACAGTCTCCCACCGCGGAGTCAGAAACGACCTGCCCTTCAGAAGATTGTCCGGAAACAACCACCACCGAAGAGACCGCCGAACCCGAGGGGAAATCTGGAAGGACCGATCCAACGACCGCGGGCGCCTGTCCCAAGACGCCAAAAGATGAAGCTGCAGCGTCCTCGTGTGAAACTGTGCGAAGGGAACCGCCTCGAACGAGGCCACCATCAACCCCACCAGTCTCATCCCTAGCCGAATGGACGGGCGAGGAATAGAAAGAAGACGCTGAGCCAATTCCTGAATCAAAAGAACCTTGTCCTGAGGAAGAAACACTTTGTGCTGACAAGAGTCCAAGGACATCCCCAGAAAAGTCACCACCCTGGCCGGAACCAGAGAGGACTTGGGGTAATTGATCACCCAGCCGAACCTCTCCAGCATGGACACCACCGTGCTGGTATCCCCTTCTGCTTGGCTGAAGGAAGGAGCCATGATGAGAAGGTCGTCCAGGTAAGGAACAATGAGAATCCCCTGCGCTCTGAGCAGGGCCATCACCCCTGCCAACACCTTCGTGAACACTCTCGGGGCCGAAGTGAGGCCGAATGGGAGAGCCACAAACTGAAAATGACGATCCTCCACCACAAAGCGAAGAAACCGCTGATGTGGCGGAAAGATAGGAATGTGAAGATACGCGTCCTTGATGTCTATGGACGTCATGAAGTCCCCCTGCCGAAGCGAGCCGATCGCCGACCGCAAGGTCTCCATGCGAAACTTCCGGGGACGAATAAACCTGTTGAGACACTTCAAATCCAAGATCGGACGGAAGGACCCGTCCTTCTTGGGGACAGTGAAGAGATTGGAGTAATAACCTCTTCCTACCTCCGAAGGAGGAACCGGGCAAATGACTGCCAACATCAGAAGATTCCTTACTGCCGCCAGGAGCCCCTGCGCGGCCACAGGATCTAGAGGCACCCGAGACCTGAAAAACCTTGGAGGAGGGCGGGACTCGAACTCCAGCTTGTAACCGGTCGACACTACCTCCCGGATCCACCTGTCCGACACCTCCAGGTCCCACACCCGGGAGAAGCATCGTAACCGTCCCCCCACCCGAGCGGGTGAGGGCGCCCCCTCATTGCTGAGCGGGCTTGGCAACTGACTTAGGCTTGGCGCCCCAAGCGTGAACGGGGCGGCCACGGCCTCTACCCCTATTCCAACCCGTGCCCCTGGAAACCGAGACGCCCGCACCTCTGCCGGCTTTGGCTCCCCTAAAGGACGGATTGAAGGAGACCGCCCCCCGAAAGGAACGACGAAACCTCTTGCGCTGAGGCAACCTGCCTCCCTTGACAACAGAATCCAGCTTTTCACCAAAAAGCCTCGACCCCAAGAAAGGAAGGGCCGTGAGAGATCTTTTAGAATTAAGGTCAGCTGTCCACTGTCGCAACCACACAGAGCGACGAATAGCCACCAACAGAGCAGAAGCTCTGCCACACATCAACATGGCATCATCCTGGGCGGCCAGAACAAATGACAAAAAAGAGTCACAACGCTTGAGCGCAAGAAACTCATCACCAGAGGGATCAAGGTCCACACACAAATCCCTGACCAAAGACCGCACTGCCAAAGTCAAAAGAGCCGAAGCACAAACAGGCCTCAAAACCGAGCCCGCACAAACAAAACCATGGCGGGCCAACTGATCAATCCGGCGATCTTCGCCATCCTTGAGATAAGTAGTGTCAGGAAGATGAACAGTCGCCGTATTAGACAGTCCCAAAACCGGGGCATCCACCTCGGGAGGGACCGACCACCGCTTTAGCAAGTCCGCCGGAAAGGGATATTTCCTATCCCAGCTGGGCGGAACACCAACAAGCCGTGTAGGCTGCTCCCATTGCTTAAGGACAACATCCTCAAAATGCTGTTGACTGGGAAACTCCAAACGCTGCTTGACCCCCCCAAAGAGCTGACCCCTAGGCCGAGGAGCCGCCTCGGGAGGGTCCAAATCCAGAACCTCAAACATCTGGGCTAAAATAGAAGGCGTGTCAGGAACGGGACCATCAATATGGTCCCCCTCAGTACCCAACACCTGCTGACCCACGGAGACATCCAATTCCTCCTCAAGCTCCCCCTCCTCAAGGGGGCGATCCACCCAATCCAAATCCTCAACAACCTCCTCATCAGAGTCCGGCTGAGGCGGAGATAGGTGTATACGCTTCGCGGTAACCTTCAGAGCGGACATATCTGAAAACCGCTTCTCGAGGCTGGCCAGACGGGCGCACACCTCAGATTGCGAATCCCCACCCATGACAACGTCACACGGGGTCCGGAACAGGCGAGGCGAAGAGGGAGATGGCGCGGACGAAGAAGTCCCAGGCACCGGAGTGCTGGATTGACGCTCAATGTTCCGCTTTGCACATGGTATACATATAATGACATCATCCCCCGGGAGCGGAGTCCCACAACCCCCGCACAGCCTGGATTGTCCCGAAGGATCAGTTCCGGTATCCTTGGCAGCCTCCATATGGTGAATTTATGGTATTCGCGGAACCCAGGGATTTATGCAGTAAGCAACCCGGGATGCCCCCAATGATACAATCTAAGTATATATAAATATATTATACATATATATACAATCTATACTGCCCAGACCAGGGAAAAAATTTTTGCCAGCCACCCAAGAGGGACTATAAGGCCGAACCCAAACTAGCCAGGTATATGAGACCGGGAGAGCCCCACAGGATGGAATCCCGGAATCTGAAAGACAAAGACAAAGACAACAGTCAAAACCAGCACAACATGGCAGCAAACACACAACATAGTCAAAATACTGGGAAGCCAGGGAGGGCCAGACTTAGCAGAAAAACAGGGAGGCCAGGGGCCAAGAGCATATAAGCATAAAATAATGGCTGCGAAATACCCCACCTGCTTCTATTACCAACACAGGCATACCCAAAACCTGGCCGCATACACCACCAACACCCCCGGTCGGAGGGGGGGGGGGGGGGAAGGGGGGGGGGGGAAGAAACAGAGCCCGCAATAAGGCCCAATAGCCAGCGATCCCTGCCCCACTATCCCCTATAGGCAAACACGGTAGAAAACAACAAGAACCTACCTGGATCCTGCCGCAACTAACAGACGCCACGAAATGGCGGCCAGCCAGGGAGAGAAGGAGCGAGACTCGGGGCGGGCCCAACAGAAACGCGGGAGCCGCTAAGGCCCCGCCCCTCCTCGTTCCGCTTGTCACGGCGCGGGCCGCGCGAGCCGCGGTCCCGCCCACCTCTGAGGCAGAGCGAGCAGCGGGCGCCACAGGAATGGCGCCCACGGAAACCGCCAAGGCGGACCGGCAGCGCACATGCCGCCCCGATCCGCCCGCAATAAAACACCGGCGAGCGCGACCGCGGCCTACGGGCCGGCGGCGCAGCGCGCCTGCCGGCCCCGCCCACAGAGCGAGCAGGGGACCCTAGGCCAAGACAGGCGCCCTGACATGGCGCACGCCCCTACCTACAAAACGGGCCGGCGAGCCCGCCGCCCGCACAGCCCCCTAAGTAAAAAACACGGGGCTCAGAGAGCCCCCCAAGCACCAAGCACCAAAAAGAAAACGCCAGACCACTCATCCCTGCCACTCACACACACACAGACATGAATAAAAGTCAAGGGCACTAAGGGCAAACTAATGGGGATATAAGGGCTGGGGCATCCCACGTCCGGATCACCAACCGGAGCACCGCTATGCCCCATAATATAGGGTCGAGCGGAGGAGCTAATCTCCTAGGCACCTAAAGTGCCATCTACCTGTGCCCGGCCTCCAGCCTGAGCTGGGAGGCTGCCATAGAATAAGGGGATAAACACAAAACAGAGCCGGGCAGAAATAGACCATTGGGGGGGGGGGGCCGGGGTGATACCCCGGCTACCTGCAAGCAGGAGACTTCTCTCTTCTGTCTTGTCGCCATCTTGCAGAGACCAACACTGGGGAATTGGTGAGAGGTACCAGGTATATATAGACCGGGAGGGGCTTGCTGAAGCTTTTGGAGATCTCTGCAAGTGCGCCACCTAGCGGTGAGTTACCCAAGTGTAATAATAATAAGTATCTGAAGTGGGGTGTGTGACATACTTAGAATACTGGTTCTCCTGTATTTCGGATCATCTATTAGTCTCCTTTGGGGGGAAGAGCAAGGGGCTGCAGGCATCCAAAGCATCCATAGCGAGATGGATCAAAGATGCTATATCTCTGGCCTATCAAGCAACACCCCTCTTGGGTATTAGAGCTCATTCTACTAGGACAGTGTCAGCTTCTTGGGCTTATAATGGCGGCATCTCTTTGGAGGAAATATGTAAGGCCGCCACCTGGTCTTCACGACACATGTTCATGAGACATGACAAGGTGGACTTGTGGAATCACGACCAACAGAACTTCTGCCCACCCTCAAGTAGGATGCTGTGTGTTTGCTTGCCTTCTGTGGCTAAGCTGGAAACCCCAGTTAGTCTTACCAGTACCAGTCTTACGGTATTCCCAATAGTTCTCCAGGATGGCGTCCTACATCCCACCCCATTTTTCATGTCTATTTATAGGTTTCACTTCTTGTCTTTTTCCCCTTTGGGTCTCAGATCTATTCCTGTAAAAAACACTGAGGCCTAAGGGGAAGAGGTGGGGTTTACTGTCAGTTTGTGTTTTCTTTTTAGGGAGAGGAAGTGGATGGCTAAGCTGTCCTGGAGGACTATTGGAAATACCGTTCCCGGTAAGACTAACTGGGATTTTTTCTTCTTTACTTGCTACATAGCAACATTAGACTCCAATCCCCTGCCCCACTGCTGGGTTCTGCCAATCACTTCCAGTCCACAGCAGCAGAATTTAGACAGTAGTAAAAAAGAAAAAAATGAACAAGACTTACCGTAAAAATCACAGTCAAACATATATATAGCGCAAAATGGTGAAAATGGCCTGGAAACAGAGGGCGACATTATCTTTAGGTAGGCTGGCACTGAAAGGGTTAAAGCAACACAAAGCCCATAAATTGATGCCCTGTGCCCCTGTTCATCCTCTCCATCCGAATATATTCGGGCGATGTGTCCCGCTCAGCGGTAGATCTATTTTTACACTGTGAAGGCCATGGCCATCTGCCATTTTTGAGATCACCAATTGCCTTATCTCAAGAATGCCTGCTGACGTGACAAGCCCACTGGTAGCATCCCCCATTTCCCTGTAGTCTGGTAAATGGCTATCTGAATTGTTGAGCATGGGAGTGCTTCCAAGCTACAGGAAAGCCAGGGATGTGGGCATGGTCAGCAGAAGCTCTGCGGGAGACACTGGGAAAGGGGGTTCCACACAGCGAGGAATCCAGATATTGGATGCCGCGGGAGCAGGCTAGCGGCTGGCCCGGGAGTCTCTTAGACTCCAGGTTTTCTTCCTGTTTCTCCTGCCTGTGAACAAAGCCTAAGGTTGAAGTAATAAATAGAGTTACGGTATTAGTGGTGTTAATCGTGACCTGCCCTCAACACTGTGCACTATATACCGCTGCGCTGGGGATATCACTCCAAATGAACGCTAATAACACCTAAATACATAAATCCTGGGTAAACACCTAAAAAAAACAAATTAAACTGTTGGGCTTACAAATGTAAATAAAAAGTCTATAGTCTGACTACTGTTCAAATATGTGCAGATCTCCTTGTCTCCAATAGATAATGATATCAATTTAATTAAGAAAGTATAGGGAGGACTCTGTAGGACTTTTTATAGGAATTATATAACCAAATCCTTGTAAAGAATATTAGTGTGGGGAATTTACCTATTCCTTACCACCAGAAGCCTCTGTTACCATGTTCTATAGATGTCTCATGCTCTCTAGCCAGCAGTTTTTGCTTCAGAATAGCAAATGCTTCTATAATCCCGCATATTAAAGGGACTGTCCAGGCAACATAAAAAAGCTGTAGGACATTTCCATTTAGTCCTGTGCAGATTATCAGTCTGGCACCCAGCAAGTGCATCATGAACCCGAGTCCCCCGCCGTCCAGGCACAAACTTCTGTCATCTGCCCTCAGTCACAGAAATACTAGTATTTACACTCCATTTACTGTGATGAAGGGAGCCTGCTGAGACCTGACAGGCTCCCTCCATTTCACTGAAGGAAGGGGGTGTGCTGCAGGCACTGTGACTGATGATGGGAGGTGGTCGTTCACCAGAGGTGCCAGCGTCAGGGGATTGGGCTTGGATGACGTGGGACTGGCTTCATACTGTTCACGAGTATGAAGCCAGTTGGTCACGTCCCTCAGGCTACAATTGTTGGAACAGAAGAGGCCAGTGCTCCAGATGCATTTTTTCAAAATGGTGAGCAAAAGTTCATAGGTACATAATACAGGTCCATAAACACTTCAATCATCCAACATTTCGGGGTTATAAACACCTTCATCAGGGATGAACCATCAACCAGATAACACCATCCAGCAAGAGTTAAATACTTGTAATGGGCAGCAAACTCCTGCCTGACATCACAGTGATGTCATAGGTCAGGGTTGTGACCTCTAGGTCAGACCGGCCAGATATTAATATTGAAAGTTGCAATCTACAAGCATACTTGCGCTTTAAGTCAATTGTAATGTCCTCCCCCCCCCTGCTCTGAGTGGTTTAAAAAACACTCATGTATTTTGCCACTGCTGCTTACCTTGGTGGCTTAGTACCACCTGAATTCAGCGTGCCGTCCCCGCGTGTCTGGGGTAGTCACATTCACATGGCTGGGGCTGAAAGTCAGAGCGGCAACAGATGACACGTCAGGTCCACCACTCCAATTTGTGGGCGGATCCCTCACCGTCACCTGTCAAGGTAGCATTCAGGCGATGCTCTCAGGCTGGCTGGGGCACATACACCGTTCCTATCTGGATGGTGTTATGTGTTCCGATAATCTGGTCCCCCAGCAAGCTGCACATGCAATGTGACCCGGGGGCCACGGTGAGGACCCAATTTTGGCTCTGGGGACCTGTTGCACATACATTTTGCACATAACTTGTCATAACAGGTTAAGTGAAAGAAAAGGACGAAAAAGAAAAGAATGGAGGGGAAACTAACAACTGGTATTCACACTATAAGGCCCAAAGGGAAATGTAAAGTAGGAACAGCAAGTATGGAGAAAAGAGAATGAAATAAGGCAGGGGAAGAAAGAAACATGAAGATGGGATAAGAATAAGACAGCCAAGAGGCAAAAGGAGGAGTGGTAAATCAGAGAGAGAAGAAAACTAAAAAATAGTAGAAAAATAGAGAAAAAGACGGAAAGATGGGGGGCCAAAGTAAGGAAAGGGAGAACGAAGAAAGGGGGAAAAGGGAAATAAGAAACTAGGGCAAATGAAAAAATAGAAGAAAAATAAAAATACAGGTGCAAATGGATGAAGACAGGGAAAGGAAAAAGACAAAGAAAAGGGCAAAAGAAAAGCAAAGAGATAGACGAGAAGAAGATAGAAAAAAGGAAGAAAGAAAAGCCAAATCCAAACTATCAATGAAAAAAGAGCACAGAAAAGGAAGGAGGAAACAGACTGTGATTGTTGAGAGGTGGCATAGACAGTAGTCAGAGCTTGGAGTTGACACCGACACAGCACCGGGTGGGACCATTGATGGTAGTCATCTGAAACCAGAGTCCCCCAAGTGGTATCAACAGCAAGGCTGGAGGGTCAACTTGTGATGGTGGCCAATGCCACCACTTCTAAAGTGCTCCTAAACTCATTTTCTTCCTTTGGTCACTTTGAATACCAGAGTGACCAGAGAAGAAATCACCAACACGCTATCTCACCAAAGAAACTGTAAGGTATGACCCCTTAACACTAGGCTGCAGCAAATACTTACCTTTTCCAGCGCAGCTTATTACTTACTTTTGCCCCACTGTTGAGTCTATGTCCCTCTGTTCCTCGTTGTTCCCATTTGTCCCTCTTTGAGGTGTAACATGTAGATCTGCATCACTAAATGATTAATTTGCCTATTTAAAGTGTTTATATTGTTTTTACTGGTATAACCTATCAATTATCCACCCCTCAATGAGGAGGCATGGCCTAATTTAATAAATGGCCCTCTTTCTCACCCTGATAAGTTGGTAGCAAGGCCGGCGTCAGCACCCGGCAAGCTGCCGAGGGCCCCCACCCCACACGGGGGCCCACTGACACCTGGCACAATGTGGTTAACCCTTCTAGTGCCAGCTTTGTGAGTCTCAATAACAAACAGCTCCAATAGGAGGTTGGAGGGCAAGCAGTCCTTCTTAGTTTTGGCCATGGAATTTATAGACATCTGACCCGTGAGTCTCCACAAAGGGGCCCACTGAGACCATGCTGCCCAAAGGCCCACATAAACCTGGAGCCGGCCCTGGTTGGTAGGTATGTCATTGGTCAACCATGACCCCAGATCACTGTACATCCATGAGAGATGGGAAAGTCCACAATAAAGTTCATGGCAATATGAGACCAAGGAACTACAGGAACCAGTAGAGGTTGTAACTGACCAACTGGTCCTCGATTGGTTGGTTTAGAACGGGCACACACTTCACAGGACTTGACAACAGCAGCTGTATCTGCCTTAATGTTGGGCCAACAGAGGTAAAGCTGCAAGGTTATTCTAAATATACAGCACGTCCTGTTCCTGAATATTCCTTACACATTGGTAATGCATCCACAAGATGGTGCTGGACTGCAGAAAAACAGCTTGTGGCTCCTCCCGGCCCTATATAAGTCAGGGACCTTCCACAAAATCCCCAGTTTTATTCTGCAGTCTGGACTGCGAAGATAGAAGATGGCTCTCTATATACGCAGGCGAGCGGGGCTTACCAGCCTGCGGCCCTGCAGGACTATTACCCCCTGTTCTGGACCCACTGCCTCCCAGCCTCGGCTGACTGGTTCGGGTGAAGGTAGGACAGCACCCGGGTTAGGTGCTTTAGGAGCGCTGCACCGACCGCAGTCCCTGGGCGGTATAGGCCTGTGGTGAGCCTTGTGGGATGCCCCCTCCCGCTCCCCTTGGTATCTGCCCTCCTCTCATTTTGTTTCACTGAGTAGCCCCCTTCCTTCGCTCTCCCTGGAGATCTCGGGGGGGGCGTGTGTGCGGTATGTCAAGCAGCCTGAATGTTCACTTGCTCATCCAGAATTGATATTTGTTGTATCCTGCATGTCTTGCTTAATGTGTTTTTTACTGGCAGCCGCCGCCGCGTGTTTGTACATCGCTCCGCAGACGGCGGCGACATTACCTCAGGCTCTGCCGCGCCGTCATGTGGGCACGATTCGCGCTCTTCAGGGGGGAGGCGGGCTCTGCGGATGCTTCTCTAGTGGTCCACCCCTCGAGGTATATGCGGACGCCATTTTGCCTCCCTCGTGCTGCGTGTCTGTTGCTTCCTACCACGGTCCGTGAGTGCCCCTGCGGGGTGGATTGTTATATATATATTGTAGACATGTCACTGGAGAAGTGGTCGAGGGGGTGTACATTTCACCTAGGTTACTACGCTGGGTGAGATGGTAAGTCCAGGATTGATTTGTTTCCCAGCAGTGGTATGCTGCTGAGGTGTTGTTCAATTTTGCCGGGCCTGGATTTATATGGAATGGCAGGTAGGTTTGGTAGAGGGACCTGTCATTCCACACCCCTCCGATCCGGTTTGGGTTTTGGATCAGGTGAGCTCTGATCCTAATTAGCCTGGGAAGTAAAAGCCCTGCAGAGACTGCAGGCTATTGCTCTGAGCCAGAAATGAACAGCCTGAGTGTGTGTGAAGGAAGCTGCGAACGCAGCCATTGCTGGAGCTAAAACTCACCCTGCGATATCCAGGCTAACGCTGCGTTATGAAACTGCTAGATAGGTGAGAAGAACCTGTTAAGTAAGCGCCCAGACGGGCTAGGTCTTTATTTTGTTTGTACACAAATGAAGCACGCTGCTGCTGTATGTTTTGTTACTGGACTGTTTATGCCATGAATAAACGTCAAGACCTGCTTTTATAACACCTAAGTCTGCCGTGAACTGTGTCCAAACACACCATCCCCCGGGAAGATCCCTACAATTGGTGCTGCGGAGCGGGCATTACGGTTGCTAGGGGCAACGGTGTGGACAGACTTAGCTACAGCTGCTTATGTCTTGGGTGAAAGCTGCAACTACACTCCAAGAACAGGCGGGCAACATGGAGGAGATGCTAAAGCAGTTTATGCAAGTAAGTTTGCAACAACAACAGGCTCAGATAGAGGCCAATAGACGACATGAACAGGCTCAGATAGAGGCTAATGGACGACATGAACAGGCTCAGATAGAGGCTAATAGACGACATGAACAACTTATTGAATACCTGATAGCAAAACAGGAGGCGCCTGTGGTTGCTAACCCCCAAACAGTGGTGCGAGCCGCTCCAGAGACTTTTGATGTGAGAAGAGCTGTGCAGCGAGCACTGCAAAAGATGACTGCTGAGGACGATGTTGAGGCCTTCCTAACTGTGTTTGAGCGTGTGGCTGAGCGAGAGAAGTTACCAGTCGCTGAGTGGGCAGAGGTAATTGCGCCCTATTTAACAGGGGAACCTCAAAAGGCCTACTATGACCTCAGTGAGCAAGAGGTTAAGGACTATACTCGGCTAAAAGCGGAGATACTTGCCCGACTAGGCGTCACTACTGCGGTCCGTGCCAGGAGGGTACGCAACTGGAGCTACAGTTTGGACAAATCGGCAAGGTCCCAGATGTATGACCTGATCCATTTGGCGAGAAAGTGGTTGGAGCCAGACACTTCTACTCCTGCACAGATCCTAGAGAGGGTTGTGATGGATCGCTACCACCGAGCTCTTCCTGCTGACCTGCAACGCTGGGTGGGACAAGGTGACCCTAAGAATGCAAACGAACTTGTCAACCTTGTGGAGAGGTTCCAGGCGACTGAGGACTACCTCCGTGATGTTTCTGCAGCCCCCTCACCTCCCCGGAGTGCCAGATCTGTGCCATCAGCTGGTAAGAGACTTCCATCTATTGGGGGAGTGTGGAGGGGTGCTGAGGGAGGAAAAAGGGCTCAAGTGGTGTCTCAGGGGCAAAAGACTGGGGATGGTCCCGGGTGGCTAAGTGGCCCTAAAAAGGACTCCTTGCCAAGGAGACCAGGCTCTATCCAGTGCTGGAGATGCCATGAGATGGGACACGTGTCTGCCCATTGCCCTCTTACCACTGAGCCCATGGAATGTGAGGCTAATCGGCGTCAGTCGCTATTTGCGGAACCATCTTGTGTTGCAGTTCCTGGACTAGAGACTGAACCGCAAATCTGCAACGTTACAATTAATGATTTTCCTGTTAAGGCGTTGCTGGACTCAGGAAGCCTCGTAACCTTGGTGCATGCCAGCCTGGTGGCTGGGGACTTTGAGTGTAAAAAGCATATGAGTGTCGTTTGTATACATGGGGATACAAAAGTGTACCCTATAGTGCTGGCTGAAGTCGGGACTGAACAAGGCACCGTACAATATGAAGTGGGTGTGGTTAAAAACCTCATGCATAACGTAATATTGGGGCGCGATTTTCCATTATTCTGGGCTCTCTGGGGAAAAAGAAAATCCCCCGAAAGGAGTGAGGATACTCCTAAGGTTGTTGCATTACCCCCTCTAAGTGATAAAAGTGTGCAGGATGAAAATGATTGTTTTCCTTTGCAGGTCCTGGCTGGAGAGGAGGAGGCTCCTCCCACTGAGCAAAATATACCAGACTTAGAGGTGTCTAGGGATAATTTTGGGACTGCACAGTTACAGGACCCCACTCTCAAAAATGCGAGAGAGCAGGTTGCTGTCATGAATGGGGTACCTCAGGAACCAGATGCTGAGAAAAGATTTCCACATTTTTCTGTGACTAATGATCTTTTCTATAGAGTCACTAAGATTAAGGACGAGATTGTGGAACAGCTTCTGGTGCCTAAGCCGTACCGGCGTCAAGTGCTGGACATGGCACATAACCATGTTCTTGGGGGACACTTGGGGACTGACAAAACGCAGGAGAGGGTTCTCCAGAGGTTCTACTGGCCGGCGATATATAGTGATATTAAAAAGCACTGCGAGTCGTGCCCCACATGTCAGCTTAGTGCCCCAGTGTCACATTTTCGCAGTCCTTTGGTTTCGCTCCCTATTATAGAGGTGCCTTTTGAGCGTATAGCCATGGATTTAGTGGGTCCCATTGTAAAATCCGCTAGAGGACACCAATATATTCTGGTGGTCATGGATTATGCGACCCGCTATCCTGAAGCTGTGCCCTTAAGAAACACCGCATCTAAAACAATTGCACGTGAGTTGTTTTATATGTTCTCTAGGACTGGAATCCCCAAAGAAATCCTAACTGACCAAGGTACACCCTTTATGTCAAAGGTGATGAAGGAGTTATGCAAACTATTTAAAATCTCACCCATCCGTACCTCTGTATACCACCCCCAGACGGACGGATTGGTGGAGAGATTTAACAAAACTTTGAAACATATGCTGAAAAAAGTGGTGGAAAAAGATGGCCGTGACTGGGATCATTTGTTACCCTACCTTATGTTTGCTATTAGGGAAGTGCCCCAAGCGTCCACAGGGTTCTCACCATTCGAGTTGGTCTATGGTCGTCACCCTAGGGGTCTACTGGACATTGCAAAAGAGACATGGGAGAGCGAGTCCACCCCATACAAGAGCGTTATTGAGCATGTAGCACAAATGCAGGACCGTATAGCCGCTGTAATGCCCCTAGTAAGGGAACACCTCCAGAGGGCGCAAGAGGCCCAAAGTAGAATTTACAACCGGTCTGCAAGAATCAGGACATTTAACCCAGGCGATAGGGTCCTTATACTAGTTCCCACTGTTGAGAGTAAATTCCTGGCGAAGTGGCAAGGTCCCTATGAAATTGTGGAAAAGGTCAGTGAGGTGAACTACAAGGTACACCAACCAGGTAGAAGGAAGCCTTTCCAAGTTTACCACGTAAACTTGATTAAGCCCTGGAAAGACAGGGAATCCTTGGGGGCGACAAATACTGTTAGTAATTTGCCACAACCAATCCCTCCAGTCAAGGTTGGTGATACCCTATCAGTGTCACAGAAACAGGAGGCTCAGGAATTTTTACAGAAAAACAAAGACAAGTTTTCTGACCTCCCAGGGCGTACACACCTCATCTATCATCACATTGAAACTGAGCCTAGAAGCAGAGTAAACCTCAAGCCCTATAGGATCCCAGAAGCCCGTAGGGAAGCCGTATCTGCCGAGGTAAAACGTATGCTTGATCTGGGAGTAATTGAGGTGTCACAGAGTGAATGGTCCAGCCCGATTGTATTAATCCCAAAGCCTAATGGAACTTGGAGGTTCTGTAACGATTTCAGAAAGGAGATCTCAAAATTTGATGCCTATCCTATGCCCAGGGTGGATGAGTTGATTGAGAAGTTGGGTAATGCCAGGTACATAACCACCCTCGATCTCACAAAGGGCTACTGGCAGATTCCACTTACTAATGAGGCTAAAGAGAAAACTGCATTCTCCACCCCTGATGGGCTATTCCAGTATGTAGTGATGCCGTTCGGGTTACATGGAGCACCTGCGACTTTCCAGAGGTTGATGGACTTGATTTTGCGACCACATCGTGATTACTCAGCTGCCTACCTCGATGATGTGGTCATTTTTAGCCCTGATTGGGAAAGTCACCTCTGTAAGGTACAGGCTGTATTGGATACCATAAGTGATGCGGGGTTGACCATAAATGCCGAGAAGTGTGCAATAGCCCTAGAAGAGGCCAAGTATCTGGGCTACATTATTGGAAGAGGGTTGATTAAGCCACAGCTAAATAAAGTGGAGGCAATACAGAATTGGCCAAAACCCCTGACAAAGAAACAGGTCAGAGCTTTCCTTGGTATTACGGGCTATTACCGTAGATTTGTGCCGAACTTTGCCTCAGTTGCTGCTCCCCTAACTGACTTGACCAAGGGCGGAAAGAGAGCCATGATCACGTGGACTCCAGAGGCCGAGAAGGCTTTCCAAAGCCTTAAATCTGCCTTGTGCCAACAACCTGTGTTAGTTACCCCCGATTTCAGGCGAGAATTTCTGGTCCAGACAGATGCTTCTAACACAGGCTTAGGTGCAGTACTCTCACAAGTAGTAAATGGTGAGGAGCATCCGGTGATGTACTTGAGTAGAAAGCTAACCCCGGCCGAAAAAAATTATGCCATTGTGGAGCGTGAGTGTTTGGCAGTGAAGTGGGCCCTCGAATCCCTAAAATATTACTTACTAGGCAGGAAATTCAAGTTAGTGACAGACCATGCCCCCCTAACATGGATGAAGTTAAACAAGGAGAGAAACGCAAGAGTGACTAGATGGTTTCTGTCCCTACAAAACTTTAATTTCACTGTGGAACACAGGCCAGGGAAATTACAAGCAAATGCTGACGCATTGTCGAGGGTACATTGTCTGTGGGGACAAAATGCTCAGCCCTCCGGTCTGAAAAAGAGGGGGGGGATATGTAGACATGTCACTGGAGAAGTGGTCGAGGGGGTGTACATTTCACCTAGGTTACTACGCTGGGTGAGATGGTAAGTCCAGGATTGATTTGTTTCCCAGCAGTGGTATGCTGCTGAGGTGTTGTTCAATTTTGCCGGGCCTGGATTTATATGGAATGGCAGGTAGGTTTGGTAGAGGGACCTGTCATTCCACACCCCTCCGATCCGGTTTGGGTTTTGGATCAGGTGAGCTCTGATCCTAATTAGCCTGGGAAGTAAAAGCCCTGCAGAGACTGCAGGCTATTGCTCTGAGCCAGAAATGAACAGCCTGAGTGTGTGTGAAGGAAGCTGCGAACGCAGCCATTGCTGGAGCTAAAACTCACCCTGCGATATCCAGGCTAACGCTGCGTTATGAAACTGCTAGATAGGTGAGAAGAACCTGTTAAGTAAGCGCCCAGACGGGCTAGGTCTTTATTTTGTTTGTACACAAATGAAGCACGCTGCTGCTGTATGTTTTGTTACTGGACTGTTTATGCCATGAATAAACGTCAAGACCTGCTTTTATAACACCTAAGTCTGCCGTGAACTGTGTCCAAACACACCATCCCCCGGGAAGATCCCTACAATATATATATATATATATATATATATATATATATTTTTTTTTTTTTTTACTGTATTCTTAGGGGGATGTCTTCTTAAGTCTTTCAGGCGGGTAGACCTCATTGTGGTTTCTCCCGGTCCTCCCTCTTTTAGTTTTGGGCCCCACATCCCTAGCGGGCTATTGGGGCATCCCGGGTTGCTATCATTAGCGCTAACCCTATATTGGCCTATTGTGCCACTATAATCACCATATGGAGGCTTCTGGGGATAATGTGCTTGGGGTTCCTTCGGGACAAGCCCGACTATGTGTTGTGTGTGAAGTATCCCCTATAAGTGATGATGTCAGGGTGTGTGTACCCTGCACACAGCAGGTGCTTGCACTGCAGCCTGGGTTGCCTGTTACTGGTGCGGCGGCCCCTCGGGCTTCGCCTACCCCCCCACTTACATTTGACCCCCTCCGAGGGGCATAATAGCGGGGAGTCTCAACCTGATTTAGCTGCACGGGTGGCCAGCATTGAAAAACATCTTGCTGGGTCTGCCCCGCGTAAGGGTTCTGCTAAGAACCCGCGGTTTCCCTCTTCCCTGCAGAAGACAAGGGCCCTTACTCTCAGGTCCTTACCCCCTTGAGCAGGGGGGATTATTTTCTGATTCAGAATCCTCTGAGGAACAACCTTAGATTTACAGTAGTACTGGGACTTCCTTTGGGGAAGACCCGTGGTCCCCTGATGACACTGACAGGCTGCTGAGTCATATTTTTGAAGTGCTTTGTATTTCTCCCCCGGCAGTGGCCCTGCAGCAGCAGGGTGAGCTTTTTCATACAGTTAAGCCACGCTGGGATTCCCTGAGCAGTCTCACTTTAATAATCTACTGCTCAAGGAATGGGAACGGCCTAGCAAGCTGCCAGGACTGCCTAAGAGTTGGGACAAGAGGTATCCCTTTCCTGCTGATGTTGTTAAGCGTTGGTCATGTCTTCCCGAGGTGGATGCGCCAGTTCTGGGGTTGTCCAATACATCTGTCATGCATTCTCCTGATACTACTACCCTGCAGGATGGTGAGGACCGGCGCTTGAACCAACTGGCCTGTCACGCCTTTGTGTGGGGACGGCTCTGCGCCCGATTTGTGCCTCTGCTATTACAGCTATTGACATTAAAGGGGTGCTTAAGTGTCTCTTGGATGGGGCATCTGAGGATGCGGGTAGAGAAGAGTATAGATCTCTACTGCTTTGTGAGGAATTTATTGCATATATTCTGCCTGCTATGGATGACGCCATTAGAATGTGTGGTAGAACTTCTGCCTTGTTGGTGGCTATACACCGCTCTGTCTAGCTACGTCAATGGGTAGCTGATAACGCTGCTAAGAAAGCCCTCACTGGCTTCCCTTTCAAGGGCCTGCGTCTCTTTGGGGAGCATTTGGATTTGTTTGCCAGGAGGGCAGGTTACCTCAACGTAGGAGGCCGCCCCGGTCCTTTCGGGGGATGGGCGCTTTTCTCCCATCCTTCCGTGGTTCCACAACTGGCCAAGGAGTCTCTTTTACTGGGGTCCGAGGAGATCACTGGGGAAGGGGCAGAGGACGTGGCCGTCGTGGCCTCTCCTGAGGTCCCAAGCCAAAATCCTCACCCTAGCCCCCTCAGGCATGAAGGGGCACCCTCAGCCATCCGGGTGGGGGATGGCTCCGGCTCTTTGCTCACGTCTGGAGGCTTCACATCTCAGACCGGTGGTTTCAGGAGGTAGTGTCAAGATAGAGCTGCCTGGCCGCCCCCAAGATTCATCAAATCCCGGATATTTTAAAACTCCCTGTCAGCTCAGGGTCTGTGCCTTGCTGTCCAAAACCTTCTGGTTCTGATCAACCACCCCAAGTCTTTCCTGTCACCGTCAATGGTGAGGTCCTTTCTGGGCATGACTCTGGATACATATCAGGTCAAGATCCTTCTCCCTCAGCAGAAGGTGGAGAATCTTCAGGCACTAGCCAGGCATCTTCTGTCTTCCCCTCATCCCTCCATCCGGCAGGGGATGTAGTTGGTGGGACTGAGGGTGTCCTGCTTTGAGGCAGTTCCTTACACTCAGTTTCACATGAGACCCCTTCAAATTCACCTCTTGTCAGTTTGGGATCGGAACCCTCGGTCCCTGGATCAGGTGCTGGTTCTGTCCCCCCTGGTCAGACGGTCTCTCTCGTGGTGGCTGAACTCAAGAAACCTGTTGGTGGGCAGATCTTTTCTGGCCCCGTGCTGGGAGACAGTCATCACCACAGATGCCAGCCTGACAGTTTGGGGGGGGCTTCTGGAAATCCCTGAAATTCCAGGGTCAGTGGGGCCCTCAGGAGGCCTACACCCCTATCAACATTCTGGAATTGAGGGCGATAAGGTTGTTATCGCCCAACTGACGCCACACCTTCGAGGTCAGACGGTTCAGGTCCGCTCGGACAACCAGACGGCGATTGCCTACATCTATCATCAGGGAGGGACTCGGAGCAAGAGGGTTCTCAATGAAGTGTCCCTGATACTGTCTTGGGCGGAGGAGAATGTTCCCTGCATCTCAGCCGTGTACGTCCCGGCGGTGGAGAATCTGGAGGCAGACTCCCTCAGCAGGGGGACTTCTCGTCTGGGAGAATGGTCCCTCAGCAGCAGGGTGTTTCACTCCCTGTGCCACCATTGGGTTCAGCCAGATGTGGATCTGTTTGCATCCCATCACAATCACAAGCTTCCAGTCTTTGTCTCTCTGTCCCAGGACCCTCTGGCCTTGGCCACGGATGCTCTAGCAATGTCTTGGAGGAGCTTTCAGCTTCTCTATGTGTTTCCTCCTTTCCCTCTGCTGGGCAGGGTGTTGCGCAAGATTGCTCAGGAAGGGGTACCAGCCATTCTGGTGGCCCCCCCTTTAGTCAAGAAGGGTGTGGTTCGCAGACGCCGTGCAGTTGGCAGTAGATCAGTATGCTCTGCCCAAGGATCCAGACCTATTCACTCAGGGGCAGCTACGCCATCCAATTTACAAACGCTGGCTTTGACGGCCTGGCTGCTGAAACCTCCATCCTGATGGAGAAGGGGCTGCCTGCCTCTGTAGTTCATACTATGATTCGGGCTAGGAAGCAGTCCTCGTCATCCATCTACTATAGGGTATGGCATGCTTACATTGCCTGGTGTGAGTCTAAGTCGCTTCCATGTCGGGTGTTTTCTATCCCCAGGATTCTGGAATTTTTACAACATGGTTTGGATTTGGGTCTTCAGCTTAGTACCCTCAAAGGTCATGTTTCTGCTTTGGCCATATTCTTCCAAAGATCCTTTGCTCACCATCGTCTGCTCAAGACTTTCTTCCAGGGGGTTCTTCCATAGGCGTCTGCCACGTAAGCCTGTTACCTGTCTGGGATTTGAACTTGGTCTTATCTGCATTACAAGGGTCTCCTTTTGAGCCTTGGGTGAGGCCTCTTTGTCCATAGTGACTCTTAAGGTAGCCTTTTTGGTGGCTATCACTTCTGTTAGGCGTGTTTCTGAGTTGGCTGCACTTTCCATCAAACCTCCTTACTTTGAGAGACACCAGGACAAGGTGGTGTTTCGTTTTAAGCCAGATTTTCTGCCTAAGGTTGTGTCTGCTTTTCATCTCAATCAGGACATTAGGCTCGATTCAGAGAGACAAAAAAAAACTTGTTTTAGTTCCGATCCATTTTTTTGGGAAATGTTTCCGTTCTCGTATGAGCGTGCGAGCGATTCTGTGCATGCATTGAAAACCTTCTGTAAAGTTTCCGTCCGTTCGTACGGCAGATTACGAATACGAGGATGTAATTTTCCATCCAGACTTTTCCGTTTCATTTTCACGTTACAACGTAGGCTTTCGTTTTTGCCCTTTTCCCATCGTATCCTCCAACGAATCCTTTACGTTTCCTGTTAGTTTCTGTTTTCCTTTTTCAATTAATAATCGTCCAGGCGGAAATCCTTACGATCTTGCGCCTGCGCACTACAAACTTAACTCATTAAAGTGCTCACCTACATATCTGCCACCCTCACTTCTACTACAATGTTTAGCTAAATCACTTAGCACTATCCTCCATCTTCCCTTTTGGACCCTTAAAGCTCACCCTAACCACTTAGCACTATCCTCCATCTTCCCTTTTGGACCCTTAAACCTCACCCAAACCACTTCTCGGTTAGGTTCTTCTTCCATTTTAGCCCCCTAAAACTTACCCAAATCACTTCTCGGTCATGTGAATATTCATCTTTAAATATTTCTGGGCTCATTCGTTTTGTGTTAATGTATTTTGTAAATGAAATTTTTACAACTATAAACAACAAAATACATAGCAATGGCAGGCCACTGAACATTATTCTTCATCTGTGGTCCCCAACGAGTTGCACCGCTCCTGCATCTCGCCCACCAACTGAAGGACCCTGACACTCAGTTGTGCCACTCTGGCACGTGTGGTCCCTGTTAAAAAAAGGTAAATTAAAATATTGGTCTAACCTTGCTGGGGTCATACTGCAGTGCCCCCCCCCCCCCCCCATATGGTCCAAACACCTAAATCTGGACTTCAAAAGCCAGAGGGCCCTCGCCACAGGCCGGGTTTTGCATAGTGCCCGATTAGAGAACCCCTGGCCCACATTCTGCAGGCAAAGAACGGGCATCAGGAGCAAGGGCGAGTGGCACATCTTGCAGTTCCTGCAACCAAATATAAAATAATTACACAAAGCAAAGGTAGCCAACTAAAACAATAACTCCTACAACAAATTAAGGTTCAAATTCAACAATCCTAATATAATTCACAAAGGACATAAGTCTAAAAAAATATAGCAATTATATGGATGTGTGGAAAAATAAATGTTTACATGCTAAGGACTAATTAAGGTCACATGTTCAACAATAGCAATCCGAGCCCTCAAAGGTCCCGTAAGTGGATCGGAAATGAAACGGATTTATAGGGTGGTGATCCATCGGAAATCAGCTCTCTGTATCAGACGGAAACCCATCCCAACAACGGAAGTTATCTGAACGAACGGAAAATTTCCGATTTTGTTTGGAAAATGATCCGAACTAACGGAAATGTTCTGATTTGCTTCCGTTCTTCCAAAACGCATTCCCGAACGTTCGTACGAATGAAAAATGAATGAGAAAAAGCAAAAAAATGACAAACACCCACCAAAACTTTCACAGACAGCTACGGAAGTCCGGATGAATGTGTCTCTGAATTGAGCCTATTGTGTTGCCTTCTCTTTGCCCGAATCCTAGTAATCCTAAGGAGCAGGTTTTGCATTCTCTGGATGTGGTCAGAACTATTTGGTCTATTGGTGGCTACTGAATCCATCAGGAAGACTGTTGCTCTTTTTGTGCTCCCGTCTGGACCTAAGAAAGGCCTGGCTCCAGCTAAGTCTGCTATCAGCAAGTGGATCCGTCAAGCTGTGGTACAGGGCTACTCTGCTAAAGGGAAGGAGCCTCCCTTTCGCCTTACTGCTCATTCTACTCGTGCTATCGGTGCCTCTTGGGCTTTTCAGCACCAGGCTTCTGTTGAACAAGTTTGCAAGGCCGCCACTTGGTCTTCTGTTCATACTTTTTACAGTACAGTAAGTTTTACAAGGTTGATGTTAAGGCCTCAGCTGATGCTGCTTTTGGTCGCAAAGTTCTGCAGGCAGCAGTGGTTTAAACTGTCTGCTGTTACTTTTAGGGATCCCACTGCTATTGGATGTCCCATGTGTAAGGAATATTCTGGAACAGGACGTGCTATATACTTAGAATAATACAATTCTGTGATTACTCACCTGTAGAATTGGTATTATAAATATACAGCACGTCCTATTCCACCCCACCCTTGTTATCATTATTCTTAGTTACCTCTGTATGGTGATTGTTCATATGTTCATTTTTGAAGTTCTTGTTCTCCCGGCTTCTTGTTAACTGCTTGAAAATACTGGGGATTTTGTGGGAGGTCCCTGACTTATATAGCGCCGGGAGGAGCCACAAGCTGTTTTTCTGCAGTCTAGCGCCATCTTGTGGATGTATTACCCATGTGTAAGGAATATTCTGGAACAGGACGTGCTGTATACTTATAATACCAATTCTACAGGTGAGTAATCACAGAATTGTATTTTTTCAATACCTCTAGACCTTCAAGCAGAGCTGTTGGCACAGGTGCGTGCAAAAGCTGGAATGCGGGGATGCTGCCGTAGGATTACTGGAGGTGTAAGATTTCTGGCAAACTGGGGTTTCACACATCTCAATAGGGGATGCCCCGGGGAAAATGAGAACACCTGAAAGATTCTAGGCTGGTCATCCTTAGAAAGGTATGAGAAAAGCAAAAATAGGTAATTCGTATGCCTCCACCTACTGCAAAGCGGGTCACTGTGACTGATGCAAGAGAAAGATGCTCGGGTCTGGACTTACCATTATGCGCTCCAGATACGCAGGACTATAGGGGAGTATGTTGCATTTACTGTTTGGACCCCAGACAGGGGCTTGATTGAAAGCTCAGAAGCTGCTGCACCCTATTTTCTACTAAACACCCATTCAAAGATGAGGTGAAAAAGCCAACTGCAGCTACACTACAGAGAATAGCAGGGAGTGAGTACAGGAGTGCAGGTCAGGGTTAGGGTTGGCTCAAGGTTTCTGTGGGCCCTTGGGCAAGAGGGTCTCGGTGGGCACCTTTGCAGTGTGTCATGTCACATAGCACATCACTTCATGTCCCCCTCCAGCTCCACTGCCACTGATGGGTCCCCCAGACCTCACTGCTTTCTCCAATGTCACCAATCATCCTCTGGTCTTTGTTGCCTTCTGCTCTACTGCCAATTGGCCACCAGTCCTCGCTGCTTTCTAGGCTGCTTCTGATTATCCTCCATCAGTCTCCACTTCTATGTGGCTTCTGAAGAGTCCACAGCTGCTGCTGATCATCCTGTGGTCCTCACCATCTTCCTTACTACTTCTGATCATCCTCTGGTTCTCACTGTCGCTGATCATCCCCTGGTCCTCACCACCTTCCTCAATGCCGCTGATCATCCTCTGGTCCTCACCACCTTCATCACTGCCGCTATTCATCCTCTGGTCATCACCATCTTCCTCACTGCCCCTGATCATCCTCTGGTCCTCACCACTTTCCTCGCTGCCACTGATCATCCTCTGGTCCTTACTGCCGCTGATCATCCTCTGGTCCTCACCATCTTTCTCAGTGCTGCTGATCATCCTCTGGTCCTCACCACCTTTCTCAGTGCTGCTGATCATCCTCTGGTCCTCACCGCCTTCCTCACTGCCGCTATTCATTCTCTGGTCCTCACCATCTTCCTCAGTGGCTCTGATCATCCTCTGGTCCTCACCACCTTTCTCAGTGCTGCTGATCATCCTCTGGTCCTCACCACTTTTCTCAGTGCTGCTGATCATCCTCTGGTCCTCACCGCCTTCCTCACTGCCGCTATTCATTCTCTGGTCCTCACCATCTTCCTCAGTGGCTCTGATCATCCTCTGGTCCTCACCACCTGTCTCAGTGCTGCTGATCATCCTCTGGTCCTCACCACCTTTCTCAGTGCTGCTGATCATCCTCTGGTCCTCACCACCTTTCTCAGTGCTGCTGATCATCCTCTGGTCCTCACCATCTTCCTCACTGCTGCTGATCATCCTCTGGTCCTCACCATCTTCCTCACTGATACCGATCATCCTCTCGTCCTCACCACCTTCCTCACTTCCACTGATCATCCTCTGGTCTTCACCACTTTCCTCACTCCTGCTGATCATCTTCTGGTTCTCACCACTTTCCTCACTGCCCCTGATCATGCTCTGGTCCTCACCACCTTCCTCACTGTCACTTATCATCCTCTGGTCCTCACTGGCGCTGATCATCCTCTGGTCCTCGCTATCTTCCTCACTGCTGTTGATCATCCTCTGGTCCTCACCACCTTTCTCACTGCCACTGTTCATTCTCTGGCCATCACCATCATCCTCACTGCCCCTGATCATCCTCTGGGCCTCACCACCTTCCTCACTGACACTGATCATCCTCTGGTCCTCACCACCTTCCTCACTGCCGCAGATCATCCTCTGGTCCTCACCACCTTCCTCACTTCCTCTGGTCTTCACCACTTTCCTCACTCCTGCTGATCATCTTCTGGTCCTCACCACTTTCCTCACTGCTGCTAATCATCCTCTGGTCCTCATAATTTCCTCACTGATAACGATCACCCTCTGGTGCTCACTACTGCTGATCTTCCTTTGGTCCTCACTGCTTTCCTCACTACCATTGATCATCCTCTGGTTCTCGACAACTTCCTCACCACATTCCTCACTACCATTGATCATCCTCTGGTCCATCCCCAACCCAGTCAGAGCCGGATTGGGCCCTTAAATATGTCAGGGGCTCTGGCCTGTCGGGCATTGGAGCCTGGGAGATGCACACTGGGCACTATGTCACATTCATCACTCACAAGTTCAGGGAGGCCCGCTCCTATCCTCAGGACAACCCTCAAATGTGTTTCCATGGTAACATCTGCCACAGAAAAAGCACAGCCCTCCCCAATACGACCTCATTACCATGGTATCACTTCATAGCATTAGTAGCTTCTGAAGCAGCATATTGCAGCCTGTGTAACAGAAAATCAGAGCCAGCTGGACTGTGGCTTCTTACCCCAAATTCCCTCCAACAAGCTGAGGGCTTACAGGAAAATGGCCGCCCGCACCACCGAGGAAACCTCAACCAACGCTTCCAGATATTTCTTGCTACCAGTAAAAGCTTCCTCTACCCGCTTGCTGCGCATGGAGGCTGCTGAGTGTAAAACATTGTTATTTATATTTCTGCATTCAACATCTACATGGGCCCGTCACCAGGCAATCTGAAGAGAGGGTAAAATCGGGACTACAAAAAAATGGCCGCCGCTCCCCGGGAAGTAGCTCTATCAATCCACTGGAGGAGGAGACCTGAAAGCAATGGGGGGAGAAGTTGCCTCTGAAGGGGCGGAGCTTACAGAGCATTATCCGGCGGAAGTCACCGTGAGAACTATCTATGGCTGCCAGCGACTACAGAGAGGTCTGAGGTAATAATAACTAATCACCTGCGTGTTCCCGCCACATGAGCGAGGCATGCTGGGATTAACCCTTCATGTGACTGATCTCTCTGTATGAGGGAGAGGTGCTGGGATTAACCCTTCATGTGACTGATCTCTCTCTGTATGAGGGAGGGGTGCTGGGATTAACCCTTCATGTGACTGATCTCTCTCTGTATGAGGGAGAGGTGCTGGGATTAACCCTTCATGTGACTGATCTCTGTATGAGGGAGAGGTGCTGGGATTAACCCTTCATGTGACTGATCTCTCTGTATGAGGGAGGGGTGCTGGGATTAACCCTTCATGTGACTGATCTCTCTGTATGAGGGAGGGGTGCTGGGATTAACCCTTCATGTGACTGATCTCTCTCTGTATGAGGGAGAGGTTCTGGGATTAACCCTTCATGTGACTGATCTCTCTGTATGAGGGAGAGGTGCTGGGATTAACCCTTCATGTGACTGATCTCTCTGTATGAGGGAGAGGTGCTGGGATTAACCCTTCATGTGACTGATCTCTCTGTATGAGGGAGGGGTGCTGGGATTAACCCTTCATGTGACTGATCTCTCTGTATGAGGGAGAGGTGCTGGGATTAACCCTTCATGACTGATCTCTCTGTATGAGGGAGGGGTGCTGGGATTAACCCTTCATGTGACTGATCTCTCTCTGTATGAGGGAGAGGTGCTGGGATTAACCCTTCATGTGACTGATCTCTCTGTATGAGGGAGGGGTGCTGGGATTAACCCTTCATGTGACTGATCTCTCTGTATGAGGGAGAGGTGCTGGGATTAACCCTTCGTGTGACTGATCTCTCTGTATGAGGGAGGGGTGCTGGGATTAACCCTTCATGTGACTGATCTCTCTCTGTATGAGGGAGAGGTGCTGGGATTAACCCTTCATGTGACTGATCTCTGTATGAGGGAGAGGTGCTGGGATTAACCCTTCATGTGACTGATCTCTCTGTATGAGGGAGAGGTGCTGGGATTAACCCTTCATGTGACTGATCTCTCTGTATGAGGGAGGGGTGCTGGGATTAACCCTTCATGTGACTGATCTCTCTGTATGAGGGAGAGGTGCTGGGATTAACCCTTCATGTGACTGATCTCTCTCTGTATGAGGGAGGGGTGCTGGGATTAACCCTTCATGTGACTGATCTCTCTCTGTATGAGGGAGAGGTGCTGGGATTAACCCTTCATGTGACTGATCTCTCTGTATGAGGGAGAGGTGCTGGGATTAACCCTTCATGTGACTGATCTCTCTGTATGAGGGAGAGGTGCTGGGATTAACCCTTCATGTGACTGATCTCTCTCTGTATGAGGGAGGGGTGCTGGGATTAACCCTTCATGTGACTGATCTCTGTATGAGGGAGGGGTGCTGGGATTAACCCTTCATGTGACTGATCTCTCTCTGTATGAGGGAGAGGTGCTGGGATTAACCCTTCATGTGACTGATCTCTCTGTATGAGGGAGAGGTGCTGGGATTAACCCTTCATGTGACTGATCTCTGTATGAGGGAGGGGTGCTGGGATTAACCCTTCATGTGACTGATCTCTGTATGAGGGAGGGGTGCTGGGATTAACCCTTCATGTGACTGATCTCTCTCTGTATGAGGGAGAGGTGCTGGGATTAACCCTTCATGTGACTGATCTCTCTGTATGAGGGAGAGGTGCTGGGATTAACCCTTCATGTGACTGATCTCTCTCTGTATGAGGGAGGGGTGCTGGGATTAACCCTTCATGTGACTGATCTCTCTCTGTATGAGGGAGAGGTGCTGGGATTAACCCTTCATGTGACTGATCTCTCTCTGTATGAGGGAGGGGTGCTGGGATTAATCTGGGGGGTTTCAGACAGCGGGGCACCCCTGATCATTTCCGTATCAAGATGGACGACTGGGACAGCTGTATTCATTTTCCCTCTTTGCTTTTACTCACCAGATCTCAGTCACAGCCAGTCAGCATGGAGGAAGGGAGTCATGTGACTAAGAATATACTACAGCTCACCCTGGACATCATCTGTTTGCTAACCGGAGAGGTGAGGAGGATTCTAGAAAGGTCACATGGCCTCTACTAGCAGATAAGGGGGTTAATGTGACACATGATGAGCAGAGCTTTGCCCTCTGTATGCATATAATGTATATAATCCCACTCTATATGTATATAAGGTATAAAGCCCTGCCCCCTGTATGTATACCAGGTATAAAGCCCCACCCCATTATTCATCAGGCTCAGAGCCCCATACCCTGTATATACAGAGGAGTCCTTGTTCTCTCCATCACACAGCGTGATGCATACATCACATTGCACTGTAAGCTATTTATATTTCAATAACAGGCCTAGGACTGTTCTACAGTGTATGACAGTTGATTACAATAGAAACAACTAAGCTATTTCAACTGCTCTTTGGTCATAACAGTGTAACTCTCAGCAGGCTTTTTGGCATGACTCATCTTGTTTGTTATAGTTACACAAGGAGGGAGAGATGGAGGGAGGGATAATGCATATCAAGTGGAATTCCAGTGAATAATAAAAAAAACACCCCTCTCCCATCCTGCCACCTTCTTCTGGTGCCGAGGCAGGGTGCGGGGTTTACAAACAAAAAACACTCATACTTCAGCCGCGACCCGTCACACATAAATACGGGGCAGCATCCCCCAGCTCTATGTTCGAGCATGTTCACCGTGCACATGGACCCGGGGACTGGCGCTTTGTGCCTCAGGCACACAGAAAGTCACAAAGCGGTAGCTGTGAGTGAGGGCGCCGCTGAACCACGGTTCAGATAAGGGTGTTTTTTTTGTTTGTAGCCCCTCCGCCCTGCCTCAGTGCCCGGAGATGGTGGCGGGGGTTGTTTTTTTGACTGGTCTTCCACTTTTAACTTCCATCCGGTATAGAACTCCACCCCTGTATGCATATTGTATATATAGCCCCACCCACTGTATGTATGACAGGTAGAGAGTCTGCTGTCTGTAGGTACCGAACCGCTTCCGATACTTTTGCAACAAGAAGGATTTTAGTGTCTTTTCGAAGCGGAACAAAACCCACCAGCGGTTGTCCTGGAATCTAAAAGAATTGGGATGCCCCGCCGTGTGAAACTCCCCAAGACATCGGTAATCACTTAACTTTCCCCGACCCAAATGTACGCTCTCTCGTGCAATCGGAGCCGCCTGCCTTTCGGCAAATGGCTCTGATTGTTTTCAACAGGGAGCACGCGCTGGCGCATCCTCTGCACCGCGTGCGCACGCCGCCGGGAGACGTGGCAGCATGCACTTCTCATTGAAGGCAATCGGAGCACCTTTGCCGAAGGATGTAAACACGGCAAAGGGCTTTGATTGGACAAGAGCCTGCGCATGTGTCGTTAGACCGAGGAGAGGTGAGTTTTACTAGGTGACAAGGGGTGCTTTCACACAGTGGGGCATCCCATTTTGGGGGCACAGAACAAAACCTGGGAAAGTCGTTTTAATCCACATTGCCATAGTAATAATATCTTTATTTATATAGCGTTCATGTACAGAGTAATATATTACATAACAAAAAGGCAGTAAGGCATTAAAGTGGACCGAAACAAAGGAATTTAACTATGCTGGAATTTGGTCCTTACCCCCTGGGGCACCCCGATTGCGGATGCCCCATTGTGTGAAACCCCCCAGGTCATCTGAATAAACTCACCTCTTCCCGGTCCTACAGTACACGCGCAGCCTCTCGTCCAATCAGTATAAAATATACCAATAGGAGATCCTAGACTGATCCCCAAAACCCTTAGAAAAGGCCGCACACTAAATATATATATGATTTTAATAGATATTATGTACATAGAAAAGACACTAATCTGGACACATACACGTTTAAAAAACACAAAAAAAACACAAGCGAAGGGATCCCAGTCAGTGGTGACTAACATATATGAAGTTTGAATGATGCCGCCATTTATATGTAATATAAAACACAAAATATAAATACTGATGATGGACCCAGATAAAAAAGCAATTAAATAGTAAATTTATACCAATAAAACAGTGGTGAAATAAATATGCTAATAAGGTAAATTGATGACTATAATGTGTAAAGAAAAAGGCAAGAAAGTGCTAAGTGCATGTACTATATACAAATGAATCCCAAACATGTGGTATGTGCAAAATAACAATATAACCTGAGCTGTGTGTGTAGCCCAAAAACACTAAACAACAGTGGATACCATGTGATGAGCAGAGTATATAAAAGAAACAGGCTTGCATCGAATTAAGCCCGGCTGGGCCACCAAACAATTAATAATGAGTAACATCATGTAGCAGCATGCAAAAATAAACACTTGATTACATCACCATGTCACCAGGGATCCCCCGCCGCAGCCGCCACCGACGCGTTGCGTGTCGCCAAGACACTTCGCCAGGGTGTGTCGGCTGCCGTCCTCACCCCTCCTTAAATACCCCGATGATGAAGACGCTGGCCGATGCGGCGCCGCCACGTCACCGTCCGCATGTGCGCCCCGTCCGGCCAATGAAAATGGCCGTAAGGGCAACACGTCAGACGTCACGCAGCCGGCGCCAACACCAGTCGCAAGTCAGTGCTTTGATTCACTCCCTCCGTCTCAGTCAAGCGGATATGAGTGCATTACCGCTACACTCTTAACAAGGAGCGTGCCTGCGACGGCCATATTGCAATGGTTCAGGCATGTTCCCTGCTAGAGGGATATAGGGGATGCGACTCTTCGTGCATACGCCATTGGCCCGGGAAAGAAGGTGAGTTTACAGGTGACCTGGGCATCCCGCCCCGGGGGGAGAATCAATCGGCCAATCTGTGGGTTTTGGTCTACCTTAAACTATAATTGATGTGGGCCCTTCTAGCAAGTTTATTAAACAGGAGAATGGGGGGAGGTGACACAAACGATCATGAGCGCTTGCTTTGTACCATGGTGCAGCCAACTTCCCAAACATATATATGAGCTGTGTGGCAGCCACCTGCAGATTTAATGTTTTTTGGGTGAATGCGTGTGGTTGGTGGATGATGATTCCTCGTGGCTCCTTTCTTTGAAGGTCGGTGACTTGCATACAGCTTCACACCTTACCTAACAATTAACTGAACATTTATCCGTCTTATTGTCCAGTCAGACTGATTATGCCCGAAAAAGAAGCTTAAATTGCTTTGAAAGTTCGCTATTTCCATCTATTGAGTTAGCCAATAAATAGTATTACCTTAACCTCGGATCCTAAAACTTTAACATAATGAGTTGTTCTACGATATAAAATATAAGCGGTCAGTAAGATCAGTTTCCCTAAAAAGCTTCTTCCATGTTTGTGTGTAGTGATGAGGGACATTGTTCTCTCTCTGAATAGTAACCCAGTTTCCTCCCAAACTACAGGACTATGTAGTAGTGAAGAGAACCTCCAGCCTGACCCCGAGCTCCATCCTCTATGCTTCACCGCCCTCTCTGACTAAGCAAAACGACAAGAATGTTCTAGAAATCATCAAGAAGATCACCGACCTGCTGACTACAGAGATGGGTGCTGCTTCTCCCTGTAGGAGCGAGACAACCATCACCCCAATCGATAACAAGGTGACCATAAATGTTCTCTTCTGTACTTTTTATTACTTGTTGCTAAGGCCTCAGTGCTGCTAAAAGAATAGCTTGGCATAGGTCTCACCCTAATATAGACTAATATACAGATAAATGCTTGGCAAATCTCTCACCCTAATACAGACACTACAGTACTGCACAGGGTTTCCAAATACCTGATATTTGTGCCTTACACCCAGGGGTGATTCTCACCTCTCCAACTCACCCCCCCCCGCCACAGTACACCGCGCTTAATACTGTGGATTTGATTGTAATAAAAGGCTTCCTTACAATACTGCTCTATTCCCTTGCATCCAACTGACGTGCATTTCGCCCGTCCGCGTGTTAGTCCTGACATCATCAGATTTACCACCTGATTTATACATTGCACTCAAATGAATTTGATTTTAATTGGTAGAGCAACGCAAATCTATCCATTTTTTTTTTAATAAAAAACTGAAGCATGGCATGCAAATATATTGAGCCCCCTGTGCTCTGATACCCATAAATAAAATCAAGGGCAACCAGTTGCCTTCAGAAGTCACCTAATTAGTAAATCCTGTACCTGTGTTTCATTTTCTCCCAGCGTTATATGGGACAGCTTTAAAAGATGCAGAGGATGCATAAGATGCAGAGAAGAAAGGGATTATTTATCACTTCAGATAAATCTCAGTTTTTGCCAAATTTCATATGTCAAACTGCCAAATTCCATCTGGAATACTCACCAGTAGGGTTCAGCGGGCCCGAGACGAAATTCACAAGTTCGTGCCCCCGAACGCGCAACCTTTAGCTCAAAAAGTCCTTGCTCAGATAAGCAGCCAATCAACCAGCTTTTTACATTTAGAAATCACAGCCATGCACATGGTAGGCATGGCTGTGATTGACCAGACAGGACGTATAAAAGGCACGCCATTGTCATTGCAGCAGTGATTAGATAGGGAGAGGTTCTGCTGATGACTCTGGGACAGTAGGACAGCATATGACAGGGCCAACCTTAGTGGGCACGTGACCAGTTGATGACTTTGGTGCCCAAAGCACTATGCTCGGGCTGTTAGATCTAAATGCCTGGTGGGTAATATGGACACATTTTGGGCTTAGATAAACTAGTTGCCTGTAGGCACACCTTGCATTAGACCCTTTTGGGCTTTGATAAAGCTACTTACTTTTGGGCAAACCTTGCATTTGACCCTATTGGGCTTTGATAAACTAGTTTATTGTGTATACACCTTGCATTTGACCCAACTGGGCTTTGATAAACTAGTTAATTGTGGGATTAGACCCTATCAGGCTTTGCTAAAGCTACTTACTTGTGGGCCTACCTTGCAATAGACCCTTTTGGGCTTTGATAAACTGCTTAATTGTTGGTACACCTTGCATTTGAACCTTTTGGGCTTTAATAAAAAAAACAATTTAATTGTGGGCACATCTGGCATTAGATCCTTTTGGGCTTTGATAAACTAGTTACTTGTGGGCACACCTTGCATTAGACACTTTTGGGCTTTGCTAAACTACTTAATTGTTGGCACACCTTGCATTAGTCCCTTTTGGGCTTTGATAAACTAGTTACTTATTGGCACACTGTGCATAAGACAAATTAGATAATAATATGTATAATTCTGTGCTTTAAGTTAAAACCCGCTTGCTTTGATTATGCAAGGTTGGTCTAGAGCTCTGTTCAGTTAATTTCATTCACAAGTCCTTTGTCAATATACTATATAATCAAGCAAGGAAAAGTTGTACCAATGTTTGGGTTCCCTTGAGGGTATATACCACTTTGGTAACGTTATAATATCGGAGGGGGGGGCTGTTTAGATGTAAGTTCCATGCATATTAGACCTTTTAGGCTTTGATAAACTATTTACTTGTTTGCACACCTTGCATTAGACACTTTTGGGTCTTGATAAACTAGTTACTTGTGGGCACACTTTGCATTAGCCCTTTTGGGCTTTGATAAACTACTTACTTGTGGGCACACCTTGCATTAGACCCTTTTGGGCTTTGATAAACTACTTACTTGGCACACCTTGCATTAGACCCCTTTGAGCTTTGATAAACTAGTTCGTTACTTGTGGGAACACCTTGTATTAGACTCTTTTGGGCTTTAATAAACTACTTACTCGTGGACACACCTCGCATTAGACCCTTTTGGGCTTTGAGAAACTAGTTACTTGTTGGCACACCTTGCATTAAACCCTTTTGGACTTTGATGTAGCTACTTACTTGTGGGCACACCTTGCATTTGATCCTTTTGGGCTTTGATAAACCAGTTACTTGTTGGCACCCCTTGCATTATACACTTAAGATAATATGTATAATTCTGCGGTTTAAGTTAAAAGGCAGTTGCTGCGATTATGCAAGGTTGGTCTCCTTGTGAGTATATACCACTTTGGCTTACCCTCAATTGGAAACGCTATAATATCAGGAGGGGGGGGTGCACTGTTTAGATGAAAATTCCTTGCATTAGACCCTTTTGGGCTTTGATAAACTAGTTCCTTGTGAGCACACATTGTATAAGACCTGTTAGGGCTTTGATAAAGCTACTTACTTGTGGGCGCACCTTGGACGTTGATGAAACTAGTTATTTGGTGGCACTCCTTGCATTCTACTTACTGGGGGTTTGATAGAATTACTCACCTCTGCCCACCTGCATTGCACTTACTGGGACAGGCAGCATATATGCTGTGTCCAACAATGCAGAAAGCAGCAAATAAAGGGACATGGCCGAGATACTGCTGCAGCTGGTAGGGATGGAGCTGGTGCTGCAGGAAGAGGACATGTCTTATCTGTGCCTGTTACACCTTGCTCTGGTGCAAGGAGGTGCCAGGATTTGCAGGATCTTTTTGTAGGCCCTAGTACCACTGTCAGAGTTGTGAGACTAGAACCAGTTAAGGCAGTAGTAGATTATATGGCATGTAGTAGTACCAGTTCCAAGGGATTGTCTTCCACCCACTCCCCTTCTGCCGAGAGTGCTAAGCCCTCCTCCCCAGCCCCCTTCAAATCAGCAAAGCCCCACAATTGCAAGTCATGAAGTCACTAATGCTCTATGATGGCACTCCTAGCTGACATCCCATGGGCCATCCACCTTCCCCTGCCCCAGTTGCAGGCCTAGAGTTCCCAGATGCCCAACAACTTCTGCAGAAGGATGAGGACGTTGCCAGTGGACCATCGATGGACACCTGCGATGATGATGTAACCCTAGTGCCGACTTCTACAACTCTCTGCATTGTGGAGGATGGTGTGGAAAACGAACCCTAAGGGTGATGACGAAGTCCTAGACCCAACATGGACTGAAGGCCCTCAGAGTTCGGAGGAAGAGGTTGTGGTCACGCAGCCCTGGGCAGCCAGCAGAGGAGGGAGAAGGGTTCCAGCGGTCAGCCCCTGCTGCCACTGACCACCATGCTAAGGGACTGAGCATGCCAAAGGATGTCCCCAGCGTTGCATTTTATTCAAGCAGTGCAGAGATGACAAGACACGGATCATTTGCATGCTGTGCCACCAGTCCTGAAGTGAGGCAGAATTCTTAATAATCTTTTCACCATGTCCATTACAACGCACCTGTAATCCAAACATGAGCTGCAGTGGCAGAAACACCTAAAAAACATGCAAACACCTGAGGCTCCCTCTGCTTCTTTGGTTGACTCAGTCACTACCATCGCCTACCCAACGACAAGGCCACCTTTCTTCCCCCAAAGGGAGGATGTGAGACCACTAACACCAGCAGCAGCATCACCACAATCACCAAGCGTGTCCACACTGTCCCAGGGGAGTGTTCAGGTTTCCATCTGACAACCTTTAGAGAGAAAGCCCATCTCACCCACAAGTCCTAGCCCTGAATGCGAGTATTCTCAAGTTGCTACCATTCCACCTGGCGGCGGATGCTAGTTTGAGAGATTTGATAGTGCCAGCTGTTTCACAACAGGCCATTCCCAGTCACTGTCAAGGATGGCTATCCGTCAGACAGACCCCCTCCTTCATGCCCATTTTAACGGGGGTCCTGGGTGTTGTTTAGTCTTTCAAATTGGCCTAGCAGATAAGAAATATTTGGGACAGAAGAACACAATAATTGGAATGCATTTGACCATCTCATGGAGAGCGATTCTGGCGCTCCTCCCTTTGACATTTTTATTTGTAGTAAAATAGATATATATCTATATATAAAATATAAATCTACAGGGGCATATCGTATTAGAAAAAAACTCTATATCTAGCTCAGTAATTGGTCTGTTCTACCTAATGAGCACATTGGAATGTTCGCTACTCCTGGAGGCAGGACACTCAAAGGCATTGTCCAGCTTCCCAACCCCATCTTTATCACAGTAATACATTAGTATCAGCATATTCTATTATCTTTATAATCCCAAACATTATTGTCACGCAAAAGAGAAATAGCGCAGAGTGAAGTGTCTGCCTGAGGGTTTATTTCAGCTTTATTAGCCACTAAGCGTACAATGCAGAGAGAAAGATGAGATAGAGTGGAACAAATGGAGGGAGGGAATGTTCACCATCATATGTTTAATTTATCATTTATGACCTCCTTCCATCACACCGCTACACAGCTTGCCTTTTATGCCTTGGAGGTGCTGTCCTGACCTGCCGTTATCAAAAGGTGTGTTTAGCACGGCAAGTGTCATCATCAACAGGAGGATCCGCCTATCCACAGCCAACACGGACATGCTTACATTCTGTCAGCACTCACTTACCTGTGCCCCGTTCCTCTCGCGCTCCCCGTCCCGCCGCGCGGCTTTCTGATCGGCGGCCGCGGCGGGCGGCGGCCTTCCTGCTCCCTGGCGCGCGCGCGCCTGGTGCCTCTTCGGCCGGCGTCCCCGGCTTCAGCACTCGTGCTCGCGCACACGCGCAAGCACGTTGTTACTATGTCCTCCGGCGCCGCTGTTCTCAGCGCGGCCGCCGGAGGTAAATTAATTAAAGGTACAGGTGTGGGTGGGGGGAGTGTGTTCACTGGCCAATCTCGTTCTGTTTTTCTATTCCTCTTGGCTTCCTCCTATCAGCCCTCTCTTACTCCTGTGTTCCGTCCTATCAGTTATCAGATCCCAGTCGCACCAATCATTTGAATCGTTCCCCTAGCCCAATCATACCTAGTTCCTTTATAACCACCTTCTGCCAGTTGCTGGTTGCCTGTTATAGCGCCTAGACCCTTGTAGCTGTTTATCCTCGATTTTGATCCTGATTCCTGTTGCCGACATTGCCTGTTTTGACTATCCTTGATCTCCGTTCCTGTTGCCGACCCTTGCCAGTTTGACCATCCTTGATCTCCGTTCCTGTTGCTGACCCTTGCCAGTTTGACCATCCTTGATCTCCGTTCCTGTTGCTGACCCTTGCCAGTTTGACCATCCTTGATCTCCGTTCCTGTTGCCGACCCTTGCCAGTTTGACCATCCTTGATCTCCGTTCCTGTTGCCGACCCTTGCCAGTTTGACCATCCTTGATCTCCGTTCCTGTTGCCGACCTTTGCTTGCCTCAGACCATCCTCGATCTCCACTCCTGCTGCCGACCCTTGCCTCGAACCTAGACCACGATCTGTCCATTGCTATTGTGGCCTTCTCAGGTCTCCTGTTACCAACCTCCAGCCTGTCCTTGGACTTCCTCCTTACGCTCAGTTACGGGCTGCCCGATTCCACTTCCAGCCGCAGGCTCTCCAGTCCTCTGTACCGTAAGGCTTCATCCTTTGAGCCATAAAGTCCTGGGGGCAACCGATCCCGAGCAGGCGTGTTCTGCGTCTCGGCAAGCGGGGGCTCCTATAGGTGAAGCTGGCTGCGGAGATTGGGGGTTGAGGTCCTTACCAAGAGAGCTGGAGTTGTCTAAGTGGTTAATCGCGGTACCCGGAGCGTGACATTATAACAGGCCCAAAAATATTAATATGGAAGACCTGGTACAGCAAGTTCAGGCGATGGCCACCGCTATCAATCAACTTGCCCAGAGGGTGGCCAATCAAGAAAACCGCCAGACTTCAACACCCGCTGTATCACCTCATATTCCTGAGCCTAAGGTTCCTTTACCTGAAAAGTTCTTTGGAGATCGGGCCGGCTTTTCGAATTTCAAGAATTCGTGTGAACTCTACTTTAGGCTGCGGCCTTTATCTTCTGGCACAGAAACCCAACGGGTGGGTTTAATTATCTCTTTGCTACAAGGAGATCCCCAGTCATGGGCTTTCAGCTTGCTCCCTGAAGATCCTGCCTTACACTCCGTGACATCCTTTTTCTCAGCTATGGGAGTGTTGTATGCGGATCCAGATCGTCAGTCCACGGCGGAAAACAGGCTTCGGGCCCTGAAGCAGGGTCGGAATTCCACCGAGGACTACAGCGCTGAGTTCCGGCGCTGGGCAGTAGAATCTACCTGGAACGATCCAGCCCTATGTAGCCAATTCCGCATGGGGCTATCCGAAAATATTAAAGATGCCCTGGTCAACTTTCCCACTCCTAAAGATTTGGACCAGCTTATGCAGGTCTCCATCAGGATCGATAGGCGTCTTAGGGAGAGAGCCAGGGAAAGGGTTAGGGTTACTACTCCCTTTAAACCTTCACAAACTCCCAGCCCTTTAACTCCTGGTGGGGTAAACTCCTCCTCCCCCTCTCAAGAGGAGCCAATGCAGGTTGGCAGAGCCCGTCTTTCTCAGGACGAGAAACAACGAAGACGGTCTTTGGGTCTTTGTCTCTATTGTGGGTCCCCGGGGCATTTTGCCAGGTCTTGCCCTAATAAGGGATATCCGGCGGGAAACTTTCTCGCCTAGGTCAGGAAGAGGGTGCTGACCTAGGTGGATGGAAGCATTACTCTCACCATGATAAGATGTTAATCCCTACAGAACTTTTCTGGGGGCTTTCCAAACAGGCAGTATCTGCTTTTGTCGATAGTGGAGCTGCGGGTAACTTCCTGGATCGGAACATAGTCTCCATCCTGGGAGTTCCACTGGTACCTCTTGAAAAGTCTCTCCAGGTGTTGGCTATAAATGGGAAGGCTATCCAGGGAGGACCGGTCAGTCACAAGACCCCTCCTCTCAAATTGGTGGTGGGCTCATCCCATTCTGAACTTATAGAATTTCTGGTGTTTGATTGTCCAGAAACACCAGTAGTTTTGGGATACCCGTGGCTAAAGCTCCATAACCCCATATTTAATTGGCACTCTGGTGACCTGGTGAGATGGAGTAATTACTGCAAGGCACATTGCTTCTCCACTATCCTTAGGAGTGTTCAGATTTTGCCCCAGGAATTACCTCTGCCTTATTCTGATTGGGCAGATGTCTTTTCTGAGCGATCCGCTGATAAACTTCCCCCACACAGACCCTATGATTGTCCCATCGACTTACTTCCGGGAACTATTCCTCCTAGGGGGAAAATTTATAATCTGAATCGGGCAGAGGAGCAGGCTATGAAGGAATATATTTCGGAAAATCTGAGTAAAGGCTTTATCCGCCCGTCAACCTCACCGGCGGGTGCCGGCTTCTTTTTTGTTGAGAAGAAGGATGGGGGTTTAAGGCCTTGCATAGATTATAGAGCATTGAATAAGATCACCATTAAAAATCGTTATCCTCTTCCCTTAATAGGTGATTTATTCAATCAGGTGGTGGGGGCTCGGATCTTTTCTAAACTAGATCTAAAGGGGGCCTACAATCTAATCCGTATACGACAAGGGGATGAATGGAAGACGGCTTTCAATGTTAAAGATGGTCATTATGAATATTTAGTCATGCCTTTTGGCCTTTGCAATGCTCCTGCGGTCTTTCAAGATTTTGTTAATTACGTGTTTCGTGACTATTTGGGTATCTTCGTAGTGGTTTATTTGGATGACATCCTCATTTTCTCCAAGAACCTTTTGGAACACAGGCAACATGTGAAACTGGTCCTTCAGAAATTGAGGGAAAATAATCTATACGCTAAAATCTCTAAATGTATGTTTGAAGTTACCTCCGTTCCCTTCTTAGGGTATATTATTTCCAGTCAGGGGTTGGAGATGGATGCGGGAAAGGTTTCAGCGGTGCGGGATTGGGTACAACCCAAATCTTTAAAAGAATTACAACGTTTTCTAGGGTTTGCTAATTTCTATCGACGTTTTATCAAGGGTTTTTCTAGTATCGTTGCTCCCCTCACCAATCTCACCCGTAAAGCCGCGTTCACTGTTAACTGGTCACCATCAGCTATTGAAGCTTTTGGTGTCTTGAAACAGGCTTTTACTTCAGCGCCAGTCTTAGTGCACCCTGATGTCAACAGACCTTTTATTGTTGAGGTTGATGCCTCTGAATTGGGTGTGGGGGCTGTTTTATCGCAATTCTCTGGATCTCCTGAACGTATGCATCCATGTGCCTATTTCTCTCGGAAATTTAATACCGCGGAACAAAATTATGACGTTGGCAATAGGGAACTATTAGCTATTAAACTGGCATTTGATGAATGGCGTCACTGGTTAGAGGGCTCTCTGCATCCTATCACTGTATATACCGATCATAAAAATCTGGAGTATATAGGCTCCGCCAAGAGGTTGAATTCTCGTCAGGCCCGTTGGGCATTATTTTTTTCACGTTTCAATTTTATTATTACTTTTAAGCCGGGTGTAAAAAATACTAAAGCCGATGCTCTATCGCGTATGTTCGGTGAGTGTAAAGATCGAGGAGATTCTGGTGAACCTATTTTACCTGCAGGTTGTGTGGTCGGGGCCCTACTCCCCGATCTTTCTAATGTTTTGGCGCCCTTCCAAGATGATTCACCTGTAAATGTACCAGCAGGACGTCAATTTGTGCCACCGCATTTGCGTTCCGACGTAATCCGCGAATTCCACGACGCCAAAACTGCCGGGCACCTGGGAATTCGTAAAACTTTTATTTTAGCTCGACGTCATGTATGGTGGCCTTCTATGAGACGTGATATCACTACCCTTATCGACGCATGTCCTGTTTGTGCACGAAGTAAAGGGGTTCACAAGGCCCCTAGTGGGTATCTGATTCCGCTTGAGATCCCTAAAGAACCATGGTCTCACATCTCAATGGATTTCATTGTTGATTTACCTCTCTCGCATGGGAACACTGTGATTTGGGTAGTCGTTGATAGATTTAGTAAGATGGCTCATTTTATTGCTTTACCCAAGCTACCCTCGGCTCCTGAACTTTCGCGCCTATTCATCTCGCATATTTTTCGTCTTCATGGTATTCCAGTAAATATTGTTTCCGATCGAGGTGTGCAATTTATATCACGATTTTGGAAAAATTTTTGTTCACGTTTGGGGATTCAGGTCTCTTTATCCTCCGCGTATCATCCCCAGTCTAATGGGCAGACCGAAAGAACGAATCAGAGCTTAGAACAATATTTAAGATGTTACATCTCTGACACTCAGGAGCAGTGGTCGGAATTTATTGACTTTGCGGAGTTCGCGTATAATAATGCGCCGAGTGATAGTACCAAGATATCCCCGTTCTTCTGTAATTATGGAAAACATCCTAAAGCTTCTTCTTTTTCTGCAGCACCTTCTGATTTTCCGGTCTTAGAAGAGTGGCTTCAGAAACGGAAAGAGGTTTGGGCATGTGTCAAGAAAAATTTAGAAACTATGCGCGTAAAATATAAAAAGTTTGCTGATCGTCACAGGTCTCAGGAACCTATCCTTCAGTGTGGAGACCTTGTTTGGGTTTCCACTAGGAATATCGCTCTCCGTCAGCCTTCTTATAAATTGGGTCCTAAATTTATTGGTCCTTATCCTATTATCAGGAAACTTAATAATGTTACCTATAAAGTACGGCTCCCTTCTACTATGAAGATCTCCGACTCATTTCATGTTTCTCTGTTGAAACCTGCTAAAAACTCGTCTCCTGTTGGTCCTCCTCCGGTTTTAGTAGATAATGCACAAGAATATGAAGTAAACAAGATTTTGGATTCTCGTAGAGTGCGTAATACTATACAGTATTTAATTGATTGGGTTGGTTATGGTCCTGAGGAGAGGTGCTGGGTTTCTTCTAGGGATGTTCACGCCAGGGCTCTGGTAAAGAAATTTCACCGTGACAATCCGGAAAAACCGGGTGAGGGTCCGGAGGCCCCTCGTGAGGGGGGGGGTAATGTCAGCACTCACTTACCTGTGCCCCGTTCCTCTCGCGCTCCCCGTCCCGCCGCGCGGCTTTCTGATCGGCGGCCGCGGCGGGCGGCGGCCTTCCTGCTCCCTGGCGCGCGCGCGCCTGGTGCCTCTTCGGCCGGCGTCCCCGGCTTCAGCACTCGTGCTCGCGCACACGCGCGAGCACGTTGTTACTATGTCCTCCGGCGCCGCTGTTCTCAGCGCGGCCGCCGGAGGTAAATTAATTAAAGGTACAGGTGTGGGTGGGGGGAGTGTGTTCACTGGCCAATCTCGTTCTGTTTTTCTATTCCTCTTGGCTTCCTCCTATCAGCCCTCTCTTACTCCTGTGTTCCGTCCTATCAGTTATCAGATCCCAGTCGCACCAATCATTTGAATCGTTCCCCTAGCCCAATCATACCTAGTTCCTTTATAACCACCTTCTGCCAGTTGCTGGTTGCCTGTTATAGCGCCTAGACCCTTGTAGCTGTTTATCCTCGATTTTGATCCTGATTCCTGTTGCCGACATTGCCTGTTTTGACTATCCTTGATCTCCGTTCCTGTTGCCGACCCTTGCCAGTTTGACCATCCTTGATCTCCGTTCCTGTTGCCGACCCTTGCCAGTTTGACCATCCTTGATCTCCGTTCCTGTTGCCGACCCTTGCCAGTTTGACCATCCTTGATCTCCGTTCCTGTTGCCGACCCTTGCCAGTTTGACCATCCTTGATCTCCGTTCCTGTTGCCGACCTTTGCTTGCCTCAGACCATCCTCGATCTCCACTCCTGCTGCCGACCCTTGCCTCGAACCTAGACCACGATCTGTCCATTGCTATTGTGGCCTTCTCAGGTCTCCTGTTACCAACCTCCAGCCTGTCCTTGGACTTCCTCCTTACGCTCAGTTACGGGCTGCCCGATTCCACTTCCAGCCGCAGGCTCTCCAGTCCTCTGTACCGTAAGGCTTCATCCTTTGAGCCATAAAGTCCTGGGGGCAACCGATCCCGAGCAGGCGTGTTCTGCGTCTCGGCAAGCGGGGGCTCCTATAGGTGAAGCTGGCTGCGGAGATTGGGGGTTGAGGTCCTTACCAAGAGAGCTGGAGTTGTCTAAGTGGTTAATCGCGGTACCCGGAGCGTGACACATTCCTTAAGATAAACCGGGCGTTTATCCCTCTGGACTTGGCTGTGTTAGCACCTTAGAAACTGATTACCTCCTCTGCAACAACCCCCCTCCCGCAATTATGCCTCCGACACATGTAAAAAAACGTTACTTTGTTGTTTTTCCTTTGTTGTTACGTTGTTTTTTTTTTTTAAATGTATGTATTTCTTAATTTTTGTTTTCTTTTATTTTTTTAAGTGCTTTCCCTACACCATTTTGCACAGGGCAACCACCTTGTTGTTCCCCTTGATTTGCAGCCCTCTAACCCTTGCTACTCCTATTTTACGGCTATTCTTGAGTCCCCACGTTTGGGTCCCCATTGAATTCAATGGGGTTCGGGTTGTGTTCGAAGACCTGAACCGAACTTTAGCTGCAAGTTTGGCCGAATAAGTTGAACTCGAACTTCCACATGCTCGCTCATCACCACTCACCTGTCTTCCAATGTTTACTCTGTAAAAATGTTAAAAGCACTCTATTCCCGTTTGCACCATAACTTAATCCCATCCTATTTCTTCAGCATGAAAATGAATTAGAGGAAGCAGACGAGGATGCTGGGACACAGGATGATGAAGAGGCCAAGAATTACTACATGCAGGCCTCTGTGGAGGAACAGTACCTCCCCCCATCACCAGGTAATAGGCTTCTCCCAGACCCTCATCATCTAATTATGTCACCAAGACAATGTGTCCAACCAGTGTGTTTCCTGCAGATGGATCCAGCACAAGAAATATTACAGAGAGATCTCCCTGCCCTCTTGATTCCCAGGATTCCACACAGGAAGTCGCACCGCACCATTATCAGGTATATACACCAGAGATCTCCCCGCCCTCTTGATTCCCAGGATTCCACACAGGAAGCCACACCGCACCATTATCAGGTATATACACCAGAGATCTCCCCGCCCTCTTTATTCCCAGGATTCCACACAGGAAGTCACACCGCACCATTATCAGGTATATACACCAGAGATCTCCCTGCCCTCTTTATTCCCAGGATTCCACACAGGAAGTCACACTGCACCATTATCAGGTATATACACCAGAGATCTCCCCGCCCTCTTTATTCCCAGGATTCCACACAGGAAGTCACACCGCACCATTATCAGGTATATACACCAGAGATCTCCCCGCCCTCTTTATTCCCAGGATTCCACACAGGAAGTCACACCGCACCATTATCAGGTATATACACCAGAGATCTCCCCGCCCTCTTTATTCCCAGGATTCCACACAGGAAGTCACACCGCACCATTATCAGGTATATACACCAGAGATCTCCCCGCCCTCTTTATTCCCAGGATTCCACACAGGAAGTCACACCGCACCATTATCAGGTATATGCACCAGATATCTTATGCTGTTGACTAATTATCTACAGGACTCTAATTATCTAAGGGACTGTCCAAGCAAAGACAATAAATAATACATACTAACCTAAGGTACCCACCTGGGATGCCACTATTCGGGGGTTTGAAACTTACCTCTGCTGGAGATCCAGACCATGGTCCGTTGTGGCCTCCTCGTTTCCTCCTGGCAACCGTCATGATGGCTCGCCACACCCACTCCATTCAATTAAATAGAGCGGGGTGTGCCAAGAGCTAGCACGCCTCTTCCATTGTCGAGAATAGAGTGGGCACAGCCTGTCATTATGGTCTCACTCGAGGAGAGGGGAGCTCGGCTCTGGTCCACCAGGTTGACGGGGTCAAAATTACAAATTCCGGTAAGTGTCAGACTGTCAGCATCATGTGATTCAGCTGCGTGGGACTATAGGGAGGATTTGATGTTTAAACTTTCTGCCCAGACATGGACTTTAAATTTAAAGTGGACTCAGGATTAATCCAAATTTCTTTTATCAGGCAGGGACTGTAAAGGCTATAGAGAAGTCACATCATACAGAGGTCTGCAAAGATCTACATGGGGATATTAAGGTGGAGTTATCCAGTTCCTGGGTGACACCAGAGAGATCTCCTCTGGGTGATGATGGATATGGAGCATCAGCAGAAGATACCAGTGTGAAGATTGAAGAGCTTTGTGAGGAGGAGGAAAAGTACTCTCCAGTGCTTGGTTCAGGTGAGTGAAAATGACTGATCCTACATGGAAATATTTTATAAGGGTGTGAGTGGCCAACATGGAGACCGAGGGCTCTGGGTTTGGAAAGAGATTGCGTCGGTAAAGCCAGACACATCTGCCATTCTATAGAGTATGTACCCACTTAGAGAGGAAGGAATGGCTGAGTGAGGAACCTGATGGTTTCTGGGCTGACTAGTGATGCCATAAATGCACGTGTGTGTGCATACAGGGTAATTCAAATTTTCATTCGGTAACACAAAAAGATTCCAAAATTGTTACTAGAGACCCTGTTAATTGCTAGAATATGCAAAAAACCTCATTAATAACCTTTTTTTTCTATTTCTGGGCTAAATTTGCTACAGAAGCTCTTCACTGTCACAACACCACGAAGATTCACTTATGTGGTACAGGCATACGTAAGATATTAGGGCATTGAAATCTGCATTTCACACGGGAAAGCCACAAAGTTTGGGCCTTTCTACGCCACAGAATCGAACGTTACAGGGTTCACTTACCTCAACATAGTTTTTGAGTGGTTGTTGCCCCAGATGGAAAAAGAGGTATCCGATTTCATTTTGCAGAAAGATGTTGTAGCGATAACCCTTATCGTCGGAGGGCTTCCCCGCCAGCGACGTCCTTTTCCCAATGGTGAGAGGTGCTGCAGGAATCCCAGAGTCATCCGTGAGGAACCAGGAACAGCCCTTACAAGGGCTAGTGAATTGTAATATAGCGTTTCCCCCAATAAGAGACAGAACTCAGTATTGAGGGTGAAGATGAACTCAACTTTATTAGTGCCGCACTGGGCCTTATATGCAAGCCTCCATGCAAGGGGACCTCCCCCCGTGGACCTGATGGAGAACTGCATGACAAATACACAGACCAATGGGAGCAGGCCACAATCCCTCAACTCTGCCGGTGACGCAATCAGCAACACAATAGACGTCTGTAACACAATCAATCAGAACAATGGCAGTCTGTAACACAATCAATCAGAACAATGCCATTGTCTGTGACGTAATCAATCAACACAATGGCAGTCTGTAATACAATCCAAAATACAATGACATTGCCTGTAACAGTATCAAAATACAATGACATTGTCTGGAACCTAATTAAGAAAAGGCCAGTGAATGACCCGGTGGGCAATTGAATAGTGATGACATCCAAAAGGCAGAGCGTCTGTCACAGATGTGTAGACGTCTACAACTATATTGTACATCTTTGAATGTCCATAAAAACTTTAGAACGTTAACCTTTCATGTTTTTTCTGTGTTTGTTTGTGAAATCCATTTCTTACAGCAGTCGATATTTTTTCTTTTTGTACCATTTTCTTTTAATTACCCTGTATTATAGCTGAGCTGATGGCAGCCAAAGTTGGTGATGTCTTGCGTGTCTTCCATTGTATGTTGCTTGTGCAGCTTTGAGAGTACTGTACTGATAAGGCAGCTGACCCACATTTCATTGTAGGGGCTGCACTGACGAGTACTATCGCAAAATTGTGTAATATTAAAAATACATATAAACACGTTGGCTTATGAGAGGTCACTTATACACCCGAACTGAATAACACTCCCACCGAGTTTGTGGTTTATCCTCTCCTGGTAGGAATAAAATTCAGGGATGACAGGTTTAGTCTATCGGGGGTAACAGGGCCTGTCACCCCGGATCTCCTTTTCCTTCCATTAAAAGATAGAAAAACAAGCCTGGCTGTATACATCTTGATGCCAGGTGTATAAGCCACCCAGCACATTTATATGGATTTTTATCATTAGGCCATTTTTCGCAATGGCCTAATGTCCCACTTGAAATGAGTAGTGTCTTAATATTGAAAATGATATTGCTACATGTATCTTTCATTGTTTTTTTTTATGTATGTATCCTTCGGGATCACCTCCAAACTCACCTCGTCCTTTTCATGTGGGCCCCTCAGCGAATCAGTGGAAGTTGTTCGATTTAGACTTCTTTTGCTGCTCTGAGCTTAGTACGGCAACGAAATCTGCATAGAGCGAGTGCAGCCAGCCACATCTTTGCTTTCCTCTAGCTGTGGGCAGGAACGTACCCCAGATAGAGCTATGCTGGGCATGTGGCCGAGATGCGGTGAGGGCTTATGGTAGAGATTTACGAGATATACACTGCTGATGTATCTGATCTAGGGCGTGTACTATGAGACACAAAACTTCTTATTTCACTGTTGATGTATGTATTCATCGGATCACCTGCAAACTCGCCGCCTCCTTCATTTCACATAGGCCGCTCAGCGAATCAACAGAACTTCAATTTAGGCTTTTTTTGCTGCACTGAGCTCAGTGCAGCAAATAAATCTTGCTGTACATCTCTGCTTTCCTCTAGCTTTGGGCGGGAATGTACCCCAGATAGAGGTATGCTGGGCATGTGGCTGAGATGCGGTGAGGGCTCCAGGAAAAGGTGGGTAAATCGTACAATCTATAAGAGGGGTTCACACAGTGCGTACTCCAGATTCATGGAGCATCCCAAATTAGGATAACATAGTCTTAGACTCAAGGTGAGTTTTGTGCCCCAGGGTATTTTAACAGCTACAGCAGGAGATGCAAGTGGGCCCCCAAAAACTGCTGAGACAAAAGCAACTGGTTGCCACATATTGTCATCCACTGCCTGAATGTATCGGCTACTGGTGACTTCCAAATGCTTAGGTATTGCATTAGACCGAGTGGATGTAATAAGAAGACATCGGGACCAGTACCATAAAGTCAGGAGCAAAACTAGCTGGTCAACTTAACAACAGGGTATTTGACAGGCAGGGGCAATAGCTATGGACTGGAGTTCTGATTTGACTAATGCTGTTTTTTTTTTTCTCTAGCCAGGCAATGTGTGGTGAGAACCAAAGTGACACATCCTAAAATATCAGACTGGAAAACAGAAAATGATGACATCACAGGAGATTCCCCTGCAGAAAACCTGATTACTACAGATCTCCAACCTGAATACCTCAGTGCAGATAGGGGGTGCTTTTCTGATGAGTCATATCCCGTCCCTCATCATACAGCTCAGGAAGGAGAAGTTATCTCCCACCAGAGGAAACCCCCAGGAGAGAAGCCCTATTCTTGTTCTGAATGTGGGATATGTTTTTCAAAGAAATCAGATTTCAAAGCTCACGGTGTAGTTCATACAGGGGAAAAGCCCTATTCTTGTTCTGAATGTGGGAGATGTTTTTCTCAAAAATCGGTACTTGTCTCGCATAAAAGAGTTCATACAGGGGAGAAGCCATATTATTGTTCTGAATGTGGGAAATATTTTTCTCAGAAATCACATCTTATCACACATGAAAGAATTCATACTGGGGAGAAGCCGTATTCTTGCTTAGAATGTGGGAAAGCTTTTTCTCAAAAAATACTTCTGGTCAAACATAGACGAGTTCATACAGGAGAGAAGCCCTATTCCTGTTCTAAATGTGGGAAATGTTTTTCAGTTAAATCATATCTTACCACACATGAAAGAGTTCATACAGGGGAGAAACCATTTTCGTGTTCCGAGTGTGGGAAACGCTTTTCTGTTAAAGCTTCTCTTATCAAACATGGAAGAATTCATACAGGAGAGAAACCATTTGCATGTTCTGAATGTGGGAAACGCTTTTCTGATAAATCGCATTTAATGACACATGAAAGAATGCATACAGGAACAAATCCATATTTCTGTTCTGAGTGTGGGAAATGTTTTTCTGATAAATCACATTTAATGGCACACGAAAGAGTTCATACAGGAGAGAAACCACATTTTTGCTCGGAATGTGGCGAATGTTTTTCTTACAAATCAAATCTTCGCAGACATAAAAGAGTTCATACAGGAGAGAAACCATATTCTTGTTATGAATGTGGGAAATGCTTTTCCAGAAATTCATCTCTCATCACGCATGAAAGGGTTCATACAGGAGAGAAACCATATTCGTGTTATGAATGTGGGAAATCTTTTTCCAGAAAGTCGTCTCTTATCAAACATCAAAGAGTTCATACAGGAAAGAAACCATATTCTCATTCTGAATGTGGGAAATCAGTTTCTCAAAAATCACATCTTGTCGCACATGAAGAGTTCATACAGCCAAAAAGCCTCAATCTTGCTCAGAGTGTGGGAAATATTATTCTCATAAATCCAGCCTTGTCGCACATTAAAGTGCTCATAGATAGAAGATAGACAGAAGCTGTAATCATGCTCTGAATGTGGGAAATATCCTTCAAGGAAATCACGAAACATGGAAGAGATCATAATGGAATGATGCCACATTATGAAAAAGCAAGTTAATGTCCTACTAGAGGTTATAAAATGTCAGATTGCGCTATCCCACAAACACATAAATTATACAAGGGGGAAGAGACAAGCATGTAACATGTTGCATCCTTAAATGGGAGCACCAATCTTATTCAATGCACAATATCTAAAAAATATATAATTGTTTTATTCAAAACAATGAGCAAGAGTAACAACCTCCCTTGGAAAAAGCTAAATACTCATATCCAATACATGTAGCAGACACCTGCTGTACAGATACTAGGCAGTTGTGTATAATAGCACTGGAACAGTAGAAGCTGAAGGTAAAATAATGTCAATAGCATTAGTTAGAAAAGTATCAATTGATAAAGTGCAAACGGCTATAATAGCAGAAGTGCTTTGTGTAAATGTGATACTTATTAATAGCTGACAAATGCAGATTGTAAACTGAGTAATATTCTGCTGAAGAGTGAATGGGGGGGGGAAACCCAATTGCAATATCAACAGAAATTAAGCTACAGATCCTGGAAAAATAACGAACGAACAATAATAACCCATATGAAAAAGGCAACATAAGGGCAAAGTCTCCAAATGCAAAAACAACCAATAGTGCAGAATAGAAAGGATAAGGAAATACTGCTGTGGGACCTCCTGGTCCCGAAAACAGAGCACCTGTTCGGGATTTGTGGCCCTCGTGCCTTGCGTCGCGGCCACAAGCGCATGTGCCTAGGTGGGAGGGGACACACCCCCTGGGTTAGGACACACCCGGTTGCAGGACAGTGAGCCCTGTCCCAGTGCCCTGAACGCCGCATCACTCCAAGGGGCACTTCCCCCACCGTGCAGAAAACAAGGCTGTACCACAGCCAAAGGCAACAATTTTCAAAAAATGGATGACAATTCGTGTGAAAACGATATACATATACGATAATGATTTTAATTGTCTATTATAAGACATCATGATGAGAATAAATTAGAAATTAAGGCAAGGAATCTAATAATATATAAAGAATATATAAAAATATCAAGTGGAGTGCGCCCCAATTGTCTGAGACGATGGCTAGAGTCCCGACAGAAAAAGATGGTCTCCTATGAGGTAAATACATGGGTGTCCTCCACATCCACCAAATTGCCCTAATGAAGTCAGTATCCATGTTGTCCCACATCCAAGTGCAAGTATAGCCACAACATTACAAAAGACCACTAACAGCACATAGAGTGGATCTAAACAACAAAAGCCGGTTAACCACTAAATCGAACATAATAAAAATATAATGAAAGAATATTTAGCTATAGAATAGATGTAAATGTAATATACATTAACAATGGAGTGCATGTGAGTGCCATTTAACAAAACTATCCTGCCCCAAGGGCAATATTCAATAATGAATAAGGTGAAAAAAATGAACGCGACCTTAATGGAATGATGGCACATTGAATTTGGAATTTGTTTTTTTTACAACATCTCTTCATCATTAGGGGGGATATCGGGCTCGGAAGGGTCAGTAATTTGCTCACTGAATGTAGGAAATGCTTGATTAAACAGAGCTGTAATAAAAAATGTTGGCTTTGACTCTGAATTTGTGTTGCAGCAGCGCCCTGGCTAATATTTTAACCCCTGATACAGTTTCTCTGGGTGCCTCATTGAGCTTTTTTACCGCTTCATTATGAATTTATCACTCATGTAAATCAGGGATCATATAGCTCAATACTGTTGGGACTTTGTAGCCCCTGACTCTCCAATTAGGAAGGAGAATAATGGGGATGAGTAACAGGGAGGAAAGTATGTAGAGCAGTAGTCCTCAAACTTCCTCCTCAAGGGCCGAGGCAGGCGAGGTTTTGCAGCTCTCCACGCTACTCCACAGGTGAATTAACTGGTGCTCAGACAGAGCTATAGCCCTAATTATTACATCTGTGCATCAAGCATAGAGAGCTGCAAAACCTGGCCTGTCTCGGCCCTTGAGGAGGAAGTTTTAGGACTACTGATGTAGAGGGTATATTTGCCCAGTAGATTTTTTCAATCCATGGACCAGAGCTCTATAAAGTTCATGGAATGTCTTTAAGCTCTTTATTGAGGGAATTGTATATGTGTTGTTCAAAGGGAACTTGAATTTGAATTCACTGAACTTGTCACACTGGACTTTGGAGACCTGGGCAGTGTCAGTAAGGTGTAGTTGCTCAATTGCTGGGTGATATCAGCAGGATCGCCACTTCACTGACTTGGCACTAACTGGGCTTTTATACCCTGACCCACCATTCCTCTGGTACTTTAAGATGAACATCGGAGGCCCTGGAGTAAAAAAACTCCAGGGACATCTGAGTTCCACTCCTTGGCGCATCCTGAATTAGAATGCTCCACTGTGTAAAACCCTGTTTCACTCACCTTGTCCAGGACCCCTCGCCGTATCTTTGCACCATGGACGCATCTCGGTTGCCATCTAGCCGTGCACGCACCCGCATCTGGGCTTTCTGAATGTGCGGCATGGCCGCTAGGATGTGAGCAGGGGATGCGGCTGGCAGCACACTTGGCTTCCTTCAGCTCCGCTTGGCTGCTTAGCCGTCAGCTGAGCCAAGAAAAAATGAGTGCAGCGATTGGTTGAGTGGGACGATCAGCCAATCAGCATGCTCGTTCTGGTCCGAGTCTGCATTGTGGGAGTGACAGGAAGGTAAGTGAATAGGTCAACCTAGAGGGATACACACAGAGAACATCCAAATTCGGGATGCCCCCCTGAAAGGAACAACACCCCCCGAAAAGTGAAAATCCTCTTTTAGGAGACTCCACACTCTATATAGTTCCGGGTCTACCTCCACCCTTTCCTATAGCTTAAAATCTAACTCCACCCCTTTTGTTCTCTTATTAATGGAAATCCCACCACCTCTCTGGGTATAAGAGCTCCACCTACTACCTACCTGTTATAACTACACCTACTTCTCTCTTTTTATAAAGGTAGCTCCTCCCATCTGCCATCCTAATGGAGGACCGCAGCAGAGAAGGGAGGGAGCTGCATGCAGGGATGAACCCTGGCACGCAAGGCTATCCTCCTGAAGAATTACACCCCATCGGGGCCTCCCAAACCTGGGAGCAATGGGGGATCCCAGTCAGACACAGCCTGACATCCAGGGGGGTATCGCCGCTTTATACTGCTGGGGCAGCCAATCCATGTGATGGATCCCTGTGGCATTCCCACAGCACCATGGGGCATTCAACCACCTCTCTGTGCTGCTGGAACAAGGACTAAGGATGTACGTCCCCTGCCAAGGTAAACTACAATCTCGCTACCCCTTTCTATGTTGTGTGAGACTCGGAGGACTGCGATTGTGTCGCCTATGCAGCGACACTGCGCATGCGCGAGATCTGAGGGGAGGCACAGTGCATGATGGGACGGTAAGATGGCGCTGCCCGACTGAGATGGCGCGGGACCAAGGGATGCCGGAGCACAATGCAACCGGACAGGTAAGTCAAAAGTTGTATATAGCGAAACCAGAGGGGCCAATCAAGCCAGGTTTGGGACGTTTTCATTAACTCAATAGGGTCGATTCAGAGAAACATGTAAAAGCTTTGTTTTTGTTGCCGATCATGGTATTTTTTCCGAACGCTCGTGCACTCGTATGAACTTGCGAGCGATTCTATACACTAATCCGTTTCCTATCGTAAAATGCCCGTCCGTTCGTATGCTATCTTCTGACCTTGGCTCAGTCATTTTCCATCGTAAATTATAGGTTGATTGATCTATTGTAGCGACGGCAGCATGTGTTTTTTCCCTTCTTCCATCGTCCACCTCTACGAATTCCTGGCGTTTCCCGATGGGTTAGAATGGTTTTTAACCTCTAATATTCGTTCGTTTGGAAATGTAGAAGATCTTACGCATGCGCAATACAAGCTACACTCCTCAAACAAATGTGCCCCATATCTTACACTACCAAGCTCACCCCAACTACTTTGCACCAGTCTAACACTTACCTTTATTAACCCTAAAACTTACCCAAACCCCTTTCCGGTTCCATTCTTCTTCATTTTCCTGACCCTAAAACGTACCCAAACCCCTTTCCAGTTGCATTTCTTCTTCATTCAAACGGGTCTTCAAAAGTCCAAAGGCCCTCTCAACCACAGCCCTGGTCTTGCGGTGCGCTCGGTTGTTTGCTTCCTGAGAGGCATCCTGGGGCCGGAGCACAGGCGTCATGAGCCACGGAAGCAGTGGGTAACCAGAGTCCCCTTAACAAAACCAATTAAAAACACAATTAAGCAAGGAAAGGCATCCCAAAAAAAAATATTAGTAGATAGCACAATTATGTCAGCTAAAGAAACAAACATTTCACCCAGGGCCAATGATATAAATGACTAATGTAACAGATGTGTGCCATAAAGAAAAATGCAGCATAAGGGAAAAACAGACTGATAGCACATCTGCTATGACAAGTGTGCTGGGAAAGATGTTTGTATTGTAGGGATCAGAAATGTATGAAAGAAATGTATGATGCTGCTGAGGGGCCCCAAACATTCCAAAAAAAAATGCACTGTATGCAGTTCTACTCTAGTTTGTCAGTTACAGTCAAATACAAAAAAAGGGCCATAAACTAGCAGCTACTTCTGGTCAATCTGCTATACGAGGGAGTTTGAGAAATGGAAGTAACAGACGTCGGCCAAAAATCTAACAAATGATGAAGGACAAAGTGAGTTCACCGCTTGTTTGTTTGACAAAACTTTAACTATTATGTTGCAACAGTTGCAAAATGTTGTTTAAGGTTAACCACAAATCAGAAAAAGTCCAACAATCAATTTAAAAAAAAATCAGGCCAAAAACACCCCAAAAAAATGTTGGTCACTTACCAAGTAATCTGCCCTCAGACATCCGGATCAAATCAATGCCAAACAGCATTAGGCCTTGATGTTCCTCGAACTCACTCCTCTCCATCCTAATCCCGAGACCAAAAAGGTGCCGGAAAAGATTTCCCAACTCAACAATTAAATGTGCTTCGAAACACTTAGCAATCAGCTCTCTGAATTGCTCGCAAGCCCATGTCAATAACGGAAAAATTAGGAACGAACGAAAAAAATACGATTTGGACGGGAAAAAAACCCGAACTAACGCAAAAAATACAATTGACGCCCGAAAATCGAATGAACATATACGTCTATGCCCGAACGTTCGTGCAAATCCGAAATGGCCAAAAAAAAAGGAAAAAATGACTAACACCCACCCAAACTTTTGAATCCCGATACGAAATCAATTAACTTTTGGATTTAGAATCGACCCTAATATCTGCAATGTTATTCTTCAAAGTGGAACAAAACTGTAGATTTTGGATATCCTGGGATTTGTTCTGTGCCCCGGGGGGCATCCTGGATTGGGGTGCCCCGCTGTGTGAAACCCCCAGAATGCCCGTACAGACTTGCTTTTCCCTGCTGCTATGGCGCGAGTGCAGGCTCCAGTCCAATCAGATTCATTTGCCCTGCATATGTAACACGTAGCAAACGGCTGTTTATCAGGAGCGCAGCACGTGCATCCCCAGCAGTACACCCATTGCTGTCCCCAACCATTCAGATCGTCTGGGGGCAGGAGTGTGCCCACATCTGGAGATGCTTTTGCTGCCGATCGGTGAGTACTTGCCAAGAATTGCGCGGCAAGCTGCCCTGATTGGAGGGGAGCGAGCACATGCCCCGTAGGACTGGAGAAAGGTAAGTTTTTACTAGGGAAGCTGGGGGGGGGTTCACTCAGCGGGAAATCCCAAATTGGGATGCCTTGGGGGCAAGTATCAAAAATCCCAGGTTTTGTTCTGCTTTAAGGCTGTGATTGGGAGATCCATTTAGGTTTGTTGGGCACAGCAGATAAAGCGGACCAAAACCCTTCTCATCCAGCTCTATTAAAGTAGACCAACACCCAGGATTTTGACTATCTTGGGTTTTGTTCCACTTCCCTGAGGCACCCCGATCGGTGGTGCCCCGCTATGTGAAACCCCCCAGATCGCTATATAAAACTCACCTCACCCTGCTCCTACGGCGCATGCACGGCCGCTTGTCCAATCAGCGCGCTCGGAACCGCTGTGGTATGCGCGTCAGTGAGACGTCTTACCGCAGCGGCCGCATCTCGCACTTCCCTCTAACAGGGCTTACTAAACTCTTATGGGTGGGGCTCCAGGGCTGACCCACCACTAGATCCTATTATACAAGGCTGCACACTGCTTCTCAATTAATACATATTTTATTAATCACACATAATATACATAATAATCATGGAAATAGACATATAACACATACTTAACATACATCACACACCAGCATAAAAAACATATATATAAAAACCCAAGTGGGGAGGAACTCCAGGGCTCAATCAATTTAAATGTGCCTTAATGATCTTGACATCAAGATCAATTAATAACATATAGTAGTAATATGGCTCAAAACATATATAGAGACATGTACATGTTGGCGTTCAAAAAGGTAAAGTGCTCAGTGCGTATTCAATTCTAAGACCTACAAACTAGATAAAAAAGATTTCTTTAAAAAATATATATATATGAAAAATAGTGCCTCAATTCTATACAGTGCAAAATGAACTAAAATCCTCAACTACTCTCAACAGGTGCAATAACTAATAATCATGCAAAGTGTCAAGTGCTCAAAGTGCATAAGTGCAAGTGACTAAAACTGTGCTTCTCCTATACAGGTAGTCCTCGACTTACGACGTTGATCCGTTCTTACGCGGCGTCGTAAACCGAATTTCGACGTATGTCGGATCATGCGTTCATACAGTACTGTACCATAATAACAGTACAGTACTGCAAACACTTAGCCTATCCAAACACCTATCCATGGTGATGGCCTTCCTTTTCTTTGATGCACTGGTATCAGATGAGTCTACCTTTCGTTTGGGAGCCATAATGAAGGGTGTTATGGCGTGCAGGAGACTCGTTTTTCTCATGTACAGTAACCGGGTACAGTGTGCAGTACTCTATGACTTCCGGCGCACGTACAGTTTGACTTACGACGCAAAACCGCGTAAGTCGGAATGAGACGCCGTATAAAGCGTCGTAACCAGGAAACAACGTAACTCGAGACCGTCGTAACCCGAGGACTACCTGTATACCTATATTCAGCGCCACATATATACATCAATATACGCCACAAGTAAAATCAAACAGTATCATAAATCACTCGCCCTCCGTCCTCCCCACTTACCTCACCGACGCGCTGCGTGGTCCTTCACCACTTCTCCTGGGTGCCATGCTCTAACAGGGAGCATGCCCGCGCCGGCGTGAGATGCGGCCATGGCCCGTGCATGCATCGTTGGACCGGGATTCAGGTAAGGTTTGCGGGCGTCGTGGGGGGGGTTTCACACAGCGGGGAATCCTGATTTTGGATGTCCCGCGGGGAGGGATTGGATCGGCCCGGGAATCTTATAGATTTTGGCTATCCAGGGTTTTGTTCCATGTCCCAGGGACATCCTGGATTGGGATGCCTCGCTGTGTGAAACCCCCAGAACGCCCATAAAGACTGACCTTGCCCAGCTCCTAAGGCACGTGTGCAGGCTCTCGTCCAATCAGATTCATTTGCCCTGCATATATAATGCTTGTCAAACGGCTCTGTTAGCATGCAGTACTTTGGCACTTGGGAGCACAGCGGGCGCATCCCCAGCAGTACACACATCCCCAGTCATTCACATGGGCTGGGGGCGGGAGTGTGCCCGGAGATTCTTTCACTCCTGAGAATCGCACGGTAAGCTGCTCTGATTGGAAGGGAGCGTGTGCATGCGCCGTAGGACCAGGGAAAGGAACCTGGGGTGTTTCACTCAGTGGTAAATGCCTGGGGGGGAGGGGGCAAATAACAAACCCCCGGATAGTCAAAATCCCAGGTTTTGTTCTGCTTTAAAGAGACTGTAAAGGCTAGAAAAGAAAATGATACTCACCTCTTCTGTGATTGGGAGATCCATTTAGATAAAGCAGACCAAACCCCTTCTGATCCAGCTCTATAAACACTCCTGGGTCAGGTGACAGGTGTCCTCCATCATCCACCCCTGTGTGTGCAACCCCCCCCCCCTTCATTTGCTGTATACTCAGGGCCGGATTAATCCGGACCTTCACCCTGAATAAGAGTCTATTTTATATGTTTCCCACACCCTGTACATACAGATTGCTCACATTAATCCGGACCTTCACTCTGAATAAGAGTCTATCTTATATGTTTCCCACACCCTGTACATACAGATTGCTCACATTAATCCGGACCTTCACTCTGAATAAGAGTCTATCTTATATGTTTCCCACACCCTGTACATACACATTGCTCACATTAATCCGGACCTTCACTCTGAATAAGAGCCTATCTTATATGTTTCCCACACCCTGTACACACAGATTGCTCACATTAATCCGGACCTTCACTCTGAATAAGAGTCTATCTTATATGTTTCCCACACCCTGTACATACAGATTGCCCACATTAATCCAGACCTTCACTCTGAATAAGAGCCTATCTTATATGTTTCCCACACCCTGTACATACAGATTGCCCACATTAATCCAGACCTTCACCCTGAATAAGAGCCTATCTTATATGTTTCCCACACCCTGTACATACAGATTGCCCACATTAATGCGGACCTTCACCCTGAATAAGAGCCTATCTTATATGTTTCCCACACCCTGTACATACAGATTGCTCACATTAATCCGGACCTTCACCCTGAATAAGAGCCTATCTTATATGTTTCCCACACCCTGTACATACAGATTGCCCACATTAATCCAGACCTTCACCCTGAATAAGAGCCTATCTTATATGTCTCCCACACCCTGTACATACAGATTGCCCACATTAATCCAGACCTTCACCCTGAATAAGAGCCTATCTTATATGTCTCCCACACCCTGTACATACAGATTGCCCACATTAATCCGGACCTTCATCCTGAATAAGAGCCTATCTTATATGTTTCCCACACCCTGTACATACAGATTGCTCACATTAATCCAGACCTTCACCCTGAATAAGAGCCTATCTTATATGTTTCCCCCCCTGTACATACAGATTGCTCACATTAATGCGGACCTTCACCCTGAATAAGAGCCTATCTTATATGTTTCCCACACCCTGTACATACAGATTGCTCACATTAATCCGGACCTTCACCCTGAATAACAGCCTATCTTATATGTCTCCCACACCCTGTACATACAGATTGCCCACATTAATCCGGACCTTCACTCTAAATAAGAGCCTATCTTATATGTTCCCCACACCCTGTACATACAGATTGCCCACATTAATCCGGACCTTCACTCTGAATAAGAGTCTATCTTATATGTTTCCCACACCCTGTACATACAGATTGCCCACATTAATCCAGACCTTTACCCTGAATAAGAGCCTATCTTGTATGTTTCCCACACCCTGTACATACAGATTGCCCACATTAATCCGGACCTTCACCCTGAATAAGAGCCTATCTTATATGTTTCCCACACCCTGTACATACAGATTGCTCACATTAATCCGGACCTTCACCCTGAATAAGAGCCTATCTTATATGTTTCCCACACCCTGTACATACAGATTGCTCACATTAATCCAGACCTTCACCCTGAATAAGAGCCTATCTTATATGTTTCCCACACCCTGTACATACAGATTGCCCACATTAATCCAGACCTTCACCCTGAATAAGAGCCTATCTTATATGTTTCCCCCACCCTGTACATACAGATTGCCCACATTAATCCGGACCTTCACTCTGAATAAGAGCCTATCTTTTTTAACCGTTTTTTAAGAGTTTGGGCTTTTCATTAAATCATGGTGAAGGCCCGGTTTAAGTGCAGTTGAGGCCCCAGATACAGTATAAAATAATAGTCCAGCTAAGTAACTGATTGGTGGTTGTCTGGCACCCGCCTACTTACTGGAACATCAGATGGAGTCCCTTGTGCGGGTGCGTGCTACTCGGGAACTCCTGCTTTGCCATTCTGGGTGGGGGGGGGGGGGAGTGTAGTGGCCCCCGGCTGGTTCCCTGCATTGAGCTGCCAGTGGCTGTACTTGGTGGCTTATGTGCAGTGACAGCTCTGCACCCATCACTGCGGCGGCTTTGCTGCTCTAGACTCTCCGTCCTGCCCTGTAAACAGAGGCTTGCCCAGGCGCAGGGGCCCCCCACTGCCGCCAATAGCTTTGTTGCTGGTGTTGCGTCCCATCAGACCAAAGACTGAAAAACCTCCTGGACCAGACCATAGCCTGAAGGTTGGTGGAGGCCCCGGGGCTCGCGCTCCTTGCGCCCCTCTCATAATCCGGCCCTGTGTATACTCACCTTGTTGCGGCAAACCCATGGCAACCATGTCTCCCATAACAACCAAACCCCTGCAAGCTCCCTCATTTTTGCATCAATGGAGCAACACCTATATTTCATAAAATGTGTGTTGTGCGAGGCACAGGGGAGGCATCTCAAAATTGAGCGCTGCCGTGGTCATGTGGTCCACAGGCTTCTTATCAGTCGATTTCGCAGGGAAACCGAGGACTAAGCAGCAATTCCCCCTCTGCCTGGCACTAGTCACCATAGCAACTGCTGTGTGAGAAAGCTGAGGCTGACAATCAAAGCCCCGCCCCCTCCTCTGACGTTACAGGTGACGCTGGAGCAGCCCTGTCTCTGTGAGGAAGCGCTGGCGCCATCTTGCTCTCTCCTCATCGCTACAAACACCGCGGGCCCGTCTCTATGTAGTTTTAATGTTGTTACTCTTGTAACGCTTTTATCTTCAAATATATTTAAAAAAACAAACTCCAACTTCCTGTATGGCGGCCATTGTCCCGTAGCCAGGTAATGAGGACACGCGTCTGTGACGAGAAAGTATAGTGCTACAACAAAATGGCCGCTCTGCGCTGAGCAGGAAAAAGGGGGCGGAGCCAGGAGCGGAAGCGGCGCCGCCTGAAAGGAGCGGGAGAAGAGCGGTAGCGGGTCAGTCTGCGCCATATTAACCCTTTCCGTGCGTCCTGGGTGCGCTGTGCTCGCTCGATTTAACCCCTTCCCGACCGAAGCCACGCCCCCCCGGTATGGCGACTTCAGCTCGCTCTGCCCCCCCCCCCTGTGGCTGCTATGAATGAGAGACGCACGGCTGCCCTCACCCATTTATGGACCCATATGCTAAGCTCCTCCCCGCATGACGTCACTGACCCCCAGCTGTGAGGAGATGACACCGTGATGGCTCCAGGCTGGGAACATTAACCATGTAACCATGGAAACCAGCGCGGCTTACCAGCATTCTGACCCGTGTCTGGCACCAGAGGCGCTATGTGGGTTAAAGCGGACCTTCAGCATCCTGCAATTAAAAGCCCAAACTCTTAGAAAACTATTCTCCAGCATCTAAAATTAATATATTTAAAGTTTTAAATCACTTTTTATTCTTTCCTTCACTGACCCTGCAACTCTGTTCTGGACTCTAGGATACGGGCGCCGCCATCTTGGCTCAGTAGCATCACACATACTGAGAAGAGGAGAGGGGTCATAAGTGCAGGGGAGCGGAGTTATAGCTGTGCTTTGCACAGACAGAGCAGAGCTTGGGGTCAGGAGAAGGTCAGCAATCCCAGAATGCAGAGCGACACAGAAGGCACTTCCTGTTTGCAGGCTGCCTGCACCTCTATGAGCCGCCATCTTGGATGTTTAAAGTCTCAGAAAATGCAGTAGATGCAGGTAGGAAGATTTTTATGTGAGCAATCTGTATGTACAGGGGGGAAACATATAAGATAGGCTCTTATTCAGGGTGAAGGTCCGGATTAATGTGGGCAATCTGTATGTACAGGGTGAGGGAAACATATAAGATAGGCTCTTATTCAGGGTGAAGGTCCAGATTAATGTGGGCAATCTGTATGTACAGGGTGTGGGAAACATATAAGATAGGCTCTTATTCAGGGTGAAGGTCCGGGTTAATGTGGGCAATCTGTATGTACAGGGTGGGGGAAACATATAAGATAGGCTCTTATTCAGGGTGAGTGTCCGGATTAATGTGTGCAATCTGTATGTACAGGGTGTGGGAAACATAAGATAGGCTCTTATTCAGGGTGAAGCTCTGCTTTAAAGTGGACCAACACCCAGGATTTTCACTATCCTGGGTTTTGGTCCACTTCCGCGGGGCCCGATCGGGGGTGCCCTGCTGCATGAAACCCCCCAGATCGCCCGATAAAACTCACCTCACCTTGCTCCTACGGCGCATGCTAACAGGGAGCACGCCGGCCATTCAGAATTGGTCGGCGCGGGCACGCGCTCTGCTAGAGAGAAGCACGAGATGCGGCCCGCGCATGCCCCCTTGGATCGGGATGCAGGTAAGGTGAATGGGGCGTCCTGGGGGAGGGGGTTCACACAGCCGGGCATCCCAATGTTGGGAGTGGACCAAAACCCACTGCGCTCGGCCCAAGATTCCCTCCCCTCAGGGCACCCAAAATCGGGATGCCCCGCTTTGTGGAACCCCCCAGGTCGCCCCATACTCTCACCTTTTTTACTGTTCCAATGGCGCATGCGCGAGCCGCGGGCACGTCTCCACTATCCCTCCAGCAGGGCGTGTGCCGGCGCCAGGCATTTGTGAATGGCTGCTGTGGGCACGCTCCATGTTAGAGGGAAGCGGGGGATGCTGCCGTCAGTGCGCTCGGAACCACCGGCCTTAGACGACGTGACATCAGCGTGTCTACGTGCTTCGATTGGACGAGCGGCCGTGCATTCCCTGTAGGACCAGGAAGGAGTGAGTTGCGCTCTGCGATCTGGGGGGTTTCACACACCGATCGGGGTTCCCACGATAGTCAAAATCCTGGGTTATGGTCCACTTTAAAGGGGAACAAAACCTGCCCCCTCCCTGGATTTTTTTATGCTTCACAAGGGCTCCTGATGTGGATGCCTTGTTTTGAGACCTCCTCCCCGACCCCCGACCAAGCGGCAATCTCATGGTGCATGTGCAGGCCTCCTCCAATCGTTGTGTGCCCCCCTGTGGCAGCACGCCCCTGCCTCCAGCCTAATAATAATAATAATACAGGTCAGCCGGTGCTCAGCACTTTCTGTAAAATATCATTATTTGTGATATTTCTTTCTCTTGTTTTCCTTAACAAGGACTGTTTTGGGCCATCCAGAATCTGATCTCAGCTATAGTAATTCAAGCAAAGTATTGGACGAAACAATGGATTTAATATAAATAGAGCTGATTACATTACAGAAATATAATATGAATGGTGTAAATATGATATGAAGTTGCAAAGCAGGAATGTAAGCAATGTCCATAGAAAAATGCAGCAATCTTTCCCTCTCAGGCTAATCAAAACTAGGGTCTTCGTCTCTCTCGCCCAACCCCCGCTATACTGCCTATGTGGCGATCTCTTACATGTCTCACATGTTGTCCGTTCAGAGACCCAAAGCAAAGAGACCCCGCCAAGAGAAGCGTGACCCCTTCCCCCACATTCTCCTTCTTAAAAGTTATTCCTCTCGTCCACCTAAATCTCTCCTCCTCCAACTGTCCTCCTATTACAAGAAGCAGTCATGTAGTACAAACATATGGTTTCATTTAAATAGTTGAAGTTATAGTAATTACTAGGAGAAGCTAACCCAAACATTGTCGAAGTTAGGTACAGAGCAAATAAAATAAAATAACACCTTAAGTGAAATAAGAAATAATAAATTAAAGTAACAATCAAGTGATAAGATATAAATAAACGTGAATCAAGACCATTGATCAAAAATTAATAAATCAATATAGTGATTAGTGTCCCAAAGTCCATGCACCAGTATAAGTGCCAGTATGGGGAATCCAGAAGATATATTCCACCTCACTCTCCACGCTGAATATACCCACAGAAAGTGATCACTCTTCACACCGTGTGCCTTCCTCACACTTATATGCGCTTACCAGAAAATGAATAAATGACTCTTTAAACAATAACTCCTGTGATGGATCCAAGGTCAAGAGTGTAGTACTCCTCTTCAACTGCGATCCGCACCACTCAGCATTTTATGTGAAAAAAGGTAAAAGAAGAAAATAGTGCAACCCCGTTTGGTAAAATTACCTATTTAATAATTAAAATTGCACTTACAAAAATACAGAAGCATGTGCACATTGGTTAGGTACAAAGATGGTTCTTATTCCCTGTTCCACTATGGCCAGTAGTTGAAATGGGTAGACCTTAATACCAATAGGACACACTTTTCCTTTAAAGAAAAAAGAGAAGAAATTGCCGCTGCCCCGCCTAACCCAAACATTACTTGAGTCCGTGTATACACATATACATATATCTCTACATACACACACATATCTATCTATCTATCTATCTATATATATATATATATATAATGAACATTGAGGCAATTCACCAAAATAAACCTTATATTATATGTGCATCAGCCAGCCCTGGATCAGAATCATAATAACCAGGTAAAAATCCACAGACTCCATTCATCCAAGTTACCTATTTTCCAGTAATATTAGTGATTTAATAATAATTCATTAATAATTGAGATCATAAACAATGTATACCTCTGGAACCTTCTTACACTTTCTCATTCCATGCATGGCCGCCAATCATGGGTCTGTAGGAGACCAATCGCCTTTACTGTGAGAGGAGGTTCGGGATGGTGTCCCTCAGGTCAGCTCCTGCCTCTCAGGAGTGGCCGGTTCTTAGCCTCGGTGGACATAAAGGTGACCTATCTGCACTTCCTAATCTGTCCGCCTGAGTTTTTTTGGGGGTAAAAGAGGCTTTTGTGATGATTGCTTTGCCTCATCCCTCACGTTCCGTCCATTGTCGTGGTTATCCTGAGGAACAAGGACATTTCTGTCCTACCGATCTTCTAGGTAATTGTGCCTTCCTGTCATGTGATATAGAGAAAGGTGGAGGTGATGCAACCATGTGGGTGGTCAGTGGGCAATTGGGCCTTGACCCCATAAAGCAGTGGTCCTCAACCCTGTCCTCAAGGCCCACCAACATGTCATGTTTTTTGGATCTCCAAATAGCCAACTCTATTGCTCTGCAGCTGCACTAATTATTCCACCTGTGCATCCTTGTGGAGATCTGCAAAACCTGGCCTGTTGGTGGGCCTTGAGGACAGGGTTGGGGACCACTGCCATAAAGGACCATTTCCTTTCTGTGAATGATCTCGGACATCGTTTTCACACCACGCCTCCCCCATGTTCTAGAATATGGATGAGGTGGCTTTTTTTCTTGGACAGGGCCTGTTATCCCCTTAGGTCAGGCCAAGCCTGAGGCGGAAGAGGCTTCCGCTGTTATCGATGGGCCTTTAAAGGGGGGTCATGACTACAGAGGCTGGGCTTTCAATGTCCATAATCTTACCTTTCGCTCGGTCTCCCGCCGGGAATAAAGCCCTGTGATTGGCCGTCAGGTGCCCACACGGGTAGTGAGCGGCGACATAGTTCTGAAAGACGACAAATAAAAGGCTTGCTCAGATGGGTCCCCCAGCGGAAGCTAAGATTATGGGCATTCTAGGGGGTTATGTGCGGGGGGGGGGGGGGTCCAGCGTTTTGGATGTCCCCCCCCCCCCCCCCAGGGTGTCTTATACCAGCAGCAACCAACACCTGTGCGGCAGCGGTGTTGGCCCGCTTTCAGACTGGGATGGAGTTTCTAGAGATCTGGATAAGACTCTACCCCTGGCCGACATAGTGGAGGGCTTATGTGATTCCATCATTGGCAGAAAGCCATGTGACAGTAGGATAAGACTGTACCCCTGGCTGACATAGTGGAGGGCTCATGTGATTCCATCATTGGCAGAAAGCCATGTGACAGTAGGATAAGACTGTACCCCTGGCCGACATAGTGGAGTGCTCGTGATTCCATCATTGGCAAAAAAAGCCATGTGACAGTAGGATAAGACTGTACCCCTGGCCGACATAGTGGAGGGCTCATGTGATTCCATTGTTGGCAGAAAGCCATGTGACAGTAGGATAAGACTGTACCCCTGGCCGACATAGTGGAGGGCTCATGTGATTCCATCATTGGCAGAAAGCCATGTGACAGTAGGATAAGACTCTACCCCTGGCCAACATAGTGGAGGGCTCATGTGATTCCATTGTTGGCAGAAAGCCATGTGACAGTAGGATAAGACTGTACCCCTGGCCGACATAGTGGAGGGCTCATGTGATTCCGTCATTGGCAGAAAGCCATGTGACAGTAGGATAAGACTGTACCCCTGGCCGACATAGTGGAGGGCTCATGTGATTCCATCATTGGCAGAAAGCCATGTGACAGTAGGATAAGACTGTACCCCTGGCCGACATAGTGGAGGGCTTATGTGATTCCATAATTGGCAGAAAGCCATGTGACAGTAGGATAAGACTGTACCCCTGGCCGACATAGTGGAGGGCTCATGTGATTCCATCGTTGGCAGAAAGCCATGTGACAGTAGGATAAGACTGTACCCCTGGCCGACATAGTGGAGGGCTCATGTGATTCCATCGTTGGGAGAAAGCCATGTGACAGTAGGATAAGACTGTACCCCTGGCCGACATAGTGGAGGGCTTATGTGATTCCATCATTGGCAGAAAGTCATGTGACAATAGCATAAGACTGTACCCCTGGCCGACATAGTGGAGGGCTCATGTGATTCCATTGTTGGCAGAAAGCCATGTGACAGTAGGATAAGACTGTACCCCTGGCCGACATAGTGGAGGGCTCATGTGATTCCATCATTGGCAGAAAGCCATGTGACAGTAGGATAAGACTGTACCCCTGGCCGACATAGTGGAGGGCTCATGTGATTCCATCATTGGCAGAAAGCCATGTGACAGTAGGATAAGACTGTACCCCTGGCCGACATAGTGGAGGGCTCATGTGATTCCATCATTGGCAGAAAGCCATGTGACAGTAGGATAAGACTGTACCCCTGGCCGACATAGTGGAGGGCTTATGTGATTCCATAATTGGCAGAAAGCCATGTGACAGTAGGATAAGACTGTACCCCTGGCCGACATAGTGGAGGGCTCATGTGATTCCATCGTTGGCAGAAAGCCATGTGACAGTAGGATAAGACTGTACCCCTGGCTGACATAGTGGAGGGCTCATGTGATTCCATCGTTGGGAGAAAGCCATGTGACAGTAGGATAAGACTGTACCCCTGGCCGACATAGTGGAGGGCTTATGTGATTCCATCATTGGCAGAAAGTCATGTGACAATAGCATAAGACTGTACCCCTGGCCGACATAGTGGAGTGCTCATGTGATTCCATTGTTGGGAGAAAGCCATGTGACAGTAGGATAAGACTGTACCCCTGGCCGACATAGTGGAGGGCTCATGTGATTCCATCGTAGGCAGAAAGCCATGTGACAGTAGGATAAGACTGTACCCCTGGCCGACATAGTGGAGGGCTCATGTGATTCCATCATTGGCAGAAAGTCATGTGACAATAGCATAAGACTGTACCCCTGGCCGACATAGTGGAGGGCTCATGTGATTCCATCATTGGCAGAAAGCCATGTGACAGTAGCATAAGACTGTACCCCTGGCCGACATAGTGGAAGGCTCATGTGATTCCATTGTTGGCAGAAAGCCATGTGATAGTAGGATAAGACTGTACCCCTGGCTGACATAGTGGAGTGCTCGTGATTCCATCATTGGCAGAAAGTCATGTGACAGTAGCATAAGACTGTACCCCTGGCCGACATAGTGGAAGGCTCATGTGATTCCATTGTTGGCAGAAAGCCATGTGATAGTAGGATAAGACTGTACCCCTGGCTGACATAGTGGAGTGCTCGTGATTCCATCATTGGCAGAAAGTCATGTGACAATAGCATAAGACTGTACCCCTGGCTGACATAGCGGAGGGCTCATGTGATTCCATCGTTGGCAGAAAGCCATGTGACAGTAGGATAAGACTCTACCCCTGGCCGACATAGTGGAGGGCTCATGTGATTCCATTGTTGGCAGAAAGCCATGTGATAGTAGGATAAGACTGTACCCCTGGCCGACATAGCGGAGGGCTCATGTGATTCCATCGTTGGCAGAAAGCCATGTGACAGTAGGATAAGACTGTACCCCTGGCCGACATAGTGGAGGGCTTATGTGATTCCATCATTGGCAAGAAGCCATGTGATAGTAGGCTTGACAGACTGTACCCCTGTTGTACTATGCAAGGTCATGTTGTAGACAAGGTCAGCCATCCTGGTTACCCCAGACCAGCCAAAATGGCACAGTACACTTTTGTGGGCATCCTGCTTGCAGACTGGTCTGGTACGAGCCCAAGATTGAGGTATGCTGGGGATGTGACCGAGGCGCGATGAGGGCTCCTGGAGGAAATGTGTAAATCGGGTGAGCCGGCGGGGTTTCACACAGTGAGGCATCCAAATTCAAGATGCCCCATATAGAGGGAAGCCATACGCCCCTTGAGTCTTTTGGTGGTTTCTCCTCTTTCAGGGAAACAAGCTCCATGTGCACGTGAAAAAGAAGCGAGAAAGACATTGAAAGTGCACAAATGATATAAAGGAGATCTGCAGACTTGTAACTGGCATCTAACTCCTCCTCTGTCATCTCCAACCAGACACCAACTGTGCAGCTGCCTCATCGGGAAAAGTCCTCTGAGGGATCGGATTGTGCATCGTACAACTCTCTGATCGAAGATGGAGGAAGACGGGAGTCATGTGACCGAGAAAATATGGAACCTCGCCCTGGAGATCATTTACCTGCTAACCGGAGAGGTGAGGGGGATCCTGGGAGGGTCACATGACATACTCCAAGACATACTGCAAGAATTCTTGGACAGTCGCATGACGTGTTATTACTTCTATGCAGGCCTTTCCCCTGATGAAGTTTGGGAGTCGTGAGGCCATAAAACTACCTCCACCCCCCTCCCTGACACCGGAGAGACACAACATGCTGAAAATTCTAGAAGTTACCAACAAGATCACCGAGTTGCTGACTGCAGAGGTGAGTGGTGTTTCGCCTGTTAGACCTGACGTCATCAGAGTTACCACCCCCCTCCAGACATTGTGCTATATACAACACGCTGAAAAAGTATAGTGTTGCCTTCAGAAGTCACCTAATTAGTAAATAGACTCCCAGTGCAAAAGGTTATATGGGATTTAATATGCGCTTTAAAACTTAACTAGTTTTGCTTTGTTGCACTTTACTATGGGGACAAATAAGATGCAGAGACGAAAGGGATTATTTATTATTAATGATAGTGCAAATAGCGGCCATCGGGTGCTAATGCACACGTGGAATTCTTTCTCTGCATTTTTCCATCCGTGCACTTGTGAACAACACGTTACCATGAACACACAAGTGAATATTACTGACTACGCACAAGTGAACTGCACACAGTGGACATCTCGGTGCATAAACACTATATTAGTGACTACACACAAGTGAACTGCACACAGTGGACACCCCAGTGGATAAACACTATTTTAGTGACTACGCACAACTGAATAGCACACAGTTGACACGCCAGTGAATAAACAGTATGTTACTGACTACACACAAGTGAGTTGCACACATTGGACACGCCAGTGAATAAACACTATATTAGTGACTACACACAAGTGAATTGCACACAGTGGACACGCCAGTAAATAAACACTATATTAGTGACTACACACAAGTGAATTGCACACAGTGGACACGCCAGTAAATAAACACTATATTAGTGACTACACACAAGTGAATGCAAACAGTGGACACGCCAGTGAATAAACACTATACTAGTGACTACACACAAGTGAACTGCACACAGTGGACACACCAGTGAATAAACACTATATTATTGACTACACACAAGTGAACTGCACACAGTGGACACGCCAGTGAATAAACACTATATAAGTGACTACACACAAGTGAACTGCACACAGCGGACACGCCAGTGAATAAACACTATATTAGTGACTACACACAAGTGAATTGCACACAGTGGACACGCCAGTAAATAAACACTATATTAGTGACTACACACAAGTGAATGCAAACAGTGGACACGCCAGTGAATAAACACTATACTAGTGACTACACACAAGTGAACTGCACACAGTGGACACGCCAGTGAATAAACACTATATAAGTGACTACACACAAGTGAACTGCACACAGCGGACACGCCAGTGAATAAACACTATATTAGTGACCACACACAAGTGAATTGCACACAGTGGACACGCCAGTAAATAAACACTATATTAGTGACTACACACAAGTGAATTGCAAACAGTGGACACGCCAGTGAATAAACACTATACTAGTGACTACACACAAGTGAACTGCACACAGTGGACACACCAGTGAATAAACACTATATTGTTAACTACACACAAGTGAACTGCACACAGTGGACACGCCAGTGAATAAACACTATATAAGTGACTACACACAAGTGAACTGCACACAGTGGACACGCCAGTGAATAAACACTATATAAGTGACTACACACAAGTGAACTGCACACAGCGGACACGACAGTGAAGAAACACTATATTAGTGACCACACAGTGAATAACACACTAAGGAGCAGTGAAGTGCACACGTGCTCGTGTGCTCGGAGCAGTGGGCCGCCCTAAACTCAGTTCAGTCGGGGGTTAGGTGCCTTCTCAAGGGCACTTCAGTCATGTCCTTTCATAAACCTGGCACGTTCCGGCAACCAGCCCAATTCCCTTCCCTCTAGGTCATAACTGCCCCACATTTATCACTTCAGATGAATCTCAGCATATTGCCAAATGTCAGCTCTGTCTTTTTGTAATCTGGAATACTCGCCTGTCTCTCAATGTTTCCTTGTGTAAAATAGGAAATACAAACATAAAATGGAAATTCTATCTCAGGTTGCACCATAACTTGCTTCCATTTTACTCCAACCCTATTTCTTTAGTATGAAAAGGAGGAAGCAGCCGAGGACTCTGAGGCCAGGAATTACTACATGCAAGCCACTGTGGAGGATCAGCCCCTCACCCCACCAGCAGGTAATGAGCTCCACCCAGATCCCCCCTCATCTAATAATGTCACTAAGAAAATGTGTCCAACCAGTGTGTGTTTCCTGCAGATGGGATCAGCACAAGAAATATTACAGAGAGATCTCCCCGCTCTGTTTATTCCCAGGATGTCACACAGGAAGTCACACTGCACCATCATCCTCTTTATTCCCAGGATTACACACAGGAATTCACACCGCACCATTATCAGGTATATACACCAGAGATCTCCCCGCCCTCTTTATTCCCAGGATTCCACACAGGAAGTCACACCGCACCATTATCAGGTATATACACCAGAGATCCCCCCGCCCTCTTTATTCCCAGGATTCCACACAGGAAGTCACACCGCACCATTATCAGGTATATACACCAGAGATCCCCTCGCCCTCTTTATTCCCAGGATTCCACACAGGAAGTCACACCGCACCATTATCAGGTATATACACCAGAGATCTCCCCGCCCTCTTTATTCCCAGGATTCCACACAGGAAGTCACACCGCACCATTATCAGGTATATACACCAGAGATCTCCCCACCCTCTTTATTCCCAGGATTCCACACAGGAAGTCACACCGCACCATTATCAGGTATATACACCAGTGATCTCCCCGCCCTCTTTATTCCCAGGATTCCACACAGGAAGTCACACCGCACCATTATCAGTTATACACCAGAGATCTCCCCGCCCTCTTTATTCCCAGGATTCCTCACAGGAAGTCACACCGCACCATTATCAGGTATATACACCAGTGATCTTCCCGCCCTCTTTATTCCCAGGATTCCACACAGGAAGTCACACCGCACTATTATCACGGAATATACACCAGATATTTTTCCAGCCTCTTTATTCCCAGGATTCCACACAGGAAGTCACATGGCAACATTATCAGGTATATACACCAGAGATCTCTCCGCCCTCTTTATTCCCAGGATTTTACGCTGATGTGTAACTATCTACATTCATCGTCCCACGTGCTGTGTTGTACTCACTATATTGTGATTAAAGGGACTGTCCATGTGAAAACAATAAATAATACATACGCACCTAAAGTACCCACTGTGCGAGGAGAGTAAAGCTCAGCTCTGTACTGCTGGGGACGAGATTACAAATACCGGTAAGCTTCAAACTAGGTGCTTGGGACTGTAGGTGGGTATTTGATGTTTATAGTTTTTGCCTGGACATGGACTTTAAAGTGGACCAACACCCAGGATTTTCACTATCCTGGGTGTTGGTCCACTTCTGCGGGGCACCCCGATCAACTCCCTCCCCATGAGGCATCCAAAATCGGGACACCCCGCTGTGTGAAACCCCCCAGAAAGCCCCTAAAATCTTACCTTATCGGCGACGGATAAGCCGCCGCCGCCGCCGCCGCCTCTCGCGCGTCCCCCCTACAGGGCCCGCGCCGGCCATTCACAAACGCGGGTGCGCGCCCTGCTAGAGGGCCGTGCGGGAGGCGGCGGCGGCTTATCCGTCGCCGATAAGGTACGTTTTTAGGGGCTTTCTGGGGGGTTTCACACAGCGGGGTGTCCCGATTTTGGATGCCTCGCGGGGAGGGAGCTGATCGGCCCGGGAATCTTATAGATTCCCGGGCCGATCAGGGGTGGGTGTTGGTCCACTTTAAATTTGGAGTGGACTCTGGATTAATCCAATTTTTTTTAATCAGGCAGCGACGGTGAAGGCGGAGCTTGCTATAGAGAAGTCACATCATACAGAGGACTGCAATGATCTTTATGGGAATATTAAGGTGGGGTTATCCAGTTCCTGGGTGACACCAGAGAGATCTCCTCTGGGTGATGATGGACATGGAGCATCAGCAGAAGATACTGGTGTGAAGATTGATGGGATTTGTGAGGAGGAGGAAAAATACTCTCCAGTGCTTGGTGCAGGTGAGAAAAAATACTGGTCTTATTTGAAAATATTTTATAAGGGTGTGAGTGGCCAACATGGAGACTGAGGGCTCTGGGTAGGGAAAGTGATGGCAGCCAAGGCTGGTGAACCCAAACGCATCTACCATTCCATAGGGTATGTGCCATTAGAGAGGGAGGGAAGACCTGTTTTTAGATGGTGTCTGGGCTGACTGGTGATGCCATAAACACATCTCATTGTGTGTGTGTGTGTGTGTGTGTGTGTGTGTGTGTGTGTGTGTGTGTGTGTGTGTGTTTATACAGGGTAATTCAGGCTGGTACAAAGAAAATATACCAATGACTGCTGTAATGAGTTAACTTCACGAATTCCGATATACCATGAAAGTGTAACCTTCCAATTTTCATTCGGCAACACTGAAAATTTCCAAAGTTCTCACTAGAGATTTTGTTATTCAAAATAGCGGTATAATTGCAAGAAAAAGCTTTTTATGTGCTGGAATACACAAAAACCTCATCAGTAACCTTTGATTGAGACATTTCTGGACCGAATTTGCAATAGAATCCCTACACTGTCACAACGTGGCCGAGAGCAGCCCATCAGTGCGGCCAAGCCTATCAGAGACAGCTGGTGCTGGCTCTGGAGTATAGGCTGCTCCACGGCAGCTGTAAAAGAGGACCCGGAAGAGATGAGTTCCCAGGCGGCCATTTTTTTGTTTCACAGGCAGCGATGTGCAGTGGGGCAGTAAAAAGAGACTATGGTTTGACTCTAATAGTGAACACGATAGGAGCTAAACCTTGCGGATGCATCTAATATAGGGTATGTACTATCATTAAGGAGAAATAAAACCCAAGAATCTCGCTTTCACTATCCCTGGGATCACCCAGGGACTTGTTCCAATTCCTTGGGCGCTCAGCGAATCAGTGGCACTAGTTTGATTTAGACTTGGTTGCTGCTCTGAGCTCATTGTAGCAAAGAAATCTGCATAAAGCGAGTGCAGCCGGCCACATCTCTGCTTTACTCAAACTGTGGACGGGTACGTACCCGAGATGGGGTCGAGATGCGTGGCTTCTGGGGAGAGCTTAGTAAATTGGGCGATCTGGGGGATTCACGCAGTGGGTCATGCGGCATAAATCTGGAAAAAATGGGTTTTGACCTGCTTTAACCCTTCTAGTGCCAGCTACATGAGTCTCACGTAGCTGCCTTTCCTACCGTTAAGTGCCAGCTGCGTGAGACTCACGTAGATGACTTTAAACTCCCACAGTAAAAAAAATATAAAAGTAAAAAACTCACCTGACCCCTTGTTAGATCCGTCCGTGTCTCCTCTTTAATTTGGTGCCATCCGATCCCCCGTAGGCAGCTGCTAACTGTAAAAAAAAAATGACATTTACTTACCTGTGGTCGCGCTGTCTCCCGATGGGTCTCCTCTTCACTGGGGGGGCCTCCAATTGCCCCCCCCCCAAGCTGCTTAGTCTCCAGGAGAGGGCTCAAAATGCCCTCTCCCCCTGCCTTCCGATGGGTGCCGCCATTTTGACGACTTGGGGGCGGGGCTTATGGCGTCACTCCCGGGTGTCCTCCCGGCTCTCCTCGGCTCAGCTGTCAGATGCCCTGGTGATTGCTGGGCAGAGCAGTGGAGGGGCATGGGAAGCTCTGATCCCCTGCCCCCCCCCCCCTCCTCTGGCCAGCGATCACCAGGGCATCTGACAGCTGATCAACACAGGAGCTGACAATCGGGTGAGGTGAGAAAACTTTTTTTATTTTTTTTTAATAAATGACATTTTTGTGTGATGTGTTTATTCTAAGTATGTCACACACCCCGCTTCAGATAACCATAACAACTGGGTAATACCACCTTAAGAGGCGTTCCTTGCAGAGATGATAGTAAAAAAGAAGCCCCTCCCTGATCCATAAATACCTGGGACCTCCCACTCATCCCCCAGTGTTCCATCTCTGCAAGACGGCGAGCAAGTCAGAAGATGATCTCTCCTCCTTGCACTGGGGGAGTTCAGGTAGCCGGGGTAACTCCCGGCCTGTTTTTTGTACTTATTTCCGCTTGGACCTTATTATCCCTATTTGCCCTTCTATTATATGCCTCCACAGTCTTGGCTGCAGGCCCGAGCGAAGGTATACTGAGCACCTCTGGTGCCTAGGAGCATTGCTCCCCCGTGAGACCCTAATTGGAGGGTAGGCGGTGATGCCGGGTTAGGTGATCCCGGTTTGGGATGCCCCGTCCCTTGGCCTTGTCCCCGGGGGGGGGGGGTCCCTCTAGTTTCCCCTGTTCTTTAGAGGGTCGGGGGGGGGGTCTCCCTCAAGGTTTTTTGTGTCTGTGTTTCCACTTACAGCATTTCTAGTTCTCCTGCATATGTCTCTTTAAGGTTGTTGTGTGTGTGCTTGTGCATACTCGGCGCCGCGGCCGCCATTATGGCCGGGGCGCAGTTCGTTGGGTGAGGGGAGTCTTCCCCTCACGCTCTTTTTGGGGGGGGGCCGGTCCGTGGCGCGCTGCCGCTGTCCCGTTTTGTGTGGGGCGGGTGCTCCGCCGGCGGATGCGGCCGCACCCGCCCGCAGTGCGATGCTGGCCGGCGCCGCGGCATACGGCGGCGCCGGTCCCTGGCTCTGATGGCGGGGAGCCATCTCCTCTTCGTCGGAGGGTGGGGGTGGAGCCGGGCTTTCGCGCCTACGCCACGGCCCCGCCCTCCCCTCTAGTCTGGCTGCGCTGCTGCAGCGCTGTGGTGGATACGGAGGGCGATGCTGGTGATGACGTCCTCTGGCGCGGATCCGCGCTGACCACGCCCCCTGTCGTCCTGGCCTCATTGCGTGCTGCGGACTCCATTGCTCCGGTCCCATGGTTATGTGAGTGGCCCGTTGGGCCTCTGTTTGCATTTCTTCCCATTTGTGGGTTCTTGTTGGTAGTTATGGGGCCTCTCTTCTGTTTTTCAGGCGGAGGCCATTACTGAGGATCTTCATTAGTAATTAAGGGTTTCTCCCGGTCCTAGATCCCTGGGTCCACTTAGTCTTAAATCCTCCCACTCGGGACATTTAAGGGGCATCCCGGGTTGCTTATTAGCGTAATTCCCTGGGTCATTGCGACCAATAAAGTTCACCATTATGGAGGCATCCCCGGATACTGGGGCAGGGGCCCCCTCGGGGCATCCCAAAAAGTGCATGTTGTGTGGCGCGTCCATTACTGGGGATGATGTATTACTTTGTATACCCTGTGCACAGCAAACTATTACGCGGCAGTCGGGAGCCCAGGCATCTGGGTCAGCACCGCCGGCCGAGTCCTCTCAGACTCCCGCCCTGACACGCGCATCGTGCGACGTGGTCATGGTCAGGGACCTGCAGGCTGAGATGTGCGCCAGACTGGCCAACCTTGAAAAGATGGTTTCCGGTTCGGCCGCCCGTAAGGCTCCGGCCAAGAGGAAGCATCTGTCCACGGCTTCGCCGGCTGATGACCTGGACGAGTTCATTAATCTGGATTGGTCTGATTATTCTGGAATAGAGGAAGGTGAGGTATCTGAGGGCTCAGAGGTTTCTGATAATGACCTGTCCGCGGGCGCTGACGAGGAGCTTAGTGAGTTAGGGAGATCCTCGGATTCTCCTCATGCCCTGGCGCTCATGTTGGAGGTCCTGAAGATTTCTCCGCCAGAGGCGGAGTCTCAGCAGGACGGTGAGTTGTTTGAGGAATCCAGGCCTCGCTTGGAGTTTCCTTCACAACGGCATTTTCATAAGATCATTGATAAGGAATGGGACAGGCCCGCTAGGCTCCCCGGTATGCCACAGGGGTGGGACAAAAAAATACCCTTTCCCTGCGGAGGTGGTTAAGCGCTGGGCTTCTCCTCCCGAGGTCGATGCCCCGGTCCTGGGGTTGTCTAATTCTTCGGTTCTAAATAGACCTGATTGCTCCACTCTTAAAGATGGGGAGGATAAGCGCATTGACCAGATGGCTTGTCATGGATTTATTAGCGTGGGGTCAGCCATGCGGCCTGTGTGCGCGTCTGAGCTTATGGTGCTGGCCGCCAGGTCCGTGGTCAGGGACTTGTTGGCATCTTCTGGGCTTCGCCCTGGTAGTGCCGAATCCATTAGCCTCAAGCGGTGTGAGTTGTTTTCGTCCTTCGTTTTAACCGCCTTGGATGACACATTGTTGATGTGTAGTAGGACATCGGCCTTGTTGGTGACTATTCGGCGGTCGGTCTGGCTGCGCCAGTGGGCGGCGGACTTTATGTCAAAAAAGTCTCTGACGGCTTTGCCTTTTGTTGGATTGAGGCTCTTTGGTGAATCTTTGGATTCCGTCACTATGGGAGGCAGGTTGCCTCAACGTAAGAAGCAGCGCCGTCCCTTTCGGGGGGCGCCTACCTTCACGACTTCCTTTCGTGGGGCCAGATCTGGCAGAGGATCTGCATTCCATTCTTCCAGAGGAGATTCCGGGAACAGGGGCAGAGGTCGTGCCCGTTCTGGATACCATTGGGGTTCTAAACCCAAGCCGGCTATTAAGCCGGCACAGCAATGAGGGGGCGCCCTCACCCTTGCGGGTGGGGGGACGGCTGAGACACTTCTCCCAAGTCTGGGATCAAGAAGTCTCGGACAGGTGGATACGGGAAGTGGTGTCTTCCAGTTACAAGCTGGAGTTCGAGCTCCGCCCCCCCTCCAGGTTCCTCAGGTCCCGGATGCCTTCGGAGCCTCTGGCGGTGCAGGGGCTCCTGGGGGCAGTGAAGAATCTTTTGGACATGGCGGTCATTTGCCCGGTGCCCACCACGGAGCAGGGCAGGGGCTTCTATTCCAATCTGTTCACGGTCCCCAAAAAGGACGGGTCAGTCCGCCCTATCTTGGATCTGAAGTTGCTCAACAAATTTGTTCGGCCGCGCAAATTCCGCATGGAAACGCTGAGATCGGCCATTCATTCCCTGCATCAGGGAGATTTTCTGACGTCCATAGACATCAAGGACGTGTATCTTCATGTCCCGATTTTTCCAGCACACCAGAGGTTTCTCCGGTTTGTGGTGGGGAATCAGCATTTTCAGTTTGTGGCTCTGCCCTTCGGTCTCACCTCGGCCCCCCGGGTATTCACCAAGGTGCTAGCGGGGGTGATGGCCCTGCTCAGAGTGCGGGGCATTCGAATTGAATTCTGGACGATTTACTGATCATGGCCTCCTCGTTCAATCAGGCGGTATTGGACACAGGAGTGGTGGTGTCCACTCTGGAGCGGTTCGGTTGGGTGATCAACCGCCCCAAGTCGTCTCTTCGTCCATCCAGAGTTGCCCTGTTTCTAGGGATGTTTCTGGACACCTCACGGGCCAGGGTGTTCCTGCCCCAGGACAAGATTCTTTTGATTCAGGAACTGGTTCAGCTTTTCTTGTTGGCTCCTCATCCGTCCATCCGGCTGGGGATGAGGCTGGTGGGGTTGATGGTGGCCTCATTCGAGGCGGTCCCTTTTGCACAATTCCATACGAGGTCGCTTCAGCTTCTTCTGTTGAAGGTTTGGGACAGGTCGCAGTCATCTCTGGACAAATCATTCCGGTTGACCCCCCGTGTTCGTCATTCACTGCTATGGGGGTTGGGGTTGGTCAATCTGCAGATCCTTCCTGGCCCCCCGTTGGGAAACGGTGACCACGGATGCCAGTCTCTCCGGCTGGGGGGGGGTGTTTGGAAGGACTTTCAGTTTCAGGGTCTGTGGAGTCCGCAGGAGGCTCACGAGCCCATCAATATTCTGGAGTTGAGAGCCATCAGGCTGGTTCTGTTCCGCTTGACTTGTCAGCTGAGAGGATTGCCAGTTCAGGTCCGGTCGGACAACAGGACGGCGGTTGCTTATATCAATCACCAAGGAGGGACTTGCAGCAGGAGTGCCCTCAGGGAAGTATCTTTGATTCTGGAGTGGGCAGAGACCCACGTCCCGTGCATCTCAGCAGTTTACATTCCGGGAGTGGAGAACACGGAGGCGGACTTGCTGAGCAGGGCCTCCTCTCGTCAGGGGGAGTGGTCCCTCAGTCCCAAAGTATTTCACTCGATCTGTCTCAAGTGGGGGCTCCCGGCAGTGGATCTCTTTGCCTCTCGTCACAATCACAAGCTTCCAATCTTTGTGTCTCTCTCACAGGACCCTCTGGCTCTGGCGGTGGATGCCATGTCTCTGGATTGGAGGGATCTGGGACTGCTTTACCTGTTCCCTCCGTTCCCGATGTTAGCCAGGGTGGTGCGCAAACTAGCGTCGGAAGGAGTGTCAGCGATCCTGGTGGCTCCAGGGTGGCCAAGGCGCGTCTGGTTCGCAGATCTGGTAAGGCTGGCAAAAGATCAGTTCGCCCTGCCTCTGAGGCCGGACCTGCTAACACAGGGCCGGCTGTATCATCCAAATTTACAATCGCTGGCTTTGACGGCTTGGCTGCTGAAACCGCAATCTTGAAGGAGGAGGGCCTTTCTGATGTGGTGATACAGACTCTTATCAGCGCCAGGAAGTGGTCTTCTTCTACTATTTACTATAGGGCCTGGAGGTCCTATATTGATTGGTGTGAAGGTAGGTCCTTCTTTTGCCGGGAGTTTTCCATCCCCAGAATTTTGGAATTTCTTCAGCATGGTTTGGAGCTTGGGCTCCAGATCAGTACTTTGAAGGGGCAGGTTTCTGCTCTGGCAGTGTTCTTTCAACGGTCCTTTGCACTGCATCCCTTAGTCAAGACCTTTTTTCCAAGGAGTTATGCATGTACGTCCTCCTAGGAAGCCTGTTATTCCAGTTTGGGATTTGAATTTGGTTCTTTCTGCTCTTCAGGGCTCTCCGTTTGAGCCCCTGAATGAGGCGCCTTTGTCTTCACTTACACAAAAGGTGGCTTTTTTGGTGGCTATCACTTCAGTCAGGCGTGTTTCTGAGTTGGCGGCTTTATCCATTAAAGCTCCGTACTTCGAAAGGCATCAGGACAAGGTTGTCTTTCGGTTTAAGCCTGATTTTCTTCCTAAGGTGGTTTCAGCCTTCCATCTGAATCAAGATATTGTTCTGCCTTCTCTATGTCCCAATCCTAGCAGCGACAAGGAGAGGGCGTTACACTCTTTGGATGTGGTTCGCGCTGTGGAATATTATCTGGTGGCTACGTCTTCTTTTCGTAAGACTGATGCCTTTTTTGTGGTGCCCTGCGGGCCTAGGAAGGGTTTGGCTCCTGCCAAATCTTCTATTAGTAAGTGGATTCGTCAGGCCATTTTTGGGGCCTATTCTGCCAAGGGGAGGAGTCCCCCTTTTCGTGTTACTGCTCTTTCTACTCGCGCGGTTGGAGCGTCCTGGGCTTTTCAGCACCAGGCTACGGTGGAGCAGGTTTGTAAGGCTGCTACTTGGTCTTCTGTTCACACTTTTTCCAAGTTTTACAAGGTTGATGTTCGGGCCTCAGCGGATGCTGCGTTTGGCCGTACAGTTCTGCAAACTGTTGTGGTTTAAGTTGTGCATTGTTGCCTTGTTTTGGATCCCCGCCCTTTTATGGACACTGCTGTTGGATGTCCCAGTTGTTATGGTTATCTGAAGCGGGGTGTGTGACATACTTAGAATAATACCATTTTGTGAAATACTCACCTGTAAAATGGGTATTATAAGTATGTCACACACCCCGCTTCACCCGCCCTTGTTTTGTATTTGGGATCCTTTATGTTGTGAACTTTGTTTGGTTATATTTTTTTGCCTCTTCCTGGTCCCTATCTTACTGCTTATGTATACACTGGGGGATGAGTGGGAGGTCCCAGGTATTTATGGATCAGGGAGGGGCTTCTTTTTTACTATCATCTCTGCAAGGAACGCCTCTTAAGGTGGTATTACCCAGTTGTTATGGTTATCTGAAGCGGGGTGTGTGACATACTTATAATACCCATTTTACAGGTGAGTATTTCACAAAATGGTATTTTTTATTTACTGTTAACCATTTGTGAACTGGTAAGGGGTCCATGAGACCCCTTATACCAGTTCACAAGGCTGGGGGCTGGCAAGTCACCTGCAACTAGCGGGTGACTTGCCATTAACCCCCGCACCCCCAATTACCTGCCTCCCCAAAGCCCGGGGGGGGGGGGGGGCAGAAGAGCCCGGGCCCACACAGGGTATGTGGGCTTGTAGGCTGCAGGGTGGGGGGCCACAAAAGCTGGCCCCTCCACTCTGTTCCTACAAGCCCCCATAGCTGGTCCCGGGCTGGTTATGACAGGTAAGGGGGACCCCACCGGGAGAAATTAGGGTTTCACACGCAATAAGATTTTATTACAAAAAAACACTACAAATTGCAAAAAAATTATTTTTTTGCACATATTTCACCCAAAAGTATTGAGAATACACTAAAAAAAGGCCAAACAAGACATTGCATGTTGAAGGTCAGACTCTGCTGAAAAAAAACAATATCTAATTTTCCTGGAAAATCCCTGGAAATCCCTTAAAAAAATCAAGGTTGAACATATGTAGCGCAAAATAGTGAAACATGGTCTGGCAACAAAGGGTGACAAAAATTCTAGGAAGGCTGGCACTTAAAGGGTTAAAAAAAGAGCTGTACCTGGATGAGGAGATTAGTAGTAGGCGAGAGGGATTCAAGGTATTCAACAGCTGCTGCAGACGTGGATCGGACTCCAAGATGAAAACCTGCTGAGACAAAAGTAGCTGGTCGCCACATGTTGGCATCCACTGCCTGATTGGTGAGTTCCCAATGCTCACCAGTTAACATGTCCGGTTCAGTAAGTATTGCCCAATATCCACCATTAGCTGCACCTATAGACAAGCTCCTCAGGTAAGCCTAACTGGAGACTGTTGCTCCCAGGACTTAATAGCGCAAACAATACCCCCTGAGCGCTGGACTTGCAGATGGGTAAGCGCTCACAGGAGTACTCTGGAAGTCAGATGTAGCAGAGGTCGCACATAGGTGATCAGTTCAAACTGGCGTCAAGGCAGTAGGATGGAGCGGAGGCAGAATCAGTAGGCTAGCCGAAGGTTATACATGGGAAGGGTTGGTCGCGATACCAAGTCGACAAGCAGAGAGAAGGTCAAGGAGTCTGAGGTCATGAGTTTAGAGGAGAAGGAGAAGTGGACCTGTTCCACGCAGCGCGTAGGTGAGGAGGTAAGTGGGGAGGAATTGGGCTGCTATGTGATATTGTGATCATTAGATAATTGCTGATATAATGGATTCCTGATGTGTATCCCTGACGTTTCTGGAGACAAAGAGAGGCACTATTTAGATTAATTAATGCATGTTAGCACTTAGGCACTTTATGCACTTTTGAAGGCACTTTAGTTGTTTATTTGTAGTTTTGCACATGTTTATATTGCAACTCAATATGGAGTTGTATTCACTATATTATTTACTATAGATTTTAGATTGCACAGGCACTTCACATCTTGTCCTACAAACGTCAGAGGCTATATATTGGTTGATTTCAATGAATTTTAGAATTACTTCAACTAAATTTAAAGAGTTGCTCTGATATTGTATGTGAGTGACTGCAGATTATTTTAGCCCTGGAGTTCCTCCCCACTTGGGGTTTTAATTATATGTTTTTTAATTCTTGATGTGTTTTTTTGTATGTGAATTATTGGATGAATTATTTGATTAATAAATTGATTTATTACATGAAGTAATGGTGTGCAGCTTGATATATGAGGACATAATGGTGGGCTAGCCCTGGAGCTTCACCTGTAGTTGAGTAGTAGTATGTTATTGGTGTCCCTGTAGCTAGCACCCGGTATATTATTGTGAGCAGTGCATACCTAATTGTTAGTAGTCATGAGTTTAGAGGCCACAACAGACAGGTTCAGGCAAGGCTAGGTCAAAGAGCAATTCGAGTCATGCACAAAAGACAATAGTAATAGTTATCCAAAGCTCTAAGCTATGGCTATCATGGGCAGCATGTAAGCGCTCTTAGGACATTAATATAGTGATAGGGTGCAGGGGATAGGCTGGGACATTTAAGGGCGGATCCTATCTTAATCACGTGACCTCCGAGCAGAGCCGACGCCAGCCGAGCCCAGAGGCCTAGGTCTCGGTAATGTATGCGCTGCGGCGTCTGTGAACGTTTAAATTGTGAAAACAGTTGGAATTGGAGGAATAGAAGCTAGATCATCAGGATCTTTTTAAAGAAACATTTTATTACAACGCCTGTATCTTGTTTTAATCTGGTAAGCATTTTAGCTGGTCTGCGCATAGGAACTAGTTGCTACGACGGTATCACGCTATGTGCGGTCATATGTTTTGTATTACATGTTCAACCTAAATAAATGAGGAAATAATCATATAAATCCAGTCTTTGATGAATATATGAGGAAAAAGGAATCCCCTCTGATATAAAGATAAATCATTCTTTTGGCTACGTGGAAAACATTTGATAAGGAAACAACCATTGATATATAGAGAAGCGCTGTTTTGCCATTTGCTATCTGGTACGTGTGTAGTGTGACAGGTGGTGGATACACTTGCAAGTGATTAGTCTTGAAATCCACGTGGTGATTTGATATATAGAGAAGTACCTTTTGTCAAAATGAAAAACATCTGAACTGTCCCGCGGAGATTCACACATTCTTGTGTGTTTGTTTATATACTGTTGGGAGTGTTGGTGACACACTCTGTTTTTCTTCCTGCGCTGAGGACTATACTATTACTATCTTGATTGTTTTATATGTAATATAAATCTTTAAAATTTGAGTGCTATTTCTTAATACCACTCTGTGTCATGAATGACTTGCCTTCAGTCCGTGCCCGTGGTGTCCCTAGGCAACTGGCCAGGGTTTCTCCTGCCCAGCAGCCGCCTCTGCCTCCGGTGCCATCCCCAGCGGCGCGTGTGTCGCCGAGTAAGTCCTCCCCCCTTGCCCATTGTCACTCAGCTTGTGCTTGCTGGCCTATACAATCAGCTCATGTCCTCCGGTGGTGCAATACTCAGAATGGCCACCGGAGGCTGTTTAAAAGAACGAAGTCTAGAAGGTGCAGCTCTGAGCAGTTTGCCTGGGAAGCTCAGCTGGAGCAATCAGCCCAGAGCTCACCAATCAGACCACAGGGCCAGTGCTCCAATCTGCCGTCAGATCCTAAGTGCACCAATCCCAGCCACTGTCTCCCTGTCCAATCCTGCCGATTTTCCCACTATAAAGGGATTTCCACTGCAGTGTGTCATTGCCTGTTATAGCGCCTAGTACTTAGTTGTCTAGCTTGTCTCTAGTGATTGAACCGACCTTTTGCCTGCCTGACCACGATACCGCCTGACCCCTCTGATACCTCGCACTGTGACCTTCTGGCTCCGACCTCGGCTTGTAATCGGACTTCCGCCATCCGGCATCCTCACTTGGGACTCCCTGCCGTTCATCAGTCTCCACCTTAAGCTGGTAATCTTTGCGCCCTATAAGTCCTGGGGGTAACCGAGTAGGAGAGGCATAACCTGCGTCTCCTACAAGCGGGGACTTGTCTATAGGCAGAAGAGGCGGTGGAGATTGGGGATTATCAGCTCAAGACAGACTGGTGTCCGGTACAGTCCTTACACTCTGTACTGGGACATTTAAGGGCTCATTGGCTCAGCAACATCCACAGGGCTGATTAGCCCACACTGATTAAGGGCTGCTAGCGCAAAGCACCGTTGGGACTCATTGGCTCATTTAAATCCTCCGGCGGGCACGCTGCCTACAGGGCCACTGAGGGTGTAAAAGGCTCGAATGCACGGACACAAAATGAGATGTGGGAGGAAAACGGCAAGCGCGATGCTGCCCAAAGCCGGCACCCAAGACTGACGTGTCAGTCGGGCAATGGTCAGTTTAGTGCAACGATTGAGGACACTTATAGAAGGTATTGTGTTAGACCAGGTGGATGCAACTAGATCGGGACCAGTTCCAGAAAGTCAGGAGCAAAACGAGCTGGTCAGCTTAACAACAGGGTCTTTGGCAGGAAGTGGCAATAGCTATTGGACTGTAGTTCTAATATAAACAATGCTATTTTTTTTGTCTCCAGCCAGGCGATATGTGGTGAGAAACAAAGTAACACAACCTGACATCTCAGACCGGAAAACAGAAACGGATGACATCACAGAAGATTGTCCTGTAGGAAACATGATTACTACAGAGCCCTACCCTGATTGCCTCAGAGCATATAAGGATTGCTTTTCTGATGACTCATATCCCACCAAAGTCATCTCCCATCAAAGCAATCTCATAGGAGAGAAGCCATATTCTTGCTCTGAATGTGGGAAATGTTTTTCTAGGAAATCATCTCTTATAACACATGACAGAGTTCATACAGGAGAGAAGCCGTATTTCTGTTCTGAATGTGGAAAATGTTTTTCTGATAAATCACATTTTAACGCACATGGAAGAGTTCATACAGGAGAGAAACCTTATTCTTGTTCTGAATGTGGGAAATCTTTTTCTCAAAAATCAAATCTTGTCAAACATGAAAACCTTCATACAGGAGTGATGCCGTATATTTGTTGTGAATGTGGGAAATCTTTTTCTCAAAAATCACACCTTGTCTCGCATGAACGATTTCATACAGGAGAGAAGCCATTTTCTTGTTCTGAATGTGGGAAATGTTTTTCTCATAAATCAAATCTTGTCACGCATAAAAGAATTCATACAGGAGAGATGCCGTACATTTGTTCTAAATGCGGGAAATGTTTTTATCAAAAATCGAATCTTGTCTCGCATGAAAGAGTTCATAGAGGCAAAAATCCATAATCTTGCTCAGAATGTGGGAAATATTTTCTCAAAAATCCAATCTTGTTACACTGTAAAATTTTCATAGATAGAAGATGGACAGAAGCTAAAATCTTGCTCTGAATGTGGGAAATATCTTTCACAGGAATCAAATGTCATAAATAATGAAAGAGACAGTCTGGGGCAGGGGCATCCAGAATGCTGGAACCCCCCCCCATCACAGACGCCCATAAATCTTACCTTAACCTTCCTCTCCCGCCGGGAATCCAGCACCGCAATTGACTGCTTGGCGTTCCTGTGAGCAGTGACGTTTTGGCCAGCAAATGTGAGCGGCAGACAGCCATTTGTGGCACTGTCACTGCCCATGTGAGCTCCAGACAGCCAATTGCGGTGCTGGATTCCCTTCGGGGGAGCGAGATTAAGGTAAGGTTTACAGCCGTTTGGCGGGGTTATGTGCAGGGGAGGATCCTGCCTAGCGGAAGTGCTGGCAGCCACCAACACCCTTGTCGCAAAGGGTGGTGTTCTGCTTTAAGTAAGGGGGGATATGGGGCTCGGAAGGGGCATTTAGCTCACTGAATGTAGGACATTCTTTATTAAACAGGTTTGTAATCAAAATTAATGTTGGCTTTGATGCTGAGTTTGTGTTGTGGCAGCTCCCTGGTTAATATTCTAACCCCTGATGTAGTGGATCTGTGTGCCTCAATTAGCTTTCTTTTCCACTTAGTATGAATTTATCTATTGTGTACATCAGTATGAATTTATTTATTGTGAACATCAGTATGAATTTATCTATTGTGTACATCAGTATGAATTTATTTATTGTGTACATCAGTATGAATTTATCTATTGTGTACATCAGTATGAATTTATCTATTGTGTACATCAGTATGAATTTATTTATTGTGAACATCAGTATGAATTTATTTATTGTGTACATCAGTATGAATTTATCTATTGTGTACATCAGAATGAATTTATCTATTGTGTACATCAGTATGAATTTATCTATTGTGTACATCAGAATGAATTTATTTATTGTGAACATCAGTATGAATTTATTGTGTACATCAGTATGAATTTATTTATTGTGTACATCAGTATGAATTTATCTATTGTGTACATCAGTATGAATTTATCTATTGTGTACATCAGTATGAATTTATCTATTGTGTACATCAGTATGAATTTATTGTGTACATCAGTATGAATTTATTTATTGTGTACATCAGTATGAATTTATTGTGTACATCAGTATGAATTTATTTATTGTGTACATCAGTATGAATTTATCTATTGTGTACATCAGTATGAATTTATCTATTGTGTACATCAGTATGAATTTATCTATTGTGTACATCAGAATGAATTTATCTATTGTGTACATCAGTATGAATTTATCTATTGTGTACATCAGAATGAATTTATCTATTGTGTACATCAGTATGAATTTATCTATTGTGTACATCAGTATGAATTTATCTATTGTGTACATCAGAATGAATTTATCTATTGTGTACATCAGTATGAATTTATCTATTGTGTACATCAGAATGAATTTATCTATTGTGTACATCAGTATGAATTTATCTATTGTGTACATCAGTATGAATTTATCTATTGTGTACATCAGAATGAATTTATCTATTGTGTACATCAGTATGAATTTATCTATTGTGTACATCAGTATGAATTTATCTATTGTGTACATCAGGGATCATACAGGTGAATCAACACTGTTGGGATTCTGTAGCACTTGCCTCTCCAGTGTAGACTATTGGAAGGCAGAGGAATGGGGATGGGCAACAGGGAGGAAAGTATGTAGCCTCCTCAGCCAGCTAAAGTGTCCCACAGGGCTTACTCGTACAATGTATAGAGCCTGAGAGAAGCAAAATTTGAGATAACACAGAATCAGAACAGGGGCTAGCAGCACTGCAAAGGCAGGACTGGCATCATTTACTGTGAGATCCATCAACAGTGCATCCTACTGAATCCAAATTAAGGAAAGCAGTCATAAAACAAAGCCAGGAGTTGCCTAATGGTGAGAACATGTTGAGAAGTTAATTCCGAGTGCCAGGCTATTTCACAAGCAGCAGGTAAAGGAAACACTTTAGCAGGGTGCACTCATCTACACTTCACCTACATCTTCTCTGAAGGAATAAATAAATTCATATATTTTGTATACGCGCTATTAGAGGACTCATGGGGTTCTGCAGCCCCATGAGGGTGGGTATGAGGCCTTTGCATGAAAGCATGCAGCCAGGTGTTTACCATATTGTTGGAATTTACTAGCTGGCTACAGGTGAGTGGACTCCAAGGCTGGCTTATTCCCTCTCCCTGTGTGTAAAACCCTGCCATTCGCCCACAATTCTTTTCAATTTAAGCTGTTGGTGGCATCACTTGCCTCACTGTTCTGAATTAATCATGTTTTTCCATCAGCGGGGCAACACACAAGCAGAAGGACCCTATCACATCCCCAGTTTCTCTTCAGTTGGGAGAAGAGAAAAGGATGATATCTAGACAGCGGCCTTTACTGCAGAAAACTTGATTACTACAGATATCCACCCAACACATGTAGATCCATCACCTAATCAAAATGGATCCCCTCATCATACAGCTCAGACAGAAGTTACCTTCCACCAAAGAACTTGCAGGGGAGAGGTCATATACGTGTTCTGAATATGGGAAATGTTTCTATTATAAATCACCCCTTATTACACATATAAGTGTTCATACAGGAGAGAATCCATATTCCTGTTCTGAATGTGGGAAATGTTTTTTCACAGAGATCAGACCTTACCAGACATAAAGAAGTTCATACAGGAGAGAAACCATATTCCTGCTCTGAATGTGGGAAATGTTTTCACAGAAATCTATGTTTCTAAGCTCATACAGGAGAGAATCCATACTCCTGCTCTGAATAAGGTGAACATTTTTTCTAAGAATTCAGACCTTATCAGACATGAAAGAGTTCTTTGAGTGGGAAATGTTATGTTCAGAAATCAGACATCAAAGTATTCATATAGGCGAGAAGCCATATTTTTGTTCTAAATGTAGGAAATGTTATTCTAAGTAAGTCACACACCCCGCTTCAGATAGTCATTACACTTGGGTTATACCGGCCTGTAGAGGGCGATCTTGCAGAGATGTCATGAAAAAAAGAGAGCCCCTCCCGGTCCATAGATACCTGGTACCTCCCACTCATTCCCCAGTCTTTCATCTCTGCAGACGGCGAGCAAGTCAGAAGATGGATGTCTCCTCCTTGCAGGTAGCTGGGGTAACTCCCGGCCCGCTTGTTAGTCTATTTCTGCCTGGACCCCCCTTTCTTAGTATACACCTTGCCTCCCAGCCTAGGCTGCTGGTCTGGGCAAGGGTAGACAGCACCTAATGGTGCTTAGGAGCTACGCTTCACCGTGAGACCCCATACTAAGGGGTAGGCGGTTTTGCCGGGTTGGTGATCCCGGTTCGGGATGCCCCGTCCCTTGCCCTTCCACCGTGGATTCCCCCTCTCCCGGTTTGCCCTTGCTCCCTAGAGGGAGGGGGGGGGGCAGTGTACGGGTCCCCTTCTCCCTTAGTGTGTTTGTCACAGCTGTGTGTGTGTGTGCATGATTCACTGGGTGCATTTTTAACGGTACTCAGCCGGCGCTGGCTGTGCCGCAGCGCCGGACGTTGTGGCAGCTTCGGCGGGGGAGCTTCTTCCCCTCAGGTGCGGTTGGTAGGGGGGCGGGGTCGGACGCTCGGCGCATCCTTCTTCTCCCTCGGCTCTCGGGTTCTCGCCTCTGGCAGGACGGACGCCATCTTCCTCCGTGAGTGGCCCTTGGGGCCCCATTACTTCATGACCTGCATATATATAGTATTATGTGGTTAAGGGATAAGGCCAAGTTTGGCTCTCCCTTAAAATAGCCTGCCTAAGAATAAATAGGTTGTCCCCACCCTCCCTTAATCTTAAAAGTCTTTTTGGGGGGAGAAAGGGGTTTCTGCGAGAGTCCCCTTTAGTATGGAGGGCTTTATTGGGGAATGGGGGTTAGATCCCCTCTTATCAAGATTATAATAGTTACGGTAGACACTTGTTTCTCAAGGGTATATACATTTATTCTATTTACATCAGTTTATGTATTTCTTCACCGTGCTTCCTCATAGTCCACAGTTTATACATATACTTTTCTTTAAAATGATACATATTTATTTTCACATATTTTATAGGTTAGGATACATGTACAGAGATACTGAAGTTTGTTTACTTCTCTCTGTTCTATTAGGACATGCCCATTAAAGTGAGGGGCTTTGTCCCATTTATACACAGTTTGTAGCAAGCTTGTAGGTTGATATACACTCAGTTGTAGCAAGTGTTCTTTACGTGCAAACGTTTCACTCTCTATGAGCTTCTTCAGTGCACTCTCTGTAATCTGGTCACACATAACAGGGTATATAGTCAACTATATAGTTCTCTTATTATAAAGCTCTACTTTCATATATTTGCAGTGGTATAGTAAAGTACCTCTTATTTTAATGTCCTAATGAGGCAGCGCTTGCTTTGGACCGTCCTTGATTGTTTGTAAATCCTGCAGGGTATAGTTTGATTAAGGTCTATCTATGTCAATGAGGGTAAGGCATATATTTTGAGTTGAATAGTTAAGTTACCTTGTTAAGCCGGTCTTATGTACTCTGCCTTTAACTTAACTATTCAACTCAAAATATATGCCTTACCCTCATTGACATAGATAGACCTTAATCAAACTATAGAGAGTGAAACGTTTGCACGTAAAGAACACTTGCTACAACTGAGTGTATATCAACCTACAAGCTTGCTACAAACTGTGTATAAATGGGACAAAGCCCCTCACTTTAATGGGCATGTCCTAATAGAACAGAGAGAAGTAAACAAACTTCAGTATCTCTGTACATGTATCCTAACCTATAAAATATGTGAAAATAAATATGTATCATTTTAAAGAAAAGTATATGTATAAACTGTGGACTATGAGGAAGCACGGTGAAGAAATACATAAACTGATGTAAATAGAATAAATGTATATACCCTTGAGAAACAAGTGTGTACCGTAACTATTATAATCTTGATAAGAGGGGATCTAACCCCCATTCCCCAATAAAGCCCTCCATACTAAAGGGGACTCTCGCAGAAACCCCTTTCTCCCCCCAAAAAGACTTCTGCATATATATATGTATATACTCTTATGTTATTGCGATATCAGTATGACTGCATTGTGTGTACTCGGGCATGATTGAGGTGCTGAATAGCCCTGTATTCTGTCTTCCAGGTGGACCCTTGTCAGATCCTAAAGGGTCCTCCCGGTCCTAGGGTCCCTGGTTTAGTTTTAGAACTCCCCATAAATCCTCCCAATCGGGACACAGAAGGGGCATCCCGGGTTGCTTATATTGCGTAATTCCCTGGGGTATTGCGACTACCAATAAAATCACCATATAGAGGCTTCCCAGGATACCGGGCTTGGGCTCCCCTCGGGGCAACCCCGGCAGTGTTTGGGGTGTGGGGCATCCCTTACAGGGGATGATGTTTTCCTTTGCATACCATGTGCGCAGCAGACTATTACGCGGCTGTCCAGATCCCAGGCGTCTGGTTCTGCGCCGCCGGTCCCTTCTCCTACCCCTCCCCGCCTGACCCGTACCCCGTGTGATGTTGTCACGAGTGGGGAGTCGCAATCTGAGGTTAATAGTGGCTTCTAGGTCGGTTGTCAGGGACCTGTTGTCTACCTCCAGGCTTGACCTGGCTAGTGATGAGTTCACCGCCCTTAAGCGGTGCAAATTGTTTTTGTCATTTGTGCTAGCCACCCTGGATGACACCATGGTGATGTGTAGTAGAACTTGCTGGTGGCTATTCGGTGGTCGGTTTGGTTGCGCCAGTGGGCGGCTGATTTTGTGTCCAAAAAGTCCCTTATGGCTCCTCCCTTTCTGAACTTGCGGCTCTTTGGAGAAAAATTTGGATTCGGTCGCAAAAGGAGGTAGGTTACCTCAGCGGAAGAAGCAATGTCGTCCCTTTCGGGGGGCGGCTTCATTTACCCCTTCCTTTCGTGGGGCCAGAGCTGGACGAGGATCGGCTGTCTTCCCCTCCAGAGGTGATTCCTGGAACAGGGGAAGAGGACGTGCCCGTCCAGGTCACAGCTGGGGCTCCAAGCCCAAAGCCGCTGCTAAGCCGGCTCAGCAATGAGGGGGCTCCCTCACCCTCGCGGGTGGGGGGACGGCTGCAACACTTCTCCCAGGTCTTGGACCAGGAGGTCTCGGACAGATGGATTCGGGAAGTGGTGTATTCCGGTTACAAACTGGAGTTCGAGATCCGGGTCTTGCGTGCCCTTGAATCCTCTGGCCGCGCTGGGGCTCCGGGCGGCAGTAAAAGATCTGGACATGGCTGTCATCTGCCCGGTGCCTCCCTCGGACCGGGGCCTGGGATACTATTACAATCTGTTTACAGTGCCCAAGAAGGATGGCTCCGTTCGTCCCATCCTGGATCTGAAGTTTCTCAACAGGTTTATCCGTCCCAGGAAGTTCCGCACGGAAACTCTGCGCTCTGCCATAAATTCACTTCGGCAGCAGGACTTCATGACGTCCATAGTCATCAAGGATGCTTATCTACATGTTCCATTCTTCCCGGCGCATCAGAGATTTCTCAGGTTCGTGGTGGAAGATCGGCATTTTCAGTTTGTGGCCCTTACGTTTGGCCTTACCTCGGCTCCAAGGGTTTTCACCAAGGTGCTAACGGGGGTGATGGCCCTCCTCAGAGCCCAGGGAGTCTGCATCGTGCCTTATCTGGATGATCTTCTTATTATGGCATCCTCTCTCGGCCAGGCGGAGCTAGATACCAGGACTGTGGTAGCCACCCTGGAGAGATTCGGCTGGGTCATCAACTATCCCAGGTCCTGCCTCTCTCCGTCCAGGGTGGTGGCGTTTCTGGGAATGTCTCTGGATACTTCTCAGTCCAGGGTGTTCCTCCCCCGGCCCAAGGTTTTTTTTTTTTTTTTTTTATTCAGGAATTGACTCGGCTTCTCCTATCCATCCCTCGCCCGTCCATCCGGCTGGGGATGCGACTGGTGGGATTGATGGTGGCTTCGTTCGAGGCGGTTCCCTTTGCCCAGTTTCACACAAGGACGCTCCAGCTCCATCTCTTAGCGGCCTGGGACGGGTCCTTGGATCAGTCTTTTCTGATGTCCACCCCGGGTTCGGCATTCCCTTCGGTGGTGGCTGGAACCGAGCAATCTGATGAGGGGCAGATCCTTCCTGACCCCTCGTTGGGAGACGGTCACCACGGATGCCAGCCTGTCAGGTTGGGGGGGGGGTTTGGAAGGATCTTCAGTTTCAGGGACTATGGAGGCCTCAGGAGGCTCACGATCCCATCAATGTTCTGGAGCTGAGAGCCATCAGGTTGGTTTTGGCTCACTTGACTCATCAGTTACAGGGCTTACCGGTTCAAGTTTGGTCGGACAAACGGACGGCGGTTGCCTACATCAATCACCAGGGAGGGACTCGCAGCAGACGTGCCCTCAGGAAGTGTCTCTGATCCTGGCTTGGGCAGAGAGCAATGTCCCATGCATCTCGGCGGTGTACATTCCGGGAGTGGAGAACACGGAGGCGGACTCCCTAAGCAGGTGCTCATCTCGCCGGGGGGAATAGTCGCTCAGCCCCAAGGTGTTTTGGTCGCTTTGCCACCGGAGGTGGACCTCTTTGCCTCTCGTCACAATCACAAGCTTTAGGCATTTGTGTCTCTCTCGCGGGATCCGCTGGCTCTGGCAGCAGATGCCATGTCCCTGAACTGGAGGGATCTGGGGTTTCTGTACCTGTTCCCTCCGTTCCCCATGGTGGGCAAAGTGGTGCGCAAGCTAGCCCTAGAGGGCACGTCAGCAATCCTGGTGGCTCCAAGATGGCCAAGACAGGTTTGGTTCGCAGACGTGGTAATCTGCCCCTTCTGCTGGATCTGCTCACTCAGGGTCCACTGCTCTACCCCAATTTACCAACGCTGGCTTTGACGGCGTGGCTGCTGAAACCTCCATCTTGAGGGAGGAAGGTCTGTCTGATGCTGTCATTCAGACTCTGGTTAGGGCTAGAAAGAAGTCTTCCTCTGCCATCTACTATAGGATTTGGAGGTCTTATATTGATTGGTGTGAGGTCCGGGCCTTGCCTTGCAGGGTGTTTTCTATCTTTAGGGTTTTGGAATTTCTGCAACATGGTCTGGACCTGGGTTTGCAGCTTAGTACGCTGAAAGGGCATGTCTCTGCCCTGGCGGTTTTCTTTCAAAAGTCTTTTGCTCTTCATCCTCTGGTTAAGACCTTTTTCCAGGGGGTTATGCATGTGCGGCCTCCTAGGAAGCCTTTGCTCCCAGTTTGGGATTTGAATTTGGTTCTTTCTGCTTTTCAGGGTCCTCCTTTTGAACCTTTGCAGGATATTGCTCTTTCTACGCTTACTCAGAAGGTTGCGTTTCTGGTTGCCATCGGCGTGTATCGGAGTTGGCGGCTTTGTCCATTAAGGCTCCTTACTTTGAGAGGCATCAGGACAAAGTTGTTTTCCGCTTCAAGCCAGATTTCCTTCCTAAGGTGTTTTCTGCCTTTCATCTTAATCAGGACATTGTCCTACCCTCCTTGTGTCCTAAGCCCAGCAATGACAAGGAGAGGGTCTTGCATTCTTTGGATGTGGTTCGCTGTGTGAAGTACTATTTGGTGGCTACTTCCTCTTTTCGTAAGACTGACGCCTTTTTCGTGGTGCCCTCCGGGCCTAGGAAGGGTTTGGCTGGCTCCCGCCAAGTCTTCCATTAGTAAATGGATTCGCCAGGCCATTGTTGGGGCCTATTCTGCCAAGGGGAAGATTCCCCCTTTTCGTGTTACTGCTGTTGGGGCGTCCTGGGCTTTCCAGCACCAGGCCTCTGTTGAGCAAGTTTGTAAGGCTGCTACTTGGTCTTCTGTTCACACTTTTTCCAAGTTTTACAAGGTTGATGTGCGGGCCTCAGCGGATGCTGTTTTTGGCCACAAAGTTCTGCAAGCTGCAGTGGTTTAAGTTTGTGCCTTTTTGCCTTGTTTTGGATCCCCGCCCTTTATGGACACTGCTAGGATCTCCCAAGTGTAATGACTATCTGTCACACACCCCACTTCACCCCGCCCTTTGGTATTTTGGATCCTTTATATGGTGAACCTTTCTTACTGTTACTGGTTATTTTGGCTCTTCCTGGTCCCTTTGTTTCCTTACTGCTGTCTTATTACTGGGGAATGAGTGGGAGGTACCAGGTATTTATGGACCGGGAGGGGCTCCCTTTTTTTCATGACATCTCTGCAAGATCACCCTCTACAGGTCGGTATAACCCAAGTGTAATGACTATCTGAAGTGGGGTGTGTGACATACTTATAATACCCATTTTACAGGTGAGTATTCACAAAATGGTATTTTTCTGACCAATGAGCCTTTATCAGACATACCAGACTTGTGCATTCAGTATTCTAACATTTTTGTTCTCAATTTGGGAAATGTTTGGGAGATTAATATTAAATTCTTGAAAGTACTATCACCACATAAATAGGAGTGACTGTAGAGGGTATAGAGCATTCAATACCATGGGGACTGTCATTATCGGACCACATTGTGACAAAGGCCCAAAAACACTTTACTTCTTGAGGCAACTTTGGAAGTATCACATACATTGCTTAACTCATTTCATACAGCTGTCATCGGGTTAGTTAAGTGAACATCCATGTTGGTCTGGTATGAAAATAATAGGGGGGCCCAACCCCCCTCCTCCTCAGGCCTATCTTTTAATTATTTGCACAATAGTGTAGTGTCAAAAAGGGTAGCAGGAAAACACCGTTCTGGCAGGTTTCTGGTGTTCTGCCTTATTGTTTTTCCTCTTTTAGAATTTGAAATAAATTTGTGTTAGGATTGTGCCCCCATGGTTTTCATGGCCTTGTGTAAAAAACATGGACTACAAGTCCCACAATTGCAACACTTTAGTAGCTTTGGCTAAGTCTCAGCAGCCTAATGGCCTCTCCAGCTGAGAAACTGGCCATGAACCCTTTTGCTCAAACTTTGAATTGGTTGAGAATAATTGGATTGAGAAACTTGCATTACTGAAAGATTGCACTAGACATGAACAGGTTAATGAGGATATGTTAACTCAGGAATCCCTTTTTAGGGCTATTAAGCGGACTCGGAGAGACTATCTTAGAATATGGTGGAATATACATAGCCTACAGATTTATAAGGAATTAAACTTAATTCCTCGGGGATTGAGAATTCAAATTTTCCCGGCATGGGAAGTGTCCACGGAATTTAAAACAGGGTGGGAGAGTGTCCTACAGACTTGTTCTTTATCTTTGATGGACATGCTCATCCAAGAGGATCAGAAATTACTAACTTCTATTAAAGCTCAGTTGGAGGATTTATATAGGCAATTAGACTTATTGAAGATACACGAGCAAATCAATAAATTTAAGGAAGCTCTTGTGAAAGAACTAGACAAATATGAACAGGAGGTTATGACAAATAAAAAACATAAACTTGAAAGGGATAGGAGAGATGCCATGGATGGGAAATTGTATAGGTGGAGACATCAGGGGAATGGACGGGGCCCTGGAGCTAATCGATCTGCACATCCCCGATCTTCAAAGTGGATGGACAAATCAAACAGAGACAATGGGTCCACCCTTAATCAGCGACATAGAACCTCCTCACAGACATCACTTATTTCAAGTAGATCATCTGAGCATTCCTCCTCAGACCTGTCTTTTTTAGACCAGGGACATGGAGGAAGACCAGAAGGGGGCTCAATAAGAGGAGAAGGGGCGGGCAGAAATGGGGAGTCTCCAGTCAGGGAACACCACCGCCTGCAGCCGAGGGACATCAAGCGGAGGCGGATGGTGTCCCCGATTCAATCACGCCGCAGTCGTCGGACGCGGAATTAAAGATCATAAATCTGACAGATGTACCCCTAACTGAAGCCCAAGAGAAATTATTGTCTAGAGGACTGAGTTTCTCCCCAACACATTCAATCAATAAGTTTGACACAATAAAGGATCTCTACTTATTTTGTAGAAAATTATCACTTAAACATCACTTCTCCAACCCTATCCAGAACACGGAATTCATATCTTTAGAAGAACAGGAAAGACAAGCCCTGGATGACCTTACTGGACTTTTGGAAGAACAGGGACCTTTGGAGTTGGAAACAACTACTTTAAAGAAGCCCTCGACGTTCACGCCACTGTGGACACACATGCCGGCTATTCAAATCTTCTTTAACACGGTGGAGTTCCCACGGGTTCCGACATTCTATATTCTACCCAAGGTACATAAAAACTTGAAGAACCCACCTGGACGTCCTATTGTGTCGGGAGTAGGAAGTCTCACAGAACACGCATAAAACCCACGGCCACTAACAGCATCCTCCATTATGACAGCTCACACCCAAGGAAGTTGAAGGAGGGAATCCCGACAGGACAATTCTTGAGGGCGAGACGGAATTGTTCTAGAGATGAAACTTTTTTGAAAGAAGCAGCATTGATGAAGAAGAGATTTCGACAGAGAGGTTATCCCCGACCGGTCATCAATAAAGCATGGCAACGAGCAGCTTCAACGCCCAGGGAAAGTTTGCTGGGTTACAAACCTAAGACTAGGCAAAAAGACAATGAGATCGATTGGAATATTTTAATCTTTCCCTGTGTTCCTTTATTCATTCCTCCCCTCTCTCCTTCCCTTTCTTTCCTTCTTCCCGTTTCTTTCTGTGCTCCTTCTCTCCCTCTCCTCTCCCTTCCCTTTCGGTTGTGTTTCCTGCCCTTTTGTTGCCGAAAGACCTAGGAATTGATGGAGTTTTCTGGCGGCGGCTGTTGTCGGGGCACTACTGGCTGGAACCATCGGCGGGACCGCGAGAACTATCTGCGGGACATCACTTGATCCATCCTCTTTCAAAATATTCCTCTTCACCATCTGGATGGATGCGTCTATTAAGTTTTGCACATCCTTGAAGACGTGATGAATGCCAATATTCATGGACCTTGTACAATAACTTTTGGAATCATGATGGCAAAAAATCCCTTTCTTCCATTCTCTTTCTCTTATATAGATACTTGTTTATGGACACTAATAGGAGGTGATCACATCCATATAGCACCAACAATGAGAATGTGTAGCTGTTCAATAGTGAGAATTAGATGGCAGGTTGATCCCACTAATAGATACCCCAATGTGAATCATAGGCCAACTCTGTTCATCTGAGTAATGCAATTTTCATTTCATTTTTTTAGCTATGATAAATAAGGAATGATGTAAAATAATGTCAGCTGTGTATTAAGTATTGATGATAGATAAACTTTTTCCCTAGAACAAATATCTGTGATACATGTTGAAAGTTCTATTTAATTTCATCTTCCCCGTCTCCTTTTTAATCTACCCACCACGTCCTTTGCTGTATGTTATCTCAGCACCATGAATAGCACCATGGATAGCTGTATGTTATTGAGAATGCTATTTCAGCACCATGGATAGCGCACCACTTGAATGCGCGTGCGCGGGGTGCGCGGTCGGATTCTCGAACTGGGCCCTGCGGTAACGCGATCGCGGGAGCGCGCACTTGGCGCCTGTCTTCCCCCTCTCCTTCCCCCCCCCCTCCTCTCCATGCGCTTGCGCACACTGCTGGCGATCGGCGGCGCGGTTTTCCTTGCGTCATCCCGCCACGCTTGCGTACATTGGCGGCAGTGGGTGACGTGGACTCCTTGCGACACCCCGCCGACGGATGCAGGCTTGGGGGATGTGACGGGGACGAGGGGGTGGCGGAAGCCACGCGCCCATACAACACGTGGTTCCAGGTTAGTTTAAAAGGAGGAGGACGGGCGGCTGGCAACTTACTCACCCTGGCGAAGTGGCAGAAGGCCACGCAACGCGTCGGTGGCTAGTTGCGGTTTTGGGGTCCTGAGCTCCTGGTTTTGGTGATGTTAAGAATTTTAAATTAACTTTGTGACCTTATATCATTGGCTAATCATGCTGGCGTGTGCACTATTTGCACAGTATTAGGTTGAGCTCTTTTTATGCACTTGCTTTCTGTGGATGTCATACCACAGCACTTAATTATTTTTCACTTTGCACTGTAGTCACCTAGGCACTTTGCACTTTTTTTACTTTGAGCCTTCCTTTTCTATTTTTTATTCTTATGCATGTATCACTTTTTCATTCTAACACGCCTGCATATTTAGCCAATGAAAGTTATTCAGTATGAACAAGATATGTCTTTATTATTAACAATTATGCATTGATTATTTTATAGTATGTACCAATGATCATTAATAGCTCATAATAGGACAAACCCCTTTCCTCAATATCTGTGTATATGTTTTTTAATTGAGTCTTGTGATGTCTTTTGTTGTTGTTCTAAGGATGATTTAATAAATTTCTACATACATTTTTACATATTTTTGGTGTGCAGTATAATTGTATAGGGACTTTTTGGGCTGCTCTAGGGCCCAGTATTTTTGGCCCTTTTGCTAATAGAACACAAGACGAAGATCCTTCCAAACTGAAGAAGTTGAATTTCAGCACAATGGGTTACACCTGTCACCCATGCCTTAGCTGGATGATTAGCAGCTACAGTGAGGAAGTCTATGATATGTACTCGAAATCACCACTTTAGTGTACATAGCTAAGGTAAACACATTTTTGCTATGTAAAACTTGCATACAAATGGAAAATTAAAAACAGATAAGCTCAGCACATTGAAGACTGATTTTGATACACAATAATGGAAACTTTTAAAATTACCCTTTTAATTCCTGGTCTTATTTAAGTAGATTTTTCTGTTGTGAGCCATTTTCCTTCCATTTTTCTGCCGTTACTATTAAGACAAATTCACTGTATTTATTATATATATATATATATATATTTTTTTTTTTTTTCAATACATTTGGCTTTGAAGATACGTTACTGACATAACAAAAACTGTGTATTGCATGTCACAGTGTGTTGAGTTTATCTAGGCAGAGCATGCACGTCAGCTCCAGCTGTCAGTGCAGCGGTATTGATAAGCTTAAAGTGGACCAACACCCTGCCTGATCGGCCCGGGAATCTATAAGATTCCCAGGCTGATCAGATCCCTCCCTGTGGGGCATCCAAAATCGCGGGAAACCCCAATGGTGCATGCGCGGAACCCCGGCCGCATCTCACGCTTCTCTCTAGCAGGGCATGGGCACGCTCCCAGTTAGAGGGAAGCGTCAGGTGCCGCCGCCAGCGTGGTCGGAGCCACTGTGGTTGTACGTCGCTTGGACGAGCATATCACAGCGGCTCCGAGCGCGCTGATTAGACGAGCGGCCACGCATGGCCCATAGGAGCGAGGTGAGGTAAGTGTCTTGCTTGGGGGCGTAAGTTATCTAAAATTTACAAAAATATATATTTGCAGCGCTCAAATATATAAGGAAACTTAAGAGCTCAAATACATGTATATATCCAAAAATTACGCCTTGTTTGTCTAATAAATTCATTTGCCAGTAATCTCCAAGGAAGATGATGCACTTTAAAGTTATTTTATATACCTTGCAAAATGTACAAAACAAAAATACTACAATCTGTGTTACAACATAGAAAGCCTAACAGGGCAAAAGCATAGATATATTAAAACGGATTACTCATCTGTTTTAATTGCTCCACGCAGAAAATCAGCAGACCACGTCCAAACAAGATGGCTGCTGTACTTGGCTTCACAACGCAGTTCCATCTACCCAAGGCAAAGTCCCATCATCGTCCGTCTGGTCAGGCGCACCAGCACATGTTTTCTCCAGCTGCCCTCCAAAAGAAAAAATCTCTCTTCTCTCTCCAGCCTACTGTTTTTTATCAGGTGGACCCTTTGTTCCATTTTGAAATCTGCAGGTCGTCTGTGATTGGCCCAGGCAAAAACTCACAAATGAATACCCTTAGTCTATCACAGGTAGCCAGCTTAATTTGCATACAAATGCACACCTGAAACTGGAGCTACAGTCAAACCAGTCTTCAAAGAACAAAGGGGGGTTCCCACCATGCTGCACCAAACAAAAGGGATTGTCCTATATACAGTTATTGCATGTATAAGATTTTTTTTTTTTTTTTTAATTTCTATGGGAACAAAATATATAAAAACTATCATAGCTTCACAATCCACCCAGTTGTTCCCTATGAAATCTTAAAAATCGGCAACAATCAGTCTGACCAATGTCCCTTTCAGCTTCTGGTGACTGAAAAAACCAGCATAAAAAAAAACTTTGAAAAAAAAACTTCTGGAAAAAGTCACCAAATCCAAGTCCTTAACTCGTATCAGGGCCCAGGCAAAGTCAGAATGTCTTTCAAGTGTCCCTGCCGCTGTAATTCGACTTTTCAAAGTTCCACCGCATCACCCACTCAACCGTTGCTCGATGCCATTTTCTTGCTCATCTGGTCAGGCTGGGACTCATCACCTCAATGGAAACGGCTACGGGAACAAAAAAAAAGTACAGCGGAATTACCTGTCCTTTACAAAGCATTCAGATCAGGAACATTTTCTGATACTGCCTTAGCTCTTATTTCATTATAAGGCAACTTTTGCTGCCTAACTGCACTTAATCCAAAACGAGAATTACCGTATATACTCGAGTATAGGCCGACCCGAATATAAGCCGAGGCACCTAATTTTACCCCAAAAACCTGGAAAAAGTTATTGACCCGAGTATAAGCCGAGGCGGCTTTTTTCAATTGGAATTGGAGTTGATTTGAGGAATCACCCCTGACCACGCCCCCAGCCATCACCTAAGAATTAAATAAAAATAAATAATAATAATACAGTGAGGGGCATCCCTTATTACAGCCAGTTAGGGGCATCCCTCATTACAGCCATTCAGGTGTAACACAGCACACACACAACATACACACAACACACACACAAACACAACACAGCACACAATACAGCACACATACACACACAAGGCACACACAGCACACAACACAGCACAAGTACGATGCACACAACACACACACTCACCAGTTCAGCTCCTGCACAATCTTCAGCGAGGCTCCTTCCAGCCAAGGCGACGGTGCGGGACAGAGTGAGGACGGCGCGGGCCGACGGCATGGGTCCATCTAGTCGCAATGCCCCTGGACGCGGGGCAGAAGAGCCGCCTCGGAGGCTTCAGAACTCGGCGGGGAGATCAGTACACCCAGCGCGAGGTGGGTGTACCAAGATGGCGGCCGTCGCGCTCCGCGCCGCCACGTCACTGGGGCCCGGGCCGCCATCTTGGTACACCCACCTCGCTCCGGGTGTACTGATCTCCCCGCCGAGTTCTGAAGCCTCGGCGGCTCTTCTGCCGCTTCCTCCGCCCCTTCGCTCAGGTAAGTCAGGTTACTGACTCGAGTATAAGCCGAGGCTGCTTTTTTCAGCCCAAAAAGTGGGCTGAAAAACTCGGCTTATACTCGAGTATATACGGTAAATCTGGCAGAATGTGTATCAATATCACGTTTGGAAGTTGTGGGGTGTGCAACACACGTGCGCCTCCGTCCCACCTCACTATGTGCAGTATTACAATTACTGGACAAATGCCCACGTTTCTTTCAGGTAAAACATATGATTCTATGTCCAGTTACCCTCTTCCATTTGTTCCACAACTCCTCATAAGGGATCCCATCTATCTCTTGCTTTGGAACCCCTGATTTCAATAAATCCACTGTAAGAAGGTTCCAGAGGAATAAAATGTTTATGATCTCAATTATTAATGAATTATTATTAAATCACTAATATTACTGAAAACTAGGTAACTTGGATGAATGGAGTCTGTGGATTTTTTTCTGGTTATTATGATTCTGATCCAGGGCTGGCTGATGCACATATAATATAATATAGGGTTTATTTTGGTGAATTGCCTCAATGTTCATTATATGTGTATGTATATATATATATATGTGTGTGTGTGTGTATGTGTATATATGTATATATGCACAGTAATGTAATTACTTTTACTTCAACTATTTAACTGAAACCATATGTTTGTACTACATGACTGCTTCTTTGTAATAGGAGGACAGTTGGAGGTGGAGAGATTTAGGAATAACATTTAAGGAGGAGAATGTGGGGGAAGGGGTCATTCTTCTCTTCTCTTGGGTCTCTTTGCTTTGGGTCTCTGAACAGACAACATGTGAGACATGTAGGAGATTGCCACATGGCCAGTATGGTGGGGGTTGGGCGAGAGAGACAAAGACCCTAGTAAGAATGATTGCTGCATTTTCCTATGGACATTGCTTACATTCCTGCTTTGCAACTTCATATCATATTTACACCATTCATATTATATTTCTGTAATGTAATCAGCTCTATTTATATTAAATCCATTTATCAATTTTTGGTTTCGGCCAATACTTTGCTTAAATTACTATAGCTGAGATCAGATTCTGGATGGCCCAAAAACAGTCCTTGTTAAAGTGGACCAACACCCAGGGGGGATCGGCCCGGAAATCTATAAGATTCCCGGACCGATCAGATCCCTCCCCGCGGGGCATCCGAAATCGGGATGTCCCGCGGGGCGGAACCCCCCAGGAGGCCCACAATCCTCACCTTACCGGCGATCCAACGGCGCATGCGCGAGACGCGGCCACGTCTCTCGCTTCCCTCTAGCAGGGCGCGCTCCCGCGCCGGCCGTTTTGTGAATGGCCGGCGCAGGAGCGCTCCCTGTTAGAGGGAAGCGAGAGACGCAGCCAATGACAGCGCTCTGGTATGCGCGTCCAAGCGGCTTTGGACGCGCATACCAGAGCTGCTCTGAGCGCTGTCATTGGCCGGACGAGGTCACGTGGGAGCGGGGAGAGGTGAGTTTTTGCGGCGATCGGGGGGGTTTCAGACAGCGGGGCACCCCCGATCGGGGTGCCCCACCTAAGTGGACCAACACCCAGGATAGTCAAAATCCTGGGTGTTGGTCCACTTTAAGGAAAACAAGGGAAAGAAATATCACAAATAATGATATTTTACATCCACCCAGAGAATCTTGCGAGGAATTTTCCTTTTCACCAAGTCATTCTCGGGCTTTTCAATAGGTGCAGACTGCACCTTCTCAAGTGGAGGCCCACTCAGTGCACGTGAGGGGGTCTTAGGCTTAAGCAATGGCTGCTTAACCACCTGGCTTGCTGCAGGCTGGCTCACTATATTTCTGACCTCATCAACTGAGCTAGATACAACAACTTTGCTTGACCGAACCTTAGAGCCTGACTTCCTTTCACTACTCTGGGAAGTATTACTGGCTACAGACAAAGCTTTGTACTTTGTACAGTTATTGCATGTATAAGATTTTTTTTTTATATTTCTATGGGAACAAAATATATAAAAACTATCATAGCTTCACAATATTGTGAAGCTATGATAGTTTTTATATATTTTGTTCCCATAGAAATTGTAACAATCTTATACATGCAATAACTGTATATAGGACAATCCCTTTTGTTTGGTGCAGCATGGTGGGAACCCCCCTTTGTTCTTTGAAGACTGGTTTGACTGTAACTCCAGTTTCAGGTGTGCATTTGTATGCAAATTAAGCTGGCTACCTGTGATAGACTAAGGGTATTCATTTGTGAGTTTTTGCCTGGGCCAATCACAGACGACCTGCAGATTTCAAAATGGAACAAAGGGTCCACCTGATAAAGACGGACGATGATGGGACTTTGCCTTGGGTAGATGGACCTGCATTGTGAAGCCAAGTACAGCAGCCATCTTGTTTGGACGTGGTCTGCTGATTTTCTGCGTGGAGCAATTAAAACAGATGAGTAATCCGTTTTAATATATATATGCTTTTGCCCTGTTAGGCTTTCTATGTTGTAACACAGATTGTAGTATTTTTGTTTTGTACATTTTGCAAGGTATATAAAATAACTTTAAAGTGCATCATCTTCCTTGGAGATTACTGGCAAATGAACTTATTAGACAAACAAGGCGTCATTTTTGGAGATATACATTTATTTGAGCTCTTAAGTTTCCTTATATATTTGAGGGCTGCAAATATATTTTTGTACATTTTAGATAAATTACGCCCAAGCAAGACAGTGAGTGAGGTGAAAATCCTGGGCGTTGGTCCACTTTAAACTAGACCTTCACCCTGAATAAGAGTCTTGTATGTATCCCCTAACACATACATACAGATTGCCCACATTAAAAACCATCCTACCTGCACCTTTTGTGTTTTTTGAGCTTTTAAAAATCGAAGATGGCTGCCTATGGAGTTTCAGGCTGTCTGCAGACAGGAAGTCTTCTAACTGTGCCACTCTACAATCTTGGATTGATGTCTTTTTCCTGACCCTGGCTCTGCTCAGTCTGTGCAAAGCACAGCTATAACACCACCCCCTGTGCTTTTCACCCCTCCTCTCTCCTCAATATGTGATGCTTCTGAAGCAAGATGGCTATGCCCATATCCTAGAGTCCTGAACAGAGTTGAAGCCCAGCGGGGGGGGAAAGTAAGCCACTAAAAACGTAAAAATAAATTCATTTTAGATGCTGTGGAATAGTTTTGTAAGGGTTCGGGCTTTTCATTAAATGATGCTGAAGGTCCAGATTAACTATTTGTAAACTGGTAAGGGGTGAAATCCCTGAAGACTCGAATTTTGGGGGCAATTCTGCCTTTAGGAGGCGGAATCGGAGATTAGAAAATAAATTGTGATGGTGGGGGGAGTGGGATGCAGAGTCTGCAGCCGGAAGCGCCTCTGTACAACTTACTGACCCCCAATCTGGTCCTTGGTGGACGACAGCGTGCCTTTCAAATGGTCCACGACCGGGGCCACAGAAAGATGGCTGATGCTTAATCCTTTAAGTGAAGCTGGTTGATGGCCCATCGACCAGCTTTTCCATGTTCTGAACTCCAGCCAGAAGTCCATGATTGGGAACCCGAACTTGCAAAGTTTGATACAAACCCAAACTTTGCGGTTCACTAGTCATGACGTGCCCTCCACCCCGTGCACTCTATCTCACTGCGCTTGGGATATATGCCGCCATCTGATCCAGAGGCATCCTTCCAGATGAAACAAACACAAAACACGTAAGGATATGGCTGTCTAAGGCAATGATACTATGTTATTGATACATATTGCATGCGGTCACGACAACGTTGTCGTTAAAAAAACAAGGGGGCCCCCTGCACACATACACTAGTGTACAAGCATGCCACTCAATACAGATAAAGGGGAACCCAAGTCCATGAGCTCCAGTCACCAGAAAGTGAGCGGTGGGCTCTCAAGAGACCGCGGGAAAGGATTTCACTCACCCACGCCACCTGCTGAGCTTCGCCAGATAACAATAAACCATGCGAGTTGGCGGGATACTCCGATCGTAGCGTGAAGGGGTCCGAGCATCACTGTGCATTAGCCACACAAGATGCAGGGGGCACATCCGTGAAATCTACATACCACCGACTCACCTCGGGCATCTGGACTTCCCCTCGGCTCTCCACACAGGATGGAACTGTAGGAAGGTAAAGCAGTTTTGGTGTAAAGTGTTCTGAATCATAAATGGGGTGACAAGTCTGTCACCCTCCGACGGTCCTGGAATCTTAGGTTCCCTCCTCCCCGATGCATCCAGAATCGGGATGCCCACTGTGTGAAACCCCCAGGTCGGCAGGAAACTCACCTTCTTTCCTGGTCCAACGGCACATGTGCGAGCAGCGGCTGCATCCCCGCTATCCCTTTAGCAGGATTCGTGCCCACACCAGGCATTTGTGAATGGCCGACACAGGCACGCTTCCTGTTAGAAGATAGCGGATGATGTGGCCGCCAGTGCGCTCGGCTCCGCGCGCCTTAGACGAAAGGACAGGAGCGGATGTGAGCAAGCTGATTGGACGAGAGGCCGCACATGTTCTGTAGATCTGGAGAAGGGTAAGTCAGATCGGGCGACCTGGGGGTTTTCACACAGCGGGGCATTCCTGAACAGGGTGGCCCAGGGGCAAGGATAGTGAAAATCCTGGGTTTTGGTCCACTTTAAAGCCCACTCCTCAGATAGCCTTACTCTGCCACAAACCTCTGGGGGGGGGCACTAACTACTAGCTTAGACTTATTCCCACTGCTGCTTAAGGAATTATCGCACGGGTCTGGAAGAAGCCCTTAGTCTCTTCAGGTCAGTTAGTTGCCCAAATGAATGTGGTCCAAGACCCACATTTTTAAAGCGGACCTTCACCCTAAATAAAATCTTATCTTATATGTTTCCCACAGCCTTTACATACAGACTGCTCACATTAAAAATCCTCCTACCTTCATCTACTGCATGTTATGAGCCTTTAAACATCCAAGATGGCAGCTCATGGAGCATCAGACAGCCGGCAAACAGGAAGTGTCTTCTGACTGTGTCGCTCTGCATTCTGGGGTTGCTGTCCTTTCCCTGACCCCAGCTCTGCTCTGTCTGTGCAAAGCTCAGCTATAATCCCACCCCCTGTGCTTTTCCTAGTGCATGACACGGCCTGCTTCACAAAGTCATAACATCTGGGATTCCGCCACAAGGTGGCGCAGTGGCACTGCAGAAGAGTTGTGGCTCCGCCCGGTACCATATAAGAACGGAATCACCATAGACTTATCCAGTTGTTCTCTGCAGTGCTTACTGCAAAGATAGAAGATGGCTCTCTATGCGCAGGTGTGCGGGGCAACCATGCCTGCGGCCCTGCATGTCTATTGCCACCCGTTTCCGGACCTTCTGTGCCTCCCAGCATCGGCTGTCGGATCGGTCGAAGGTAGCGGAGCACTAGGGTCAAGGGCTCAGGGAGCGCTGCTCCAAGCTGCAGACCCTGTACCACAAAGGGTAGCTGGCCATAGGCTTTATGGTGAGCCTACTAGCTTCTGAGGGGGTGAGTGTTTTTGGACATGTTTTCTATGTTCGGGGTCCCCCCCCACCTCCCACTGGCCTGGGCTTCGCCGCTGCCTGCTCGCTCCCCCCCCCCCCTTCTCTCCCCGGCGGGTGTTCGGGGGGGCGGGTGGTAGTGTGTGTGTTTTTAGCCTGTTTTTGTATGCTTTTGCGGCCGCTTTCTACTGCGCTCCGCAGCGGGCGGTGCTATATTTGTGAGGCGTTTTTTCACTGTGGGGATGACGTCGGCAAGGTCACGTGAACGCCATTTTCCCACTCTTCGGGGGGGGGGGGGGGGCGGCGGATGACACGTATCGCAACATTCTCCCGCGGCTCGCCCCTCAAGGTTCCTCTGTCGGCGCCATCTTGCTTCTGCTGCGTGTCTGGGGCCCTCTTCAATCCCTGGGCTGCGGCAGTGATTTCTGCCTGCGTCGCTTCCTCCGGTGGTCTGGTGGCTGGCGATCCTTGTCCTGCTGGGTCCGTGAGTCCCCTTTGGGGTTTTTGGTTATCCTTGGGGCATGGGCTGTGGGATACTTATGTATGTTTGCTTATGTCTTTCAGGCGGGACACCCGTGGGTTGTGGTTTCTCCCAGTCCTGCTCCTTACTCCCCCCTGTCATCTCCCCTTACTGATTCTGGGGGCATCCCAGGTGGCTTTTATTAGCCTTTACCCTGTGCTGGCATAATGCGCCTGTATTAATCACCATATGGAGGCTTCTGGGGATAACGTGCTCGGGGGTCCTTCGGGACAATCCCGGTTGTGTTCCATGTGTGGGGTATCCGTAATGTATCATCAGTAATGACGTCAGGGTGTGTGGGCCGTGTGCCCAGGCTGTCCTTTTGATTCAGTCTGGGCTGCCTGCTTCTTTACCAAGCTCTGCGCCCCTTTCGGCATCGCCTACCCCGCCGCGCCGGAACTTAGCCCCCAGTGAGGGGGACTCTAGCAGGGGGTCACAATCTGATTTGGCACTTCGTGTGGCCAGCATTGAAAGACAGATTGCCAGGCCTGTTCAGCGTACGGCCTCTAGCAAGAAGCGGCACCTGACTTCCTCGCCTGCACTGTTTACTGAGGAGCAGGAGGAAATTGATCCTTTTGATGAACCTTATTTCCTGGAGGAGGGGGAGCTTTTCTCGGGCTCTGACTCCTCTTAGGACCAGCAGGTGGGCCGCGACAGTGACCCTGGGTCTGAGTCTCAGGATTCCTGGTTTCCTGAGGACACCGCAAATCTGTTGTCTCACATTTTTGAGGTTTTGCACATTGCAATCCCCTGAGGTGGCTAAGAGGAAGCAGGGTGAGCTTTTTCGTACCATTAAGCAGCGTCTGGAGTTCCCTGAGCAGAGTCATTTCACTAATATGGTGCTCAAGGAGTGGGAATGTCCTAGTAGATTGCCCGCGGTGCCTAAAGGTTGGGGTAAGAAGTATCCCTTTCCTGCTGATTTGGTTAAGCGGTGGTCGGGTCCCCCCGAGGTAGACGCGCCCGTTCTTGGATTGTCCAACACTTCTGTTATGCCTTCCCCTGACACTACTACACTGCGGAACAGCGAGGACCAACGTATGGATCAGCTGGCCTGCCATGCCTTTGCGGGGGCTGGTTTGCGTCCATCCTGTGCCGCTGTCATAACTGCTATTGCTCTTAAGAGACTGATCAATCGTCTCCTTGCTGGTGCTACAGCTGGAAGGGCTGAGTATAGGACCCTTTTGCTGTGCTCTGATTTTGTTGCCTTTATTCTTACTGCCATGGATGACGTAGTACGGCTGAGTGATAGGGCCTCTGCCCTCTTGGTGGCTATGCGCCGCTCTGTTTGGTTGTGTCAGTGGGCAGCTGACGGTGCTGCTAAGAAGGCTCTCACTGGACTCCCCTTTGTGGGGCTGCGGCTCTTTGGTGAGCGCCTGGATGTTATAGCCAAGGATGGTAGGCTGCCTCAGCGTAGGGGGCAGCCTCAGCCTTTTCGGGGGCCATCTGCTTCAGTCTCCTCCTTTCGTACCCCCAGAGGAGGTCGAGGGTCCCTCTTTTCAGGTGCCCGCAGGGGGTCTTGGGGCCATGGCAGATCCCGTGGCCGTCCCGGGCTCTCATGGGACCCCAAGCCCAAACCTTCTCCCAAGCCCCCTCAGGCATGAGTAGGCGCCCTCACCCATCTGAGTGGGGGACGGCTTCGGCTCTTTGCTCACGTCTGGAGGCTCCACGTCTCAGACCGGTGGATTCAGGAGGTGGTGTCCTCCGGTTACAAGATAGAGTTTGCAGCCTGGCCGCCCCCCAGATCCCGGTTGCCTCACATCCCTCTGTCAGCTCAGGGGTTGCGCCTTGCGGTTCAACGTCTGCTGGACTCAAGAGTCATTTGCCCGATGCCTTCCCAGGAACGGGGTCAGGGTTTCTACTCTAATTTGTTCACGGTCCCCAAAAAGGACGGGTCCCTGAGGCCAATCCTGGACTTGAAGGGTCTCAACAGGTTTGTCAGGTTCAAGCACTTTCGCATGGAGACTCTTCGTTCGGCAGTCAGTTCACTTCGCCTGGGCGACTTCATGACCTCCGTGGACATCAAGGATGCTTATCTTCATGTGCCAGTCTTCCTGGGTCATCAGAGATTTCTCAGGTTTGCTCTAGAGGATCAGCATTACCAATTTGTGGCCTTACACTTCGGTATCACCTCGGCGCCTCGGGTGTTCACCAAGGTGCTGGCGGACCTGATGGCTCTGCTGCGGCATCAGGGCATTCGCATCCTTCCTTACCTGGACGACATTCTGATTGCGGCTCAGTCTCTTTGGCAGGCCGAGAGGGATACTCAGGTGGTGACCTCCACTCTCGAGTCTTTCGGCTGGGTGATCAACTATCCCAAGTCTTTACTGTCTCCGTCTTTGGTGAGGTCCTTTCTGGGCACGACTCTGGATACCTCTCAGGTCAAGGTTTTCCTGCCCCAGCTGAAAGTGGAGGGCCTTCAGAAGCAGGCTCAGGCTCTGCTCGTGTCCCCATCCCTCCATCCGGCAGGGGATGCAGTTAGTGGGTCTGATGGTGTCCTGCTTCGAGGCAGTCCCCTTTGCTCAGTTTCACTTCAGTTCTACCTTCTGTCTGTTTGGAATCGGGACCCTGTGTCCCTGGATCAGGAGTATGCTCTCTCCCCCCTGGCCAGACAGTCCCTCTTGTGGTGGCTGGACTCAAGGAACCTTCTAGTGGGCAGGACTTTTCTGCCCCTGCGTTGGGAGACTGTCACCACAGATGCCAGTCTGACAGGTTGGGGGGGGGCTTTTGGAAATCTCTGCAGTTCCAGGGTCAATGGGGCCCCCCAGGAGGCCCTTGCTCCCATCAATGTTCTGGAACTGAGGGCGATCAGGTTGGTTCTTGCTCAGCTGACCTCACACCTTCGGGGTCGGGCTGTTCAGACGCGCTAGAACAACCAGACGGCAGTTCAGGGAGGGACTCGGTGCAAGCGAGCCCTCAAGGAAGTGTCCCTAATACTGTCTTGGGCGGAAGAGAATGTGCCTTGCATCTCGGCAGTTTACATTCCGGGGGTGGAGAACCTGGAGGCAGACTCCCTGAGCAGGGGGATGTCTCGGTTGGGGGAATGGTCTCTCAGCAACAGGGTATTTCACTCCCTGTGTGACTGGTGGGGTCTTGTGGACCTGTTTGCGTCCCGCCACAATCACAAGCTTCCCAGGTTTGTCTCCCTGTCACAGGACCCTCTGGCCTTCACCACAGATGCGCTAGCAATGCCTTTGACGGAGTTACGGCCCCTCTGTGTGTTACCTCCCTTCCTCGGCTGGGCAGGGTGCTGCGCAAGATAGCCCAGGAAGGGGTACCAGCCATTCTGGTGGCCCCCTGCTGGCCAAGGAGGGTGTGGTTTGCAGACGTCGTGCAGTTGGCAGTGGATCAGTATGTCTTGCCCAAGGATCCAGATCTGCTCACTCAGGGACGGCTGTGCCATCCCAATTTACAAACGCTGGCTTTAACAGCTTGGCTGCTGAAACCTCCATCTTGATGGATAAGGGTTTGCTGGCCTCTGTTGTTGATACCATGATTAGGGCTAGGAAGAGGCCCTCGTCCTTTATCTACTACAGGATTTGGCATGCTTACATTGACGATTGTGAGTCTAGGTCTCTGCCTTGTAGGGTGTTTTCAATTCCCAGGATTCTGGATTTTTTGTAACATGGCCTGGATTCGGCCTTCAACTTAGTACCCTCAAGGGACAGGTGTCAGCCCTGGCAATTTTCTTCCAAAGGTCTTTTGCCAATCACCGGTTGGTCAAGACTTTCTTTCAGGGAGTTACTCATGTGCGTCCACCACGTAAATTTATGCTACCGGTTTGGGATCTAAATTTGGTGTTGTCTGCTCTGCAGGGTCCTCCTTTTGAGCCTATCAGTGGGGCTGCCTTACCCATTATGACTCTTAAGGTGGCATTACCTCGGTTAGGCGAGTCTCTGAGCTGGCTGCTCTTTCCATCAACCCTCCTTATTTTGAGCGGCATCAGGATAAGGTGGCGTTTCGGCTAAAGCCGGATTTCTTGCCTAAGGTTGTTCATCTTAATCAGGACATTGTTTCGCCTTCTCTGTGTCCTAATCCTGCTAATTCCAAGGAGTGGACGCTTCATTCTCTGGATGTTGTCAGGGCCCTGAAGTTTTATTTGGTTGCTACTGAGTCTTTCAGGAAATCTGATGCTCTTTTTGTTCTTCCTGCTGGACCTAGGAAGGGTCTGCCTCCGGCTAAACCCACTATCAGCAAGTGGATCTTATTCATGAATAAGTCGTGATGACGAAACGCGTTGGGCGGAGCTAAGGAGTGTCACGTGAGTTTTCCTGACGAGCAGCGCCGCGGACTACGGCCGGAGGAGGCGGTGAGCTGAAACTCGTATTCCCTTGCATACTGGTGCGCGCGTCTTCACTGGAAGGTTTAGATGACGCCTGTTCCTTTGTGTTTTTACACTGAATGCTTATTTGTTTTTAATATCTGGTGAGCGGCTTTTTAAAGGGCCAGTGGCCATAGAGTTGATTCCCTCTGTGTGGAACGTACTTACGCTATTGGAGCACTTTGTGTTTTTGCCTTCTGTCTTTGGTATATGTTACAATAAATCCGGAGCAAGTTGATATATTCCTTTGTGGAGATTGGAGTTCCTTGGTCTTTTTTGAGAAGGTGAAAAATTAAGCACCTAAATAGATAAGCGTTCCATCCTAGCTAAAGGAGAAATTGTGGAGCCCTAAAAAAGGGAAATTATATGTGCAAAATATCAAGAATATATCTGGTACGTTATATATAAGAAGGTGGTGGTGAAGTGAAGTCACTGAATTGATTTGAAGAGCACCTGTGGTGATATTATTGCTTCGCTGAGCCTTATATACAGCTCTAGGGCTGTGTATATATACATATACATACTGTACACTTGTTGTAATGAGGGATGCCCCTCACTGCCTGTAATAGGAGATACTGCACACTGCCTGTAATGAGGGATGCCCCTCACGGGGCATACTGTACACTGGCTGTAATAAGGGATGCCCCTCACTGCCTGTAATGGGAGATGCCCCTTACTGGCTTTAATGGGAGATGGCACATACTACCTGTAACAAGGGATGCCCCTCACTGCCTGTAATGAGGGATGCCACTTACTGGCTGTAATTGGGGATACAGCACACTGCCTGTAATGAGGGATGCAGCTTACTGGCTGTAATTGGGGATACAGCACACTGCCTGTAATGAGGGATGCAGCTTACTGGCTGTAATTGGGGATACAGCACACTGCCTGTAATGAGGGATGCCGCTTACTGGCTGTAATTGGGGATACACCACACTGTCTGTAATGAGGGATGCAGCTTACTGGCTGTAATTGGGGATACAGCACACTGCCTGTAATGAGGGATGCAGCTTACTGGCTGTAATTGGGGATAGGGCACACTGCTTGTAATGAGGGATGCCGCTTACTGGCTGTAATTGGGAATACAGCACACTGCTTGTAATGAGGGATGCCGCTTACTGCCTGTAATTGGGGATACAGCACACTGCCTGTAATGAGGGATGCCGCTTACTGGCTGTAATTGGGGATAGGGCACACTGCCTGTAATGAGGGATGCCGCTTACTGGCTGCAATTGGGGATACAGCACACTGCTTGTAATGAGGGATGCCGCTTACTGGCTGTAATTGGGGATACAGCACACTGCCTGTAATGAGGGATGCTGCTTACTGGCTGCAATTGGGGATACAGCACACTGCTTGTAATGAGGGATGCCGCTTACTGGCTGTAATTGGGGATACAGCACACTGCTTGTAATGAGGGATGCCGCTTACTGGCTGTAATTGGGGATAGGGCACACTGCCTGTAATGAGGGATGCCGCTTACTGGCTGTAATTGGGGATACAGCACACTGCTTGTAATGAGGGATGCCGCTTACTGGCTGTAATTGGGGATACAGCACACTGCCTGTAATGAGGGATGCCGCTTACTGGCTGCAATTGGGGATACAGCACACTGCTTGTAATGAGGGATGCCGCTTACTGGCTGTAATTGGGGATACAGCACACTGCCTGTAATAAGGGATGCCGCTTACTGGCTGCAATTGGGAATAGAGCACACTGCCTCTAATGTGGGATACCACACACTGCCTGTAATACAGCAATTAGGATGGGTATTTAAGGACACCATTTGGTTCAGAATATTTTTTTCCCTCATTTTTGTCCTCTAAACCCTGGTTATAGATTACATCACCTGCCGATCTTTTCGAAATGCACTGCCCAGCATCGTTTCATCACAATCATTTGTCCCTCTTTTTTACCCTCAATATTATGTAGGTACAGCTTTCGTGGCTTCTGAAGCAGCATATTGCAGCCTGTGTAACAAAATAAAAATCAGAGCCTCCTGGTCACTGCGCCGCTTACCCCAAAGTGCGGGGCTACAAGAAAATGGCCGCCCGCACCACCTAAGACACCTCCTCACCCGGCGCTTTCTTATTACCGGTAAAAGCTTCCTCTACCAGTTTGCTGCGCATGGCGGCTGCTGGGTGTAACACATTGCTATTCATAATTCTACATCCAATATCTACATGAGCTCTGTCACTAACCAATCCGTAGGGAAGATTGTGACTACGAAAAAATGGCCTCCGCTCCCGAGGACAAGGACCTTTACATTCACTGGGGGAGGAGACCTGAAAGCAATTGGGAAAACGTGCCCTCTGAAGGGGCGGAGTTTACAGACCATTTTCCGGCGGGAGTTTCTGTGGTAACTATATGTGGCTGCTGGTGACTACAGAGAGGTCTGAGGTAATGATAGCTAATGACCTGCGTGTTCCCGCCACATGAGCGAGGCATGCTGGGATTAACCCTTCATGTGACTGAGCTCTCTCTGTATGAGGGAGAGGTGCTGGGATTAACCCTTCATGTGACTGATCTCTCTGTATGAGGGAGAGGTGCTGGGATTAACCCTTCATGTGACTGATCTCTGTATGAGGGAGAGATGCTGGGATTAACCCTTCATGTGACTGATCTCTCTCTGTATGAGGGAGAGGTGCTGGGATTAACCCTTCATGTGACTGATCTCTGTATGAGGGAGGGGTGCTGGGATTAACCCTTCATGTGACTGATCTCTCTGTATGAGGGAGGGGTGCTGGGATTAACCCTTCATGTGACTGATCTCTCTGTATGAGGGAGAGGTGCTGGGATTAACCCTTCATGTGACTGATCTCTCTCTGTATGAGGGAGAGGTGCTGGGATTAACCCTTCATGTGACTGATCTCTCTGTATGAGGGAGAGGTGCTGGGATTAACCCTTCATGTGACTGATCTCTCTGTATGAGGGAGGGGTGCTGGGATTAACCCTTCATGTGACTGATCTCTCTCTGTATGAGGGAGAGGTGCTGGGATTAACCCTTCATGTGACTGATCTCTCTGTATGAGGGAGAGGTGCTGGGATTAACCCTTCATGTGACTGATCTCTCTGTATGAGGGTGAGGTGCTGGGATTAACCCTTCATGTGACTGATCTCTCTCTGTATGAGGGAGGGGTGCTGGGATTAACCCTTCATGTGACTGATCTCTCTGTATGAGGGAGAGGTGCTGGGATTAACCCTTCATGTGACTGATCTCTCTCTGTATGAGGGAGGGCATGCTGGGATTAACCCTTCATGTGACTGATCTCTCTCTGTATGAGGGAGGGGTGCTGGGATTAACCCTTCATGTGACTGATCTCTCTCTGTATGAGGGAGAGGTGCTGGGATTAACCCTTCATGTGACTGATCTCTCTGTATGAGGGAGGGGTGCTGGGATTAACCCTTCATGTGACTGATCTCTCTCTGTATGAGGGAGAGGTGCTGGGATTAACCCTTCATGTGACTGATCTCTCTGTATGAGGGAGAGGTGCTGGGATTAACCCTTCATGTGACTGATCTCTCTGTATGAGGGAGGGGTGCTGGGATTAACCCTTCATGTGACTGATCTCTCTCTGTATGAGGGAGAGGTGCTGGGATTAACCCTTCATGTGACTGATCTCTCTGTATGAGGGAGAGGTGCTGGGATTAACCCTTCATGTGACTGATCTCTCTGTATGAGGGTGAGGTGCTGGGATTAACCCTTCATGTGACTGATCTCTCTCTGTATGAGGGAGGGGTGCTGGGATTAACCCTTCATGTGACTGATCTCTCTGTATGAGGGAGAGGTGCTGGGATTAACCCTTCATGTGACTGATCTCTCTCTGTATGAGGGAGGGCATGCTGGGATTAACCCTTCATGTGACTGATCTCTCTCTGTATGAGGGAGGGGTGCTGGGATTAACCCTTCATGTGACTGATCTCTCTCTGTATGAGGGAGAGGTGCTGGGATTAACCCTTCATGTGACTGATCTCTCTGTATGAGGGAGGGGTGCTGGGATTAACCCTTCATGTGACTGATCTCTGTATGAGGGAGGGGTGCTGGGATTAACCCTTCATGTGACTGATCTCTGTATGAGGGAGGGGTGCTGGGATTAACCCTTCATGTGACTGATCTCTCTCTGTATGAGGGAGAGGTGCTGGGATTAACCCTTCATGTGACTGATCTCTCTGTATGAGGGAGAGGTGCTGGGATTAACCCTTCATGTGACTGATCTCTCTGTATGAGGGAGAGGTGCTGGGATTAACCCTTCATGTGACTGATCTCTGTATGAGGGAGGGGTGCTGGGATTAACCCTTCATGTGACTGATCTCTCTCTGTATGAGGGAGGGGTGCTGGGATTAACCCTTCATGTGACTGATCTCTCTGTATGAGGGAGAGGTGCTGGGATTAACCCTTCATGTGACTGATCTCTCTGTATGAGGGAGAGGTGCTGGGATTAACCCTTCATGTGACTGATCTCTCTCTGTATGAGGGAGAGGTGGTGGGATTAACCCTTCATGTGACTGATCTCTCTGTATGAGGGAGGGGTGCTGGGATTAACCCTTCATGTGACTGATCTCTCTGTATGAGGGAGAGGTGCTGGGATTAACCCTTCATGTCTCTCTCTGTATGAGGGAGAGGTGCTGGGATTAACCCTTCATGTGACTGATCTCTCTGTATGAGGGAGGGGTGCTGGGATTAACCCTTCATGTCTCTCTCTGTATGAGGGAGAGGTGCTGGGATTAACCCTTCATGTCTCTCTCTGTATGAGGGAGAGGTGCTGGGATTAACCCTTCATGTGACTGATCTCTCTGTATGAGGGAGAGGTGCTGGGATTAACCCTTCATGTGACTGATCTCTCTCTGTATGAGGGAGAGGTGCTGGGATTAACCCTTCATGTGACTGATCTCTCTGTATGAGGGAGGGGTGCTGGGATTAACCCTTCATGTGACTGATCTCTCTGTATGAGGGAGAGGTGCTGGGATTAACCCTTCATGTGACTGATCTCTCTCTGTATGAGGGAGAGGTGCTGGGATTAACCCTTCATGTGACTGATCTCTCTGTATGAGGGAGAGGTGCTGGGATTAACCCTTCATGTGACCGATCTCTCTGTGTATGAGGGAGAGGTGCTGGGATTAACCCTTCATGTGACTGATCTCTCTCTGTATGAGGGAGAGGTGCTGGGATTAACCCTTCATGTGACTGATCTCTCTGTATGAGGGAGAGGTGCTGGGATTAACCCTTCATGTGACCGATCTCTCTGTGTATGAGGGAGAGGTGCTGGGATTAACCCTTCATGTGACCGATCTCTCTGTGTATGAGGGAGAGGTGCTGGGATTAACCCTTCATGTGACTGATCTCTCTGTATGAGGGAGAGGTGCTGGGATTAACCCTTCATGTGACTGATCTCTCTGTATGAGGGAGAGGTGCTGGGATTAACCCTTCATGTGACTGATCTCTCTGTATGAGGGAGGGGTGCTGGGATTAACCCTTCATGTGACTGATCTCTCTGTATGAGGGAGGGGTGCTGGGATTAACCCTTCATGTGACTGATCTCTGTATGAGGGAGGGGTGCTGGGATTAACCCTTCATGTGACTGATCTCTGTATGAGGGAGGGGTGCTGGGATTAACCCTTCATGTGACTGATCTCTCTGTATGAGGGAGAGGTGCTGGGATTAACCCTTCATGTGACTGATCTCTCTGTATGAGGGAGAGGTGCTGGGATTAACCCTTCATGTGACTGATCTCTCTGTATGAGGGAGAGGTGCTGGGATTAACCCTTCATGTGACTGATCTCTCTGTATGAGGGAGGGGTGCTGGGATTAACCCTTCATGTGACTGATCTCTGTATGAGGGAGGGGTGCTGGGATTAACCCTTCATGTGACTGATCTCTGTATGAGGGAGGGGTGCTGGGATTAACCCTTCATGTGACTGATCTCTCTGTATGAGGGAGAGGTGCTGGGATTAACCCTTCATGTGACTGATCTCTCTCTGTATGAGGGAGAGGTGCTGGGATTAACCCTTCATGTCTCTCTCTGTATGAGGGAGAGGTGCTGGGATTAACCCTTCATGTGACTGATCTCTCTGTATGAGGGAGGGGTGCTGGGATTAACCCTTCATGTGACTGATCTCTCTGTATGAGGGAGAGGTGCTGGGATTAACCCTTCATGTGACCGATCTCTCTGTGTATGAGGGAGAGGTGCTGGGATTAACCCTTCATGTGACTGATCTCTCTGTATGAGGGAGAGGTGCTGGGATTAACCCTTCATGTGACTGATCTCTCTGTATGAGGGAGGGGTGCTGGGATTAACCCTTCATGTGACTGATCTCTCTGTATGAGGGAGGGGTGCTGGGATTAACCCTTCATGTGACTGATCTCTCTGTATGAGGGAGAGGTGCTGGGATTAACCCTTCATGTGACTGATCTCTCTGTATGAGGGAGGGGTGCTGGGATTAACCCTTCATGTGACTGATCTCTCTGTATGAGGGAGGGGTGCTGGGATTAACCCTTCATGTGACTGATCTCTCTGTGTATGAGGGAGAGGTGCTGGGATTAACCCTTCATGTGACCGATCTCTCTGTGTATGAGGGAGAGGTGCTGGGATTAACCCTTCATGTGACTGATCTCTCTGTATGAGGGAGAGGTGCTGGGATTAACCCTTCATGTGACTGATCTCTCTCTGTATGAGGGAGGGGTGCTGGGATTAACCCTTCATGTGACTGATCTCTCTGTATGAGGGAGGGGTGCTGGGATTAACCCTTCATGTGACTGATCTCTCTGTATGAGGGAGAGGTGCTGGGATTAACCCTTCATGTGACTGATCTCTCTGTGTATGAGGGAGAGGTGCTGGGATTAACCCTTCATGTGACCGATCTCTCTGTGTATGAGGGAGAGGTGCTGGGATTAACCCTTCATGTGACTGATCTCTCTGTATGAGGGAGAGGTGCTGGGATTAACCCTTCATGTGACTGATCTCTCTGTATGAGGGAGGGGTGCTGGGATTAACCCTTCATGTGACTGATCTCTCTGTATGAGGGAGGGGTGCTGGGATTAACCCTTCATGTGACTGATCTCTCTGTATGAGGGAGAGGTGCTGGGATTAACCCTTCATGTGACTGATCTCTCTGTATGAGGGAGAGGTGCTGGGATTAACCCTTCATGTGACTGATCTCTGTATGAGGGAGGGGTGCTGGGATTAACCCTTCATGTGACTGATCTCTCTGTATGAGGGAGGGGTGCTGGGATTAACCCTTCATGTGACTGATCTCTCTGTATGAGGGAGAGGTGCTGGGATTAACCCTTCATGTGACTGATCTCTCTGTATGAGGGAGGGGTGCTGGGATTAACCCTTCATGTGACTGATCTCTCTGTATGAGGGAGAGGTGCTGGGATTAACCCTTCATGTGACTGATCTCTCTGTATGAGGGAGGGGTGCTGGGATTAACCCTTCATGTGACTGATCTCTGTATGAGGGAGGGGTGCTGGGATTAACCCTTCACAGGCTGCATAGGGATGTAAAACAAAGTGTGTGGGTGTGCGGCAGGCGGTGTAATCCAGTTCCAGGCAGACATCGGTAATGTAGAGTAGTAAACAAAGAGCGAGCGTCTCTCGGGAACGATGGATGTGGCAGAACAAGACAAATTCTGTGAAGCTCTCCTGGTGCCATTTTGGGACCGGGACTTTATATTGAATCCAGCATCCTGTGATGTCAGCAACAAGATTTCCCACTTAAAGGGCCCTGCAGCGGTATTTTCAGCTCACAGGCTTTCCTCCTTAAAGGGCCCCGAGCATGCTCAATAGATCCAGGCAATAAGCACACCTGAGGACTGAAAGATCTCCTGTTACAAGATATTGTCACATCCTGCTATGAATAAAGGGGCCGTCTCCAGAGTGTCTCGGCGCATGCACGAAACAAGCGATTGTAGCGCAATCGGTGACACTCCCCTGCTGTCTGAGCTGAGTTTCCCTATGAGGTTGAACGACTGGGACAGCTGTATTGATTTGCCCTCTGTTTTCCCTCAACAGATCAAACTGACAGCCAGTCAGCATGGAGGAAGAGAGTCATGTGACTAAGAGTATATTACAGCTCACTGTGGAGATCATCTGTCTGCTAACCGGAGAGGTGAGGGGGATTCTTATAGTCACACGGCCTTTAATAGCAGATCCAGGGGGCCCTGTGATACACGGTGAGCTGATCTATGCATACATGGTCTATAGCCCCACCCCCATATGCATATTAGTTCTAAAGCCCTGCCCCCTGTATGCATACAGGTATACAGCCCTGCTCACAAATGTATATCAGGTATAAACCTTTTAAAAATTATTGATTCAGATGTTTGTGAAGAGTAAATGATTGAATTAGATACATGTAAAAATATTATAGAAATATTATCTACTTGAGCCATGAGTAATTACATTGTAAATATTTTGGATATCCACTGATCTAATTGTATTGTATACATTGTTTATTATAGAGTAATGATATTTGTATTTGTTTAGGTTTTTATATGTTATTTGTAACCGGGTGTAATTGGTTAATACTTGGAGGTG